>CM057087.1:20208205-21408205 GCA_029959045.1 Taenioides sp. WSHXM2023
AAGTAGTAGGAATAAAAGTAGTAGTAGTAGGAATAAAAGTAGTAGTAGTAGTAGTAGGAATAAAGGTAGTAGTGGTAGTAGTAGTAGTAGTAGGAATAAAGGTAGTAGTAGTAGTAGTAGTAGTAGTAGGAATAAAGGTAGTAGTAGTAGTAGGAATAAAGGTAGTAGTAGTAGTAGGAATAAAGGTAGTAGTAGTAGTAGGAATAAAGGTAGTAGTAGTAGTAGTAGTAGGAATAAAGGTAGTAGTAGTAGTAGGAATAAAGGTAGTAGTAGTAGTAGTAGGAATAAAGGTAGTAGTAGTAGTAGTAGGAATAAAGGTAGCAGTAGTAGTAGTAGTAGTAGTAGTAGTAGTAGTAGTAGTAGTAGTAGTAGTAGTAGTAGGAATAAAGGTAGTAGTAGTAGGAATAAAGGTAGTAGTAATATAGGAGGAACACGTAGCATTGGTAGTAGTAATGTAGAGATGCAGTATAGTGAAGTGTAGTTGTAGTATTACTAGTATTAGGAGTAGTAGGAGACAGAAATATTAGAGTTGGCGTAGTAGTAAAAGTTGCAGTAGCATCGTGCTGGGGGCAACCTACTCTACTGTTTACCCTTTATGGGCAGAATGTTTAGCAGTTACCATGGTGACAAAACGCGCACATTAGCAAACACAGACAGAAAAACTGTCTAGGAGTTTGCTCTTGAACAAAAATGTTGAGAGTGAGTAACTGAAAAACTGTTAATGCCAGCCATCTTGTGTCTGTAGATTAAACTCAGATTAAATGTAAGTAACAGAGCTTTGACAGAGCAGTGCTTTCAGTTAGTGTCACGTCCCCAAGGAGCGTTGACGACATCAGCTGCAAAGTATCAGTACAGGCCTCTTGAACAGAAAGAGTCATTTAAAACTTCACTTACAAAACTCTTAATTTGATCGATCACAGGCTCCTATAGAACGCACAAACGCACACAAATGCACACACACATACACATGCGCACGCGCACGCACACACACACCTAAACGTGTTTAAAAGAAGAGTTTTGTTTTGAAAAGCCTCTCAGCCTCTTCCACTTCAGCCTGTTTGAAAGGGTCTGCCAGCTGTTTTCTCTAAGTTTTCTTCTTAAGTACTTTCACCTTCAAAACTTTCTGTACTTTGTAGTAGTACTCAGTAGTAATACACAATAGTAGTTGTAGTTTCTAGTTGTCGTACTAGTAGCATATGCTGTATTGTACTTTAATTGAATATATAGTCAAATATACAGTATTGTCAAATATGTAGTCAAAGTTGTAGTAGTACTAGTACTAATAGTGGCCTTACAGTACTGACTGGTATAAAGAGCAGGTTGCAGTACTTTGTAGTAGTAGTGGTGCAGTACTGGTGGTAGTCACAATAGCAGAAGTATAACTATCAGTATCATAAACTCTAAAAGCAGCATCCTGAAAAGCGCTCTGTACTTGAAAGCCTCTGTTGTAGTACTAGTAGTAGTAGTAGTAGTAGTAGTAAAGGGTGCAGTACTGGTGATGGTCTCAATAGTAGAAGTACTTCCATCAGTACTTCACTCTCTTATTTACCTAAACCCCTCTGTTCTTGTTCTACTAGAAACCCTCAGTAGCAGTAGTAGTAGTAGTAGTAGTAGCAGTAGCAGTAGTAGTACTAACAGACATAGTAGTAGTAAAAAATGCAGTAGAGATAGCAGAAGTACTTCCATCTTTATTTACCTAAATGCCTCTAAAAGCACCGTTCTGTTCTGAAAACCCTCTGTACTTGTTTTGTTTGAACGCCTCTGTAATAGTAGTAGTAAAAATGCAGTAGTGGAGCTAGCAGAAGTACTTTCATCTTTATTTACCTAAAAGCACCATTCTGTTCTTCAAAGACTCTGTATTTGTTCTGCTTGAAAGAGCCTCTGCAGTAGTAGTAGTAGTAGTAGTAGTAGTAGTAGTAAAAATGCAGTAGTGGAGCTAGCAGAAGTACTTTGATCTTTATTTACCTAAATGCCTCTAAAAGCACCTTTCTGTTCTGAAAACCCTCTGTACTTGTTTTGTTTGAACGTCTCTGCAGTAGTAGTACTAGTAGTAGTAGTAGTAGTAGTAGTAATAGTAGTAGTAAAAAATGCAGTAGTGGAGCTAGCAGAAGTACTTCCATCTTTATTTACCTAAACGCCTCTAAAAGCACCGTTCTGCTGCTCAAAAGCCTCTGTACTTGTTCTGCTTGAAAGTCTCTGCAGTAGTAGCAGTAGTAGTAGTAGTACTAACAGACATAGTAGTAGTAAAAATGCAGTAGTGGAACTAGCAGAAGTACTTCCATCTTTATTTACCTAAACGCCTGTAAAAGCACCGTTCTGTTCTGAAAACCCTCTGTACTTGTTCTGCTTGAAAGCCTCTCCTCCTTCCCCCTGAGTTTGCGTCTCTAAGTACTTTCACCTTGGAGACTCCGACTTTGAGACAAATGAACGCTAAGGACCCCGAGAATACTTTCTTCTTCATCTCTCACTCGCTCCGTGCTGCGTTTGGGACCCTTTCCAAGAATCCGACATCTCAGCGCTTTGGCATGACGCTCCCGTTGTGATTAATCTGCGTTTTTTAAGAATTTACGACTGTTTTTTTTTTACTTTTACCCCCCCACCCGGAATCTCACATTGGTTTTTGTCATTTGAGAGCCCGCCAGATTGGATTTTTCGGTGCGTTTTTTTCCTCGTATTTGTTGCTTTATGTTTTGGGTACGCGCTTGTGACGGCTGCGTTGGAAAGACTCTCATTATAAAGAAGAATAAAGAAGACAATGTAATTATTTTTTTTTATATAAAGCCTATTACGCGAACAAAGTCAACACACATAAGTCAATTAGTCCCCGTCTCTGGAGATTTCGTCGTTTGCCAGAGAATTAATTGCAGTAAGTGGAGGTCGCGGTGAGAGGAGTTTAGAAAGGGAAATGCGTTTAAGTTTAAGTCCAAGTAACGTCAACGAGAACGAATGGAGATCCAGTCTGAGACGAATAAATAAAGAGAAGTTTGAGAGTTTTTGTGTGGTGAAGACTCATCCTCTGCTGTTTTATACAGTCGTTGAGACAATGAATCCTCTGCATCGTTATTAGAGTCCTCCTCTGCTCCATTTGACTCTCTCTCCCTCTGCTCTTCATCTTTTGCTCTATCTGACCATCTCCTCTACATCCTCTGCTCCACCTGACCTTCTCTTTTGCATCCACTGCTCCATCTGACCTTAGGCTCTGTTCCGTCTCTCCTCTCCTCTTCTCTCCTCTGCCTCTTCTGACCCTCTCCTCTGCATCCTCTGCTCCTTCTGACCCTCTTCTACATGTAGAGACCATGAATCCTCTGCATCATTAGAGTCCTCCTCTGCTCCATCAGACCCCCACCTCTGCATCATCTACTCCTCTGACCTTCTCTTTTGCATCATCGGGTCCATCTGACCATCTCATCTGCATCTGTATGATATATTCATCCTCGCTCCTCTGTACCGCATTTTCATAAAAATTTTACAAAAAAGTTTAAAGTAACAAAAAACACTGCTGCGTTCACGGTCAGACTGACATGGGAGAGTTTGAATTGATAAATATTTGGATCTACTTGGCCCTAAATGAAGGCTGACTCAGAGTTTTGCCTCTAACTGAAGAAGCTGGAATGGTAGAATGACGTCAGTGGCTGTTTAAACACAACAAACTGGTATCAATAATATGTTTGTGTAGCTATGGTCGCAGCTTTACTTCACATCACTTCAACGATTTGGTTTAGAATGAAAATTACTGCACTTTTATGAGAAATACAGATTTGCCCACATGTACGAAAATTAAAGTGGGACTAAACACCTGAGGTCTGAGCACTACCACATTTGAAACTGAAACTGGGCAGTACCTGGAGGACTAAAGTTGGGAGAAGTGTCTTGCCAAAGGACACAACAACATAGAGAATCGCTCCTCTGACATTTGGATTTATGGTCCAAGCCACTCTGTACCCCTCGCTAAGTCTCTGAAGTCTCTGAATCAAAGAATCACTTAAAGAATCATTAACCAATCAAGAAGCTCTATATTTAGCCTCCGTGCTGCGCCACATCACCGAACTGTAATGAGAACATTCTGATCTTCTCACAAAAATCCAAACTAAATGTAAAAAGCACTACAGTTTCTGAAGTTACAGGCACTTCTGTTTTATTAAGATCGTCAGCAAACATCTGTTTTAATCGGGTGGGTGGGTTAGTCCCTGCACCACGTGTTGAAGTACCTCAAGTACAGAAGTATCTCCTACGTCGAAGATCGCGGATACAAACAGAGGAAATGAGCTCCCTTAGAGACGGGGTGAGGAGCTCAGTCACACAGGAGGAGCTCGGAGTTGAGCCGCTTCTCCTCCATGTCAAGCACATACTGTAGAGCACATGTGGCAAGGCCAAGGCCCTTCAAGCCATTTTATGTTGTGATTCTGGGCCACTACTCTGTCTCCCATAATGTGCCGCAGTTGTTTCCCGCAAAGTGACTGAATCCTGAGTGCGGTGTTTCCCCACTTGCGATTCCCCAACTCGCTCTGGCTGAAAAAAGTCAACAAATCTCCCCAAAATATCCAAGAAAAGAAAAACTGATGCAGAAGGACGGCTATTTCAGGAAAGATGGGAAAGTGAATACATGTTTGTACTTCAAGGAGATAAACCGGTGTGTCTTTTATGTAACGAGACAATGTCAGTGATGAAAGAGTACAATATACGTCGGCATTTTGACACAAAACATGGCACCAAGTACGCTAATTTTAGTCTCCAACAAAAACAAGTCCAAGAATTAAAACAAAACTAAAATCGCAACAGGACATGTTTACAAGAGCTACAGCCAAGAACGATGCAGCGGTGAAGTGGCAGAGGAAATCGCTCGTTCATGATTACTGGACTGGACTTGTGTTTATCATATTTGAAACTTAAATAAATAATATGAAAAATCAAATACAGAGTCTCTTTTGTAACATATCGATATAGTCGTTGTTACAGTCTTAACGTTACAACTGGCCCTTTGATGACAACCAAGATCCAAACGGTGAAAATGAGTTTGACGCCCCTGCTGTAGATGGATGTTTAAACCGGACTCATCCAGTTATCCGGTTCTCCTTTTCTTCATTTAAACACAGTGAGTGAGTTGGTTTCGAAATAACAGCCGGACCTCCAGCACAAACATACAGAGAGCTCCACCGTCTCTCAGACACCGTTTTTCCTCTTGAACCGTGTATTCCCTCACCTCGGCTGCTGACGTATTGAGATTGACAGGTGTGGAGCACGATTTGTTCTTCCACTTTTCTCTGAGCCCATCACCAGACAAAGAAAAGAAAGCCACAAAAAATAAAATAAAACAAAAAATACATCCTGCTGTCTGCGATGAAAGCAGTCAGGGCCAAACACGTCTCGGAGCTCCGGATCTCACCAGGAATGTGCCAAATGGAAAATCAGAGGCACAATCACTGAAGGCTGCACGCACAAGGGCCCGACTGCAGGGGGCGCTCACATGAAAGACAAGGGCACTTTGTTAGAGCAAAAAGAGCAGGAGGAGGAGGGAAAGAAGAAGAAATGGGTTGGGAAGTGTGTAAGAAGAATAAAGATGGATTCAAAGGATTATTAAAGAGCGAGTGTTTTACTTTTATGTATCACCATGTCACCTTTAATTGTTTTGAAAATGCTATATTTGCCGAAAACAACGCATTAACATGTTTTGTAAGTTTCAGTTTAGTTTTTGAGGCTGTCTTTGCTCTCCACATTAAGTCACTCCCTCTTCAGAGCGCTATCACAAGTATTGTCAAGTTGTTGTGTACAGTTTTGAATCACGTTTTTGTTTATTTATGGAGAATTGTCGTGGGCTTGTGGGCGGAGCCTCGTACAGAATCTTACAGCTGACCGTAAAAAGGCTTTGAATAGGCCCGAGAGAGATTGCTAGATTACTCAGACATGCATGGATGACGTCTAAAACCACTTCAGACATGATTTTGATGAGGGAACAATGTTTTAACATGGTAGAAAGCTAAAAAAAAAATCAATTTTGCACAATTCCCTCTCTTTAAGAATAAAATGGTGGCTGTGAAGCATTGATGTAACTCATGTCCAACGATCAGACCATTTTAACTAAGACAAGATAATGTCCAGTGGGTCCTCAGGTAAAAAATCAGCTGGACAAGGACAAGTGAATAATAATTTAAGAGGGAGTATTATGCAAAGTTGACTTTTTGGAGATTTCTTCCATGTTTTAACATTGTTCCGTTATCAAAAACACGCCTGAAGCGGTTTTAGAGTCATCCATGCATGTTTGAGTAATCCAGCGATCTCTCCTGGGCCCTATTCCAACCCTCTTTACAGTTAGATGTAAGATTCTGTGCAAAGCTCCGCCCACAAGCCGACATCACCCATGCTCCCACACGGCAATTCTCCATAAATACACAAAAACATGACACAAAACGGCACACTACAACTTCACAAACCTGATACGATGTGCAGTAGTTTCATTAGCGGGACGCACACACGCTGATTGTGTTGTGTTAGCACTCTGAATGGGGGGTGATGTTGTTTTCGGCGAATGCAGCATTTTCAAAACAATAAGAGTTAAAATGGTGATTTAAATATGTTTTGTGTGAGCAGTTAAAACCTCATAGAAGTAAAATACCGACTCTTTAAACATACCATTACAGCCTCTTCTAATCATATCAAAGTAGCGGTGGTAGTAGTAGTATCTGCAGGGCTTAAATAAAATGTCTGGGGAAGAGTGATTACAAAAATAAAAGATGTTCTTATTAGACCAGAACACAAAGGTAAAACTGAAACATGGAAATACACTTAAAGGTCCTGTATTACGCAAAACTGACTTGTGAGTGTTAAACCATATTATAATGTTGTTTCCTCCTCAAAAACAGACCTGGAGTTGTGTTTTGTTTCATTCACACATGTTTAATCCACAAACCCAGTTCTTCTCTCAAACGGAAAACACTCTGTTCCACCTTGTGATGTCATGTGGTAAGACAGGAAGTGCTCCATTGTGTTTTTAAACTCCACACACTTTCACTAGAATCATTTGAATGATTTTGAAACTGCCAGTCTGTCTTGGAACTGCCAATCTCTGCCTGAACAAAAGGTAAAAGGTAGTTGTTAAATTGAAAACTACAGCTTCATGACATCACAAGGTGGAACAGAGCGTTTTGAGCTTTGGAGATGTAGACAGACTAATAGAGTTACTCAAACATGTGAATGAAACAAAACACAACTCCAGGTTTGTTTTTGAGCAGTTAACAACATTATAACACACAAGAGTACATTGTGTGTAATATGGGACCCACATTTAGATCATCATATTTCCTTTTACTGGAGAATGTTTATAGATTTGCTGTAAACAACAAAATATTAAAATGTTGAGTAAGTTTTGTTTTTGACACTCAGTTTCCTCTCCCCACATCTGACCTGTAACTTGAGGAGAAAAGTAAAGCATGTTTTAATACCTAATCTAATACAGGATGAAGGAGAAGGTTTTTTTTTTTTTTTTTTTTTTTTCTTCACAAAAATATCAAATCACAAAACATTTGTATTATTAGTCTGTTACATCTCCAAAGCTCAAAACGCTCTGTTCCACCTTGTGATGTCATGAAGTGGTAGTTTTAAAGTGAACAGCTCCTTTTACCTTTAGTTCAGTAGAGATTGGCAATTCCATGACTGAAATCCAAATGATTCTAGTGAAGGTGTGTGGAGTTTAAAAACACAGTGGAGCACTTCCTGTATTGCCACGTGACATCACAAGGTGGAACAGAGTGTTTTCTGTTTGAGAGAAGAACTCAGTCTGAATCTGCAGGGTTTGTGTGTTGAAAATGCACTGTGTAACTTTTCTGGTGGAGGTTCTTCACCTTCTTGTCTCCATGGAGATATTACTGTTTTGCCCTGATTATTCCACAGTATGGAAATAAACTTGGTAATCACCGTCTCAACATGGAAACCACTCCTGGACGAACGAAGGAATACACTGTGTGATTTCAATACTGATATTCGATATTAGTCTAATCTAAAGCAATTTCTATCGATATTTGCCTAAAAATGGGTTTCAAATAGACTCGAAAGGGTAACAGAACACCTGACGCACAAAAATAGGTAAAGATTCTAAACCAATTACTACAGGACTAACTAGAAATAAGAAAAATATGAGGAATAACTTGTATAAAAAATGAAAAACTGAAAAAAAAAATGCTACAAAAATAGGCAATAAAAAATATACAGGGGAAACATAACAGATGGGTCAGTCCAAAATGCTGCTGGTGGAGCCGTTTTTGACATAAAACAATGAAAAAATGTCCCTAATAGATCTAAGATTGCTGCCAGCCTGAACATTTGCACATGAGTCACTATCCATAATGTTATAATGGAGGGTGTGAAGTGTCTTGCCCAAGGACACAACTGCTGCTTGATTTGTTGCACTCTGTAACACAGTGGAACTGCTTGTCTCCATGGAGATGTTCTTGCTTTGTCTAGAATGTTCCGCAGTATTGACTAAACCTGAGAGACAGGCAGGTTACAGCACTACACTACATTACAGGTCAGATCTGTGGAGAGGCGCCCCTAATCACAGAAGGAATTCTTGTAATGAACAAATGATAGATGGATGTGTTTAATGTCATACCAAGGAACATTCCAGGCAAAGCAATAACGTCTCCATGGAGACCCAGACCCATCCATCCATTTTCTTCCGCTTATGCGGGGCCGAGTCATGGGGGCAACAGTCTAAGCAGGGACTTCCTTCACCCCGGACACTTCCTCCAGCTCCTCCGGGGGGACTCCAAGACGTTCCCAGGCCAGGCGAGAGACATAGTCCCTCCAGCGTGTCCTGGGTCTTCCTCGGGGCCTCCTCCCGGTGGGTTCATGCCCGGAACACCTCCTGAGGGAGGCGTCCAGGAGGCATCCGGAACAGATGCCCAAGCCACCTCAGCTGCTCCTCTCGACATGGAGGAGCAGCGGCTCTACTCCGAGCTCCTCCCGTGGTACTGAACTCCTAACCCTATCTCTAAGGGTGCGCCCAGACACTCTGCGGAGGAAACTCATTTCGGCTGCTTGTATCCACGATCTTGTCCTTTTGCTCATTACCCAAAGCTCATGACCATATTTCTTTTTTTTTTTTTTTTTTTTAACCTGACAATAACAATAAATCAAATTCTTTTCAATATGCAAATGTACCAGATGGATCATAATTTAAGGGGCCCATATCTCCGTTCTAATGTTGTTTCCTCATCGCAAACAGACCTGGAGTTGTGTTTTGTTTCATTCGCACACGTTGAACGCACAAACACACCTGCGTATTTAGGCTGAGTTCTTCTCTCGAACAGAAAACACTCTTTTCCACCCTGTGATGTCATGTGGTAATACGGGAAGTGTTCCACAGTGTTTTTAAACTCCACACACCTTCATTAGAATGATATGATTCATTTCAGCCCTGGAATTGCCGATCTCTACCGAACTAAAGGTAAAAAGTAACATGTTCAATAATAATAATAATAATAATAATAATAATAATAAATCAGTTTTATAGCGCTTTTTGGACACTCGATGCTTTACAAATAGGAAGGAACACTTTAGAAAACAAGGGGAATCATGGGGGGAATGCCAGATTGAACAGGTGAGTTTTTAGTAGTGATTTGAAGTGCAGCAGTGAGTCCGAAAATGACTACTTTATGACATCACAAGGTGGGACAGAACATTTTGAGCTTTGGAGATGTAAACAGACTAATAATAAAGGATTATTCGAATACGTGCGAATGAAACAAAACATAAGTCCAGTGCTGGTTCAGTCCATTTTGCGTCATATAGGAGATATTTTTTTGTTCTATTCAAATGCAGATGCACCAGGTTTATCATAATTCCACCAAAAATAACACTTTTACTTTTACACAAATCCAAAGATCTCTCCTCCATCCACAGCACACATTTTCCTGTCCTCTTTGTCTGGCTGCGTCTCCCTCCTGGTAAAGCCTGTTCTCCCTGCGCTCCTCACTCTCCGGCTCGGGCCCCGGGGCTGTTTTACTTGGTTTGGTTTGATATTTTCACATCAACAACAACAACAGGAACAGCGCTGGTACAAGGCTGGCTGCTGGTGCGCACAGACAGACGGCAGCGGAGGGAGGGCAGGCTCAACCGGAGAACAGGCTGAGGAAGTGAGGAACACGAGTGTACGGAGGAATATCAAAGGAGTGAGCCGTTCTATCAGAGCTGCACGTACAGAGTAACATTTTCATTTTAGGAGACATATTGTGCGAGTGTTTGTTTTATTATTTGGATATTTTAAAGCTACACTGTGTCACTTTTTGGTTGGAAGGGTCCGTTACCTGCTTGTTTCTATGATTCTCTGCCTAGAATGTTCCACAGTATGACATTAAACTGCTCTTTTACAGTGGTTTTATAGCTCAAAAATACCTAGAAAAACAGACATTCTGGCTGTGTGCGGGGTAACCTCTCCACAGATCTGACTTGTAAGCTGGTCTGGTTTGGTCTCCATGAGGTTAAAAGGTTTAATGTCGTACTGTGAAACATTCCAGACAAAGCAAAAACATCTCCATTACACAATGCGCCTTTGAGAAACAAGTGCATGGACTTTTGTGTTAGAAAACTCCAGTGCGTCGCCGTAAACGCCATAGCAACAAAAAGTCACATGATCAATACTGAGGTTTACAATGGACAGAATGTGAAATAATGATCATAAACTCCAGATTCGACTGGGTTTGTCCTCACCTGACTCTTGTGTGTGAGTTCTACACATTCTCAAACTGAGAAAGCTGAAAGTGTTTGGAAAAAGTAGAGTGTCAGAGCGACTGTTTGAATCTGAAGTGTCACAACAGCGGAACAAGCCAAAAAAATAAAATAAAATAAAAATCAGACTTTTGTTAAATCCAGTTGAGAGAAAAACTCAAACATATTTCCAGTCCACAAATGCCCAAATCGCTTCCCTTCTGCACGTTTTTCACAAACTAAACAGTCCGGATTGATGCTAAAATAGGCTGCGTCGCCATGTTTGTTTTGGTTCGTTTGGGCGCTTCACCTCTGGCTCCGCCCAAACCTCAACGCTGCGACGTGATTGGCCGACCCGCTCGATTATCCGTACAGGGGGCGCCAACATGGATTCTCGTGAGTTTGTGAGAATCCTTTTGCTGTGTGAGGTTCATCCAAACTAAACCATCTGGCAGTCCACCGTTACTCCAGATGCCTCGTCTTGAAGATGCAGTAGATCTTTTTTGGTGGAGGGTCTGCAGGATGCTGGTCTCCATGGAGATGTTATGGCTTCGCCTGGAATGTTCCACAGTATAGCATTAATCTATCGTTTGTTTCAGAAACTATAAATGTTTGTATTGTAGAACAAAGATGTATTAAATATGCACTCCTCCTCTCTTCCTCTTCCTCTCTCCCTCTTATTTCTCCCTCTCTTCCCCCCACTCTATCCTACTCCCTCGCCTTTCTTTCGTCCCTCTCTTGCTATCACTCCCTTTTCTCTCTCATCTCTTCCTCTCTCTCCTTCTCCTTCCCTCCCTTATTATTGTTTATTGTTCCCTCCTCTCTATTTCTGCTCCCCCTCTCTTCTCTCTCCTCCATCTCCCTTCCTCTTATTTCTACCTCTCCTTTACCTCTCTCTTCTCTCTCCCTCTTATTTCTCCCTCTCTTCCCCCACTTTCTCCTACCCCCTCTTCTTTCTTTCGCCCATCTCTTGCTATCGCTCCCTTTCTCCCTTTCTTTCTCTTTCTCTCTCTCTCCTTCTCCTCTCTCCCTCCCTAACCCCCAATCTCCCTTCTCCTTCCCTCTCTCTCTTCTCTCTCCTTCTGCTCTCCCCTCCCTTGTTACTGCTCATTCCTTCTCTTTCTATTCCCCCCTCTTCTCTCTCTTCCTCTCTCCCTCTTATTTCTCCCTCTCTTCCTCCCACTCTCTCCTACTCCCTTTCCTGTATTTCGCTCTCCTCTTGCAATCGCCCCCTCCTTCTCCTCTCTTCTCTTCTCTTCTCTTCTCTTCCCCCCACTCTCTCTCCTCCTCCCCTCTCTCCCTCTCTTCTCCTCCTCTCGCATCTTCATCTCCCAGGCTCCCTGTGAACACCCCATCAAGGCCGCTCATTGCTTTGTTTTTCCATAATCCTGGGGCCTTAGTGGTCCTGTCTCTTTTCTTTCAAACAAAAAAAAAGAAAAAAAAATCTCTCCATTCTTGGTGAGAGAGTGAGAGAATGGCTCTTGCTCTCCATTTCATCACTGGATGCTAAATAATACGGCGCAGAAGCCTAGCCTGATCCGGGTCGTCCTGGGAGATGCCTGTTTTCGTTTTTTTATTTGATTTTTTTTTTCTTTTTTTTTTTTTTTTTTGTCTTCCAATCGGTTGCCATCACAACGCTCTCCCTTCCCCAGACGGTGGCTGGAGCCGGCTGGTGGGCGGAGGGGAGAGACATATGCTTTGACAGACTAAACGCTTTTTTTCATTCTCTGTTTTGTTTTGTGATTTTTTATTTTATTATTTTTTTTTTTTTTAGAAAATGTTTTGTGGAGCGTTTTGTGTGTTTTTATTTTCCCAACTCCAAATGGGATTTCTGAATTTCTCTTTTCCACAAATGGTTCCTCTGACACCACTCATCCACACAGTGTGAATATCAAAGTGGAAAAACCAGGAACGGATATTTTCAGATATTTTCCAATGTGTTTTTGTTCTTTGTGTTTGATCAGAATTCGTCTCGTTAAAGTCGCTGTAGCTGATTTTGACAGCCTTAAAAACGTGACAAACAGAACCTCGTAATTACTCACAGCGATGAGTTTAAAATCACGTTTCGCAGCAGAAACCAGAGCGGAGTTTTACCACAACCTCAAACTCCTTCCTCCTCTCTTCTAACCTCGCACAGCAGAAGGAATTTCATATTTGTGAGTTCAAACTTACGAGAATCCATCTTGCTGTGCGGTTCATTGGGTGGGTGGACCAATCGCGTCTTAAAGTGCGTTGGGGTTTGGGCGGAGCCAAAGGTGAAGCGCCCAAACGAACCAGAACAAACACGGCGACGCCCCCAAACGTACTTCAGTCTATTTTAGCTCTTTGTGCGTTCGTGGACAGGGAAAGATGTTTGTGCTAAAGTTTGAGTTTTCTGCCTCGACCAATCAGAGTGAAAAACTCGTCGTGACCATCTGCGTTTTCAGAGTGACACAGATCAGTCTGGGGTGAGCAGGTTATTTCTCACTCTCCTCACTCGAAATTCTGATTCCGCTCACACTCGCACACACTTTCTTTTTCTTTCTCTCTTCTGTTGATGTTCCCACACGACAGTTGATTCTCTGAGTTCATTCACCCCCTCTTTCTCACACACGCACACACGCGCACACGCACACACACACACACGCACACACACACACACGCACACGCACACACACGCACACGCACACACACACACTTTGGCCACAACAAAAGCTCCTAAAGAATGAGACTTGAGATAATTGCGTTGCTCTGCCATTTCATCTGCAGGGACCGGCCACAACACACTGCTGCCATGGTAACAGAGGGGCAGGGGTGGGGCCAGGACTGGACCAGGCCTAGAGACCAGGACTGGACCAGGACTATATCTGGATTTAGAGCATTTTCTCACCTGTTAGTCCGGTTAAATGATTCGAATTGGCACTAAACATTTAAATCTTGTTGCAGTTTGATTTGGTCACGACCTGGCCATTCAGACTGAAGTCACATGTCAAAAGATCGGATATGTTTCGGTTTTAGGACCACATATCCAAGTGGCCTGGGTCACATTTGAAAAAAAAAATCGTATCTGTGTCATTCAGTGCCATTAAAAGATCTGATACAGGTCACATAGGGGCGAAAATATCTGATTTGGGTCACTTCAGGTTGCAGTCTGAACATAGCCTTTGTATGGTTCTTCAGTCCACACCAAACACACCAGCCCAAATCAACCAAACACACAGGTATTCTCAACTCGAGGCTGCTTAAAGAGGAGCAAATGGTGTAGATGTGAACGCCCCACTAGACTACATCAGGACTGAACCAGGAAACATGACTATTCTTTAACTGTCACGTGTCACATTTTAAATCTATTAAGTCCAGACTTCGAGCTGATTGATCCTGTGCACACTTCTCAAAAATAAAATCATGTCATTCTCTATTAAAAATGACACATGAATAGTCTATGTGTAATATTGTGTCTGTAAATCGGTCTGTTTTGGTTTGTTTTTGCTTCCTGCTCAAACCCAACTCTGTCCTGAGATTGGTCCATCCTCAAAAAACAAATCAAACTAGAAAAGCACTCAGAGAGCGCAGACCTCTACCAAGCAGCTCAGTTTTCAAAGTGATCCAGAATCCAGGATTTCTTCTGGATCATCACCAAAATTTAATCATCTGTTGGATTTATTATCATTAGGAACATTTCCTGAAAATTTCATCAAGATCCGTCCATAACTTTTTGAGTTATCTTGCTATCAAACAAACAAAAACAAACAGACAAACAGACAGACTCAGGCAAAAACAACCTCCTTGGCGGAGGTAACTACAGCATGTAATCTAAAATATTTATATTACGCTATTTTCTGATCTCTGTTCCAATGTTTCCTCATCATAAACAGACCTGGAGTTGTGTTTTGTTTCATTCGCACATGTTTAACGCACAAACCCTGCAGATTTAGGCTGAGTTCTTCTCTCAAACTTGTGGTAATACAGGAAGTGCTCCAGTGCCTTTTTACACACCATCCACCTTCGCTAGAAACATCTGGATCATTTCAGCCCAGGAATTGCCAATCTCCACTGAACTAAAGCTAAAAAGAAGCTGCTAACTTGAAAACTACCACTTCATGACATCAGACTAATAATAAACGATTACTCAAACATGTGTGAATGAAACAGGAGGAAACGACATTATAGCACGACTTGAAGCTCACAAGAGTCAATTTTGCGTAATATTGGACATTTAAAGCCGTGGTCCAGCGTGTGTAGCCGGTGCAGAGTTGTCCGGGCCTGTGATTTGTCCGTATGTTCCAGTCTGGTGCGTGGCGGTGAACAGGAGGTCATTACGGCGCCTGGCCGTGTGTGAAACAGCTGCTCGCGCTGTGAGGGCAGGACGCGCTTCCACAGGTTGGAAACCCTTTGGCCCTGACGACATGAAGCCAGAGGAATCGCGGGAGTGGACCGTGAGCTGGGCTGGAGGGAACTTAGTCACACTCAGCGGAGGGGGAAAGGGACAGAAAGTGAGTGTTTAAATCAATGTTTAGTCCATTGAATTTGACTTGTGTATATTTGTTTACCTGTTTATCTTTTTATTTTTCATTATTTTAAAGGTCCTATATTACACAAAATTGACTCTTGTGAGCTTTAAGCCTTGTTATAATGTTACCTCCTCAAACACACACCTGGAGTTGTGTTTTGTCTCATTCACGCACGTTTGAGTAACCATTTATTATTTGTCTAAGCTTAAAATGCTTAGTTTCACCTTATGATGTCATGAAGTGAACAGCTACTTTTTACCATTTGTTCAGTAGAGATTGTCAATTCCAGGGCTGAAATTATCCAAATGATTCTAGAGAAGGTGTATGGAGGTTAAAACATCATTTTCTGTAGCATTTCCTGTAATACCACATGACATCACAAGGTGGAACAGAGTGCTTTCTGTTTGAGAGAAGAGCTCAGGGCTAAATATGCAGGGTTTGTGCGTCAGACATGTGTGAATGAAACAAAACACAACTCCAGGTGTGTTTTTGATGAACATTTTGAGTACTTTTACCCCTTCAAAAGATGTAATATTTTGTTTAAAATTGTTAATCGCTATGGAAACTGTCCTAACTTTTCATCATTCTGATCCCCGTGGATACAGCTCACAGCAAGAAGCTTTGACTCTATGCAAACGACCCAAACTCATTCGGCTTGAATTTGCATTACAACAGAGGTAGTTTATTTCAGTGCTAGTTCTTCTTTTTCTTTTCTTGTTGCGTTTGAACTGCTTCATTGAAATTATAATGTTCAAAACCTCATTAAAGTCCATTTGTATAATACGTGTTCTCTAAAGACGAGGTATTATGCAAAATCAACTTTGTGGAGCTTTCTACCATGTTATAACGTTGTTCCCTCGTCAAAAATGTGCCGTGAGGTTTTAGGTGTCATCCATGCATGTCTGAGTCATCTAGTGATCTCTCCTGGGCCCTATTCAAACCCTCCCACAACAACAACAACTTCACAAACCTGATGAGATGTGCAGAAGTTTCATTAGCGGGGAACGCACAGCAGGTGTGATGTGAAAGCGTGAACCATAGGGAGGGGGAGACTCCGAGTGTCAAAAACAAATGTGAAACTTTGTTAAACAACAACAACAACAAATCTTTTTCAGCGAATACACCATTTTCAAAACAATAAAATAAAAGGTGTCAACAATGGGCCCTTTAAATCCTGGAGTTGTGTTTTGTTTCATTCACACCCTGCGTTTTAGGAGTTTAGGAGTATTTAGAGTTCTTTACTCAAACAAAAAACACTCTTCCACCTTGTGATGTCATGTGGTAATACAGGAAGTGCTCCACTGTGTTTTTAAACTCCATACACCTTCACCTAGAATCATCTGGATGATTTCAGTCCTGGAATTTCCAATCTTTACTAAACAAAAAGGTAAACTATAGCTTGGAAACTGCTACTTCTTGACATCACAAGGTGGAACAGAGCATTTTGAGCTTTGGAGATGTAGACAGACTGATAATAAAGGGTTAGTCAATCATGTGAATGGAACAAAACACAACTCCAGGTCTGTTTTTGTGATGGAAACGACATTTTAACATGACTTGAAGCTCACAACAGTCACTTTTGTGTCATATAGGACCTTTAAGATTAAAATTCTGCAATAACTAATAAATTTATTGCTGTTGTAAGAATAATTTACACTAGTGAATAGAAAGACAATTTGAATATATAAAATTATCCGTCTCAAAATGTCCTCTCCCACAAATGTGAAACTGTAACATTGCACCGTCCACTCTTATCACTCAAAATCCTCTTCCAAATCACAGCCGGGATCCGTGGCAGCCATTACGCTCTGCTCCCTGCCACGCAATGCATCATGGGTATTATCGCTAGCTGGCTGGACGGCAGGGTGTCCAGTGGAGTTTGGACCCGGTTTTTGGAGATCTTTTCTGGAGCTCGTGTCTGAACCAGCTCTGATGTGGGCTAAAAGTGCCAGAATGGTCCATGCTGAAGCTGGGCTTGGTTTTTGTGCATTTTTTTTTTTTGTTTTTTTTTGTGTGTGTCTGGGTTTTGAGGCAGATTTCTGGAAGGACACCATGTTGCTTTGAGTTATCACACGCTGTTACCAAACAATATTGGACAGATTAAGCCGTGACTTGCTTTTAATATTAATAATGATCCACTGCCAGGGTACAAAAACACATTTAGAACAGCAGTCTGGTCAGAACAAATACAATTAAAAGAAAGTGTGTGTGGAACATGTTTTACAGCTCCTTGCGTGTCACCGTGGAGATGTTCTTGGTTCATTTAGAATTTTCGACGTATAGTATTCATGGGGAAGCTGCGTGTAAATTAACTTGAAGGTGCATTGTTTAACTTTTTCTCCATGGAGATGTTATTGCTTTGTCTGGAATGTTCCACAGTATGGCATTAAACCTTTCCATCTTCATCGAGACCAAACCGGACCAAGTTACAGGTCAGATCTGTGGAGAGGCGACCCCGCTCACAGTCAGAATGTTTGTTTTTCGAGGTATTTTTTAGCTGTAAAACACCTGCAATGGAATAAATGTAAGGCAAAGCTGTTTAAAGTCATACTGTGGAACATTCCAGGCAGAGCAATGACATCTCCATAGAAAACCCAACCAAAGAGTTACATAGAACGCCATTAAATAAAACTTTGAAACTTCCATTACTTACTACAGCAAATTCATTTTAAGGTCATTGAAACATTTCATTTCTTTCCTCATATCTGACGCGTTCCAAAAATAGAAGCTCTGCAGTTTCCAGTTATCACAGTTCTCAGTATTATGTTTTCCTAGTTTATGTCATTTAAGTGTCCAAACCTTCAGCTAAAAAATAAAACATCGTTCTTTCCACTCGTACATCTCACAGACCCCCACTTTTTTTTTTACAAATCTTATGGTGCAACCAACCTCTCTTCCCAGTATTCAGTTCTTTTGGTCATGTTTCCTTTACCTTTTATTTAACAATAGACTTTGCTTCCATTCAACTTCAATATCTGCATTTGATTTCATCCTTCTTTGCGTGTTCATCTGCAGCTTTATTTCCTCTTAACTCCAATGTGTGCTGTACCTGTTATAAAGTACGGATGTAGAATCCAAAAGCAAACCAGAACTCAAGTAAGGTTAACAGGTTTATTGTACAGATGGATATGGAAATGGCCAAAGGGAATCCGGAGGAACACAAGCCACGAGAGGAACAGGGGAGCCGAGAGGGAAGATCCAGTGGATCCATGAAGTTAAAGTTAAAATCTGCAAACCAAGCTGCTTTTATGTAACAGATAATACTCCCTACAACTGTACAACAACTTAATCTTAAGTAACGGATAACCTTATGTCCTGTCAATCAGCAGAGTATTTACACTGTCGTTCTTGTCGCTTGTTTATAGCTGTGATTTTATAGTTTATTTTATAGTTCATTACTTTTTTCTTTTTTTTCTATTATTTTTCTATTTTATGTTTATTTTTTTACTTGTACATATACATTTATTTTTATTTTTATAATTATGTCTCATTTGACACGTGTCTCTTGCTCTTTTTGCTACACCATCTATTTTTGTTACTCTCTGTTATTATATTATGATGTTTGAGCGACTGTGTTCAAATAATTTCCCTTGTGGATCAATAAAGTTTGTCTAAATCTAATACTCTTTCCAGCAGGAAGTACCTCCCGCAGGTAAGTACCATTTCTCTTCACATGCGACGATTAAGTCATAACTTTAGCCGTATATCAAATCTAACTAATTAATTTACAAGGGCATAAGTTCCTTTAAAGAAAGTGTTTAACATAAAACGATAAACATTGAAATCCATCCATCCATTTTCTTCTGCTTATCCGGGGCCGGGTCACGGGGGCAACAGTCTACACAGGGACTCCCTTCACCCCGGGCACTTCCTCCAGCTCCTCCAGGGGGACCCCAAGGTGTTCCCAGGCCAGCCGAGAGACATAGTCCCTCCAACATGTCCTGAGTCTTCCCCAGGGGTGGGACATGCCCGGAACAGAGGCGACCAGGAGGCATCCGGAACAGATGCCCGAGCCACCTCAGCTGGCTCCTCTCGACATGGAGGAGCAGTGGCTCTACTCTGAGCTCCTCCCGTGTGACTGAGCTCCTCAATGTGTCACATTGAAATACTGGAACCAAAATACACAAAAACACTCAATCCAGTCCTCCCCTCCACATGGTCCGGCCCTCCACCTCCCCCACAGGCTTTAAAATGGCCGACACTGGCCACGCCCTCTTTGTCTGGACCATGTGGAGACTCAGGTAAGAAGTGAATGGATGTATTTACCTGAAATGGAGCTAAAATAAACATAATCCAGGTTTTCAAGCTGTTTAGTTGGAGATGGTACGTCTACTGAAAAATTTGTTAAATTGGATATTGGCTTCCAAATATCAGTTCAGCCAAAGTCATGCATATTTGGACTATTTCCTGGTTGTAATGGGCCCAGAAAGTCTTGTAATGTTTGATATTTTATTTATACAAGGTTGTTCTGTGGGTACGTGAGAGAAAAATAACAGCTTCATAACACATTTGGATCAGTTTTGTCTTTTATTTTCATTTTAAAGATCCGATATTATGCACAACTGACTCCTATGAACTTTAAGTCATGTTGTAATGCTGTTACCTCATCAAAAACAGCCCTGGAGTTGTGTTTTGTTTCATTCACACATGTTTGAGTAACCCTGCTTTATTATTCTGTTTACATCTCTAAAGCTCAAAATGCTCTGCTCCACCTTCAAGTTTGCAGCTTTTTACCTTTTGTTTAGTAGAGACTGGACGTTCCAGGGTTTAAATTATCCAAATAATTATAGTGAAGGTGTGTGGAGTTTAAAAACACAAGTGAAACATCGTGTTTTCTGTTTGAGAGAAGAACTCGGCCTAAATATGCAGGGTTTTTGTGTGAATGAAACAAAACACAACTCCAGGTATGTTTTTGGGATAACGTAGCATCATTTTGTAGTTGTAGAGTTAATTTAGCGTAATATAGGATCTTTAAATGAAACCAGAACGGTGACTATGCCCCCTGGCCTCATCTATATCCCTGTATAACTTTCTCATAAATCGCCCATAGAACTCATCAG
Organism: Taenioides sp. WSHXM2023; assembly: GCA_029959045.1. NCBI lineage: Eukaryota > Metazoa > Chordata > Actinopteri > Gobiiformes > Gobiidae > Taenioides > Taenioides sp. WSHXM2023. The sequence continues at coordinate 20,228,454 of CM057087.1, forward strand.
GAGCACAGCACACACCTGTCTCACTCCAGACCATTATCTCCTCTCTCTCCATAACAAAGCTGGCTCCTCGACCCGCAGATCTGATGCTTATGTAACACGGCGTTTTCAATAGCGCTGGGTCGCTGCGGAAACGCCTTCAAAGGCACAAATAATTATTCCAGGTCAGTTTTATAAAGGGAGCATTATACAACGGCAATTATGTAATCAGCGGATCGAACGGCAGACAACAGATGAGACAAAGGGCGAAGAGGAGAAAAAATATGAAAAATGTTTGATGTGAATTATGGTCTGTGATATTTAAATGAGCGGAATAGCTTTGGTCTTTGGGGCTTTTCATAAATAATGGATGATTGTTTGGAATTTTAGGGGACAATTGAACTTCTCTAATATGATTTTAAGGAGCTTATAGTACACAAAATTGACTCTTGTGTGCTTTAAGTTATGTTGTTTCATCCTCAAAAACAGACCTGGAGGTGTTTTGTTTCATTCACATCTTTGAGTAATTAATAGTTATTAGTCTTTCTACTTCTCCAAAGCTCAAAATGCTCTGTTCCACCTTGTGATGTCATGTAGTGGTAGTTTTCAGATTAACAGCAACCTTTTTCTGTCTGTCGAACGCTTTTCTCCATGAAAATGCCTTTGCTTTGTCTGGAATGTTTCGCAGTACGGTATTAAACCTTTCTATCTTCATGGAGACCAAACCAGACCAAGTTCGAGTCAGATCTTTGGAAAGGCGACCCCGGCAGAATGCCTTTTGTTTAATAAATACGGGCAATTCCAAGGCTGAAATTATCCAAATGATTCTAGCAAAGTGTGGAGAGTTTATTACCTCTGCCAAGGAGGTTATGTTTTCGCCAGAGTCTGTCTGTCTGTTTGTTAGTTTGTTAGTTAGCAAGATAACTCAAAAAGTTATGGACGGATCTTGATGAAATTTTCAGGAAATGTTCCTAATGGTAAATCCAACAGATGATTAAATTTTGCTGATGATCCAGAAGAAATCCTGGATTCTGGATCACTTTGAAAACTGAGCTGCTTGGCGGAGTGCTTTTCTAGTTTTATTTATGTATTAATTTATTTATTTGATTTGGGACAGAGCATGTTAATGGAAAAACACGACACAACATGAATGTAAACATGCCGGATTGTCGCCTAAAGCTAATTTCCATCTATTGTCCCAAAGGGCTCGAGTCACAGGGGCCAAACAATAAAATATTGCACACTTTTCATTGCACAGTTCCCATTACTGCACAGTCCAAACTAGAAAAGCACTCAGAGAGTGCAGACCTCCGCCAAGCAGCTCAGTTTTCAAAGTGATCCAGAATCCAGGATTTCTTCTGGATCATCACCAAAATTTAATCATCTGTTGGATTTACCATTAGGAACATTTCCTGAAAATTTCATCAATATCCGTCCATAACTTTTTGAGTTATCTTGCTAACAAGCAAACAAACAGACAGACTCAGGCGAAAACATAACCTCCTTGGCGGAGGTAAATATTGCACAGTCCAAAAATTGCAGTCCAGTAATTGGACAATTCCCATTATTTTGCAGCTTAAAAACAGTGGAGCACTTCCTGTACTGCCACATCACAAGGTCTTGGGGTTAGAGAAGAACTCAACGTAAATCTGCAGGTTTGTGTGTTAAACATGTGAATGAAACAAAACACAACTCCAGGTATGTTTGTGATGAGAAAATTATAACACAGATCAGAATATTGTTTAATTTGGGCAATTTCAAGGAACCGTACACAAATTTCACAAACATGACCCATTTGTGGTTAACGTGTTCAAATCAATTTTTGTACCGGTAACAATGCTGAAAAACACTGCATATGATATGTTGTTTAGTTTGAGTTAGATTATTTGGTGTTTTGGGTCAAGACAAATATCCAATCAGAAAAGCAGAATGAGCCTCTCATTTGGGTTGCCAGTTTCACAGCTGAAATCCAGTTGGTTGAAACCTAAACGGGCTCGCTCTGATCTGAATGGTCTCTACTAGAGTTCTGCGCGGGACAGAATTTTCAGTCCCGCCCACACCCGCATTGTGCAGTCCTGCTCCCGTCCGCAAAGAATTGTAATTTTCATTCCCGCTCCCACCCACATCTGCGATATTTTGTCCCGCTCCCGCAAGGTAGGGCTCGCTTTCTTTCTTACAAAAGGTCTTTTCATTGGCTTCAAAAAAAAACCACGCGCATAATTCCTTAAGTGGTAACTTGGTGACATATTTACTGTTCAGCCATACAAAACATTAAATAGCCCTAAATTTGAGCACCCGATCATCTACATGACGTGACACAGTTGTTGGATGGGGCAGAATCTCTCACATCGAATTTGCCTATTGTGGCTGCCGTGTCAACTAAGTGTTGGGCCAATTGAATTAATGCCTGACCGGCGATGCGTCATATGGACGGAGGTCCGCGGCAACAAAATCAACACATTTCTCCACGGTCTTTGCCTTTCGAGCATCTGTCACTTTTGTGCTCTTTCCTCTGAACTCCAACACTTGTCCTTTCAAGACAGAACATGGTTATTCAGGCCTGATGTACCTGATTTATGGCCGTTGTATGTCAGAACCTTCTGGCACTTTTCACAACATGCAAAGGGCAGCTGATTTCCCTCTGCGTCGTACACAAGCGAAAAACACTTCCAAATGTCTGATTTCAGGTTTTTTGATTTTTTATTTTTTTTTTGACAATGAATGTACCACTCTTTAAAGAAGAACTTACTTCTGAAGCACTGTGAGATTCACTGGAGCTGCTCTGTTCTTCTGCCATGTCTTCAAAGCTCTATCAAACACAGAGAAGCAGAAAGGAATTGTCTTAAATGTGTGCGAGATTAGAACACTTCCGCAAGTTTCGGCTGCTTAAAATGTTTTTATTAATGCCAAATAAAATATCAAGCACAAATTATGTACGATCGGCATAGATTAATCATTAGTATATTTTACATTACACTTGGACTGCAGCTTATCGTGTGCCCGCAATGACCTTTCAAAATGTGTCCCGCGCCGCACTGTTTTGCGTCAGGGCTCTAGTCTCTACCTAAACCCCAGCAGTCCAAGAAGAGCTTGTCAACTGTTTACTAAAAAGCAGGAGGATTATTGGTAGAAAAAGAAATAAATACACTGAATTTGTCAAGTGAAACAAATAAAGTATCACACAACGTATTATTGTTGGATGTTACACTGCATGACGTGAGGTGTTTAAAACAGCAAGAGAACGCACGCGCGCACACAAACACACACACATACACGCACACATACGCACACTGTGGCTATCACCAAATCCATCTGAGAAAATATCAGACTCTAGACTCTGTGTGGTTCAGTTATCAATGTTTTACTAGTTCACTAAAGATCGCTACAACCCATAATTTTGAACCACAACTCAAAATTTTTACGACAAATCAGAAATTGCAGTGAAATTGTGTAGTGGCCAGTATCCTCGTGTATTTTCAGCTATAACATTTCTTACACGGGTCTCCGAAGCTACGCCCCAAAAGTCCAAAAGGTGCACAAGCGTCAAAAAAGTCAAAATTTGGTCCAAACTTTTCTCCAGCTGTAATTTACTTTTCACAATGTTCTCCCCTCACTGCTGTTTCTTTATGTCCCCAAAACATGCCCCCAGTTTTTCTATTAAAGTCTACACCTCCAGAAGCTTTCTTTTTGTCGTATTTGTGTTTTTGTTCAATCTTTGTCGCGGGCGTCACAACCCGGCGACCTCTCTCAGCTCAGAACTCCCAAATATGTCTCGTACAATGCCCAGTGCCCCCACATATCCGCTCACCTTTCTCCGACAGTGCTCCGTGAATGTGTTTTTTTTTCTTTCCTGCAAATATTAAACCTGATGCAGTTTATCAAAAAAACGTCTACAGAGACCTTGATTTCAGTTTATCTTCCAATCACATTTGAACTGTTTTCGCTACGATTCGGAAATTGGACCATTTTGATTTGAGGTAAAGTGGATGTTCAGGGGCTAGTGAGTGAACGAAGTAGTGGTAGTAGTGGCAATAGTAGTGGTGGTAATGGTAGCCCTTGTTGTAGCAGTAGCAGTAGCAGCAGCAGCAGCAGCAGCAGCAGTACCAGTATCAAAGTAGTAGTATCGGGACAAAAGTGGCTCCTCCTCTAACTTAAAGTTGGTGCTTCAAATGTCATATCAACCGTGTATGCAGTTGTGTCCTTGGGCAAGACATTTCACTGACATTGCCCTGTAAGATCATGGTGAGTGGTCAGAGGAGCAGAAGGCACAGATTGGCAGCCTTATCTCAGTCAGTGTGCCCCAGGGCAGCTGTGGCTACAACATGAGCTGACCGAATGTGGAGTTAATGAATAAAGGAATCTAATCTACAGTAGATCCAAGAGATGACTGTTATCAGGATTTGAATTGTGTAACTGCACTAGATTCATTTGGGTTTTGAAGACAAGATGGCGGCTCAGATTCAAATCATTAACTCTAGATATAAACGGACATAACTAAACTGCTAGCCGCTGCCTTCCAAATTGTCTCCATCGACTCTGACTCAAAATCACTTTACATTGAAAAATTGTCACTCTTCTTGTCATTTTGGTCTTAAAATGTTCGTATTAACCTACTCTACAAGATCCTGATGTTTTTCTTTTGCTATTTTGTCCGTAAATGAAGATATGAACATTAATATAAGACTAATCGGCTGCTTCTTTGTGTGATGTTCCTGCTAGCGTCAGAAAAATGTTTGATTGACAGCGATGCATAGGGCCCATTTCCTGCCAAACCTTCAACAGTCTCGCTTCGGATTGGCTCTTTAGTTGCTATGATACTCAAAATTCTTAATATGGACCTCGGCTCCAAATTCACCCCAATAACTGCCGGCCTCGGTGAGCTTCATTTGACTGGAGCCGAACACTGTGGGTGACCTCACACTTCTTTATACCATCTATAATTCAAACGCTCCGTCCAACCAAAGGAACTACACCCATCCTCAGCATACGCTTTCAAACTTTTCAATTATAGTTAGATTTTTATTTTCATTTTAACAAGGACACTTAAGAATAAAAGACTTTATTAAAAAAAAAAAAAAAAAAAAATATATATATATATATATATATATATATATATATATTACATTTTTATAAAAAAAATAAAAAGCAGTTTTTGTTCATTATACTTTTGCAACAAAAAAAGAAAAAAAAAAGTTGAATAAGTTGAATACATTTGTTGAACTAAATACAAATAAAATACTCCACAGATCTGACCTGTAACTTGGTCTGGGGGTGTCACTGGAACAGCAGACAAAACAATAACAGATGAGCAGGTGGCCAGTTACCCCAACAAAATGTCGCGTAGTGTATCTTTTTTTTTTTTTTTTTTACCATTTGATGTAATTCAAGCAGTTGAACAATATTTATCTGTACTTGTGTGTTCATGTAGAGTACAAGGGCAGCGTTTTTTCAGTAATCATAAATCATAATCATAAAATTATAACACTATCAAAGGTTTTTAATAAGTATTTCTTATATTTTGGGTTTCCGGAGTCTTCACCTGCAGATAGAGACACATCCCAGTTTCTTATTCTCAGTTTATGGACAGGCCTCAGGTGAAGATCAGAACCTCTAGAATTCCCTCCCTGAGCTGCAGAGGCTGCACTAGCACTGACTCATGACTGGTGCAGGTGCTGGAGTTTAGGTAGAGACCGTTTAGATCAGAGAGACGCATTTTCGGTTTAAACACACTGGATTTCAGCACTGAAACTGGCAACCCAAATAAGAGAGTCATGTGAGGCTCATTTTGCTTTCTGATTAGATAATCGTCTTGGACCAAAACACCAAATTAAAACAGAATCAACTTGTCCATCATGTCCAATGTTTCTGTAATTAAGAATAAATCAGCATTAGAGTTGTCACCACTAAAAGCTGTATTAGATTTGAACATGTCTATCTCATGTCTTATCTGGGGACACGGATAGGTAATGTTTATGGAATTCTAAATCAGACACTCTGTTCTGAATATCTACTACCTAAACCTCATCATGAGTCAGTGCTAGTGCAGCCGCTGCAGCTCAGGGGGGGAATTCTCAAGGTTCTGAGCTTCACATGAGCCTGTCCATAAACTGAGAATGAGACAAACTTGGACGTGTCTCTATCTGCAGGTGGAGGATCTGGAGACACAGGTTCAGTTGATTGTTGTACCTATTTAAAAAAAAAAAAAAACAGGCTACACAGTCCCTTTAAACCTCCTTGTTCCTCTCTGTTTCTTCTATTTCAGTCTCAGAGCTGCCTGTAGGTGGCACTGTGCCTCTTCCTCCTCCGCTCCTCCTCCTCTCCGCTGCTGTGGTCTGTCTGTATAAAAACCCTCACATAGACTCAAATATCTGATTTCATGCAAACGGCGAGTATCAGATGTACGAGCTGGAGACTCAAAACATCAAGAAGTATTGTAGTTTTGTAAAAGCGCTTGCTCCTCAAATAAACTCTGTATTCAGTTAACGTAGCTCTCTGTGTGCACTGCAACATCAGATCTGCATTAGGCACATTCACTTAGAATTTTAAAGTTGTTTTGACTAGTTGACGTCATTCACAATCTGAACGATCTGGTTTCAAGATATTGTCATTTTGGTCATATTCAAAATTGGAGGGACAGTGAGTATTTGGTAGAGGAGAGGGGCAGTGAATACAGATGCTGCACCAGGAACCAAGAAGTGTAGAGGAAGACAAAAGTAGAGATTTGTGGATGTTGAGATTTGGTTGGTGTAAGAGCAGAGGATGCAGAGGGAGAGGAAGATGCAGAGGAGAGGGACAGATGGAGCAGAGGAGCAAAATAGAGGGTCAGGTAGAGCAGAGGCGAGAGTCAGATGGAGCAGATGGAACAGAGAAAAGGAGCAGAGGAGATGGGTCAGATGAAGCAAAGGATGCAGAAGAGAGGGTCAGATGGAGGAGAGGAGAGGGTCAGATGAAGCAAATGATGCAGAGGAGAGGGTCAGATGAAGCAGAGGATGCAGAGGAGAGGGTCAGATGAAGCAGAGGATGCAGAGGAGAGGGTCAGATGAAGCAGAGGGTACATATAAGCAGGTCAGACGATGCAGAGGAAGAGTGAGATGATGCAGAGGATTCGCTGCACCTGTACACCTGTGTTATTTCGGCTGAGCAGGTGGATGTGTTTGGTAATAGCGTGTTCTTAAATAAGGCTGACGCACAGGGCCTGGTACTAAAACTGCCAAACCAGCACAAGCAGCTACAGTCAAATCCATCACTACTGTATTTAAGAAGAACATTACACTGCAGAAAGAGGAACACAGAATCACTAGAATAATTTGGATCATTTCAGCTCTGGAATTGCCATTTTCTATTGAACTCAAGGTAAAAAAAGGTAATTGTTAACGTGAAAACGACTGCTTCAAGGGACAGTGAAGATATGGTACAGAAGAGGGGCAGTGAATACAGATGCTGAGGCTGAAAGTACCAAGAACCAAGAAGCCTGGAGGAAAACCAATGTAGAGATTTGTGGATGTAGTGAATGGGTTGGTGTAAGAGCAGAAGATGCAGAGGAGAAGGTCGGAGGTTGGTGTGAATGAAACAAAACACAACTCCAGGTCTGGTTTTGACGAGGTAACAACATTATAACATGACTTAAAGCTCACAAGAGTAAATTTTGCGTAATATAAGACCTTTTAATGGAGTTTCCGTGTCCAAAACATACCGAAGAAGGCATGGGGCAACCTGCAAAATCCACTCGACACTCAAAGTTGTATTTTTAGAGGGATTGGTGCATGTTTGAGCCATCTTTTATCGCTTATTTTCAAGACCGCCGCCGGTACTCACCCACTGCTCTGTACTTACTTCGTTCTGCAATTTTATTTTCTTAATCGAAGACCTCTGACCTCTGACCTGACCATAGAACACAATGTAACAGAGGATTAATGTGAGTGTACCTGACCTCTGATCTTTGAACTGAACATGGAACACAATGCATTTTTTATGAATCCAAACTGCCCGTGTTCGGCTGACAGGGCGTCCATCTTTCATAAAGGTCGGATTTTGTAGGATTCTTCAGTGTTTTTACAATCTGAATGCAAAAATCTGAACCTGAACAGTTTTTCTAAAAGCAGCTGGTGATCTGATTGGTCAGAACTTGGGCATTTCGCACCAATGAGCTCAGGGTCATGGAAAACAACACAACGCCATCTTGGGTTCATCTTCCAGAGCTTATTATATTTTCATGGTTAAAACCTAAAGCTGAAGTGGGCACATGTGGACAAATATTTACCCAGTGACCCCACAATATCCACTCAGACGAGATTTAAAGTGAGTACCCTCTGGTCAGCGGGCTAAAGCTTAACCCACTACACCACCATTACGCCACATCCAACTCAGTCACGCGTTCACATCATACTGTATTTACTTTCCAGTCCACTTCTCCTGACATCACACTCACGCTGATGAGGATAATAGAAGGAGCTAGCATTAGCGGCCGGACACGCTCCAGAGTGACGCGCCGTAAACAGCACACGAGCCCATTAGGACCCATTCAGCTCCTTTCACTTCAGAAGCCGGCCGTTTCATTTGATTCTGAACATGTGAGAACCATAGTGGCGTTTTCAGTGGAGTGGGCCCACGGTGCATCCATCCTCCATAATACGCCTCATAATCATATACGTCTTCAAGGGCACTCGGCTGTAGATTGAATATACAGTAATTATAGCGCGGTAAACAAGAACGGCGCCGCTAAAACAGCGAATATAGAGCCAAGAGTAATGTCTCAGAAATGTGTTTGTACGCTGGAGACCGCATCACCGCAAGTGCTATTAAGATTCCACGCTTAAATACAGGACATACGAGTCTAATGAAATTGAAATTACCTTATTGCATAGTGGATGAATGTACTTTTCTATAGCCTATTTAAAGCAACACCGTGGAACTTTCAAGAGGGGGCACGTCACCTGAATGATAACATGGAAATGGAGAGTTAAAACCAGAATTCAGAACATTCTCTAATAGGCCATGGGCTAGGATAGTCACGTGTGCACCCCCCCCACAACCCTATAAATTTGGTATCACTGGAAACCTTGGGATGTCTAGATTACAATTATAACTGGTAACAGTAAAAAAACTGGGACTTGCTATGACATATCAATAGTTTTATTGACCTACCATAAAACTCATGAAATGGCTGAATGCGAAACCTGTGATTTCGCCACATGATACAAAGACTCAGTAAATCATCAATTTTTCACTTAAATAAACATATAAGGCATGAAATGAAAGCGAACTCTGTGCCAAATCATTCCCTTTTTAAATGATATGTCTGTCTTAATTGTGTCTGAAGATATGCTTTAGTGAAGTATGACACCATATAAACAATAAATGCTCGTATGACAATACATGATGAATATGACAATAGTTCTGTTTTCATCATAATTCTACATACATTTGCCTAAACTATATGCACAACAAGAAAGCCCAATCTCTCAGCTTTGATCTCATGCCAAAAGTAATCTGGTAGGACAAATACTAGCAAAGATATCATATGTTTTACCTAGTGATCGATAAAACACTTAAATGAATGCTGAAGATCGCATAATGATCCCATATTCAGCTTAAAAATTGAAATGCCATATGTTTTGAGGTATCAACAAACCTACACTTGCAATATTACCACTTTCATTTCCATCATATACAATGTTTGATATGTCTCAGTGTGCCACAATAACTCAATAACCAGTAACACATAAATTGACACAAAAAGTCAATCTCGCCAAGCTTTCAAAACGTATGTCAAAAACAATAACTGATTCTGTTACTTATCTTTTCTGAAACATAAAAGAAAACTAATGAACATGTTTTTTTTTCGGTGGTTTTGTTTTAGTGAGTTTTTTGTGCATTTATTTTGACCTGTAACATAGATCATCTCAGTCTGAATCACAGTCACTTTCATCTTCCACAAATGATTCAAAATCAGCATCGATATCACAAACCAGATCTGAATCTAAGTCATCCAGGTCCTCACTGAAGTCCTCAGTTACCACAGTTTCCTGAGCAATATCTAGAAGTTCTTTTGGCAGGAAATCACCTGTGATGATGCGATCTTCAGCATTCATTTAAGTGTTTTATCGATCACTAGGTAAAACATATGATATCTTTGCTAGTATTTGTCCTACCAGATTACTTTTGGCATGAGATCAAAGCTGAGAGATTGGGCTTTCTTGTTGTGCATATAGTTTAGGCAAATGTATGTAGAATTATGATGAAAACAGAACTATTGTCATATTCATCATGTATTGTCATACGAGCATTTATTGTTTATATGGTGTCATACTTCACTAAAGCATATCTTCAGACACAATTAAGACAGACATATCATTTAAAAAGGGAATGATTTGGCACAGAGTTAGCTTTCATTTCATGCCTTATATGTTTATTTAAGTGAAAAATTGATGATTTACTGAGTCTTTGTATCATGTGGCGAAATCACATGTTTCGCATTCAGCCATTTCATGAGTTTTATGGTAGGTCAATAAAACTATTGATATGTCATAGCAAGTCCCAGTTTTTTTACTGTTACCAGTTATAATTGTAATCTAGACATCCCAAGGTTTCCAGTGATACCAAATTTATAGGGTTGTGGGGGGGTGCACACGTGACTATCCTAGCCCGTGGCCTATAAGCAGATATACTATACCAAACTGTGGATGATTTTAGCCATTGAAGGTGAGCAGGAGCCCCTCCTCCAGGCGGGTTGTGGAGAGGCAAGTTTAGTTAAAGTTACATGATGGCGCTTTAATGGCTATATTATATTGGTAGTTTTCAGATTCTAGAATGTGATGATGTCATACTCTGTTTTTCCTATTGATTACACTGTACTTTGCCATAAAATATCGGAAGGGTAAATTTCCAAATATAGAACTGGATCATTTCCGTTATTGATTAGACCTGAGATCATGCTATATAACAACAAAAATCTGCAGCTGAACAATATTCATTTTAGCTGAATCGCATCTGTATTAAATATCAAAATCTTATCAACATCGCAATTTGAGTCATTGCAGTTAACAAATCATTACAGGTGCATCTTTTCTGGTGGAGGCGCCACCTGCTGGTCTCCATGAAGATGATGTTTTACCTGCATTGGCAGTATGGCATTGAACTGTTTCCATGCTGATAAACAGGTCAGCTCTGTGGAGAGGCAAGGCCACTCACACTAAGAACACATAAGAATACAATAACAATAAGTTACTCTACCACAACAGCGTTAGTAAAACTGAACAATGGTGTATTCTCCTCCTTTGACCAAAACCAGTGTACAGGTGCTTTATTTCTTGACCTTTCGAAGGCTTTTTTTTTTTGTTGACCACCACCTCCTGTTGGACAAACTTGCATCCATAGGTCTTAATAGAAATGCTCTTTTGTGGTTCAGTGCTTACCTCCATAACAGACGTCAGTTTGTTGTATTTAAAGACGCACAATCTAGTCAGTGCATCATGGACAAAGGTGTACCACAGGGTTCTACTCTTGGTCCCTTGTTATTTTCTATTTTTATTAATGATTTGTCTCAAGTGTGCCACAAACTGTCAAGTTCATTTATATGCAGATGATACTGTTCTCTATTTTTCAGGCTCCAACTTTTCTCAACTCCAAAACAATCTACAGATAGATTTCAGTTCAGTCCAAAATTGGCTTAAAATTAACTTCCTAAAACTTAATATGAAAATATTTATTTTGGCACTCGTCATTTACTCTGGTCTTCAGATCTCAACATATATTTTTTCAACGGCACCCCAATGACCAAGGAAACCTCTGTCAAATATTTGGGAGTGTGGGTGGATCCAGAATTAACTTTCAAACCCCACAATGATTATATAATAAAATGAACATTTTCTTGTTTAATGCCTCTGTACAGATCAGCAAACTGCTTCACCCAAAAAGTAAGAAAGAGGATAATCGCCCAGCTTATCCTGCCTATCATTGATTCTGCTGACATAGTTTATCAGAACACCTACAATATACATCTTAAACCAGTAAAAGCAGTGTTCAATACATTATGCAGATTCATCTTAAAATGTCCATATCGTACTCATCACTGTGAGTTATACGATCAGCTTGACCTGTTACAGCCTGAAAAAAGACAACAGTACCACTGGTTTCTGTTTATCTTTAAATGTATTTATTTTGACTTTCCATCAGTTACTCTCTTCAGCGTTCTCAGTATCTAAACTTTACTGTACCTCCCGTCCGTAAGGAGGCGGATCCGAGGTCCTTTCGCTTTAAGGCCTCCTCAGACTGGGACGATCTGCCTTCATCACTGAGGTCTTTAACTTCTCTGGGCTCCTTTAGAACGGCTCTGTTAACTCACCTGAAAACTGACGTCACTGCTGTTGGTTCTGTTAACACTGTGTTTGTGTTAATGAACCTATGGGGGTGGGGAGGGATGTGAGCAAAATCATCCTGTTACTTGTATAGTTTGTATCTATGTATGTATGTGTATGTATGTTTTATGCGTTGTTGTGAAACTATGTGTTTGTAAACTGTATGTTGTATGTTCTTGGTCCCCCTTGAAAATGAGATGCTGCATCTGAAGAGGCTTTCCATAAATAAATTCAAATTCAAATACTTTTTTATCACCTGTAATATACAACATATATATTTAATGCCATACTGTGGAACATTCCATGCCAAACATCTCCTGTAGACAAGAAGCTGGCCGATCACTCACCCAAAAAAGTTTGCGCTCATCCAAAACATAAACAGTAAATCTAATCATAATCTCAAATACTTTTCCAACTACAAAATACACAGGAGTTGGACTTTTTGTTTTGAAAACTTGATTCTTTTGAGATTACTCTGATTAACGTCACTCTACATGATGACTGTACTCCACAGAGAACATGTGACGTACGAGCAGATGAAGACCACACTTGAGAATGAAATCTTATCTCTAGTGAAAACAGTTTAAGTAGAAGCCAGACTGACGTAAATGCAGTCAAGAGTGTGTTATAGTTTGCAAGAACGCGACTTAAAGGTCCTGTATTACACAAAATTAACTCTTGTGAGCTTTAAGCCATGTTAGAATGTTGTTTATTCATCGAAAACAGACCTGGAGGTGCGTTTTGTTTCAGTCACACATGTTTGAGTCTCCTTTTATTAGCCTGTCTACATCTCCAAAGCTCAAAATGCTCTGTTCCACCTTGTGATGTCATGAAGTAGTAGTTTTTAAGTTAACAGCTCCTTTACCTTGAGTTCAGTAGAGATTGGTAATTGCAGGTCTGAAATCACCCAGATGATTCTAGTGAAGGTGTGTGGAGTTTAAAAACACAGTGGAGCACTTCCTGTATTACCACATGACATCACAAGGTGGAACAGAGTGTTTACTGTTTGAGAGAAGACTTTAAATGAATCCAATCTTCATTCTAATTTAGTATTTAGACCAGTTTCATCCCTAGGTCACTGTTCTAGACATATACATTCTTATTCCTTTCCCCACAGCGCTCTCTCTCTCTCCGCACATTTCCCTGCCTGCTCCTGCCTGCACCTGTCTCCTCCAACTCCATCAGACGCTCCGTCCGTCTCCCGCGTTATCTGTAAGAGAAAAGAAATAACTTATTCCTGGTAATAAACTGCAAACTGCCCGACCCTATAAACGCACGAGGCAGATGCTCTTCCCTTTGAGATCATTAGGTTTCCATGGTGATGCGCGGCCGGGGGATTTCCCATCAGGCACCGGGGCTCTTGATTCGCCGCCCGGTCCCTGTGTTTATGAGCCTGTGTCGCGGTTGTGGCTTCGTGTTATGGTGGTGCAGGAGGAGTGCTGCTTTATTCAATTATCGCAGGACCGTATAGGCTGTAATGTCCATGTGTTTGTGGAGCTATAGGAAAGAATAAAGACTGGGACATAAGGTCGGTGGGAAGGTGTTAGAAAAATACAAGTGTGCATTATCTCTTCGGTATTTGTATGGAAGGTAATGTGTTTCATCACATTTTGAATTTCTCACTTTGAATTGTTTAACTCTTTTTATTTTGATGTGTACATATACATTTATATAATTATGCCTTATTTGACACCAGTCTCTTCCTATCTTTTTTGCTACTTATTTACTTATTAATATATATAGAATTTATATATATATATATATATATATATATATATATATATATATATTTTTTTTTTTTGTTACTTTTTGTTATTATAATATATTGTCATATGTGAGCCACTGTGTCCAAATAATTTCCCTTATGGATCAATAAAGTTTGTCTGAGTCTAAATAAAGATGCTTGAATTATTATTTTTATTCTGAAATAATAAAAAAAAAAAAAAAATGTGGCTGAAATTTTAAGTATCCTTTTTCAATATGTATAAAATTTTCACTTTTTTAAAATATTCAGCGCATGTATTTTCAAGTCCTTGAATTCAACAGTCAAAATTCAGAATGGAAAAATCCACAGGGAAAAAATTCACAGTAAAGATCCGAGATGCCAAGGCAGAAGCAATCGATCCTGTGAGTGAGGAGGACAGAGGCTGTTTCCTATTGGCTGTTCTCATCTGTGGGCGGGGTTTAAACTTAACAAATAAAAGAGCTGAAAACTCTAAATTTCCCACAATGCACCTTAAAAAGTAGTGAGCATCGGTGGTCACTAGAGCGGTCAATATAGACCACAATGCATTGCAAGAGTTAGGAAAACAGTGGCTACAGCGACAGGTGTTTAATTGGACACAACCCGACTGAATGAAGCAGATAAAAGCGCTGGTTTATGGAGCTGTAGATCCTGATTCTGAATAAAACACGACTAAATAAACCGTTCTTACTTTAGCTCCAGCTGTTAAAAAAGCAAGAATTTCCACATTTCAGACAAAAAGCAAATAATCCAGTCCGTTTACATGAAATCCAGCATGGCAGAACTCGTATAATTATTATTAGTCCATAAACTAATAATCTCATATCGGAGTTTTAGCATTTAGACTGTTTTTCATCCAGACGCCAGGGTCACGTGACCCGACTGTTGCGATCTGCATGTCTGAATCTCTCTGTGAATGAGGTGCACTGTAGGGGGCGCTAAAGAGTGCAGGCTTATGTAGTGAAGGAGGGGTTAGGGGCACAGCTAAGGTTTTAATGAGGATAATTCTGACCAATCAGATCGCTTCACTGCACCATTTCCTGGTTGTTATTAAGTTAGATCGGATCACTTTGGATCGATTGCTTCTGCCTTGGCATCTTGGATCTTTGCTGCAATCTTTTCACTGCAAATTTTACAATCTGAATTTTGACATTTGAATTTGAGGGCTTGAAAATATTTGTGCTGAATATTTATTTTATTTTATTTTTTTCAATAATGTGCACTTCAAATTTCATCAACTGACATTTAGAATAAAAATAATTAAAATTTGTTTTTTCAGTGTTTAAAAAATTCAACATGAGAAATTCAGCGGCATTTAAAATTCAAAATCTGATGAAACAAGTTATCTTCCATATATTTGGGTCTTTATTTGCATTTATTTAGCTAATTCAAGAACTACAGGCATTAGTAGAGGTAATTAGCTCTGCTCGCAATATACGGCAACTGAATAAAATGCACTTCTTTTATACAGAAAAACCTTGTACCTAGTTAAGACCTCTACAAACGTGTTCTGAAATGCATAGGATTCTTGTATTAATTTATCAGCCCTACGAGGAATTACTACTACCACTACTACTACTACTACTACTACTACTCAATCAATCAGACTTTATTTATCAAACTTGTGTATTTCATACACAAATCTAACACAAAGTGTTTTACAGTAATTAAAAACAACCCCACATTTCCTTCCACCCAACCAGCCCCCACAGCTGCCTTATCCCACACAACCAAACAACCCAAACAGTAACACACACACACACACACACACACACACACACACACACACACACACACACACACACACACACACACACACACACACACACACTCTCTAACATGCTAAAATACATAAAACTACACATAGTAAAACATAAGGCTGAATACAGGCGAACCAGTTGAGAAAGCATCACCAGAGGAGCCGTCTACACCAGAGGAGCCGTCTACACCAGAGGAGCGGTCTACACCAGAGGAGCCGTCTACACCAGGAGCAGAGAACCATCCAGCGCCACCATGAACCGCCAGGGGAGAGAAGAGGCCCAAGCACCATCCCTCCACCAGGAACCCACGGGACAGACCCTACTGCTCTCAGTGCAAGGGGCTCCTACAGAGGGAACTACTACTACTTCCACTATTACTTCACACTGTACTACATGTAGTGGTAATAATAGGCCTCATATTGGTGTTGAGATCCACTTTAGTCATTATTCTTTCTCTCCACACTCGGCTGCACCACTGAGCACCTTACCTGTCCAGCCAGAACCACACACTTTGACAAAACTTTACCAAGACGAGTGGATCTGGAGCTGTGTCCTGCCTCCCTGATTCCAGAGGGTGTGATTGACAGGTGGATTAACCAATCAGAGAAAAGCCTGTTCTGTTTGTGTCCAAACAAACACGGCTGCTTACGAGGATTGAGAAACGGTGTAGATTTCTGCTGAACCAACAATCAAAGCACCAAACCTTTATTTTCTTCATGTAAACGATGTTATATATTTAGTTCTGAATTGCTTCTGACGTAGAAACTGTGGTTGGACCATCCCAAGTAAAAATGAAAGGTGTAGAATGTAACTTTTTGGTTGGTCCGTCACCTGCTTGTTTCTATGGATATGTCATTGTGCTGCCTGGAATGTTCCTCAGTATGGCATTAAACTGCTCTACCTTACGTTTATTAAATTGCAGTTGGTTTTATGGCTCAAAAAAACCTAGAAAAACAGGCATTCTGACTGTGAACGGGGTCGCCTCGCCACAGATCTGAACTGTAACTTGGTCTGATTTGGTCTCCGTGAAGATAGAAAGGTTTAATGCCATTCTGTGGAACACTGCAGACGAAGCAATGACATCTCCATGAAGAAAAGTGTTTGATGGACCAGAATGTAGAAGGGACTGGTTGTTCAGGCCACAGGATAAGTGAAATGTCTTGCCCAAGGGTACAGCACCCAGTGTATGAAAGTGATTTACTTAAGAATGTACTTGGTTGAAGCTGGGATCTTTATTGTTCATGCTTTATTAAACCATAAGTAGTGGAGTTATTTTAGAGTGTTACCACTGTTACCCTTAATGGAGAACTGTCTGTAGTCAGTCGAGAGTTGGCGATTGGCTACAGCTCTCGATTTACCGTCAATCTACGTTCCTCCCCTCACCTATGGTCATGAGCTTTGGGTAATGACCGAAAGGACAAGATCGTGGATACAAGCGGCTGAAATGAGTTTCCAGCTGAGGTGGCTCGGGCATCCGTTCTGGATGCCTCCTGCCGGGCATGTCCCACCAGGAGGAGGCCCCGGGGACGAATCAGGACACGCTGGAGGAACTATGTGTCTCGGCTGACCTGGAAACGCCTTGGGGTCCCCCTGGAGGAGCTGGAGGATGAAGGAAGTCTTGGAGTTCCTGTTTAAACTGTTGCCCCTGCGACTCGGCCCCGGATAAGCGGAAGAAGATGGATGGATGTCTGTAGCAACTAGCTTAGGCTGACCAAACGTCCCTATTTACCCGGGACATTCCCAGTTTTGAGCCCTGTGTCCCCTGTCCTAGCAAATTTATACAAAGCCATTAATTTTTCCCAGTTTTATACAAGAAATGTCCAACAGTAAAGAGGAATTATATTGTTAGTTGTTTATCTAAAATACAGAAAACCGTGCTGAAGTCTCTCAGATTACATACTATTGCACAAGTAAATCGTGAATAAGTCATGAATGGTCTGAGTGCATAACAGGTTTCTTTAATTACACACTCTTTTCACTATTTTATTATTACCAGCCACCCCAAACCAAGCGTGTTCCAGTTTTGGATTATTTTTGACCATTTGAAAAGATTAGATGTTCATTTAATTAAAATTTCACTAACCGTACAGCCCAAAAGTACTGCTAAACGACTACTTCTACAACGACCAACCCCACGACATCCTTTAACTGATCGTGACAAAAACACGAGCGCGTAAATGAATGACAAACCCTCAGAGGCGAAGCTGCATTTTCCTCGCTCCATAAATATCTGTGTTTTTTGTGGCGTTCCTGTGTGGACGCCAGCACTAGCACCTCATAATGACTTGTTATCATCATTAGCGCTAATGGTTTTTGTTTGTGTCCGTGTTTGGCTGAGCGCTAACACTGTCGCTAATGTGAGCATGCTACAGCGGCCACTGAGAGGTGAGAAGACGAGGTTTTACTGGAGGCATCTGAATCGTCAAAGAGGAGGGCAGAGAAGGGCAGTGTGGCAGGGTAACGGGGTCTGCTCGGGGTGTGTTCATTTGCGAGATAAAAAGATGAATTTCTCTGGGTTTTAGAGTAATGAACAACTTGGGTGGTGTGCAGTTAGCACAGTTAAAGGTGCACTGTGTAGCTTTTCGGTTGGGGGTCCGTCACCTGCTTGTTTGTATGGGTATGTCATTGCTCTGGAATATTCAAAGCAAAGTCCATCCATCCATTTTCTTCCGCTTATCTTGGGGCCAGGTGGTGGAGGCAACAGTCTAAGCAGGGATTCCCAGACTTCCTTCACCCCGGACACTTCCTCCAGCTCCTCCAGAGGACCCCAAGGCGTTCCCAGGCCAGCCGAGAGACATAGTCCCTCCAGTGTGTCCTGAGTCGTTCCCGGGGCCTCCTCCCGGTGGGACATGCCTGGAACACCTCCCGAGGGAGGCGTCCAGGAGGCATCCGGAACAGATGCCCGAGCCACCTCAGCTGCTCCTCTCGACGAGGAGGAGCAGCTGTGAAGGCAGGAACGTAGAGTGACAGTAAATCGAGAGCTTTGCCTTTTGGCTCACCTCCCTCTTCATCACAACGGTCCGATACAGTGACCACATCACTGCCGACGCTGCACCGATCCGCCTGTTGAAGCAAAGTGTGACATTAAATAGCTCTATCGTGGTTTTATAGTTCAAAAATACGTAGAAAATCAGACATTCTGACTGTGAGTGGGGTCGCCTCTCCACAGATCTGACCTGTAACTTGGTATAGTTTGGTCTCCAGGATGATAGAAAGGTTTAATGCCATACTGTGAAACATTCCAGACAAAGCAAGAACAACAACAGAGAAAACCATTTGACGGATGCTCCACCAGTAAAGTTACACAATGCACATTTAACAATTCAAAACAAAATAGTCCACCTTTCAAATTGTCAAGTCCTCAAAATGGCGTCTAACAAGAAATGGAAACTAGTTTAGATTAATGGGCCCATATTATGCTTAAAAAAAATCTGTAATAATGTTGACACACGTTTAACACACAAATCCTGCATATTTAGGCTTTTCTCAAAACAGAAAACACTCCTATTACGCAAAGTTGACTCTTTTCAGCTTTAAGCCGTGTTAGATCTCCACATCTCTAAAACTCGATTTTCCACCTTGTGATGTCATTAATCTGTAGTTTTTAAGTAGTTAACGTTTAGGTTGCAAAATAATCAAGGTCCCCAAATGGAACTGACATTCTATAATATGTTTTTAATAGCAAAAATAATTCAATAATGTGAATTTAATTGTTTGTGCCATTGTTACTGTTTGAACTCATGTTGAAAATGTTGAAAATCATCTCACGATCCTCAATTTAAGAACCACTGGCTGAGGTGATGAAAAGTAAATAAAGCAACTGGCTGAAACACAGAACTGTCAGAGACCAGAGCGGAGTTTTACATCACAGTAAAACCAGCGTCAACTTGCATGCTAACAGTGCACATCCTGGTTCTCAAATAATAAAATGCTTTATGATTGAACGCAGACAGTACACAGAGTGCTCGCTTTTACAATATATCTGGCAAAAAATATTACAGAATACAGCTTTAAATGTGTAACTTTTCTAGCGGAGGGGCTGCCTAAATTTTTGTCTCCATGATGATGTAATTGCTTGTCTCCATGGAAACAAGCAAGAGATGCCACCAGTCCAAGATACCGATCAGATCTGTGTAGAGGATGGCCAACAATAAAAACACCCATAACTGAATGAATGGAAGATGGATAAGTTTAATGCCACACTGTGAAACATTTCAGACAAATAATACCATCTCTATGCACCTTTAAAACATGAGCCAGGTTACAGTAAAATCTACTTCGCCTACTATGCACTGCTCCCTACTTCTATCACACAGTAGGCCTGTATTTTGTACCTTAACATTTGTGTATTGTAAGTGTTTGTGGGGAAGCTGGCCAATGTGGTCTTCAGCAGGAGGCAGACTCTGAAAATATTCCATTTGACCCAAAGGTTTATTCAAAATTCACCGTGGTATCGTGGCAACAAAAATAATACATAGTTACATAAAATAACTGTGCTCAAAATTAGGCATAAGCAACAGAAATTAATGAAACTAAAAACCCACGTGTACCCGGCTACACTGACCCTGAGAGGCTGAGCTGAACTGGTTTTATATTTCCCCCACAGGAAGCTCCTCCCTCCAGGTAAGTCCACGATCTCTTATCAGGTTGTATCTAAGGCAACTTCACTTTAGTCTAAAGTTAAACCGTCAATTTACTACAAGGGTGCCAAGTGCTTAACATGATCTATAAACACTGAAACATCCAAATCAAATATACAAAACCAAACAAACAAAAGGAACTGAAACCAATTCTCCCCTCCACCAGACCAGGTGGAGGAACAGGTAAAGTAGGGAAGTGTCTGAAATGTTTAACTAAATTGAATAGATTTAATCAAATAAAATCTATTTAAAGTAACCTGAGTGTGTTGTGTTTAACATAAAGGAACTAAACAAAAACTAAATAAAACAAACCCGGGATAGTTATATTTAGTGGTTTAGTTGAAATTAACAAATATGAAATGAAATTAAGGTGAGTGTACAGGGACAAAGACCCTCTTTGTCACAATGTACCCTTGGATGATTTCAGCAAAAGGTAAAAAGTAGCTGTTCACTTTAAAACTACCACTTCATGACATCACAAGTTGGAACAGAGCATTTTGAGCTTTGGAGATGTAACAGACTGATAATAAAGGGATGCTCTAACATGTGTGAATGAAACAAAACACAACTTCAGCCATGTTTTTGGGGAGGAAACAACATTATAACACGACTTAAAGCTCACTGGAGTCCATTTTGCGTAATATAGGACCTTTAAGAATGTTGGTCAAGAACAAGACACATGCTAACAACGCACTTCCTGGTTCTGAGACAATAAAATGCTTTATAATTGAATGCAGACAGTACACAACAGTATATCTGGCAGTATGTAGCTTTAAAGGTGCACTATGTAAGTTTTAAGGATCTGCATACATTTTTTTGTAATTGGTTTGCTTGGAATGTTTGACACAATGGTATTAAACTTAACTATCACCATGGAAACAAGCAGGAGATGCCACCAGACCAAGATACCGGTCAGATCTGTGCAAAGGAGGGCCTGCTAACTGTAGATATCCATGTTTTTTGAGCAATAAAAACACCCATAGTTGAATGAAATCTAGAGGGATAAGTTTAATGCCACACTGTGAAACATTTCAAACAAAGTAATACCATCTCCACGGAGAAAAGCCTGAAAAGTTACACAATGCACCTTTAAAACCTGAGCCAGGCTACGGTAAAAAACTACTTTGACTGCATTGCTCCCTATCTCTGTCACGCAGTAGGTCTATATTTTGTACCTAAATATTTGTGTATTGTAAATGTACCTTTGCAGATGTTCCCGGGAGCTTTCTGTCGAGTTGTTTCCTTTCGCACAAACGCCGTACGCTGCAGCGGCTTCCATTTTGTTTTGTTTCTCTTTTCAATCCTCGCCTGTGAATGACTTTGGTTTATCTTCACACTGGCGCTGTGTAGGAAACTTTGCGACAGAATTACACCAAGAGGAACAACAAGACTACGCGGCGCTGTCATGTAAATATGTGACAAAAAAACAATATCCGCGTTAGAATGAAGAACAGAGGGCGTAAGCATGCTATGAATGATGTCTGATAAATGTGTAACTCAAAAACCAATATACAAAAGAGGGAAAAATATACCAAAAATGTCTACGCTGGAATAACTCAAAAATAATATTACTATATCAAAGTAAAAAGTGCAAAGTTGGTGGTTCAATCCCAGTTCTAAATAATTACAGTGCTCTTAGGCAAGACACTTCACACTACTACGCAATTTATTTATTTATTCTTATATATGTATATTTACTTATATATGTATTTTTTTTCTTCATCATGATTATTATTGCCTTTTAATTGTTTGCCTTTATTTAATTTTTATAATCTCCAAATTTGACACTTTTTTCAAGATTTTTTTTTTTTTTTTTAAATAAGAAAAATGTCAAAGGAAAAAAATGTGATTTGTAAATATTGTATGAGTAAACTGTGATTTCTTAATAAAAATATTTATTAAAAAAGAAAAAAAAAATCACACAATCCAACAGTCCCTTACTCGTGTCCTCTTTGATATGATCTTAAAAACTGAGCTCAAAAAAGAAAAGGTTTCAAAAACTGCTCAGTGTGTGAGCCAGGTAGCCACAAAAGCAATCAACCATTCTGTTGCCATGGGAACAATAATAATAAAAATTAGAATTATACAGCACTTTTTCAGATGCTTTTTGCTCTCTCTTCTTTGTGCATTTTTCACTCCACACTCGGTGGTGGGAGGCTGGAAAAAACACATCCTGAAAAAAGATAATACATAAATCCTGCTTAAATCAAGCAATTATCGATCTTGATGGAACATTTTGACAAGAAACAAGTTTTGCGAACACACGAATACAATAAATAAATAGATAAAAATACATATTTTATTGGAAAATCTTGTTTTAAGACAGTTAAAATATACTCAGATCAAAACGACTTAAAGAGCGAATGTTATGCTATTTTCGAATGTCTGTTTGGCTGCCAATCACCACCACCGCACACACCACATTCACACTGGGCAATGTGGGTGAAGTGCCTCACCTAAGGACCATAGCTGCGTTTCAAACAGGAAGTGAACACGGGGGCGCTACCGGTTCCATCGACTCTGGTGTTAAAATGTTCGTATCTCTGCATAATCCTGGTGTGTTTATTTCACTATTTTGTCCGTTAATAAATTCCTATCCCTAATATGGAACGCTCCAACTTCGCTTATATCACCGCTGGCTTCGATGAGCTACATTTGGCTGGAGCCGAACACTATGGGTAACGTCACACTCGCACTCCCTGAGTCCACGTCTTGGTTAAGGACACAACAAACATTTTTGCCGCTGCTGCCCCCACTGTGAAATCCAAGTACTTCAGCAACCCAGCTTTTTCGATTCCAATACTGATACTTTGACGTCTGCTGATCCCTGATATTATCCTATACCGAGACAGAAAAAAAAAAATACAGTTAAAAGATCCAATTGCGTTATGCAACTGTTTTTTTTTATAATTTAAATAAATAATACAATGACATCTAGATGAAGAAAACCGGGCCATTTTCTCAGTTTTCCCAGATTTTGTCAGAGTTACCATCACCAGCAGAGCCCAAAGGAAGTCGTCATCCGCATGTTTCCAAACGTTTTCCGGTTTTGTGACGTAAGTTTGAATAGAGCCCATTGTGTTATGTAACTCTTACTAAACTATTGAACAGCTTTTTGTGAATAAAAGCTGAAACATTATGAGACGCTTTAGGTCAAAATCAGCTTATAAATCGTCTTATTATATCCAATGAAAGATCCAACAGGATATCGATTTAACCGATATCATGGATCCAATACCAAGATCCAGCAAAACCAGTATCATTTCTGTGCATCCGTAGCTTTAACAGGGTTTTCCCAGTAGGACTCAGTAGTAGATTTTCCATTCAGACTCCATTATCAACTCTTCAAAAACATTTCTGTGTTCATCCCCATCTTCACAACAACACCACCACCCCGTAAAAACACTAAGCACAAACTGAATGCATTAAGTCCAAAGCAGTGAGCGGACGCACATGCAGAGAAAACACTGGACACCGGACTCCGTGGTCCTGCTCAAATCACCATTCGCAAACCCCCTGATAAAAGCTAAAACACTCCACCGGCCCCTCGCCTATTCATTTATTCCACTGCTGCTCAGCTTTATCATTAGCCTCCGCTACGCTAGCCCCACCATTACGGCGTACGTGCCAAACCAAAACAAACACACCGCGTCTGAACATTTCTCCCCATCTGACGCTATTCTGTTTGGCTTCGGGCCGATTGCAACAGCAGCACTTGATGAGAAAATTGAAGGGGTTTTATAGGCAGTAAAAGGTCGGAGCGGAGCTATGAATGCGATGGATGCCGAGCTGGGGTGTAAGTAAACAAGATGTAATTTTTTTTGCTTTGAGCGTAGCCTCGCCAGAGTTGCCGCGGACGACGGGCGAAATGAGATGAAAAAACAATATGGCATTTGCGTGGAGATGGAGCAGGAAAATTGGTAATAAACACGGACAGCGTTTTAGCGTTGGGAGAAATATAAAAAGGGGTTATTTGCATCGTGTTTTTGAAAAGCAAGTGACCGCATTTGGACGTGAATGCAAAATAGTGAGACTGCTTGTTTATTTTGTCTTGTTTGTGAAGAACAGGCCCAGTCATAGTAGGAAGAAAGGCTAGTACTGTCAGTGCATTTAAAGGGCTCATATTACAGGATTTTCTGATCTGTGTTATAATGTTGTTTACTCATCACAAACACACCTGGAGTTGTGTTTTGTTTAATTCACACGTTTAACAAACCTCGCATGTTTACGCTGAGTTCTTCTATCAAACAGAAAACACTATGTTCTACATCTTCATTACATCACAAGGTGGAACAGAGCATTTTGAGCTTTGGAGATGTAAACAGACTAATAAAGGATTACGCAAACGTGTGAATGAAACAAAACACAGCTCCAGGTCTGTTTTTGATGAGAAAACAACATTATAGCATACTAGTAGGTCATAAAATAGTGTCATTTGGGGTTGGGTGTGCTTAAATGACTGGCTCTCAAAGCAAAAAGGTTTCAGGTTTGACTCCCATGCCTTTCTTTGTGGAGTTTGCATGTTTTCCCTGTGTCTGGGTGGGTTTCCTCTGGGCACTCTGGGTTCCACCTTCAACTCCAAAACATGCACAATAGATCAAGTCCTCCAGCTAAGGAAGTTCTAGCCAAGACTAGCTCAAGATCTGGAGACAGCACTAAAAGTAAGGACTCCGACGGGGTCTTTTCACGCTTACGTCACAAAACCGGAAGACGTTTGGAAACATGCGGATGATGACTTCCTTTGCCTATTAATTTGTGTATTATAATTTGTCTAACTTAATAAATAATGAAAAAAAAATGTCACTGTAGCGTTCCGTTATGTTCGGCAGATCAACAGTTCCAACCAGCTGCCTGTAAAAGACATCGAAGACTCAATTAGAGTCCCGTCCCCCATGGAAAACTTTGGCAGGTTGTAAAGATGCTGCTGCTGAATCCATGGTTTTATCACATGCCCAGTGCTGGGAACTACACCGGAAGTCGTCATCTGCTTCACTTCCTGACATTGCAAAGCAGTCTGCGATATCTTCGACTTGGACAAACTTTATTGATCCACAAGGGAAATTATTTGGACACAGAAGCTCACACATCACAATCAGAACAACAATACTGTATAAGTCAGGTGTGTCCAAACTTTTTTCATCAAGGGCCACATATCTAAACACAGACGAAGCAGAGGGCCGATCGAGGGCCATAGACTGGTGCTCAGTACAGTGAATAATTGAAATATTCATGTTAGATGTTGTTACACGTTAGAATGAGCGATCAGTCCTTTATTCATGCGAAGATCCACAAAACCACACAAGAAATATTAAATATTCTTATCAAGGTAGATTTTCAAAAAACTTGTAGTAAAAAGTGCTGCTCAAGGTAATTTGGGCCAATTCACCTGGAAGCCTGAGGGCCAAGAAAAAATTGTCTGAGGGCCGCATTTGGCCCACGGGCCATAGTTTGGGCATGCCTGTTATAAGTGATAATAATAAATGAAAAATAAGTAGCAAAATTAGTAAACGACTGGTGTCAATTTAAGGCACGATTATATAATTTATGTGTGAAAAAGTAAAATATAGAAATGTAGTAATGCAAACTACATCTCGGTTATATACAAGAGGTCGTCAGAAGAAACGAACCCCAGAATTTTGACCAAATCCCTTCAGGCAAACCTCACCAAAACTCATCAATAATTAAGACAATAACTTTGGCGACCAGCAGCCAATCAGGACGAGCGCCGGAGCAGCCCAAACCCACACAGAGACATCGATCCTCAAATCCTTTTAACATACGCGCTTAGTGACTCCCGAGAGAGGCCCCGCGGAGTGGATCAAAGATGGCTGCCCTCCCTCCTTCCTCCATCTCCTCCCTCTCCTCGTCTTCCTCCCCTCTGCCCCACACCTCCTCTGGGACGCTACATTAAACAGCATTAAGCACAGGAGTGGTCCGTCACAAAGGTGGGAGCGAGCAGGAGGCGGCGGACTGGCGCTGAGAAAGAGGAAAGTTTCACTCCACAAGCTCAAAGTTTGGAGGCAGAGGAGATGATGAAAAGAATCGAGCGGTGATGGAGTGAAGGAGTGGAAAGAGGAATGGAGAGAGACTTTTTTGTTTTAGAACGAGAAGAAGAAGAGGCCGCTGTGTGCTGTCTGCATCGTATTGCAAGACAGTTTTACTGATCCTTTGCAGTGACATCATACTGGGGGTGTTCTACGTGCATCTCTATGGTGTAGTATTTAGCCGTTAGTTATAGGGGTTGGATGATTGGACCTTTAATTGGATGTAATAAGATTTTAATTTAGTTTGAACTTTTATTCACACAAAGTTGTTCAATAGTTTAGTAAGTAAAAAGGGACATTGGCTGGACACGTGATCGGCTCTGAGCTGGAGACATTTGTCACAGTGAGGAACAGGAGATAATACTCCCTACAACTGTACAACATCTCACCCTTATGTAACAGATAATACTCCCTACAACTGTACAACAACTTAATCTTAAGTAACAGATAACCCTATGCCCTGTCAATCAGCAGAGTATTTGCACTGTCGTTCTTGTCTCTTGTTTATAGCTGTGATTTTATAGTTTATTTTATATTTTATTACGTATTTTTCTATTTTATTTTGACTTGTACATATACATTTATTTTTATAATTATGTCTCATTTGACACGTGGCTCTTGCTCTTTTTGCTACACCATCTATTTTTGTTACTCTGTTATTATATTATATTGTGATGTTTGAGCGACTGTGTCCAAATAATTTCCCTTGTGGATCAATAAAGTTTGTCTAAGTCTAAGTCTAGTAACAGTTACATAACACAATGGGCTCTATTCATACTTATGTGACAAAACTGAAAGACGGAAACATTCGGATGACGACTTCCTTTGGGCTCTGCTGGCGATTCTGGTAACTCTGACAAAATCTGGGAAAACTAAGAAAATGGCCCGGTTTTCTTCATCTAGATGTCATTGTATTCTTTCTTTTTTTCCTCTTATATACAGCCTTAAAAAAAAAAAAAAGTTAGTTACCATGGTGACACAATGCACAAGCTTTAAGGTAATCTGAAAAATGGATTTAAACAGTTCATTTTCAGGAGCCTGTGATCAGTCTGAGCATTCAGGGTTCTGTTCAGGAGTTTGACTTTCAACAAAAAAAAGTGAGAGTGCCTAACTGAAAAACTGTTGACTATTGCTAGCTAGGTTTTGACTGTAATTGTATGTGTGAGACATTTGTTTAACACCACAAATCAGCTCAGCAGTTGAAGATATAGCTTCAAAGAAAGTATTCATTCATGTTTCCTGTATTTATTCTACTATAATGCTCCAGCTTTCTATACAGTCATATCTTACTTTGATCCACCTCTTTATAACCCAGACAGCAGTAATAACGTTTCCATAGGTCTGTTTGGGTTGTTTGTTGTTGTTTGTTTCTCCTTTTCAAGTAAGTTAAACAGACTAACAGATGTGAAAATCTCTTTATTGCATTAGCCCATGGTCAATTTAACCAATCCATTAAAAAATATAATTATTAAAAAAAGGAAGCAAAAAATGTAAACTAGACAAAATTGACTCATGAGCTTTAAGCCAGTTACAATACTGTTCCCTCCTCAAAAACAGACCTGGAGTTGTGTTTTGTTTCATTCACATGTTTGAGTAACTCTTTATTATTAGTATGTCTACATCTATAAGCTCGAAATGCTCTGTTCCACCTTGTGATGTCATGAAGCGGTAGTTTTTCAAGTTAACAGTTCCTTTTACCTTTAGTTCAGTAGAGACTGGGAATTCCAGGGCTGAAATGATTCAAGTGATTCTAGTGAAGGTGTATAAAGTTTAAAAAACACATTGGAGCACTTCCTGTATTACTGCATGACATCACAAGGTGGAACAGAGTGTTTGAGAGAAGAACTCAGCCTAAATGTGCAGGGTTTGTGTGTTAAATGTGTGAATGAAACAAACAGGGTTCCCACAGTCATGGAAAAGTCATGGAAATTGAAAATCCATTTTCCAGGCCTGGAAAGGTCATGGAATTTTGTAAATTCAATGAAAGTTTTGGAAAAGTCATGGAATAGTAGTATCTCACACAACTACAGTGTTCTGTTAGGCTATTATGATTATTTCCCAACGTATGCACCACCCGGGCATTAACATTTCATATTTAGCCCTGAAAGTATGCCAAATTCTACACATGAAGGGTGCCGTAAAGTCATGGAAAATTCACTTTAGGTCATGAAAAAGTCATGGAAAAGTTTTGATATTTTGTCAGTGAAAAAGACTGGGAACCCTGAACAAAACTACTCCAGGTACGTGTGTTTGTGATGAGGAAACAACATTATAACATAGATCAGAAAATAGTGTAATATGGGCCCTTTAAGAATTGTTTTTGACTTGTATCATCACACAGAAAGACTTTTAGCTTCACCGTGCGACTCCACATTCACATTGGCAACAACTGAAAGAAAAAAGGAATTCTCACCAAAAAATACCCCACCAAATTTTTGTTTACTGTTGTTTTTAAAACCCTTCTCTTCGTCTGATCCGCAGCCTTCCGTTTAACTGACTTCCCTACTGTTCTGGACCTGATTCCAAGTAGCTCATGTCAGGAGGTCTTTATTGGACAGACGTGAACTCAGCAGCTGGTCCAGGCTCCAGAGAACCACACAGAAGGGAAACGAGCCTTTGTTCAAGCCCTCCCCGTGGCCCCTTTTGTGGGCAGTTTTTGGGGAACCTGCGGGGGACCAGACCCGGACTACAAACTGAGACTGAAGACTCCAGAGGGGTTTGGAGCTGGTTTTGGGGTTTTCCTGTGGACTTTATGCTTTGAGGAGGAGATGAGAGGAGAGAGCGAGGCGTTTGGTCACTGTTGGATGGTTGGTGGAGTGTGTCTGGTGAAGTTTAGTTGTACAAAAAGGAGTCGTTAAAAAGGGGGTGTTACACTTGGGAAATGAATCGGTTAAAGGGCCCATATTACGCCATTTTCTGATCTGTGTTTTAATGTTGTTTCCTCATCGCAAACAGACCTGGAGTTGTGTTTTGTTTCATTCACATATGTTTAATCCACAAATCCAGTTCTTCTCTCAAATGGAAAACACTTTGTGATGTCATATGGTAAGACAGGAAGTGCTCCACTGTGTTTTTAAACTCCACACACCTTCACTAGAATAATTTCGATGATTTTGAAACTGCCAGTCTCTCTTGGAACTGCCAATCTCTGCCTGAACAGAAGGTAGAAGGTAGTTCTTAAATTGAAAACTACCTAAATGACATCACAAGGTGGAACGGAGCATTTTGAGGTTTGGAGATGTGGACAGACTGATAATAAAGTGTTACTCAAACATGTGAATGAAACAAAACACAACTCCAGGTCTGTTTTTGAGGAGGAAACAACATTAGAACATGAGTTAAAGCTCACAAGAGTCCATTGTGTGTAATATGCCACCCACATTTAGATCATCATATTTCCTTTTAGTGGAGAATTCTATATAGATTTGCTGTAAACAACAAAATATTAAAATGTTGAATAAGTTTTGTTTTTGACACTAAGTTTCCTCTCCCCACATCTGACCTGTAACTTGAGGAGCAAAGTAAAGCATGTTTTAATACCTAATCTAATACAGGATGAAGGAGAAGTTTTTAAAGTTATTATTATTTATTTATTTATTTATTTTTTTAATTTTTTTCAAAAAAACTAAATCACAAAACTTTTTTTTTTTTTTAATTATTATTATTAGTCTGTTTTTTACCAGATTTTTTTAGTCTTTTACCTTTAGTTCAGTGAAGATCGACAATTCCAGAGCTGAAATGATCCAAATGATTCTAGTGAAGGTGTGTGGAGTTTAAAACACAGTGGAGCACTTCCTGTATTACCACATGACATCACAAGGTGAAACAGAGTGTTGCTTTGAGTCTGAAAGAACAACTCAGCTTAAATCTGCAGGGTTTGTTTGTTAAACATGTGTCAATGAAACAAAACACAACTCCAGGTCTGTTTGTGATGAGGAAACAACATTATAAGAGAATGGTGTAATGGTGAAGAAGTGTCTTGCACAAGGACACAACAATGCTACATCCAACTAGTATCAAATCTCTTACCGCTGGGTTAACGGGCAGACTGTAACTTATAACTTCTTATAACTGTTCTGCTAATGCGAATACTTTTTTTCTCCAATTTCCTGGAGGTTTTTGAAGACAGAAAATCTATTGTCACGGCAACAAAGATTACACAAATAAAGAAAAAAGCACAACGCGTCCTTTGAAACTCCGTCCTCTAACAATACAAGTCTTTTTATATATAGGTTATTGCACGGCCTGTTTTTAAATTACATCTTTTGAAATATTTTTTTTTATTTTTTGACGCGCCACCGTAATTGCCTTTTCTTTATATTCCCAGTCATTTTCAGACACCCTTCATAAAATAAAGCTTAAAAATCCAGAATTGCGTTTACCAGGCAGCTGTTGGTCGCTCGTATCCCGTGGTGATTCTATTTGGGGTGGTTCAGGGCACAGATAAAGCCATACAAAGGCGTATTTCCTCTCTGCGTGGGGTCTTTTTGTTGTATTTTCGGTTGTGTGAGGTGAGCGGGCGGGGAGGGGAGGCATCGATCGCTGTATTGACCAAGATCAGGCAGTGACCAGTGGGTAACACTGAGTGCAAAGTACAACTGATTAAACCTGCTTTAGTAAAATCACAACCTGGGTTTAAAGCTAATTTGACTTCTCACCGTGTTTTCTTTGTTTTAAAGGTCCTATATTACACAAAATGGAGTCTTGTGAGCTTCAAGTCATGTTATAATGTAGTAGTTTTCAAGTTAACAGCCCCTAAGTGATTCTACTGAAGGTGTATCGAGTTTAAAAACACAGTGGAGCACTTCCTGTATTACCACATCACAAGGTGGAACAAAGTGTTTTCAGTTTGAGAGAAGAACTCAGACTATTCAGGGTTTGTGTTGTGTTTTTTGTTTTTTTTTTTAGTTTGGATGTGTTTATTTCATGGAAAACCACAGAAAAAACACATATCCTTACTATGAGCAGGTTTGTATCTCCACAAACCTGACTCGTACTTGGCCTGGAGACTGCTTGTTTCCATGGAAATGTTCTTCCTTTGGCCTTTGCTGTATTATTTCACAGTGTGTGCCATAAAACGTATCTATCTCCATTGAGAATGTTCTGAACTATGGCTTTAATGTTCCGTTTCCATAGAATCATACAAGCGACGTGCGAATTCCCGAAAGTTTAACTTCTCTGTGTGTCACTACTCGTCTCCATGGAGATGTTATTGATTTGCTTTGAATGTTAAGCAGTATTGCATTAAACTTGTCTATCTAATTTATCTTACATTTATTTAGTAATAGAAAAAGATGTGTTTTTATGGCTGAAAATAGGTGCACTAGTGTCGCTGGTGTTTCTGCCTGCTTGTCTTTATTGCTTTTCTTGGACTGTTCCAAAGTGTGGCACTAAATTTATCTATCTTATATATTCATTTATTTGTTCATTTGTTTTTTGTTTTTTTTTTTTTTTTTTAACACAACAATAATCATGTGCTTGTCTTCATGTAGATGAATATATTAATGCCAGACTGGAACATTTCAGGTAAAGCAGTAACATCTGTAGAGGTAAACAAAATATGAAGTAATTAAATGGAAAATGTGCCGTCATTTATTTAGGGTCAATATTTATGAGTGTTTTGTGTTAACCACAAATAATGAGTCTACAGCCGGACTAAACCTGGGTCTAGATGAGGACTAAACCAGGATCTAGATCAGGACTAAACCTGGGTCTAGATCAGGACTAAACCAAGGTCTAGATCAAGACTAAACCTGGGTCTAGATCAGGACTAAACCAGGGTCTAGATCAGGACTAAACCAAGGTCTAGATCAAGACTAAACCTGCGGCTAGATCAGGACTAAACCAGGGTCTAGATCAGGACTAAAACAAGGTCTAGATCAGGACTAAACTTGGGGCTAGATCAGGACTAAACCAGGGGCTAGATCAGGACTAAAACAAGGTCTAGATCAAGACTAAACCTGGGGTTAGATCAGGACTAAAGCAGGGACTAGATCAGGGATAAACGAAGGACTAGATCAGGACTAAAACAGGGACTGGATCATGACTAAACCAAGGTCTACATCAGGACTAAATCAAGTTCTAAATCAGGACTAAACCAAGGTCTAGATCAGGACTAAACCTGGGTCTAGACCACAACTAACCAGGGACTAAATCTGGACTAAACCAGGGACAAAATCTGGACTAAACCAGGGACTAAATCTGGACTAAACCAGGGTCTAGATCAGGCCTAAACCAGGACCCAGCCTAAAGAGAAGTGTGTAAATGTGTTTGCTTTGTGGAGTAAACAGTGTGAGCTTGAATGTTCCTCAGAGGTCCAGAGCAGATGCTGGGAGAACATCTGCTGCTCATAATGGACTGTGTCAAACATCTCCCTGAACCACAGACCATCAGCAGACACCAGAGCAGTCAACACGACTCGGAGCCAAGCCAACTCCCGCCTTCGCCTCTATATGGCCCCAGACAATTCCCATGATGTGCTGATTGTGTCAACCTTGATTGTCTTTCAGGGAATACATTTCTAAAGCTAAAGGAAGTTTTGACAAATTGACTTTTTAGAGCTTTTATCCACGTTATAGTTGTTTCCCTTCACCATTTACACTCTTGAAGATGTATTTGGAGAGATTTGTGCATGTTTGAGTAATCCCTTATTAGTCTGTCTAAATTTCCAAACCTCAAAATGCTCTGTTCTGTCTTGTGATCATGAAGCGGTGGTAGTTTCCAAGTTAACAGCTCCTTTTACCTTTAGTTCAGCAGAGACGAGCAATTCCAGGGCTGAAATTATCCAAATGATTCTAGTGAAGGTGTGTGGAGTGTTTTCTGTTTGCGAGAAAAACTCAGCTGAAATATGTGTGTAAGTGTCATTAAAATGCTTTATATATAAAGTTAAAATTATTGTTTGTTAAAAAATGAATACAGCTCATATGGGAAAAAATATGTTGTTATTTTGCATATGATGCCATAATAAGTTGTATTACAGCTATATGTTAGTCATTTCATTTGTTTTGGTACCGTTATTATCACGAGACTTTATGAGAACTTGAGAGAATATCAGGCCACAGGTAGATCACGTACGGCCTCATGCTCAAAGACGAGAGCCACGATTTCAGCAGCTAACCGGCTGTATGAGGTATCTATTATTTTATATTTGTAATTATTGTAAAATGTATGTTCTAATAGTGCGATACATATGCTGTGCACAGATAGAAAATGCATCGATCACACAGTTTTCCTTTTGCTTAAACCCTCCGATGTGACAGGCGGCCATGAGGTAGCTAATTTTACTAGTAATTCCATGTTAGCAAACCAAAATGGAGTGTTTAATTGTATGTTTTATTTGTCCTGTAATTTTCACGGCGTTTCATGGCATTTGTTAAGGCTAATAAATGCGCCGGTACTCGAGAACCGTGTGCAGTGTTGTCGCTGAGGAGCTACAGTATATATGTGTGAATGAATGAAACAAAACACAACTCCAGATGTTTGTGATGAGGAAACAACATAACATATGTGAGAAAATAGCGTAATATGAGCTATTTAAATAGTTAGTTAAATAATAATTTAAAGATGCTTTATTCATTCTCTCCACACCTGGAAATGATCGAGGACTTCTGTAGTAATCGTAAACGGTCATATTTTTATAAAGCACTTTTCCATCTTCAAGGCTCAAATTCCTACACCGGTGTTCGCAGACACTGGAGACGAGGGGGTTAAGTGTTTTGCCTATGAACACAACAACATCTGTGCGAGCTGGAATTGCACCTCCAACCTGTGAGCTGGATTCAAACCACCAACAAACGCTCTACCAACTGAGCTCCTGTCGCCCTAAAAATAAAAAAAGAATCTGGCCTTCTTCAACGGGGACTAGATTTTGTTCTGTTCTTTGGGGCTTTCATTTTTTATTTTAATGACGCCACAATGTCCGTTCCGTTTCTTTTGTGCAATTTTTCTCTTTGGACCCAGCACGCAGTCGCAACTTTTATTGAACGTCCATGTCTCTTTCTACCAGTGTAAGACAGTCCTCACAATGTGATAAATATCTCGCAAACAAGCTGGGTGAAGTGTCTTGCCCAACGACTCTTCAGGACAGCAGTATTCACTATTCACTTCAACCAGGAATCGATCATCTGACCTCCGGGTTGGTGGATGAGAGCTCTAATACTTGAAATTCTAAGGCTAATATTTTTCTCCAGTTTCTCAAATAAGCACGATACAAGTACTTTGAACTTCCTTAACCCTTTTTCTACTATGTAAAAACTAAAGGGCCCATGTTGCGCTGTTTTCTGATCTATGTTTTAATTATTTCCTCATGAAAAAATATACCTGGAGTTGTGTTTTGTTTCATTCACACATGTTCAGGAAGTGCTCCACTGTTTTTAAACTCCATCCACCTTCACAACAATTATTTGGATGATTCAAAGTCCTGGAATTGCCAATCTGTAGTGAACAAAAGGTTAAAAGATGCTGTTAAGTTGAAAACTACTGCTTCATGACATCACAAGGTGGAACAGAGCATTTTGAGCTTAGGAGATACACGTGCGAATGAAACAAAACACAACTCCAGGTCTGTTTTTGATGAAGTAACATTATAACATGACGTAAAGCTCGCGGGAGTCAATTCCGCGTAGTTTAAGACCTTTAAATATTGCACTTATTTCCTGTGATGCATCTACAGCCCCGTTACCCATAATTCCCCCGTTCTGTTTGTGCGAGAGCAGCGTGGCCAGCCTGCGCCGTCATCTGTTCCACCAACCGGGGACTATGTAAAACGTTTGCTAGCTCTCTCCTCGCTCCAAGTTTGCCTTTGATTACCTCCAAACAATCAACTCTTGTACGCGCATACACGAAACGCACTGTTGTCGCTTCTGCTCGTGCCAAAAACACAAGTCAATCTGTCCAAAAAACGGGAAAAACCAACAAAACATTACACACAAAGAGAGTCCAGGATTCAACAGAACTTACGCTGGGAGCCCTGCCAGTGGAGATCTCGAATGAGTCTCAATTATGAAATCCCACTTTGTTCCACACATGAGCAACCTATTAATATAAGAAGTTAATTTATCAACGTGAAATATGCCAGGTTTTTGATTTTTGATTTATTTATTTATTTTTATTTTTTTTTAAGCAGAGGAGTTTTCGAACAAGGGACCAGTGCCTGCCAAAAGCTTAAAGTTGCACTGCGTAACTTTTCTGGTAGAGGGTCCACCACCTTTTGGACACCATGTAGATGATTTGTTTTTGTTTTTTTTCCCTGGAATATTCCACAGTATGGCATTTAATTTAATTATCTCCAGAGCAACCTATTAATATAAAAAATCAAATTATCAATGTGAAATATGCCAGGTTTATTTTATTGTATTTTATTTTTTATTTATTTATTTATTTGAAGCAGGAGTTTTCAATCAAGAGACTAGTGCCTGCCAAAAGCTTAAAGTTGCACTGTGTAACTTTTCTGGTAGAGGGTCCACAACCTTTTGGACACCATGTAGATGTTTTGTTTTTTTTTGTTTTTTTCCTGGAACGTTCCACAGTATTGCATTTAATTTAACTATCTCCAGAGCAACCTATTAATATAAAAAGTCAATTTATCAACGTGAAATATGCCAGGTTTTTTATTTATTTTTTAGATTTTTTTTTTTTTCCTGGAATGTTCCAGTTTAATTTAACTATCTCCATGGAGACAAGCAGCCACATCACATCTGAGGAGAAGTGTTTTTGTGGTTTTCAGTGGTTTTTGTGGTTTTGAGAAATAAAAACTCCTATAATTTGATAGATGCATTCATTTGATGTCATACTGTGGAACATCCCAGGCAAATCAATAACATCTCCATGGAGACAAGAAGACGGCGGACCCTGCTGCAGAAAAGTTGCACAGTGCACTTTTAAAGGCATTGTACCTGATTTTTTATTGTTTTAAAGCAGACCTATAATGCAAAATCTACTTTTCGAAGCTTTTAACCATGTCATAGTTGTTTCCTTATGTTTATCGCTTATTTTCAAGACGCCATTTTGACAATCAACCGCCGTTTTCACCTCCACCAGTACACGCCCACTGCTCTGTCCTTACTTCATTCTTCAGTTTTATTTTCTTAATCTGTGATATGTGTAGGATTCAAAAACTTAGTCTGTCCTGCTCTCGGATGAGTCTCAATTATGAGATCCCACTTTGTTCCACACATGAGCAACCTATTAATATAAGAAGTTAATTTATCAACGTGAAATATGCAAAGTTTTGAATATTTTTTTGAAGCAGAGGAGTTTTTGAACAAGTGACGAGGGCCCGACAAAAGCAGCAGTAGAAGAAGAAGCAACAGCTGGAGTCAAAGTTATGGAAAAGACCAAGGTTTTCTTTTTGGGGAACACGTTTCTAAAGGTAACATTTAAAAGGTGCAATGTGTAACTTTCAGAGTGTGGCATTAAACCTTTCTATCATCATGGAGACCAAACCAGACCAAGTTACAGGTCAGATCTGTGAAGAGACGACCCCGCTCACAGTCAGAACGCCTGTTTTTCTAGGTATTTTTGAGAAATAAAACCACCTGTAATTGAATAAATGTAAAGTAGAGCTGTTTAATGTCACACTGTGGAACATTCCAGACAAAGCAGTAACATCTCCATGGAGAAAATCATTTAACGGGCACTAGAAAAGTTACACAATGCACCTTTTAGCCATGTGATAATGTTGTTTCCTCCTCAAAAACAGAAACTGAAGTTGTGTTTTTCATTCACACGTTTGAGTAACTCTTTATTATTAGTCTGTCTACATCTCCAAAACTCAAAATGTTTTGTATAATTATTTAACTGTTTTCTTTTCCTAATAATTCCAAGAAATTCCAAATTACAAAAGGAAAAAAAAAAAAAAAAAAAAAAAAAAAAAACATTGAATGAGAGAGTGAGTGCAAACTTTTGACTGGTAGTGAGATGTTATTGCTTTGTCTGGAATGTTCCACAGTATGGCATTAAACCTTTCTATCTTCATGGAGACCAAACCAGACCAAGTTACAGGTCAGATCTGTGGAGAGGCGACCCCGCTCACAGTCAGAACGCCTGTTTTTCTAGGTATTTTTGAGCTATAAAACCACCTGTGATTGAATAAATAAAGTAGAGCTGTTTAATGTCACACTGTGGAACATTCCAGGCAGAGAAATGACATATCCATAGAAACAAGCAGGTGACGGACCCCCAAACAAGTCAATTTTGCGTAATATAGGACCTTTAAAAGTGTTGTACCTGAGTTTTATTGTCTTAAAGCAGACGTACAGTTGTTTTCCTTTTCGTTTCAAGACGACTTTTTGCCGTTTTCCCCGCCTTGACTTGAAGCTCACAAGAGTCCGTTTTGCAAGAGTCCGTTTTGCGTAATATAAGACACATACAAGGTTCAAGGGTCTGGCAAAAGTAGCTGGAATCAAAGTTATGAAAAAGACTGCGTTAAATGAAGTGTGGGATTTGAGATTTGATGAGGTGCACGGGTGAAAACCAGGTAAAACCAGGACAACAAAACAAAAAGGGCAGAAGTGATGAAATTCTCACAGGGAAATGAAACATGATTCGGAGTAAACATAAGAAAATATCAAAGATTAATTTTCAACGGATTCTCATTTGGGAGCGTTTCAGGGCGTGCGCAGAAAGTGTTGGATTGTTTAGTAAAACTGGAAATGAAAAATGAGCAGATGTGGGTAGAACAGCCAAAAATTCTACTCCGATTACTTCAAAATAATATTACTCAAGTAGAAGTACAAAAAAGTGGTCCAAGAATTAACTCAAATAAGAGTAACTGTCGGGACTTAACACCTGATTTATAATTTGAAGTTAATGTAATTGGAAGTTCAACAGTTTAAAAGTGAACTGTGTAACTTTCCGGGTTGCACCTTGGCTCGTCACCATGGAGATGTTGTTGTTTTCCCTGGAATTTTCCATATTAAACTAATCTAGTTCCATGGAGACAAACACTTTGCCAATTTACAGGTCTGATTTGTAGAGGTGGGCCCGCTTACAGACAAATGTGTATTATTTAAGGTATTGTTTTATTGTAAAACACCACCTATAATTAAATAAGAAGCTAGTTTAATGCCATACTGTGGTATATTCCAGGGAAAGCGGTCTCCCTAGCGTATCTCCATGGAAACAACCAGGAGCTGGACTCTTACCAGAAAAATTACATTAAATAATGCACAAAATCTGGAATTTCTGGACCTGGACCATAGACTGGACATAGCTAACCCGCTAGCTGCCGCGTTCCAAATAGGAAGTGAGCATGGGCGTGCTTCCGGCTCCATCAGCTCTGGCTCCAATTGACTTTACATTGAAAAATTGTCGCCGCTCTCTGTAACTGCTACTCTGAGCCTCGTTTTGGTCTTAAAATGTTCATATTAACCTGCTCTACATGATCTTGGTGTTTTTACTTCGCTATTTTGACCGTAAATCAATTCCTAATATGGAACCATTCTAAATAATTTTCCTTAAGTAGAAAACATGGTATGATAAAACTACTCTAGGTGTAGTGAAATTTCAAACTCCACTTCACTACTCGATACTGACTCTGATAACACAAAGATGATCAAAAAACACTTTTTCTTTACACAATAGAATGTGATTTTCAGCATTAAATCTTTTTTATTCCCATGTGGCCTTATATTTGTGTAATTCCTCAATGGTCCAGGTAGGTTCCATAGTGGTCCAGGTCTAAACCAGGTCCCTGGGCGTATACTAGTCTTTGTGCTCTTATACTTGTTCTGATTCAGCTCAAGATCATTCTAAAGCTTCAGGAAAGCTTCATTTCTCTCCTGTGAATGAGACTTTTTTAGTATCAAAACCTGCGAAAAATGAGTATCTAGTTTCAATAGTATAGTTTTAGTATGACTTAATACCAAATTTCCCATAGTGCTGACAACCTGCTTTAGAAGTACAAGTTACTTAAGTTTCCATTGTTGCAGTTTGCTGCCAGCAGACTAAACAGAGTAAAGACATCTGTAATGACTAAAGAACAATCTCGCTAATCACCAGCTTCACTCCAGCAGACAGACTCTCCATCTGAAGCAATTTATGCAGGCGATGACCAGAACAAGTCCAGTGAAGATGTATGGACGTATGCGTTTCAATTATTTATGTGGGGTTAAAACAACAAGCTTTAAAAGGCCCAAAGTACCCAAAATAATTTGTTTCTAAAATACGCTTTTCTCCAATACCTTACAAAGAAGTGAATCTGTTTAACACGCAAACCCACCCGCACATTTATAGTTCTTCTCTCAAACAGGAAAACACTCTGTTCCACCTTGTGATGTCATGTGGTAATATAAAAAGTGCTCCATTGTGTTTTTAAACTCCACACACCTTCACTAGAATCATTTGGATGATTTCAGCTCTGGAATTTCCAATCTCTATTGAACTAAAGGTAAAAGGAGCTGTTCACTTGAAAACTACAACTTCTGAATCTTACCAAGTTCATAAGGGCGTGATTGACAGGTGGATTAGCCAATCAGGAACGTGCACGTTCTGTTCGAATCAAAACAAATATGGCTGCTTTTGAGGGAAAAAAGGAAGGAAACAAAATCACAGCGGACTGAAAAACGTATTTCTGCAGAATCAATGAGTGAAGCAGTAAACGTGAGAAATGAGAAATGTTTGTTTAAAATGATGGCGACCAATGAGCTGCTTTATTTCACACTCGTCACTGAAATAAACAAATCTGATTGGACGATTTTGTTTGATCCTATCCCGAGTCTGGACAGAGGAGTGACCAGATTGAAATCCCTCCATTTAAAAGAATACTGAGAGACAACACGTCATTCATATGAACCAGGACAAACAAACATAGTTAAGAGGTATTTTCTTTTAAAGATAAGATCACCTGTTTGTCCCACAGTGAACGAGGACGACGACACTGCATTTTGTACAGTTAGGCATGTCGCTGTATGAGAACCATGTTGAAGCAACTGCCTGAGACTGTCAGTGACTGATGTTTGTCTGTCATTAGAGTGAGAGAAAAGACTTGAAGAATTTTTAATGAGAAAACCAAATAATTATTAATTTTTTAATAAAGGGCCCATATTACATGATTTTCTATGTTATTTTAATGTTTCCTCATCACAAACAGACCTGGAGTTTTGTTTAATTTCACACGTTTAACACACAAACCAAGCGTATTTTGGCTGAGTTCTTCCTCTTAAACAGAAAACACTCTGTTCCACTTTGTGATGTCATGTGGTAATGCAGGAAGTGCTCCACTGTGTTTTTAAACTCCACACACCTTCACTAGAATCATTTGGGTGATTTCAGCCCTGGAATTGCCGATCTTTACTGAACTAAAGTTAAACGGAGCTGTTAACTTGAAAACTACCGCTTCATGACAAGGTGGAACTGTGCGTTTTGAGCTTTGGGGATGTAGAAAGAGTGATTTAAACATGTGTAAATTAAACAAAACACAACTCCAGGTTTGTTTTTGATGAGGTAACAACATTATAGCATGACTAAAAGCTCACAGGAGTCAATTGTGTGTAATATAAGACCTTTAAGAATCATTTGCACCATTGCGTAAGTACAGTTCCTCTTAACTACCTTCTGCCAATCTCTACGGTAATGTGAACACAAACTGTCCATTAGTGATCTCAGTGCGCCGCTAACACGCTAGCGCTCACGACTTCTATTTGATTTGGTCGGAGAGAGGCCGGATAAGACACGCTTGCCGGATCAATGGCGGGGTCAGGGGGTCGCAGGATGGAGGATGATGGAGGATGATGGGAGAAAAGGTGGTGAATGAAACGGCGAGTAGCTCCAGGCTTTAACTACAAATCCACCGAGAGACGAGGAACCCGCCTGACCTCACACCTGAGAAAGAGAGGAGTGTACAGGAGATGTTTGAGATTAGATAAGGATAGAAAGTGAACGGAATCAAAAATAAACGCGAGACGTGCCGTTTTTCTCTTTTGTAGTTTTTATCTGACTTGGTTACTTCAAACTGGCGAAATTCATGCCATTTCTCTTCCTGGAATGTTCCACAGTGTGACATTAA
The DNA here is from genome assembly GCA_029959045.1 of Taenioides sp. WSHXM2023. Classification (NCBI taxonomy): domain Eukaryota; kingdom Metazoa; phylum Chordata; class Actinopteri; order Gobiiformes; family Gobiidae; genus Taenioides; species Taenioides sp. WSHXM2023. The sequence goes on from CM057087.1 coordinate 20,269,978, forward strand.
ACAGCTCTACTTTACATTTATTCAATTACAGGTGGTTTTAAAGCTCAAAAATCCCTAGAAAAACAGACATTCTGATTGTGAGCGGGGTCGCCTCTCCACAGATCTGACCTGGAACTTGGTCAGGTTTGGTCTCAGTGAAGATAGAAAGGTTTAATGCCATACTGTGAAACATTCCAGACCCAGCAATTACATCTCATTACCAGTCAAAAGTTTGCACTCACTCTCTCATTCAATGTTTTTGTTTTTTTGTTTTTTTCCTTTTGGAATTTGGAATTTCTTGGAATTATTTAGAAAAGAAAACAGTTAAATAATTATACAAAACATTTTGAGTTTTGGAGATGTAGACAGACTAATAATAAAGAGTTACTCAAACGTGTGAATGAAACAAAACAACTCCAGTTTCTGTTTTTGAGGAGGAAACAACATTATAACATGACTAAAATGTGCATTGTGTAACTTTTCTAGGGTCCATTAAATGTTTTTTCTCCATGGAGATGTTATTGCTTTGCTTGCAATGTTTCACAGTATGGCATTAAACCTGTCTATCTTCATAGAGACCAAACCAGACCAAGTTACAGGTCAGATCTGTGGAGAGGCGACCCCGCTCACAGTCAGAACACCTGTTTTTCTAGGTATTTTTGAGCTATAAAACCACCTGTAATTGAGTAAATGTAAAGTAAAGCTGTTTAATGTCACACTGTGGAACATTCCAGGCAGAGAAATGGCGTATCCATAGAAACAAGCAGGTGACAGACCCCAGTCAAAAAAGTTAGAGCGCCTTTAGAGCTCACAAGAGTCAATTTTGCGTACTATAGGACCTGTAAATATCAAATACATGTACAGAGTCAGATATTTTCTACAATGTTCCTTGGTATAAACGTAATGAAATCGCTTTGAATGAAACACAGGCTGCAGTCTGAGGTGAAACTTCTGAGGTGGCAATTTATGTGGCGCAGATGTGGAGCCTTCACAGACTCAGAACACTGACTAAGAAACACAAGAGAAACACTTTTACACCACACTGACAAAAGTGAGGAGAGCCAGACACTGAAAGGTCCTAACAAAGACCATTCGAAAATATTGTAATTAGCTGTTTTTGTACTGATTTTCCAGTGTAAAACAGTACATACAGTAACCCAGACTGTTATTATAATGCAAACTCTAGAATTCATTGTTTAAGAACAGGCAGGAGTTTTTAAAGTGGAGTATTAAAGGGCCCATATACACTATTTTCTCATCTACGTTATAATGTTGTTTCCTCATCACAAACACACCTTGAGTTGTGTTTTTTGTTTCATTCACACATGTTTAACACAAAAACCCGGCACATTTAGACGGAGTTCTAAATATGTTCACTTGAAAACTACCACTTCATGACATCACAAGGTGGAACAGAGCGTTTTGAGCTTTGGAGATGTGGACAGACTAATAATAAAGTGAGAATGAAACAAAACACAACTCCACTTTTTGATGAGGAAAAAGCTTTATAACATGGCTTAAAGGTGCACTATGTAACTTTTTGGTTGGGGGTCCATCACCTGCTTGTTTCTATGGATACGTCATTGGTCTGCCTGGAATGTTCCACAGTGTGACTTTAAACAGCTCTACTTTACATTTATTCAATTACAGGTGGTTTTATAGCTCAAAAATGCCAAAAAACAGGCATTTTGACTATGAGCCTCTCCACAGATCTGACCTGTAACTTGGTCTAGCTTGGTCTCCATGCAGATAGAAAGGTTTAATGCTATACTGTGAAACATTCCAGACAAAGAAGAGAAAAGCATTTGAAGGAACCTCCACCAGAATGCTCCTTTAAAGCTCACAAGAGTCAATTTAGCGTAATGTCGGGCCTTTAAAATCCAAATATTATTGTGTTCCTGATGTTCTAATGTTACGAATAGTCCAGCCTGTGAATCATACGAACTTTTGTGTGTGAATAAAACCAGACTGGATACAGGATCACTCAAACAGACAACGCAATAGAGTCTCCTCACTCGTCAAATCCATCCCCACCTTTTGTGTTCTTTTCCCAATAAACACTTCCAAAATCCACTCTCGTTTTCATTTCATTTTCTTTTTTTTTTTTTTTTTTTTTTGAAAGCACTCAATTCGTCACCCAAACCTACAATCAAAGCGGAGAAACACACTCTAAACTCACCACATTTTTATAACAAGTGAGGAAATAGGCCAGCACCAGTTTATCGGCGGGTTTCCAATGCAAAAGAAACAGCTTTCAAGTGTTTTTGGCAGATAAAACGTCATTATCTTTGCGCGATATTGATTCGGGACTTAATGTTTGGATGTTGGAAGCTGTTAAATTTGTGATAAGAGGCAAGATAAGAGAGGAATTATCAGAGTTTATCAGTGAAATCTGTTGTTCTTCGCCCAGCAGAGCGGCTTAAAGCAAGATTAGGATAATGGATAATTTCTGTGCATGCCTCAGTGTAAGCCCCATCATGCAAACATGTACATTTAGTGAAACAGCGTGAAGAGCTCCAAGGGAATATGGAACTAATATGAAACCAAGATCTGTAGTGAGGAAAGAAAACAATTGTTGGTGTCAAACGGGTGTTTAATTTCTGTAATACATTAATACATCTTTAAATTTAACTTTAAGAAATAACTAACAGCTCATTTATGCTCCACTTTTGTACATAAACAAAGTAAAGTAAAGAATATTTGTAGCTGAACCTCCTTGTCAAAGCTAAAAAGGACTGGGCCCGGTCGGAACTTGGACGGGAGACCGATGGGAATACCAGGAGCAACAGTGGAGCGCCAGTGACAAAAAGCTGTTGTTGTGTCCCTAGGCAAGGCGCTTCACTGACATTGCCTAGTATGAGCTCGGTCAGATTCACCTCTGAGCTGTGGAGACATTAAAACATGCATTGTATATTTAAATTTCTATTCTTCTTATTTTTATATATTTACTATAAACCAGATATTATGTGTTCTTAATAATGACTCTCTTCAGCCAGTCTGTCCCAGGGCGGCTGTGGCTACAACAGTGCCTTACACCACCAAGTGAGGAGTGAATAAATAATGCTGTAAAATGCTTTGTGTGTCTTGAAAGGCGCTGTATAAATCCAGTTATTAATTCATTAATAAACAGATCTGTGCGTTCCAAGCGTAATAACCATCTACGCATTTATCCATCCTAACGTTGTTTTTTTTTTAAATACTTTATTTTTAAGCTTTAAGAAACATTTTCTATGCAATTCCCAATCGCAAAATAAACCGTATATGCACAAAATAAAATAAAATAGTTGTGAATAGCCCTTCATAACACATCTTGGGGGTTTCAAAGTTAAGATAAACAAAAAAAAAAGACAACATTTTATATGTATACATTGACACATATGTACACAATACATACCAGGATACAAATATAACGGGGCGCTCAGAGTAAAATATACTAAAGCTTGATTTAAAAAAAAAAAAGCTGTACACAACAACTTCACAAACCTGATGTGATGTGCAGTAGTTTTATTAGTGGAGTGGACGTTGATTGTGGTGTGATAACGCTCTGAAGGGGGAGTGACTTAACACAGGGAGCAAAGGCAGGGCATCAAAAACAACACATTAATACATTATTTTTTGGTGAATATAGCATTTTTGAAACAATAAAAGGTAACATGGTGATCTGAATGTGTGATGTGAGAGCAGTTAATACCCCGTAGAGTCTAATACCCCTTCAGTGCGAAACTTTTCAGGTTGCGGGGCCTGTAATGTTCCACAATATGGTATTAAATTTATATAAGATACATTTATTCAATTATGGGTGTTTTTGGGTCATTAACCTTTAAACATGCATTCTTACTGTGAGTGGGGTCGCCTCTTCAAGGATCTCACCTGGTGGCTTGTCTCGGCCTGGTGGCTTGTCTCTATGGAGATTAATACGTTTAATACCAAACTTTGGAACGTTGCAGCAAAGCAATAACATCTCCATAGTCCTTAAAGTCCTCAAATAGCTACTCCAAGTCCAAGTCCACACCTCTGATTATGAATTTCTTCCATGTTCTTGTCGTCTAAATCAAAGACAAACCTTCATCTCTTTCTTCATACAGACTTTCTTTCCTCAGTCTTACACCCCTCCTCCTCTTCCTCTTTGATATGTGTGTACGCTCTGAGCCGTCCTTGTTGCGTCTCTCGTCTGTAGCTTGATGTAAATCTGATGCAAAAGTGGCAGTAATCACAGAAAACAAAAGTTGGCCATATATCAAAGCGCGCTGGTGTCTGTGGCGCTGGTGTACGCTTCCGCCACAACAACTGTTATCACTGAGAGTCCTCCGAGCCCATCTGATACAGCACCACGACGGACAAGAGCCAGACAACCTGTGTATGTTTGGAAAAGTCGTGATTTTTTGGGGGTAAAAGTGTCTACGTGCTAAAACCGGGCAAAATATTATGACATCTTTAACACCCAGAGGTTAAAGATGCACCACATTTCCATCATCATTTTTCATTAAAGGTTCACTGTGCAACTTTTCTGTTAGAGGGTCCTACACTTTGTAACCTTAAAGTAAATTTTTAAACAGGTATTAGTAGTTTTTTTCATACTTTTGCCCCTGTATCTGTATTTTTACTTAAAGGTGCATTGCGCAACTTTTCTGGTTCATGGTCCGCCACCTTGTTGTCTACATGGAAATGTGATTGGTTTGTCTAGAATATTCCACAGTATAGATTTAAACCTATCAACTATCATGAGGGAGTCAAGCAGGTTACAGCCCTACGCTACATTACAGGTCAGATCTGTGGAGAGTCGCCCCTATTCACAGAAGGAATTATTGTATTTTTAAGCAACAGAAACACCCGTAATGAATAAATGATGGATGTTTAAAGTCACACCATGGAACATTCCAGGCAAGTAGGTAGGACCCTCCACCAGAAAAGCTGCGCAGTAACGTTTCGGTTGGGTGCCTGTTTCTATGGCGATGTCATTGCTCTTTTTCAAATGTTCCCTAGTATGACATTAAACAGCTCTACTGTTTTATAGCTCAAAAATACCTAGAAAAACAGGCGTTCTGACTGTGAGTGGGGTCGCCTCTCCACAGATCTGACCTGTATCTTGGTCTGGTTCGGTCTCCTTGAAGATAAAAAGGTTTAATGCCATACTGCGGAACATTCCAGACAAAGCAATAACATCTCCATGGAGAAAAGCATGTGACAGACCCTCTACCAGAAAAGTTACACAAAGCAGCTTTAACTCAGGCTACATTATCTAGAGTTAAAGGTGCATTGTGTAACTTTTCTGGTGGAGGGTCCATCACCTGCTTGTTTCTATGGATACGTCATTGCTGGAGACCATTCAGTGTGCACTGTGAATATTTACTTACAGTTAACAGCTAAAACATAAACTAGCATAAAGGTGCATTGTGTAACTTTTCTGAAGGAGGGTCAATCGAATGCTTTTCTCCATGGAGATGTCATTTCTCTGCCTGGAATGTTCCACAGTGTGACATTAAACAGCTCTACTTTACATTTATTCAATTACAGGTGGTTTTACAGCTCAAAAATACCTAGAAAAACAGACATTCTGACTGTGAGCGGAGTCGCCTCTCCACAGATCTGACCTGTAACTTGGTCTGGTTCGGTCTTCTTGAAGATAGAAAGGTTTAATGCCATACTGTGGAACATTCCAGACAAAGCAATAACATCTCCATGGAGAAAAGCGTTTGACGGACCCTCCAGAAGAAAAGTTACACAATGCACCTTTAATATAAATGACTCTTGAAGCTGGTTTTGATAGAAATGTGTTTAAATACGAGCTTGTAAACACGACATATATATAATTTGGTATTAAATAAATATATGTTATAAGTTTACAGCCGTAACTTATCCAATCATTTGCAATTTCAAACTTCGTCTCCAAAACATATAAAGCTAAAGCTATCATTAATGTGACAGAAGCGAGATATTTTCTGTATGTTTACGCTCCAGCCTCGTGTCCCGTGAGCGGCGCCTGTATTCGCCCGAGTGTTGTTTTTGACCTGCGTAAATAATGTAATGATACGCTCTCAGATACAGCAACAAGAGAGGGGCTGTTCCAAACGCTCCACCGCTTCATCTCTGGTTTCATTTTGGATTTTATTGTTTAACATGCGATACTATAGGCTGAGCAGAGACTAAGTTTGAAAAAATGTAGTTATAATGTATGATTTGTGACTAAATATTACCTAAAACAGGACTAAACAGTAACCTATACAGAACTAAATACATTTAAAGGTTCTATATTACGCAAAATTGACTCTTGTGAGCTTTAAGTCATGTTAGAATGTTGTTCTCATCAAAAACAGACCTGGAGTTGTGTTTTGTTTCATTCATGTTTGAGTAACCCTTTATTATTAGTCTGTCTGCATCTCCAAAACTCAAAATGCTCTGTTCCACCTTGTGATGTCATGAAGTCGTAGTTTAACAGCTCCTTTTATCTTTTGTTCAGTAGAAATTGGCAACTCCAGGGCTGAACTTGTCCAAATGATTCTAGTGAAGGTGTGTGGAGCTTAAAAACACAATGGAGCACTTCCTGTATTACCACATGTTTGTGTGTTAAACATGTGAGAATGAAACAAAACACAACTTACAATGTAGTTTCCTCATCACAAACAGACCTGGAGTTGTGTTTTGTTTCATTCACACGTTTAACGCACAGAAAACACTCTGTTCCACCTTGTGATGTCATGAGGTAACACAGGAAGTGCTCCACTGTGTTTTTAAACTCCGCACACCTTCACTAGAATCATTTGGATGATTTCAGCCCTGGAATTGCCAATCTCTACGGAACTAAAAATAAAAGGAGCTGTTCACTTGAAAACTACCACTTCATGACATCACAAGGTGGAACAGAGCATTTTGAGCTTTGGAGATGTAACAGACTAATAATAAAGGGTTGCTCAAACATGTGAATGAAACAAAACAAAACTTCAGGTCTGTTTTTGATGAGAAAACAACATTAGGACCTTTAAAAATAGGACACTTCAAACATACATAAATATTTCTTTACATTTCCCATTCCCACACTGCTCCTTTAACACGGAGCTGATCCAATTGGCTCCAGATTTGTCGGAATTCCACGTATTTTTTTTTTTTTTCTTATTTAGCGGCTTCCAAACGGGCTAATCCTCTTCACTGGTCCAACGTACATCCGAACGTGAGGAGCAGCGCGAGGCCCAAACCCGACCGGAAAATGGGATTTGGAGGTTCAGCTCTGGCCTTTGTATCCACGGCCACTGCCACACACGCACTGGAAAAAAGAAGGGGAAAAAAAAAGAAAGAAAAACGCTCCATAGAGTAAATAAGAGAGGAAGAGAGAGAGATAGAGAGGAGAGAGGGAGTAACGTTCTCTTTAATGTGAAAAATGAGACAAAAACTGTTTCCATGGCAACGAGGGGAGGCCAAAAACTGTTGCTAAATGGAAACAAAGGCGGCGGTGGAGTGGCGCCGAGGGATCAGACAGATGTACATGCTGTTTCCCAGTTTAGGGGGGAAAATCAATTCAAATTTTAATCAAGTTTGGCCAAAAATTTTGAAAATGTTAAATTTTTTGTGTAATTTATACCAAAATGTAGATTATGTGGTTTAAAGAGTCCATGTTATGTCATTCATTCTGATGGGTTATAATGTCGTTTCCTCATTAAAAACACATCTAGAGTTTTGTGTTGTTTCATTCTCAGATGTTTAACACACAAACCCTGCAGATTTAGGCTGAGTTCTTGAAAATGAAACTGAAAACACTCTGTTCCACCTTGTGATGTAATGTGGTAATACAAGAAGGGCTCCACTGTGTTTTTAAACTCTATACAGCTTCACTAGAATCATCTGGATTATTTCAACCCTGGAATTGCCAATCTCTGCTGAACTAAAGGTAAAAACGTAGCTGTTAACTTGAAAACTACCACTTCTTGACATCACAAGGTGCAACAGAGCATTTTGAGTTTTGGAGATGTAAACAGACTAATAATAAAGAGTTACTCAAACATGTTAATGAAACAAAACACAACTCCAGGTCTGTTTTTTGAGGAGAAAACAGCATTATAACGTGTCTTAAAGCTCACAAGAGTCAATTTGACGTAATATGGGACCTTTAACTTGAAAACTACAGCTTCATGACATCACAAGGTGGATCAGAGCATTAGAAATGTAGACAGACTAATAAACCAGGATTACTCAAACATGTGTGAATGAAACAAAACACAACTCACAGTATATTTGGACATACAACAGTATAACATGGCTAAAAGATTACAAGAGTTCATTTGGTGTAACATGGGACCTTTTAACTTGAAAACTACAGCTTTTTATGACATCACAAGGTGGGACAGCTGTCAGATTTAAGCAAACTAATAAACCGTAATTACTGAAGCATGTGCGAATGAAACAAAACACGGCTCCTGGTATGTTTTTGATGAGGAAACAACATTCTAACATAGCTAAAAACTCTAAAAAGAATGATCAATTTTGAGCAACACAGACCCTTTAACAAAGAAGTTTGCACACCAAATCTTTCCAAACCGGTGAATCTCCTTTAAAACCACACAGGCCCGAGCCCGTCTGAAACCACGACTCCATCAGATCCATGTTCGTGTGTGTGATTCCAGTCGGACGCTCTTGTTCTTCACACACTGGATTTTCAAAGCACACTCCTCGCGCACAGCTCCGGGGCCCTTGTGGGAGACGCGAACCGAACACTTGAAGAGCGAGAGATGGGGAGGTGGGGTGGGGCGGGTGATGATGCTGCCGATGACATCACCGCGGGGCTGTTTCCACGGTTACCACACGCTTCCCGTTGTCGAGAGGGAGGATACGCCGGAGGAGCCGAGGGAGGACGCTGGTGTATGCACAGATTTTAAAAAAACTGACAATTTAAAAACAGTGTAATAAATAAAGTAGCTTTGTTGTTATGTCATATTTTTTGTAGATTTTTCTAGATTTTGACAAACTTTATTGATCCACAAGGGAAATTATTTGGACACAGTAGCTCAGACATCACAAAATGATATAAGAAATAAGAGTAAAAGCATAAATGGTAATAATAAATTCTAAAATAAGTAGCAAAAATAACACGAGACTGGTGTCAAATAAGGCAAAATTATATAAATGTAAATGTACAAGTTAAAATAAAATATAGAAATATAGAAATGCAAATATGTCTCAGTTATAAACAAGAGGTCGTAAGGAAAAATAGACCAAAGATGTAATAATGCTTGTCAGAACAACTCTGAAACTAAGATCCAAACTGGGACTAAACTGAAACTAAACCGAGAATTAAACTAAGGATGCACAGTGCGATATACTCTCTATTCACGCTTACCGGAAGACGTTTGGAAACATGCGGATGGCGATTTCCGGTGTAGTTCCCGACACTGGGCATGTGATAAAACAATAAAACCGTGGAATCAGCAGCAGCGTCTTCACAACCTGCCAAAGCTTTACATGGGGGACGGGACTTTAATTGTGTCTTCGATGTCTTTTACAGGCAGCTGGTTGGAACTGTTGATCTGCCGAACATAAGATAAGATAAGATAAGATATGCCTTTATTAGTCCCACAGTGGGGAAATTCCAGTGTTGCAACGCACAATTCAAGAACAGCAGGAAAATGGAACATGCAATAAAACAAGATAATAGATAATGGCTAAAAAAATAATAATTTAGACTAGAATAATGGAACGCTACAATGGCATCTTTTTTCTTTTTAAATTAAGTTAGACAAGTTATAATACACAAATAGGCAATTTATAAAAGGAAAAATAAAGTACACAATGACATCTAGATGAAGAAAACTGGGCCATTTTCGCAGTTTTCCCAGATTTTGTCAGAGTTTCTATCGCCGGCAGAGCCAAAAGGAAGTCGTCATCTGCATGTTTCCAAACGTCTTCCAGTTTTGTGACGTAAGCGTGAATAGCGTGAATTTTGCTGGATCGGATATCGGCTTTCAAATATCGGTTCAGTCGATATCTAGATTGGGCATATACATTAACGTTATGAGACTGTTTAAAGGTTGTACTTGACCCAAACCCAAGACTCGTAATGTTTGAATTTTTATTATATTTTATATTTTAAATATTTTATTTAATGCACTGCGTAACTTTTCTGGTGGAGGATCCGTCACCTGCTTGTTTCTATGGATACGTCATTTCTCTGCCTGGAATGTTCCACAGTGTGACTTTAAACAGCTCTACTTTACATTTATTCAATTACAGGTGGTTTTAAAGCTCAAAAATACCTCGAAAAACAGACATTCTGACTGTGAGCGGGGTCGCCTCTCCACAGATCTGACCTGTAACTTGGTCTGGTTTGGTCTCCATGAAGATAGAAAGGTTTAATGCCACAGTGTGAAACATTCCAGACAAAGCAACAACATCTCCATGGAGAAAAGTGTTAGACGGACCCTCCACCAGAAAAGTTACACAATGCACCTTTCAAAGTGAGTTTACCCTTGAAATTATGAATAAACAAAATAAAATGTCTAAATAAAATGTTGCACGTCTATAATATTTTTTTTTTATGGGCAGCCCAAGGCGAAATAATACAACCTGAATGACGATGGCGGCGCCCACGGCAACTTCTGGAATGAGGTGAACATCTATTTGCACACGGCTCCCACTCCTGGCCCCTGCTGCTTCTGTTCTCATTCTTATGTTGAATCAGTGTAAAAATGTTTAAAAATGATAAAAATTTGGTTCTTTTACGAAATGAGATCCGGTTCCATCCGCTCACGTTAAAGATGCACTGTGTAACATTTCTAGTGGAGGGTCTGTTACCTGCTTGTCTCCATGGAAATGTTATTGCTTAGTCTAGAATGTTCCGCAGTGTAGATTAAACCTATCTAATATGAGGGAGACGAGCAGGTCATAGCACTACGCTACATTACAGTTCAGATCTGTGGAGAGGCGCCCCGATTGACAGAAGGAATTATTGTATTTTTAAGCAACAGAAACACCCGTAATGAATAAATGCTAAATGGAGATGTTTAAAGTCATATCATGGAACATTCTAGACAAAGCAATAACATCTCCATGGAGACAAGCAGATGGCGTACCCTCCACCAGAAAAGAACGATTCAAAAGAGCCGCTTCAGGGTTTTAAGTAATAATACTTTATAGTTTTACAATAAAAGAGCACCGTACCAGAACATTTAGGCTACAAACTATAAATTTTACTTGGAAATAAGTTTTAAATGTGCATGACATTTAGCCAAAACAAAAGCGTGAAGAAAAAAAAAAAGGCAAAAATAAAAATGTTCTTAAAAGGTGCATTGTGTAACTTTTCTGGTAGAGAGTCTGCCATCGGCTTGTCTCCATGGAGATGTTATTGTTTTGTCTGGAATGTCCTGGTGTGGCATTAAACATCCATCTTGCATTTACTCATTGAACATGGGTTTTTATTTGATTTGCATTCTTAATGTGAGCTCGCCTCTCCACAGAACTGACATGCAGCTTGGCCCTGTGACGTCACCTGCTGTCTCCGTAGAGATAAATAAGTGTAATGTCATACTGTGGAACATTCCAGGCAACATCTACATGGAGAGAAGCAGGTAACGGACCCTCCACCAGAAAAAAAGTATACAGTGCACCTTTTACGAAATTTTTTATTTTCCTCTTTTTTTTCTTCACGCTTTTGTTTTGGCTAAATGTCATGCACATTTAAAACTTATTTCCAAGCAAAATTTATAGTTTGTAGCCTAAATGGTCTGGTATGGTGCTTATTGTAAAACTATAAAGTATTATTACTTTATATTATTAATACCTTTATAATTATGTCAAATTATGTATTTTCAAACCCAATTCTGACAGAAAAGTAGAAGCTCAATATGACCAGAATGACAAAGATTCAAGTCGTCATTACAATTGTCTAACTTAAATATAAAGTTGTATTTCTGAAAGAGTGAGGACCATTCTAAAACTTTTCAGGTCGAAAGATGCGTTTTTACATTAGGTCTAAATTTTACAGTAGAATTTGTCACACAAAGTTAAAAGAATCTGAGACTAAACATAAATGAAATGTTCTCAAAGGCCTTTAAATGAATCTGGTTGCTTTCAGAACGTTCAAAAGCATAATGGAGAATGAACAATGACTGTAAAGAACATGTTTCCATCATTTAAAGCTACAGCTGCATTTGAAAAGGCCTTCATGTACCATAACGTTGAAGCGGTCTGATATATATAGATTTTGTGCTTGAAAATGTCTAAACCCACTAAAATGCAGGAAATGACGCCTCTTTGGTACAAAATTTCTTGGGGGAAGATAAATAAGGTTTTATCTTAGTGTCACACATTGGTATTCCTAATTTTATGTTTTATAAGTGCATTGTTGGGGTCTTAGACTGTATAAAGAAGTGGATGGAGGGAGTGTGATGTTACCCGTAACAAAATAGTAAAATAAAACCCAAAAGTTCATGTAGAGAGGGTTAATACTACCATTTTAAGACCAAAATGACGAGGCTCACAACAGCAGTGACGGAGAGAGGGGCAACAATATTCCAAAGGGAGCCAGAGCCAATGGAGCCGGAAGTGTCCCCATGCTCATTTCCTATTTGGAACGTGGCGACTAGCGTTTTAGCTCTCTCCATTTATATATACAGACTATGGTTGGGGCACAGGGCCAAATGAAAAGAAAGCTTAGTCAACAATTGTCAGTATGTTTGGGTTTATATATGTTCTGTGTCTAATTTGAATTTGAACACAGAAGTTTTTTTTTTTCAATTTTGAAATTACACAAAGCGAAAAAAAAAAAAAAATAATAAAATAAAATAAAATAAAATAAAATAAATGAAACAGAAAACGCACACCAAAGTTTTTGTAGAGGTGCAAATGCAAGAAACAGCAATTTCAAAAAGTGAAAAACATGCACAGCACACTCAGCTGGCCAAGGTCCAAAAAAGCTTTTTTTTAATTTTTAAATTAGGTTTGGACAAAAAGCCTTTGTCAGATCATTTTTCTTGCTTTGGACCACAGTATGCTTTCAGGTGGCTTTCATAACATTCTAAAGCACATGTCCATAATGGAGACTGAACATAGACTGAACAGAACACATTTCAATCCATAATTTTCAAGCTACAATAGCGTTTGAAAAGGGCTTCATGAACCATAACACTGAAGAGCTGTACAGACATTCTTGTGAAGCTGGTGCTATAGTGTTCAATGTTTTCATACAGTCTGAGAAACATCAGGAGAGACATGAGATGATGATCCAAGGTCGACCTCCACAGGTCCATTAGTTAGACTCATCTATTCATACGAACCTGGAACCACCTCCGTCCATTCAGCCACTAATTGCTTCTCAAACTGTAGATTTAGTTCATACAATAGGCCCTATTTTTGCTTCTTATTTATAATTTATTATTGCCCTTTATATTTTTTCTCATTGTTATTATATTGTATTGTGATGTGTGAGCTACAGTGTATAAATAATTTCCCTTGTGGATCAATAAAGTTAGTCTAAATCTAATAGGCTCTATGCTATGGATCTATAATAAAAACTGGATAAGGTACTGTAGCTCCCGGGAGCTTGGGTCCTGAAAGAATTCTCTCATAGAGCGCAATGCATTTTGGGAATTCAAACCCGTGTTCGGCTGACAGGGCATCCAGCTTTCACAAAGGTTGGTTTTGTAGGATTCTTTTCTATTTTCACAGCATAAACTTTTTAAATCCTCGAAGCTCCTAAAAGCTAGCTTTGTAAGACTTAGCCTAGCCCCAGCCTGAGCCCGCGCTCGCTCTGCTCCAGCAGCTCTCGCTCTGATCGGTCAAAATGGACCTGTTACGCCGTGCACGTTACAGACTTTACAGACGGGTGGGAGGCACTCGCCTGTATTGACAAAGTAATGCGGAAAAAAAAACAATTTTTGGTCCCATGGGTTAGGGTAAATTAAAGTAAAAACTACACAGTTGTTTTTATGTTTAGAATACTTCCATTTGTGTTGTCGTTTTAATATTATGCCCCAATATTAGCATTAGCGTTAGCACTGAGACACAAAGGTGCCATCCGAAAATGGGCAATAATCCCTCCTTCCTTCTCTTTTTCGCTGACCTCTGAGAGCTTCGTCATGAGGTCGACTACAAGGACCAAGGAGGAGAAGGAGCCATCGCTGCTTTAGGTGGATCCTAACGTCTTTGCTGAGATCTGTATATTAAAAGGTAAAAGGTGCATTGTGTAACTTTCCGGGGGAGAGTCCGCCACCTCCTTGTCTCTGTGACGATGTTATTGCTTTGTCTGGAATATTCCAGAGCACGCCATTAGACATATCCACCTTGCATTCATTCAATTAAAGTAATTTTTATTGCTTGAAAATACCTTACGTTCTTACTGTTAACGGGGTCACCTCTCCATAGATCTGGCCTGTAACTTTGCTTGGTGGCGTCACTTAGACTTAGACAAACTTTGAAATTACTTGGACACAGTAGCGCAAACATCACATTATAATGTAATAACAAAGAGTAAAAAAGCAGTAAAATCTAAATAAGTAGCAATAAAAATGTCAAAAAGGCATAATTATATAACTGTATATGTACAAGTAAAAATAAAATGGAAAATAAGTAATAAAAAATCTATAGTCACATGCTTTTTAATGGAAAAATACCATATTGTGGCACATTCCTGGCAAAGCAAAAACATCTCCATGGAGACGAGTTGTGAGTGGGGATGTAACGATATCAAAATCACTCGATATGATATTTTCACGATATGCATCTCATGGTTCGATATTTATTACGATATTTTGTGGAGGCTTACAAAACTGTGAATATACTACTTTAATGTATTTATTTATTTCATTCATAAAGTATAAAAACGACATTAGCAGTGTCCTAATATTAAACACACAAGAAATGAATGAAAAGAAGCAGAAAAAAAAGAGTAATCTCATGTTTTCTGCCCCTCTTCCCTTTTCCAGACAAAACTTTAACACTGAGAGTTACTTTAAAACATTTCAAATCAATACATTTAATTTTAGTCACAAATATGAATCAACTGCAAACAGAAATCTTCACTTTTATGCGCAACACTTTTTCTTTTTCATACAAACACACTGCACTGGGTTTTATGTATTTTTAAACACCGTTATTGTACTCGATCCTTTGATTTCTTTGTCAAGAATATTCCATAAATTAACTCCTTTCACAGCGACGCTTCACTCCATAACCCTGGTTCTGAATCTGGGTTGTTTAAACATGTAGGTTCCTTTTAAATTGTAGTGACTTGTGTTCGTCTCAGTCTTTTAATATTTACAGGTAACACATTGCACTTTGTTTTATTTATTACTTTGAGGATACTTAAGTCAACAATATCATACATTTTCAACACTAAGTTTAACTTTTTTTTTTTTTTTCTTAAAAGCCTTGAAAAGCCTTTTTTACTATCATAATATGAAGTATTAAGATTTAAAAGTGCTTAATAACTTATTTCTCCATGTAGTCTGCACTGACAACACCAAAGGATCATGGTCTATGTAGTTCCTTCTTTATTTTTAGCTATAGCTGGACCAAGGTTATTTAAGAAAGACATTAAAATCGGAGGGAATACGGCCAAACGCAAGTCTTTCAGTTCATCAGAAAGAGTCCTACTACAGGTAACGCTTAAAATGGAAAATCAGGCTGATAAACAACTAAGGATGAACTAAACATCCTCCAAACTGGGAATTCTCTAATAGGAAACAAGTTGGGAATAAACACAGAAACAAGGAATAATTCAGAAACAAAATGCTCAATGGCAACAGGATTAGTTCAGATAAAGAGCTGGAGAGTCGCTTGATGGTCGACAATCGAGCAAAGACTGAACGGGAGGAGGGAGTTTATATAGACTTCCCTGGGATGATTAGGGAATGAGATTAATGAGACTAAAGATGGACTGGATCAGGCTGGGAAATGAATAAACCTGTAAACAACAGGCAAAAACTGTGACAATAACTATGAATTTAAGCAAAGAGACAATATTATTGTGAGACTTTTGACGATACCATATTACGATATTTCGGTTATTCTTCCATGCCTAGTAGTGAGCGGACTCTCCACCATAAAAGTTACACGGTGCACCTTTAAACCACATTTCTTTAGCCTGCGGCGTGTCTGAACATAAAAGACTCTATCGTACACATTTAACCCAAGCGCAAACTCTTCTCACCCTTACAGTAAGTTCATTTCAAATCCATTTCCAAAAAATACTTTCGTTATTATCCCTCAAATAAAAAGTCAAGGTTGTTTACTCTGAGCCATTCACCTGTTGACGAGAAAATAATTACCCAAATCGAGCTTTCTCTCCCAAGGTTCCTCTGCTCACTGAATTAATTAAAAAACATTCATGTTGCACCTTTTTTTTTTTCCCTATGATCCTTTGCTTTTTTTCCCCAGGCGGTTATTTGCTCTTCAAAGCGCCACAAAAGCAGTGAGCGACCCTGCCTTCCCTTTTCTTCCCTTTGTGATTGCGAGTGGCTTCCGTGGCGGAGAAGGTCAACAGATGATAAAGTCCTCTAAAAACACTACAGTGGGCGCCCCTATCCGTCGCCATATCTTTTAAAGTGGACTTCAAATTAGAGCGCGCAGACGAAAATGTCACGGCATGCTCCTCCTCCGTGCTGGTTTATGGCTCAGTGCTTCAAAAGGGCATCCACTGACCTTATTCTTGACGGAGAAAAAAAATAAAGGGAAGAAATAAAAAAAGAAAAGAAAGGAGCTGTGTGGGCTGGCTTATGTCTGAATGTTTGTGTACATGAGGGAGGATAAGAAAGGAACACAGAAGATTTGTGCTGGTATCACAGACTGTATAAAGAAGTGAGCTGAGGGAGCGTGACGTCACCCACAGCGTTCAGATCCAGTCAAATGAAGCTCACCGAGGCCAGCAGTTATAGGGTGAATTTGGAGCCGGGTTCATATTAGGACTAGGCTTTATTCACGCTTACGTCACAAACCAGGAAGAAGTTTGGAAACGTGCAATGACAAAACCCATTGAAATAAATGTCATCAGCTGTTTGGAATAAAACAATCTTGAATTCGGCGCCCTCGTCTGTTCTAATCGCATGTACCCAGTGCGCTCGGAGTTGTGCGTCAGTGGGAAAATTATGAAAACTGAGGTACGGTTTTAATTGTTGAACGTAACGGAACGCTACAGTGACATGTAGATGAAGAAAACTCTAATTTTTCCTAGATTTTGTCAGACTTTCTACCGTGAACAGAGCCCGCCAGAAGTTGTCATCACGTGTTTCCAAACGTCTTCCTGGTTTGTGACGTAAGCATGAATAAAGCCTATAGGAATTGTTGGAAAGGCAACAGATAATACTCCCTACAACTGTACAACAACTTAATCTTAAGTAATAGATAACCTTATGCCCTGTCAGTCAGCAGAGTATTTGCCCTGTCGTTCTTGTCTCTTCTTTATAGATGTGATTTTATAGTTTATTTTATAGTTTATCACTTATTTTTCTATTTTATTTTGACTTGTACATATACATTTATTTTTATAATTATGTCTCATTTGACACGTGTCTCTTGCTCTTTTTGCTACACCATCTATTTTTGTTACTCTCTGTTATTATATTATATTGTGATGTTTCAGCTGCTGTGTCCAAATAATTTCCCTTGTGGATCAATAAAGTTTGTCTAAGTCTAAGTCTTAGTAAGGAGTGGTGCTGGAAGTTAATGCACGCTTTAGTTCCGAGCACGCTGCATCGCTGTTTTAATTCGAGACGAAAGATGAAAAATAAGTTGTCCTTCAGGGCGGTATGGACGTTTGGTATTCTTTTATGCATATCTGGATGTGTTGTTCATGTACCTGTTTTGTTGTGTAATTTATAAGGGAGTTAGCTTAGACGCTTATTTTTCACACTAATTATACTTCATGTTATATTATTTCTTTGTTATTTAGTCACTCTGTGTTTAGTCACTCCATGTTTACTGTTTGTTTGTTATTGTATGTTTAGCGTTACACACTTAATTACTTAATTTGTTTATTCTTTATTTCTTTATCATACTAACATACTAATGTACCTACAATGCTGCCTGAGCTTCATTAAAACCTAAATTTTATCATGTGTATCCTGTCTCCTGTGTCCTGACCGGCACTCCAGGTCGGAAATCACTTTCCCAGCGAACACCTAAACAGTCCTTCAGCCTGCGAGACCATACTGTTGAATAGGAATTTATTTACGGATAAAATCGCAAAATAAAAACACCAGGATCATATAGAGCGGGTTAACACAGACATTTTAAAGCTGCACTGTGTAACTTTTCAGGTTGGGGCTCTGCAACCATGGAGATGCTATTTGTTTGCCTGTAATGTTCCAGAATTCCACAATATGCTATTAAACTTCAATTATAGGTGTTTTTATCGGTCAAAAATACATTTAAAATCATGCATTCTTACTGTGAGTGGGGTCGCCTCTTCGCAGATCTCACCTGTAAATCGGCCTGGTGGCATCTCCTGCTTTGTCTCCATGGAGACTGACACGTTTAATGCCATGTAACTAGTGCGCCCTCTACCAGAAAAGTTACATAATTCACCTTTAAGACCAAGATGACGAGGCCCACAGTAGCAGTTACAGAGAGTTGACAGTTTCTCAATACAAAGTGAATTGAAGTCAGAGTCGATGGAGCCGGAAGCGCCCCCGTGTTCACTTCCTATTTGGAATGCGCGATTCTATGACAAGTATCGTGAAATTGATCCGATACTGATATCACTGAAACCAGCTCTTTGACTATATGAAATTATAAGTTATGTTTATCTCTGCTCCACTAAAATATAAACAATATATTGATTTCAAAAAAGGTACAATATGTAACTTTCTGGACGTGGCAATTCGAATTAGAAAGAAAAAAAAAAAAAACTAAAAAAATACTTCGGAACATTCTCCATGGAAATACATTTATACTGTGGAATTTTATAGTCAAAGGAACAACATTTCCATGGAAACAAGCAAGAACGAGCCCTCCTCTAGGCCAAACTGCTGTACCTGAAATGTTCCACAGTATGACATTAAACAGCTCTACTTTATATTTATTCAATCACAGGTGGTTTTACAGCTTAAAAATACCTAGAAAAACAGACATTCTGACTGTGAGCAGGGTCGCCTCTCCACAGATCTGACCTGTAATTTGGTCTGGCTTGGTCTCCATAATGATAGAAAGGTTTAATGCCATACTGTGGAACATTCCAGACAAAGCAATACATGGAGAAAAGCATTTGATGGAGAAAAGTTAACACAAAGCACTTTTAACTTTGTATTTTAATGGAATTATGTCGGTGATATGCCTCCTCCGGTCTTTTCATTTTTCCTTCTAATACCTGACAAAACAATCCGAAGGTGCCCCCAAAAGTAACATATGAATCTGCAAACTTTCACTTTTACACCTCGACTCAACGAGTTCAAATCTGCAAGTTGTACGATTCTTTTCTGCGTGTTTATCACCTAAATCGCCTGTATCCGTTGTTTTTTGGGGCCCCCGTAAGCATTTTTGTGCCCAAAGACAACGCTGTGTAATCAGAGGGAGGGGACGCCTGGGGCCTGGTTCATTGTCACGTCGGCCGGCTGGTGTGACAGAGGCGGAGGGAAGTGTCTGGGGAGGGGGAGGCTCTTTACACCAGTACCAGAGGTGTGCCGGTGTTTACGGCGCGCCACAGCTGCCTTCGATTTAC
Organism: Taenioides sp. WSHXM2023; assembly: GCA_029959045.1. Lineage (NCBI taxonomy): Eukaryota > Metazoa > Chordata > Actinopteri > Gobiiformes > Gobiidae > Taenioides > Taenioides sp. WSHXM2023. The sequence continues at coordinate 20,289,590 of CM057087.1, forward strand.
ACATTAACAGCTCATATTGTCATTAAAACGCATTATCTCCTCTGGGCTGCTGGTCAAACCTTCACCGCAATGGTTCTGATGGTGCTAATTGAAAAGGCCTATACAGTGATCCCAGTGGTAATAAAGAGGGTGTTGGCGTAAACATTAGCGAGCAGAACATGCAAAAACACACCTGGAGTTGTGCTTTGCTTCATTCTGAAACTGCTGCACATCGCACCAGGTTTGTGAAGTTGTAGTGTATAGTGTTGTATCATATTTTTTGTATATTTGTGGAGAATTGTCGTGTTGGAGCATGACGTAGGCTTGTGCGTGGAGCATTGGACAGAATCTTACATCTAACCGTAAGGAGGGTTTGAATAGAGCCCAGGAGAGATCACTAGATTACTCAAACATGATTGGATGTCATCTAAAACCTCATTATGGAAATAAATTCCTTTTTCTGCACACTTGGCTATAATTAAGTTAATTTGTCATTTGAATGTAAATGAAAACATTTTGAAATGCAGTTCTTCATTTTGTATCTGCAGTAATGTGACATAATTTTATAAGAGTCTTTTATATTTTATATTATATTTGTGATTAGTAACATAAAATAATTGCCTTTATGCATCTGTTGATTACTGTTGGAACATAATACAATTTATCATTTATGAAATATCCAAATAAACATTATTATTATTATTATTATTATTATTATTATTATTATTATACATAAAGTACAACATTCTGACGGTCTTGGGCCAGCTGCTCTGCGTCCTCCACGGTGACTCCAAGTTGTTGGAGGTCGCCCGCGATGACGTCAAGCCATCGGGTGCGGGGCTTGCCTCGTGGTCGTTTCCAGCCTGCTGCCTTTGGATCGAACTGGAGGATGGCTCTCGTGGGATGGTCAGCAGGAAGGCGGAGGACATGACCAAACCAGCGGGTGCGGCGTTGCGCAGCCAGGCAACGTAAACTTGGGCCAGCAGAGCAGCTGGCCCAAGACCGTCAGCACTGGAAAAAACTGGTTCATCTGGTCGGCTCAACGCACGGGGACGGGACGCCCCCCCCTTCGCTGGAGCCCTAAGTAAGTAAGTAAGTAAGTACAACATTATACAACATTAATAACAGACCAATCAGGCGTCTTCTTTATCTGGCAGCTCCTGTTAGTGTTAGCAACAGGTTTGATTGACAGCTATCTCTCGTTTCTAAGCGCCGCCCTCGGCCAATCCAGTAGTTCGGTCGGGTAGGAGTGAGTACCATCAACATCCTCACTCCTGATTGGCTCTTTGGTTTCACGCTAAGATTTCCAAATACGGAACTTGGCCGTTATAACTGCTTGCCTTGATTGGCTTCAAACTCCTCACCGTGAGATGAATCCAGCTTTCGTTATTCGCATTATCGTGTCTGATGTCTGTCTCCTGAATCCTCGCTCAGGTTTCCTCTGTGGTTTCCTTCCCTTGTCTCCTCCGAGCTTTGGGACACCACTTAATTTGGCGTTTTTGATTGACAGCTGAAAAATAGAGGATCGAGGAGAGGAATGAAGGAGAAGGAAGCGAGGAAAGAGTAAATCAAGTTATGAACATTAATAACCGACCAATCAGGTGTCTTCTTTTTCTGTGGTTGCCTCCCGCCAGGTTTGATTGACAGCCATCACTCCTTGTTTCTAAGCACCCGTTCCCTGCCAAAGACCCATCAACGTCCTTGCTCCTGATTGGCTCGTTGGTTGTACTCCAAGATTTCCAAATGTGGAACTTGGCCGCTGTAACTGTAACTAGCTTCGATTTATTTTTACGGCTATTCAACGCTTCACTATAAATTGATGTTATATCTATTTATCTATCTTATATATTCTATGGTCCAAGCGAAATGTCCCTGACCATACTTCTGACTCATTTCTGTAAAACTGCAAGAGTGAGTCAATACTCCTCATTACATTTTGGTACAGCTTGTTTACTCTTTTCTGCTCAGTTAATGGACCGCCGGTTTGGACCGACGCGTGCATTTATAACTAACTATTGACCTGATACGAGAAACTTTATTTTCTGGCCTCTGATTCAAATCCCCAGCGTTCCTCCCTTTTTTTTTTTTTTTTGGTAAGGGTAGAATGTGTCTGAGATTTTGTACACATGTGCAGTTGTTTATTGTTTGCTTTATTGTTTGCTCTTTCACCCATAAATACCAAAAATCTAATAAAATACTGATCACAAAAAAAAAAAAAAAAAAAAAAAGAATATTGACACGCTAAAGGTAAAGTAAAGTAACGCCTTAAAAGAGACAATTTCTGGATCATCAAGTTACAGCAAGGTCCATAGGTGAGGTTTTGTGAGTTTATTTGCCATTGTATAAAAACTAAAGGTGTAAGAAAAAATCTGATTCAGTGATTTATTGTGATACTTCATTGCACAATTCTTAAATCGATAGATTTTTTAAATATATTTCACAAAAATTCATTAGTTACAATCACAGTTCTCATGATTTAAACAATGTAATAAACTATACTTCATACAGTTTTGTTCTCGTGAAGGTGTAGTTGACTTTATTATTAGAAGTAATTATTGATAAATCACAATACATTAGTGGGGGGTTCAGACATCACAGCATTCTATAGGCCAATATGAATTAATACAGATGGGGGAATAGCTAAAATTAATATTGTTAAAATGCAAAATTATATAAATATAATTATATATAATTATTATATTGTAATACAGTGAGTTTATGTGTTTAGTCAATAATTGAAAATACCAGGTTCAACATTTGGGAATTTACAGTACCTTTTGGATTTTTTACGGTAAAGTACAACGTAATTAATAGGGAAATCTGGCCCCCCATCTCAGAGTAAGACGTCGTCACATTCTAGAAACAGAAAACCACCAATTAATTACTCTGTACTTTGACAAGAAATATCAGAAAGGTGAATTCCCAAATTGGTTGTTTTCAGAGTCTAGATTGTGATGGTGTCGTACTCCCAAGAGGCAGTTTTTCCTATTGATCACGTTGTACTTTACCATGAAATATCCAAAAGGTAAATGCACAAAACCCAAAAACTCACCGTATTACAACATAATTTAGCATTTTTACAATTTTAATTTGAGCTGCCCCCATCTGTATTCATTAATATTGGCCTATAATGTCATCTGAAACCCAGTAATATGGAACCTAATCGTTTCTGTTATTGACTAGACCAAAGACCATGCCGTATTACAACAAAAATCTGCAGTTGAACAATAATTTTCGCTGCCCTCCATCTGTATTCATTAATATTTGCCTATAGAATCCTGTGACATCATCTGAAACCCAGTAATAATCCAGTGTTTTAGTATTGGGATATATTGTATTGTATCGTATCCTTAATAAATTAAAAAAAAAAAAACATGGCAGCAGGTCTTTAGAATAGAATACTCCTGCCTAGAGACTCTGAAAGAATCTATTTTGTTTCAGTTCAACTGTCAGGAGACTTGATCGATGCCATTCCTGTCTATTTTTTAATATTTCACGTAAACTGTGTCATACGTGTCTTTGCAGAACAATATTTTCATGAGCAGACTGTCATTAGATTTGGCAAAATGATATACTCTGGAGCAAATTTCTGTCTTAAATCTAAAGAAGTGTCTGGAGATGGGTCCAAAATGTTCATATTAACCCGCCCTACATGATCCTTTTATATGTTCCACGTTTGAGTAATCTTATTATAAAGCAGTTTTATTGTCCGATGGTCAGGAAGTGCACGTTGGCATGCTAGTTGTCAGCTTTACCATGACTGCAAAACTCCACTCTGGTCTGTGAAAGTTGTGAAAAGTGCTTATAAACTCATCATGGTGAATAATTAGGAAGCTCAAAATGGATAAGGTAAGTGAGGAATGACTTTGGACCAGAGGGCGATGAAGTACTGAGTTTTGTTACTTAAATAAAAGTACAGATACAAGCGCAAAAAGTTACTCAAGTAAAAGTATCACATGAAAAAATCTACATTAGTAAAAGTATTTAAGTACCTGTTTAAAAATTTGTAGTAAAGAGTAAAAGGTCAAAGTATTTTGCAGATTTTTAGAACACTTAAAGCATCAACTGTAGTGATTTTTGAAGATTTGCAATAAAGATTGCAAGTGATTCAACAGATTTCTTAATTTTCCAGCTGTTTTTTTGTGTTTTTATGTATTTGGTTTGCTCAAAGTTGGGACGCTAATTCAAATTAAACATGCTAAAAGTAAGTCTCAACCAGTTCAAGTACTTTTTACCAAAATTCTGTCTTCTGTCTAAAGAAGTATCTGGAGAAGGGTCCAAAATGTTCATATTAACCCACTCTACATAATCCTGGTGTTTTTATTTTGCCATTTTGTCCGTGGAACGGGCTCCAAATTCACCCCTACCACCACGAGCCTCAGTGAGCTTTATTTGACTGGACTTGTTTGAACGCTACGGGTTACTTCACACTCGTTTGGTCCAATTCTTTAACAGTCAATGTACTCTGGGGAAGGGCTACGTTTTCTGTTTCAGTTCTAAAGCCAGTTGTTCTAATCAATAATTCTCATTTCCTTCTGATATCATTTGTTTACCATCTTTCCGCACTGTTATTTTGGCAGAATCCGACAAAACCCCACATTTTAAGCTTACGTTTTGCATAAGTATTGACCTATAACATGCAAAACCTTTTATTTTCTTGCTTGTGATTGAAATCCCCAGCTTTCCCCCTACGCTCCTCCGCCTCCCCGCCACGTTTATACCTTTGACTTCCAAAAAACGTTTATTTACATGCGCGTTTAAGACAAAAGCAGCCCTTCTATTCAAATCCACTGTTTGAAATTCCTCCAATTATTGTGCGTGGCGCGGGGGCTGCATCTATAGAAGCCTTTAAGCTCCCAGCTCTGCCATGGCGCGCGTTTTGTTCCACTCCTCACCTCAACCCTGCAATTTGTCTTCTTTTTGTTCTCTTGCGCTAAAATATGCTGATGAAAAAAAAGAAGAAATGGAAACAACGCTAAGCCACTATTTTATGCCCAGAGGATGCGCGCGCGTGTTCTTGTTAACTCTGTTTTCTGCCTGACTTGACACTTTCCGCGGATCAAACGTCTCATCACGGAATGCAACGTACAAAAAAAAAAAAAAAAAAGAAAAGAAAAGAAAATGAAAAAAATAAAACATAGAAAAGTGCTTGTCTCTAATCCACCAGGGCAGGTGCAGGAGAACAGAAAACGGACAAGCAGGATTCGAGCTAATCCCAAACACAGGCTGCGGTGGCTAATTAGCAACAATGACGTTAGCTAAACAGATTTTGTTTTCCTTACGTGAAACGCGGTGGGTAAAGCTGACGGCTACAGGTATTTGTCAAACGAGTCACGCTTTACGTACCAGCGCGGTAATGGCTTGGTAACAGGATGGAAGCGACGTGGTAACTGGAAGGAAACCTATTCTGCAGAGCTAATTCCATATTGTTACTATGGAAATAAGAGCCATGTTTCTTGGTAAAACAATCACAACACTAAGCTTGGGGGTAAACTGGGTCTAAACAAGGAACTGTACCAAGACTTGATCTGGACTAAACTAGGCCTAACTATTTAAATGTCCTATATTAGGTTAAAATACAGTTTCCTCATCACAAACAGACTTGGAGTTGTGTTTTGTTTCATTCACACATGTTTAACACACAAACCTGCAGATTTAGGCTGAGTTTTTCTCTCACTCTGTTCTACTTTGTTCCACCTTGTGATGTCACGTGGTAATGCAGGAAGTAACTTGTTTTTAAACTTCATACACCTTCACTAGAATCATTTGGATAATTTCAGTCCTGGAATTGCCAAACTCTACTGAACTAAAGGTAAAAGGAGCTGTTAACTTAGACTTAGACTTAGACAAACTTTATTGATCCACAAGGGAAATTATTTGGACACAGTCGCTCAAACATCACAACATAATATAATAACAGAGAGTAACAAAAATAGATGGTGTAGCAAAAAGAGCAAGAGACACGTGTCAAATGAGACATAATTATAAAAATAAATGTATATGTACAAGTCAAAATAAAATAGAAAAATAAGTAATAAAATATAAAATAAACTATAAAATCACAGCTATAAACAAGGCACAAGAACGACAGTGTAAATACTCTGCTGATCGACAGAGCATAAGGTTATCTGTTTCTTAAGATTGTCCTAAGTTGTTGTACAGTTGTAGGGAGTATTATAGTATGAATGTAGTCCTGTATCTCTCACTGTTTGAGCGGAGCTGTAGGAGCCTGTTGGAAAATGAGCTCCTCTGTCCCTCTATAGTCTGATGCAGTGGGTGAGTTGTTGTACAGTTGTAGGGAGTATTATCTCCTCTGTCCCTCTATAGTCTGGTGCAGTGGGTGAGTTGTTGTACAGTTGTAGGGAGTATTATCTCCTCTGTCCCTCTATAGTCTGGAGCAGTGGGTGAGCAGGAGTGTCCATGATGGAGAGCAGTTTGTCCAGTGTCTTAAACTACTACATGACATCACAAGGTGGAACAGAGCATTTTAAGCTTTGGAGATGTAAACAAACTAATAATAAAGGATAACTCAAGCATGTGTGAATGAAACAAAACACAACTCCAGGTCTGTTTTTGATGAGGTAACGACAATTCTGTGTAATATAGGACCTTAAAATAACCTTATCACTATTACAGAATACCTGCTCTATAACTGCTGCAACTATACAAAACTATACAATTCTACGTACTTTTCTTTCAAAAATGTCCTTTGACTTTAAGAAAATGGCACAAATGTTCTTTGATGTTGAGCATGCATATTCACAAACAGCAATACAAAAAGGTGACCATTTTCTTTTGTTTGAAACGTAGATATTTTCGGTCAAGGTTCGGTTAAAGGTCCTATATTACACAAAATGGATTCTAGTGAGTTTTCAGCCATGTTCTGATGCTGTTACCTCCTCAAAAACACCTGGAGTTGTGTTTTGTTTCATTCACACATGTTTGAGTCTGTCTACATCTCCAAAGCTCAAAACGCTCTGTTCCACCTTGTGATGTCATGAACCTTTAGATCAGTAGATTGGCAATTCCAGGGCTGCAGTTTCCCAAATGATTCTAGTGGATGGAGTTTAAAAACACAGTGGAGCACTTCCCGTATTACCACATGACATCACAAGGTGGAGTGTTTTCTGTGTCTTTTGAGAGAACTCCTGAATGTGCAGGATTTGTGTGTTAAAATGAGTGAATGAAGCAAAACACAACTCCAGGTCTGTTTGTGATGAGAAAACAACATTAGAACATAGATGGGAAATATCGTAATATGGGCCCTTTAAGGTTTGGCACTTGGCTCCAGCACAAAGATGAAAATGTGTAATATAATAAGCTTTTTAAATGTTTATAACCCCATCTGATCTGTGCAGCAGTAACAGCTCTATGTTGCTCGTTCTGAAAACCTTTGAAGAGGGCGAATTATGCATAATTAACTTGGAGCTTTCTGCCATGTTATTGTCTCCCACATTAACTTTGTTCCTTCATCAAAAACGTGCCTGAAGAGGTTTTTATATGTTCCACGTTTGAGTAATCTGATTATAAAGCAGTTTTATTGTCCGATGGTCAGGAAGTGCACGTTGACATGCTAGTTGTCAGCTTTACCATGACTGCAAAACTCCGCTCTGGACTCTGAAAGTTGTGAAAAGTGCTTATAAACTCATCATGGTGAATAATTAGGATGCTCAGAATGGATAAGGTAAATGAGGAATGACTTTGGACTAGAGGGCGATGAAGTACTCAACGTTGTTACTTGAATAAAAGTACAGATAGATAATACTCCCTACAACTGTACAACAACTCAATCTTAACGGATAACCTCATGCCCTGTAAATCAGCAGAGTATTTACACTGTCGTTCTTGTCTCTTGTTTATAGCTGTGATTTTATAGTTTATTTTATATTTTATTTTTCTATTTTATTTTGACTTGTACATATACATTTTATTTTTATAATTATGTCTCATTTGACACATGCCTCTTGCTCTTTTTGCTACACCATCTATTTTTGTTACTCTCTGTTATTATATTATATTGTGATGTTTGAGCGACTGTGTCCAAATAATTTCCCTTGTGGATCAATAAAGTTTGTCTAAGTCTAAGATAGAAGCACAAAACGTAAAAGTATCACATGAAAAAATCTACATAAGTAAAAGTATTTCAGTACCTGTTTAAAAATTTGTAGTAAAGAGTAAAAAGTAAAAGTATTTTGCAGATTTTTAGAACACTTAAAGCATCAACTGTAGTGATTTTTGAAGATTTATAAAAAAGATTGCAAGTGATTCAACAGATTTCTTAATTTTCCAGCTGTTTTTTTGTGTTTTTATGTATTTGGTTCGCTCAAAGTTGGGACGTTAACTCAAATTAAATTGTCTCAAACCATAAAGAAAAGTACGTTTTACTTTTCAGGCCAGATCTAAAATGTAGTTGAGTAGAAAGTACAGATACCTGCTCTCAAATGTAGTGAAGTAAAAGTAAAAAGTATCCACTGTAAAATGTAAGTAAAGTACAAATACCTAAAATTGTACTTAAGTATTGTACTTTATTTTTGTACTTTACCTTCCACCACTGCTTTGAACTACTGCAAACTGTTAATAAAATCAACTAATTCTGTTTTTCTCATTTTTAAGCGTTTTTAATTTTTTTATATTACTTTTTTTTTTTAATAGTAGTGCAATTTCCAGAATAATATAGTGTAAAATTGTATTCATAACTACTGCTTCAAGCCAAACTATTTCATTTCAACAAACCACTCACTTCATTTGAGTACTTAAAAAAATAAAAAAACGACAAACTGAAGCCAGACTCCTTAGCGAAGCACCCTTTCTTACCCTACCCAATCTGTTCCAGTACTGTAATTAGCGAGGTTAGCGCCCTATCCGTTCCCGCCAACTCTCCCCTCTCCTCTTTTACTAACAAGTGGATTTTTGTCATGTCTCGGGTTAGTGAGGTCCGCGAGATAAGCTCCACGCTACCACGCACACTTCCTACTTTATTTTCTTTCTTTATATATATATTTTTTTTCCTTTCCTTCTCCGGCACCGCTCATCTGCCATGTTGGAGAAGAGCGCTGCATCACTTGGCACCTTATTTATTTTAATTATTTTGATTCGTACCGTGTCGGCGCGTGGCATGCCTGGCTCGGGGACTCGCTGATGGCTGAAGCGCGTTTGTCAATCTTCCTGCCAATTATAAAATGAAAAGTTTGGACTGTTTTTTTTTTTTTTTTTTTTTTCTTCGCTGAGTGCCACTTCCTCTTGGCCCCCAACACAATTCTAGCAGAGGTCCCCATGTCTTTACTCTCTGGGTGAAAGAGTGTATACATAGAGTGACCGGACGTCCCTATATTTACCCAGGACAGTCCCAGTTTTGAGCCCTGTGTCCCCTGTCCCCGCAGATTTATCCAAAACCAGTGATTTGTCCAAGTTTTATATAAGAAATGTCCCAGGTGTCCCTATTTTTGACCAATTTAACGCTCGCCAACAGTAAAGAAGGGAATATATTGTCATTTGTTCAGCTAAAATGCAAAGTTTTTTTGAAAATTACCATAAGGCAAAAAAGTTTATACAGATGCACATATAATGTATAAATCATGGATGGACCAATTGCATAACAATTTTCATTTTAATTATGCAATTATTACAATAATACAATTTTATTATTACTAACCACCTCAAACCGGGGTTGTTCCAGTTACTCTCCAACAGTAAAGAAGGGAATATATTGTCATTTGTTCAGCTAAAATACAGAAAAAGTGTTCTTGAAAATGATCATAAGACTTTTTTTTTTTTTTTTTTTCTTATAATGACTCACAAGTGATGCAAAAGTCATGAATGGGCCAAGTGCATCACTTTTTTCCTTAATTATGCAGTTATTAGAATAATACAATTTTAGTATTTCCAACCACCCCAAACTGGAGTTGTCCCATTTTTTTTTAATCTAGTCACACTGTGTATGTAATCTTCCATCAATTATTAAATGAAAAGTTTGGACAGTTTTTTTTTTTTTTTTTCACTGAGCGCCACTTCCTCTTTGCCCATGAACACAGTGCTAGCAAATGTTAGCGTTAGCATCTCTTAAGAACCACATCTCGTTATTCTTTGGGTAAAACAGTGTAACAGTACTATGTTGTTCATTCTTTAACCTTCCTGCCAATTATAAAATCAAAAGTTTGGACTGGTTTTTTTTTTTTTTTTTTTTTTTTGCTGAGTGCCACTTCCTCTCGGTGCCCGATCACAATGCCAACAGAGGTTAGCGTTAGCATCTTAGCGTCTCAGCGTCTCTTAAGGACCCCATCTCTTTACTCTCGGGGTGAAAAAGCTTATCTGAAGAAGCAGGTTGGAAAAGACACTTCTGTCACATTGTCCGCCACATTTCTCTGCATCAGCATAATGTCATCTCCGGGCAGCGCCGAACTAAAAGATCCACTTCAAATGCATCTAAAGTAGAAAACGTTTATTCAATTTCCTGATCTGAAATATTTCTGATGATACCACAAAGTTCGAGCCAAACTCCTGCTTAGACAAAATTGCGACATCATGTTTTTTAGTTGCTGTATGAGCAGGAAAGAAACTTAAAAGTCCCACATTATGCCGTTTTCTGATCTGTGTTGTTGTATAATGTTGTTTACTCATCAAAAAACATACCTGGAGTTGTGTTTTGTTTCATTCACACATGTTTAACACACAAACTCTGCATATTTTATTTATTTTATTGGAATGCCCCTTGAGATATGCCATCTCGTTTTCGAGGGGGTCCAAAAACACAAAATATTAGTAATACACAATACAGTACAATAGACAGAATACAAAACTTACAGGTTGACATTACAAAACACACACACACACAAACAGATATGCTCGCTCCCTCATGCATATTTACGCTGAGTTCCATGCTAATTAGGCCAATTGCTTTGTTGGGAAAGTTCCACAATATCATAAAACTCTATCTCCCTGGACAATAACTTTAAAAAGTTATGTGAAAAAGGTGAGAGTGAATTTATGAAGTTCAGGAGTGTGACATTCCAACTCCACTCCACCTAAGGCCCATCGTTGCTGAGGAACACTCCTGCTCTTAGCAAGTTCTATGTCTTGTTAAAGAGTATATTACACAAAATTGACTCTTGTGAGCTTTAAGCCATGTTATAATGTTGTTACCTCCTCAAAAACATGGAGGAGAGTTTTTAAGTGTGTGAAATAGTTCCTACTTTAGTTCCTACCTCATAAATAGGTCCGTATTACGCTATTTTCTGATGTTCTAATGTTGTTTCATCATCAAAAACAGACCTGGAGTTGTGTTTTGTCCCATTCACACATGTTTGAAATACCCTTTATTAGTCTATTTACATTTCCAAAGCTCAAAATCCTCTGTTCCAAGTGGTAGTTTTCAAGTTAACAGCGACCGTTTACCTCTAATTCAGTAGATTGGCAATTCCAGGGCTGAAATCATCCAAATGATTCTAGTGAAGGTGTGTGAAGTTTAAAAACACAGCGGAGCACACAAACATATGCAGGGTTTGTGTGTTAAACATGTGCGAATGAAACAAAACACAACTCCATGTCTGTGTGTGATGAGAAATCATTAGAACAGATCAGAAAATAGCATAATATAGACCTTTTTACTTTAGGTAGGAACTAAAATCAATACACATTTGTATTTGTACACATTTTTCTATAACCTGCTTGAGTTTCTGATTTCACACACTTAAAAACCCTCCTAGCAACCTATTAAAACACTACTATACCAACTTTTAGTCTCCACGGTGGCCCCTACCTTTCACTGCACCCAGTTTACACCTCTGAGTCCCTGTCCTCTCCTCAAACTTCTTCTTGTCATCGTGTTGGCGTTGCGTCAGACTTTCCTCGCGTCAGCATTATCACAGCAGCCCAGACAGTGGACACCGGCTAATAACAGCCACCTCCCGTACACTGCTGATTTCGCTCATTTCCACCGCGCGATGTGACAGGTGTGGGCGAGGAAAATAAAAAAATAAATAAAATCTACAAATCCTACCGCAATTTAAATGACTTTAGCCGTGATTTCTGGCTCCGTTTTGGGACAAATCACACGGTGTTTGCATCCATTCTGCTGGGAACCCTAGGGCTACAATGGGAAGGCTATTAAGAGCTGAAGAGAGCATAAGTATAGCACAGAAAGTTGGTGTTGGGAATATAGTACTACCGAAGTCTACTGCAAGTACTTAGAGACTACTGCGCTGTCCGTACCAATTACAAGGGACTTTTTTTTGCATGTGTTAAAATGGAAACTTCCCATTTTAAATTTTGTGTAACGTGGAATATTTAAATGTATGTATGCAATTTAAAGAAAGTCTAAAAAATGACTTTCCACAGTAGTCAAAATAGAAGACACCTGGTTTCATTTAGCGCTACTCTGTATTTATAACACTGGAGTTATTTTTCATAGATCTACAGTAGAGGGTCTGTTCAGTTCTGGTTTTGATCCCGTTAACTAGTAGTACACTAAATTAAGTAAATTTAAACCTGTTAGTCCTGAGTTAAGAGTTTTAGAAGCTAAATATATTACATCTGCTTTAATTTAGATACATCCTTTATTTAGAACTCTGGTTGGAGTTAATTCAGTTAAGGATCTAGAGTGACCTGGTTTAGTTTTGGTTTAGACCTAGTTTTTAATCTTTTCTTTTTTTTTTTTTTTTTTTTTTTTCTTTAAACATCCATTTGAAAATTAGTCCTGATTTACACCTAAGAAGACAACAGGCAGAATATAGCTACAGTCTGTATTTATAACTCTGGTTGGAGTTAATTTAGTTATGGATTTAGACTCTAGAGTGACCTGGTTTAGTTGTAGTCCTAGTTTTTATCTTGTTTAGTAGACTGGATTGCGTCCATTTGAAAATCAGTCCTGATTTAGACCTTGTTTTGAAGATACCAAACTTAAAATAGCCACAGTCTGTATTTATAACTCAGGTGGGAGTTAATTTAGTTGTGGATCTAGAGGACCTGGTTTAGTCCTCTTCTAGTCTTCTTTAGTAGACTAATTTACCTCCATTTGAGCCTGTTACTCCTGAGTTAGACCTTTTTAGGAGATAAATATATTAATCTGCTTTGATTTAGATACAGCCTGTTAATTTAGTTATGGATTTAGACTCTAGAGTGACCTGGTTTGGTTGTAGTCCTAGTTTTTATCTTGTTTAGTAGACCAGATTGCATTCGTTTGAATATTAGTCCTTATTTAGACCTTGTTCTGAAGATACCAGACTTAAAATAGCACCAGTCTGTATTTATAACTCAATAACTCAGGTGGGAGTTAATTTAGTTATGGATCTAGAGGACCTGGTTTAGTCCTCTTCTAGTCTTCTTGAGTGGACTAATTTACCTCCATTTGAGCCTGTTACTCCCGAGTTTCCACTCAAGGGGACTGTATCATCCCTCTCCGTAAAACTGCATTCAGCCAGGCCGTGTTCTCATTCACAGCCTCACACCACTGGAACACAGTTTCCCAACAAATCAGAGAGTTACCCACATTTCAGTCATTTAAATCTAATGCTTACAAGTGACTTTTTGAATCCCAAACATGCCAACACTAAAAACTTTTCATTTATTGTATTTTATTGCTCTTTGTGTGTATCATATATTTAAATGTTACTGCTTCTACAAAATGTACTGTTTTTCATGAATTTCCCACTGTATTAGTATTATTATTGTGTATTTTCATGACTGTTATTTTTAGGATGCCTATTAACATCTGGCAGGGGGACTACCGATGAAAAATAGCCTTTTCGGTTAACTCGGGTATATTTACATTTGTTGTAATGTTTATTAATGTACATTGTCCCTCTTACCAAATTAATAAAGAAATAAAATGAGTTAGACCTTTTTAGGAGATAAATATATTCATCTCCTCTGATTTAGATACAGCCTGTAATAAGAACACTTGTTAGAGTTAATTTAGTGATGGATCTAGAGTGACCTGGTTTAGTCCTCTTCTAGTCCTCCTCTAGTCTTCTTTAGTAGACCAGTTAGTCCTGATTAGACTTTGTTTAGATGACCTGGTTTAGTCTATTTAAAGCAGGTAAGTCTTGGTTTAGATCTGGATGAAGCTAATTAAGACCTGTAGCTGGATCAGTGAATGTTTAGTGCTACTGAAGTCCTAAATTTGGCTAAAATTACATTTTTGATCTTCTGACCATCGTATAATGTTCCTTTATTTACGTTATGTTCACATGACATCACAACATTAATCTGTATGGTTTAAAGGGCCTTCATCACTCGATTTTACGATCTGTTATAATGTGGTTTCCTCATCACAAACACACCTGGAGTTGTGTTTGTTTCATTCACACACGTTTAACGCACAAACACACCTGTGTATTTAGGCTGATTTCTTCTCTCAAACAGAAAACACTCTGTTCCACAATGTGATGTCATTTGGTGATACAGGAAGTGCTCCACTGCGTTTTTAAACTACATACACCATCCATCCATCCATTTTCTTCCGCTTATCTGGGACCGGGTCACGGGAGCAACAGTCCAAGCAGGGACTCGCAGACTTCCTTCACCCCAGACACTTCCATGTCCGGAGATCCGGTCATCGAGGCCCCCGCTTTTGACTGCCACCCAAATCTCCCTGCACCGGCCCCCTGTGAATCCTCCTGCGGGTGGTGGGTCCACGGGAGGACGGTCCCACGTCGCTAATCCAGGCAACATAACAGGCCTTGCTGTGTTTCTCATCACAGGGGCTTCTGAACCACTTGTAACGCTAATTTAAAGGCTAGGCAGCATGACTGCGGCTAAAAATATTAGCCGGAACAGAAGAGCGGTTTGTGAAGGAGCCCAAGGTGTGAATGAGACATACAACCAGTTTGTAGTTATTATATATGTGTATTAAAGTGAGATGTGACAAATTAAATAGAACAAAAACAATACAAAAAAAAGTTCAAAAAGGTGGAAATGAGTCGAGTCCTTTTAACCAAAAAAAATACCCAAGTGTTCTTCACAAGGATTCATTAAAGTTCATCAAGTTATAGTTCACAGTTCGAGAATCGTATTCAGTATAAATCCACGGTTCAAGAGTCACAATTAATATAAATCCACGGTTCGAGAAGCAGCAGGGGAAAAGTTTGTCCTACCGCATAGTCGGTGTCTCGCCATCTGGTGGTTTGTTGAGTTCAAGTTCTTATTGTCCTTTTGAAAGTGGATTCCATCCATTAAAAAAACCCTGACCTATAAGGCCAAAAACACAAATAAGTATTTTGTTCAGAATAAGTAACATTGTTACTATAATAAGGAAACCCAATTTGAACAAATTAAATCAATGCATGTGTAACATACATGGGAAAAAATATACATAATAAGGGCAATAATCATTAAAAAAGTATGAATAATTAATATTGTTAATTATTCTTAATTAATTTAATTATTCATCCAAAAGAATTTTGAATATTCTTAAATAAATCATATATCAATCAGTTACTATAGTAATAAAACATTAAATCAATTCATTAAAGACAAGTGCACTTCAAAATGTCCATTCCAAACGCTGGTCAAAATACTCAGGCAGAGTTCATAATTAAAAGTGTTGCGCAACAAACAGGACAAAACATGTAGCTACATATAATATCATTGGGTTTCGATAGCATACGAAACTTCTCAGACACTTTAGCGTTAACCCAAATAAGTATTCAAAATAGACAAAAATGATTTAGGGCAGTCCCATATATTTAACTTTTAGTTAAATCAAAGTGTTGCCTACAATTCGGCTTCTTTACAAATAACAAATATAAAGACTGTAAAAGTATTTACCTTGATTTTCTCGGGCTAGAGTTACACTCCGCGCACGGCCCGACCGGTTAACATGTACGGAGGCGCTATGGGGGATTTGAACGGTGTAGTTAGCGACTTTATTTAATACAACATTTTAGCGGCAGTTTACGCGGTTGACATTTTCTGTGATGTGTGTAGAATCCCTCAGTCGTCCAGGTAGAATTCATAGCAAAAGGAGAAATTTAATTTGTCAACTGGACAGAGTTTATTTGGTTGAATACGTTTCGCAGCTCATCCGAGCTGCTTCTTCAGTTCTGGTCAGATGCTGGTGGACACTGCTTTATATCTGCCTGAAGGGAGGAGCTTAATTACAATGAAAATTACTCTGAGACACACATATTTATTTACAGTTTCTGTTAGTCAGGTGAGTCTATTCAATATGGAGTTGTTTACAGTTTCTGTTAGTTAGGTGTGTCTATTCAATATGGAGTGGGAGTGGGGGAGTAGTTAGCATATCCATTCAGGGCCATGATGGTGTTTTCACACCTCTGGACATGTCCTGGCTAGTCCCATTGTTTTCCCAGTAAATAAATATGTGTGTCTCAGAGTAATTTCATTGTAATTAAGCTCCTCCCTTCAGGCAGATATAAAGCAGTGTCCACCAGCACCTGACCAGAACTGAAGAAGCAGCTTGGATGAGCTGCGAAACGTATTCAACCAAATAAACTCTGTCCAGTTGACAAATTAAATTTCTCCTTTTGCTATTTTCTGTGATGGTTAATTATGTCATGGCAAAAGGCTCACCTTAAAATGCGAAGCGAAATACGTAGTTTGAGAGAGTTCAGGCACTTTGTTCGACGTTGCCGACAGACCCACGCCACAGCCACAGTGGAGGAAGGAAAGTAAAGTGCGTGAACTTAAAGGAAATGGAAAGTTCGGGGCAGCGGAACAGGAAGTGGACCCACCAAAATAAAAGTCTCTTTTTATTAAATGCGGGTTACACACTCTTAGTCTGACCTGTCCCCCAGGACCTGTTTGCCGATCTCTACTGAACTAAAGGTAAAAACTTGAAAAAAAAATACTACACTACATGACATCACAAGGTGGAACAGAGCATTTTGAGCTTTGGAGATGTAGACAGACTAATAAACAGATGTGAAAGGAAAAAAAAAAAAATACAGCTCTGGATATGTTTTTGAAGAGGTAACATTATAATATGACTAAAAGCTCACAAAAATCTACTTTGTGTAATTCAAAACTGTGTTGGGAGACAGATTTGAATTCTATGCTGAAATTTTCCACATGATACTAAAATTGGCTCTAAGTTATTTATTTTCTGTCAGTATAAATAAACAAAAGTGAAATTATTTTTTCGCAGTCGCTTCAGAAAGTGGTGCCAAAGAGGCGATCATTGTCAGCTGAAATGAATCGAAGCCATAAAAAATTCCACGGTTACTTTGTGGAGCCAATCTCTAAGAAATAATGAGAAAGGTTTAAACTTTTGTAGATCATGCGTTTGGATATTTCCTTCAAAAACAGTGAATCTCCCGTAGAGTTATATAGACCCTTGCCCTCCGTCTGAAATTATGACATCATTAAATTGTAGATGAAGCTCCTCCGTGTACCATCGCGGAGCTCGTTCTGGAGATTTCTGGGCTGAAATTGCCTCCACTGCAGAGAGGCTGGTTTTGGATTGTTGTCTCCCATAGTTCTGTGAGCCTGACAGGTGTGACAGTGAAGAAGCAGAGAAAACCAGCAGACAAACAAGCTCTCAGGTCATTACTGCCCCCTCTGGACAGGACTAATCGAACTCAGGGCGGTGAATTCTAGTTCCTCAAACCAGTAACTTTAGATTGACTCCCAAAAAGCAGTCAAAATGTCTCAATTTAAAGGTCCTATATTGAGCAAAATGGACTCTTGTGAGCTTTTAGTCATGTTAGAATGTTGTTTCCTTCTCAGAAACAGACCCGGAGTTGTTTTGTTTCATTCGCACATGTTTGAAATACCTTTTATTAATCTGTTTACATCTCCACATCTCAAAATGCTCTGTTCCAAGCTGTAGTTTTAAAGTTTACAGCTACTCTTTACTGTTTGTTCACTAGAGATTGGCAATTCCTGGGCTGAAATTATCTATTGTTAGTTCTAAAAATATCTTCAAGTTGATTTTTTCTTGTGATTACTTCAGTATTTTTTTTCTGGTGGAGGGTAATTGTCTCCATGGAGAAGCTGATGATTGCTTTGTCTAGAATCTATCACGAGGGAGACAAAAGGGGTTACAGCACTGCATTACAGGTCAGATCTGTGGAGAGGCGCCCCTATTCACAGCAGGAATTACTGTATTGTTGAGCAATAGAAACACCTGGAAATGATGGAAATGTTTAAAGTCATACCATGGAACACTGTAGGCAAAGCGTTAACATCTCCAAGGAGATAACCGAAAAGTTACTGCGCAACTTTTCTTCTTGTTTCCATGGATACGTCATTGCTTTGTTGCTTCAAATGTTCCACAGTGTGACATTAAACAGCTCTACTTTACATGTATTCAGTTACAAATGGTTTTATAGCTCAAAAAGACAAAAAGAAAAACATGCATTCTGACTGTGAGCGGGGCCGCCTCTCCACAGATCAGACCTGTAACTTGGTCTGATTTGGTCTCCATGAAGATAGAAAGGTTTAATGCCATACTGTGAAACATTCCAGACAAAGCAACAACATCTCCATTGTCGAAAAAGCATTTGTCGGACCCTCCACCAATACTGAGTACTTCATCCACCACTGAAAACAGCAGGAAATCGAAGCTTTAAAAGAAAGAATCGTCAACTGTTTTACTGTTTTACTTCTGTTCTTTGTCAAAATAAATCCTAACAAAAGCATTAGTCACTGACCAGCGTCTCTCTGTCTCCACCTGTGTTCGGTTTGAGCCCTGTTCACAAGGCTGTAATCTACGCCACTTTGTCCGGCATCATTTTGACATTTCTGAAACAAAGCTGCCCTGAAAAAACAGATTTGTAGTGAGGAGGCGTGTGTTTTTTTTTTTTTTTTTTTTTTCTTTCAAAAAAAGCGCGTTGGATTTGTGGTTTTGACAAAGTGGATTTTCACCTGTCTGCTCTACTGCCATCTCACGTAGCATCGCAACATCACGCCACAGCGGCTGCAGATAACGGCCGGCCAAGGACGCGAAAGAGGAGGAAAAAAAGGGTAGAATAAAAGGACAAAACAATGGAGACAAAAGCAGAGCGTGTGGCTATTGATGCTGAACCAATCACACGGGCTTTGAAAGGGAGGGGGTTTCAAACTGGGGGGCGCGGACCTGCTCTGGGTTTGATTGGATTTGAGATTAATCTGGTGTAGTGTCGGTTTAGGCCTATGTTATAACGCTGTTACCTCCTCAAAAACAGACCTGGAGTTTTGTTTCATTCACACGTTTGAGTATCTCTTTATTATTAGTCTGTCTACATCTCCAAAACTCTCTGTTCCACCTTGTGATGTCATAAAGCAGTAGTTTTCCAAGTGAACAGCTGCCTTTTTACCTTTTGTTCAGTAAAGATAGAAAATTCCAGGGCTGAAATAATCCAAATGATCCCAGTGAAGGTTAGTGGAGTTTAAAAACACAATGGAACACTTCCTGTATTACCACATGACGTCACAAGGTGGAATAGAGTGTTTTCAGTTTGAGAGATGGACTAAATGTGCAAACGTGTGAATGAAACAAAACACAACTCCAGGTCTGTTTGTGATGAGGAAACAACATTATCACGTAGATCAGAAAATAGTGTAATAAGGGCCCTTTAAAGACGCACTATGTGACATTTCTAGTGGAGGGCCCCCCATCTACATGTCTCCGTAGCGATGTTATAGCTTTGGCTGAAAGGTTTGACAGTTTGGTTTTTCATGACAGGTGTTTTTATGGCTCAAAAATAACTTAAAAAAACATACATTCCTATAACATTTCTACAACTTCACAAACCTGATACAATGTGCAGTAGCTTAATTAGTGGAATGCACGCCAGTTGTAAAGGGGAGTGTTTAAAATGTGTAAAATTTAATTATTAAAATGCCCATATTGCGCTATTTCTGGATCTGTAATGTTTCCTCATCAACTGGAGTTATGTTTTGTTTCATTTTACACACATTTTTACAAATTTTAACACTCACCACCTTGTGATGTCATTATGGTAACACAGGAACTGCTGCACTGTGTTTTTTTAAACTTCCTACACTTTCACTAGAATCAGTTGGATAATTTCAGCCCTGGAATTACCAATCTCTACTGAACTAAAGGTAAAATGTAGCTGTTCACTTTAAAACTACCACTTCATGACATCACAAGGTGGAACAGAGCATTTTGAGGTTTGGAGATGTAGACAAACTAATAATAAAGAGTTACTCAACGATGTGTGAATGAAACAAAACACAAATCCAGGTCTGTTTTTGAGGAGGTAACAGCATTAGAACATGATTTAAAATAATTTTTGCATAATATTGACACTGGTTTTGTCTTGGTTTAGCTCGGTTTATATTTCATTTTAGCATTTTCCTGTCCAAGCAAATAGAAAAGCACCCGGCCAAATCTGCACCGACTTTGTGTAGTCTCACCCTGGTGTTTGTGCGGCCGTTAGCTCTGTACCATATGGTCCTCACAGTCTACAGGCACTTACCGCCACAGCACCAGCTTTAGCGTTAACATGGAGCACTGAAGCTCTACAGTAGGCCAACATTCAAATCCCCACAGTGACGCTCGAGTCCTGTACCAGCCCCTACGCCGTCTGCTCCTCGCCTTCTCCTCCTCCTGCGGGGCCCCTGGGATCTTCAAATGCCACAGCTTGGACTTAAAGGTGCACTGCGGGACTTTTCTGGCGTCTCCGTGGAGATGCTATTGCTTTGCCTGGAATGTTTCCCGGCGATGCGTTAAATTAAAGCCATGTTATAATGTTGTTTCCTCGTCGAAAACAGACCTGGAGTTGTGTTTTGTTTCATTCACACATGTTTGAGTCACACTCCAGAGCTCAAAATGCTCTGTTCCACCTTGTGATGTCATGAAGTGGTCATTTTCAAATCAACAGCTTCTTTTACCTTTAGTTCAGAGATTGGCAATTCCAGGGTTGAAATAATCCAAATGATTCTACTGAACGTGTATGGAGTTTAAAAACACAGTGAAGCACTCTGTGTATTACCACATGACATCACAAGGTGGAACAGAGTGTTTTCCTTTTCAGTTACTCTTCAAAATCTACAGGGTTTGTGTGTTAAACGTGTGAATGAAACAACACAACTCCAGGTCTGTCGAGGTGTGATGAGGAAAAAACGTTAGAATATATATCAGAAAATGCTTGAAAATTGAGATAATGGCAAGTTTTGAAAATATGTGACGAAATTTAGACTCTAGTGTCAAAAAAAAAAAAAAGTAAAATAATGGCTATTTTTTGACATTAGACACCTTTTTTCTAGCAGTACACTTATCCTGGAAACTGGGCATAAGACGCCATCTACTGACAGCAGAGGGAATCACTATTAGAAAATCAAACAACAAATAGGGTTAGAAACTTCTTCCAACATACCAACAGAAGCGTTCAGTTATAATGAATGCAACGTAACGACAGAAATGCTCAGATTTTCATTTATGGACTTCAAAACAGCACTGGACTTTTACCTGCGATGTCACAAAACTGGGAATTTTGTATGAAGTTTGTTAGTATGAGGCTTAGAGAGAGTGGACACATGAAAACAAGTGTGAACAAAGCAAAATGAGCTCAAAAAAGTCAATTTTGCGTAATATGTGTCCCTTAAGACTCAACCGAGATAGAAAAAAAACAAGTCCAAGTATGCAGGGTTCAAATGGGGCTTCAGAGAGATCACTAGATGACTCAAACATGTGGATGACATCTGAAACCTCTTCAGGCCTGTTTTGATGAGGAAACAGAGCTATAACATGGTAAAAAGCTCTATAAAGTTGATTTAAAGAGTATAAAGTATTCCCTTTTTATATGGATTATGTTTCAGTTGTTGTTTTGCAAATATGTTAAATTAAAATATGAAGTACTTCTAAACAGTATGTGAAAAGAGACGATTCAAAATAAAATATTATGCAGTGTTATTGTGTGAAGCTTGAACCCCAACCATGAATTTACATATGCGCGTTTTAGCACATTTCTGATGCCATAAAATTGTCTAAATATTGTTGCACTGTTTTTGATACTGTGACAACAGAACATGGCTTAAAGCTCACAAAGAGTCCATTTTACGTCCAATTTTATGTCCAAACTACAAAACTACACGTCTATAAAAGTGCGTGAGGATTTTTCGGGCAGTGTAAACTCTTTTCTTGCCACCATCATGCATTTGTACATACTAAATAATAATACATCTTTATTTATTAAGCACTTTTAAAAACAAGGTTTACAAAGTTCTGTACAAGCAGCAAAGAACAATAAAAATAGCATCCAGAAAGCACAAAATCAGACAATGAAGCAAACAATTCAATTAATTATACTAAGTTAATAAAATAGAATAAAAATAAATAAGCTATAAACTCTAGCTAAAACCAGCTAAAGGAAGGCCAACCGATTAAAGATGAGTTTTAAGAAGTGATTTTAAAGATGATACTGATGGTGCGAGCTGATCACCTTAGGCACTGAGGCACTCAGGACTGACCCTAACCCAAACAGCCTCAGGGACCTGCCTAAGGATCTACTAAGGCTGCAGCTCCTACGGGGTTAAAAGTTCTGAAATGTAACTTGGTGTAAGACCTAAACAAGCTTTAAAAGTGATCAGTAAAATCTTAAAATCAATTCTAAAACACACAGGCAGGCACTGAAGAGAAGCTAAAACAGGGGGAATATGTTCATGTCCGTTAAAACCAGTGAGGAGCCGAGCTGCTGCGTTCTAAACCTATTGGAGGCGAGAGATGGATTTGGTGTTGAGGCTGGAGAGGAGGGAGTTGCAATAGTCTAAACAGGAGAAGATGAGCGCATGGATGATTTTTTCAAGATCAGAGCAGGATAGTTTAGTTTTGATTTTGCTAATTGTACGGAGGTGTAGAAAACAGAATCGGGTGATTTTTTTTTTTTTTTTCTTTTTTTTTTTTTTTTTTAATTGGAAGTTAAGGTGAGAGTCAAAAATGACACAGAGGTTTCTGGCAGCAGGGGTGATGTTGGAAGTGAGAGGGCCGAGACTATTGCTGATACGAGAGATGGACTGGGGAGGATTGATTAAAATGATTTTGGATTTGGAGCTGTTGTAAGTTGTAAAAAGTTCTGTGCCATCCAACTGTTCACGTCAGTGAAGCCATTTCACACAGCAGACAGACTCCTGGGGTCGTTTGGTCTCAGCTGGATGTAGATCTGTGTATCGTCAGTATAACAGTGGAAGGACACGTTATGGCGGGCTATAACATGTCCTAGGGGGAGCATATAAATAGAAAATAAAATGGGACCTAAAATAGAACCTTGAGGAGATAAAATTGCCTAGAGTGACCACAAAGGTTCTGTCTAAAACATACGATTCACTAGCAAGGACCACGCCAACAACGTAATGCGATGAAGATATTTATTAATGAATGAACGATTAATGTCTGGACGAATGAGGTAGTGATGGTTGCGTTGAGACTCAGGGTGGGGGCTCCATCTCAATCATCAATTAGCTCAGCCGGAAAGGGACCCCCTTCATAGATGTCTTATAGCTGAAAGACAAACGAGATAGGTGGTGGGAGGGAGGGGACGAGTTAACCAAGACAAACTGGGATGATGGGATACGCAGCTACAAATGGCTTCTGGGGAATTCAAGGTGTGGTTGCGGTGAGCTGTGGTTCGCTGGTGAGGAGGAGAGGGCGGTTGAGGCTTGGTCCTGCTCCTGAATCTCAACTAATCATATTAACTCCACATAAAACCAATCAAGTGCAGTGTCTTGGATGCCAACCCAGTTTTTGAAATGGTTCATTAAAATCGCACAGTCAACGGTATTAAAAGTGGCACTTAAAAGAAAAAGAATTAAAATCGAGCATTCTCCTCTATCAGCAGCTACAAGAAGATCATTTGAGACGTTGAGGAGGGCTCTTTTAGTGCTGTGAGATGCTTTAAAACCTGATTGAAATTTCTCAAAGATGTGATTTCTATTCATAAAATCTAAAATCTGATTAGAAACAACTTTCTCTAAAACTTTGGATAAAAATAGAAGTTTTGAAATTGGGCTAAAATGGTTAAAATCAGAGGTACTTAAATTAGGTTACTTTAAAAGTGGCTGGACCACAGCTTGTTTAAAATGGGATGGGACAAGGCCTTCAGACAGAGACTGCTTGACAACAAATAAGATACTGGGTCCAACTACTTTAAAAACATCTTTGAGGAATTTGACATCCAGACTGCACATGGTCGCGTTCATGTGGGATAAAAGATCGGCTAGGGAAAAAAAGGATAAAGGAATAAAATTAGTCAAACAATTAAAATCCAACTTGGCTAGGGGCCGATATTTGGTTCCTAATGTCAGAAACCTTCTTAATAAAATGGTTTAAAAAGAAGTAAAAAGCTGGGAAAGAGTTAAAAAAAACACGGGAATAATAAGAAGATCCCTGATTGAAAGACTGGGGAGCTAAAACAACATGAAATAAAACTGCTTTGTGATCTGACACACAATATCTTTAGTGGTAAGATTTCCCAGATCCAGTGTATGGCCCTTTGAGTGAGTGGAAACAGTTACAGTTTGGGATAAATTAAATGAATCGATTAATTCCAGAAAATCAGAAGTTAGGGGGGGTAAGGTTTGAGGGGGCAGCGTACATGAATATTAAAATCACCTAGAGTTAAAACCTTGTTGTGTAGGCCATACATTTATTTTTTTTATTTTTTATTTTTTTTATTCATTTAAAAAGGGACAATGTACATTGATAAACAGTAAAAAAACAAAATACAAGTGTAAATGTACCGAAGTTAGCGTACAGCTAATTTACATTCGTAGTCCCTTGACATTTAGGACAGGACAAGACAAACACAACAGTTAAACAAACACAACAGTTAAACAAACACAACAGTTAAACATTCAATAAGGCATCCAAGTATCACGTTCACACAGGGTGCATATGTTGTTAAAGTGCATATGTGATTAAAGTGCATACCGTGATTCTAAAGTGCTGTAGTTTTCAAATAAGTTAATTTAGTTTAAAACCAGTTCATATCCACATGTGTTGGTCGTCTCCTGCCGCTCAGAGGTGACCAAGACACTGGAGTTTACGGTGTGCCCTCGGGTCCAAAAACATACATACATATTTACATGGCAGTAACAGTAGAAATAGTAACATGATAAGATAGATTGCAGGCTAAATACACTGGTATAAAAGTTCAGAAAATTCTTGGATAAAAACAGGGTTAGGTTAAGGGGGTCTGTAAATAACTAAAACAAACACAGGATCTCCAGGTCCTGTGGAGGAGCTGCAGGAAGTGTCCGGGGTGAAGGAAGTCTGGGAGTCCCTGCTTCTGTTATATTCCCTGGGTTAGGGTTAGGGATGTAGGACCCAAAAGCAGACCAGAATTCAGGTAAAGATGACAGGTTTATTATACAGATGGAAATGGAAATGGGCAAAAAAAGGATCCGATGGAAGCAGGCAGGCACAAGGCAGGGGGGTCCGGAGGAACACGAGCCACGAGAAGAACAGGGGAGCCGAGAGGGAAGATCTAAGGAACACTTGGAGCAGAGACAACAAAAAATTACAAAAGGTCTGGGAAAAACCATAAAACAGTTTCAAAAATAAGATCCAAAGAAGCTTGAGCCACGAGCAAGTTACTGGTGTGGTAAACTGACGAACTGGCAGGGAGTGGAGGAAGAACCAGGCTGATGTCAGGATCTCAGGTGTGATGATGACGAGGAGGCTGCAGGTGGTGAAAGGCGACTCCTCCCAAGGCAGAAGGAAGGGGGAAAGGGAGAGATTGGGGGATGATGACAGCTTAGACTGTTGTCCCCGCGACTCGGCCTCGGATAAGCGGAAGAAAATGGATGGATGGATGGAACACAGGATCTTTGGAAGAAATGGTAAAAGGCAGATGCTCAAATGAATCAAAAGTATTATAAAAAACAGGGAGTGCATTTAAAAGCATTCTTAAAAATGGCTCCAAACCACCTTCCTTACCGGACAGTCGTGGCTGTTGGAGAAAAGTGTAGTCGAGGGGCGGGGTTGCTTCAGTGAGAGAGGTACTGAAACTTTGTGTTAACCTGTTAAATTCAAGAAGTCCAAGCTGTTGTCCTGGCAGATGAAGGTTTTGTTGTTGACCAATCTGATGTTTAAAAATCCGAAGTTTGTGGGTTCAGGGCAGGGGGTAGGGTCTGTGATGAGACAGGGGAGAGACGGCCTTATAGGGATCTAGGGATCTAGGGTCTGGGGTCTGGTGATGACAGGAATCCTGTGTTGAGGGGGAGAACAAAGGCTGCTGTTGGGATGGGAAGAGACAGGTGGGGTAGGGGGCGCTATAGAGGTCAGTGATACATTATGATTCTGTATTGTATAGATGATGTTAAATGGTTGCCAAGCCGGTTTATGTGGAGACCGTCACGTTGGTAGAAAGAGCAGCGGGACCAGAACAGATTAAAATTGTCAATAAACCCAAAGTTGTGATGGAAGGAAGTGTGTTTTAGCCAAGGGTGGAGATCTGAAATCCTGTTAAAACATTCAGCCCCACGTCCGAGTGTGGGGAGTGGGCTGGAGATAAAAACAGATTTTCCACAGGCAGATAAAAGTTTAAAAAGGTCCAAGAAATTCATCTTAACTATCTCTGACTGACCGCCGGCAATGTCATTTATCCCTACGTGAATAATCATAAGCTTGTAGAAGTCCAGGTGGTTTGTCCGGTTGTGTGTACACAGTAGCTCCGGGAAAACAGTGAGTGGACGCATTGAAAAACCTGCAGTGCCTTATAACTGAGAAGTGTAGTTGGTGCAAACAGGAGCCGTGGGGAAACGGGGGGACTCTGCGGCGGCGGCGGCATCAGTTTTATATGATCTTTCGCTGCCTCCAAGTGCCCTTCTCTCCATTGATTTCCTTTTGGCCTTCAGTTCCAACTCCAGAGGGCACAGGGCTCTTACATGTACACTCTTCATGTTTTCACCGTGTCAGGGAGGCCACCGTTACTTTAATTATATCTTTGTCACTTGGTTTAGCTGCTCATTACGTTGCTATGTTCGTGTTATGACCGCTAAGGCAAGCTCATTAGAAAGAAGAGTCATTATGCACACTAGTACCTTTAGTCTTTAATTCGTGCTGGTGTAAAGGTGCATTATGTAACTTTTCTGGTGTGGGGGGTCCATCGCCTGCTCGTCTCTATGGAGTTGTGTGTATTTGGTATGGAATTAAGGTTCTCTAGCTTGCGTCTAGGTGTTTTAAAGGGCTCATGTTACGCTTTTTTCTGATTTATGTTATAATGTTGTTTCCTCATCACAAACAGACCTGGAGTTGTGTTTTGTTTTTTGTGTTTAACACACAAAACCTGTGTATTTAGGCTGAGTTCTTCTCTCAAGCTGAAAACACTGTTCCACCTTGTGATGTCATGTGGTAATACAGGAAGTGCTCCACTGTGTTTTTACACTCCACACACCTTCACTGGGCTCATTTGGATCATTTCAGCCCTGGTATAGCCAATCTCTACTGAACTAATTGTAGATATATACAGTAGATGGATAGATAGAAACAGAAAAACACTGTTCCACCTTGTGATGTCATGTGGTAATACAGGAAGTGCTCCACTGTGTTTTTAAACTCCACACACCTTCACTGGAATTTGGATCATTTCAGCCCTGGAATTGCCAATCTCTACTGAACTAAAGGTCAAAAAACTACTGCGTCATGACATCACAAGGTGAAACAGAACATTTTGAGCTTTGGAGATGTAAACCGACTAATAATAAAGGGTTAGGGTCTGTTTCAGGTATGTTTCTGACGAGGTAACAACATTATAACATGGAAATATCGTGTAATATAGGACCTTGAACAATTAATACCTCATATAGTAATACCCCCTATTTAAAAACATACTGTATTTACATTTTGCAGTGGAAAAACCCCTCAAAATGTTGTAACAGGAAAATGAAATCCATGACTATAACGCATAAAACAACCCTGAACCATTCTGAAATCATAACTCACATTTTACCAGCTATTACGTGTATGCATGGACTAAACATCTCATATATCTCCTCCTCTCTCCAGTCTAAACTCCCTGCCCTTCTCTTACATTGATTTACTATAGGCCTCGGTGTTCTTTATCAGAGGACAGAGATCACATCCGTGTGTTTTTTCATATATATATACTCGGTGTGTGAGGTCGTACACACAAAGAAGTATAATTATCCAACAGACCTGCAGCCACATCTGACACATCTCCACTCACACTGGCCTCTGACAGGTTCATATGCTCCGCACATGAAGGACCACTGTGATGTGGGTGGATGTTATTAATAGCTCTTAGGACATAATAAATAAAATAAAGTTAAATGTTTTTTGTTTTTTTTTTAATTGCTTTTAGTCATGTTTTAAATGGGTCATATTACACTGTTTTCATGTTGTTTCCTCATTACAAACAGACCTGGAGTTGTGTTTTGTTTCATTCACACACGTTTAACACACAAACCCTGCATATTTAGGATGAGTTCTTCTCTCAAACAGAAAACACTCTGTTCCACTTCGTGATGTCATGCGGTGATACGGGAAGTGCTCCACTGTGTTTTTAACCCTTCCAGACCGACGTATACAATACCTGGGAATATGTTTTATGTAACCGCACATAACTTTCCAGCCATAAAAGATAGAAATGTACTTTTTCTTTTTTTTACGTAAATGTGATTTATTAGTTTTCTATTTTTAATAAATTCAAAAAATGTAAAAAAAACAAAACAAACTTTTTTCACATTGTCATAATGGGGTATTGTGTGTAGAATTTTGAGGTAAGAGATGAATTTAATACAATTTGGAATGAGGCTGTAACATGACAAAATGTGGGAAAAAGGAAGCGCTGTGAATACTTTCCGGATGCACTGTATTTATCCCCCTCAGCACAAAAGGCTGCCTGCAACTTTGGAACCTTTAGCCCACCATCCCCCACTGCCACACGCCCACACAGCTTATGGGAACTGACCAGATAGTCCTCCCCCCTGCTGATTCTTCAGGTACTGGAGGTATTTACAAATGAAGAGATGCTAATTGTGGCCATCAG
This sequence comes from Taenioides sp. WSHXM2023, assembly GCA_029959045.1. Taxonomy (NCBI): domain Eukaryota; kingdom Metazoa; phylum Chordata; class Actinopteri; order Gobiiformes; family Gobiidae; genus Taenioides; species Taenioides sp. WSHXM2023. The sequence continues at coordinate 20,318,479 of CM057087.1, forward strand.
TCGTCAGTTTGGACTAAGAGTCTTTCGACTCTTCTCCAGGACTTTTAGGGGGGTGTCAAAATTCCTGGGACTTCTAGTGTTAAAGCTGAGAGTTGCGGCTTTCCGAGCATATTTTCAGCTCGAGTGTCCAATAGGAACTTTGTTTTCACCAAACACATGCACATCCATTTTCATTGGCCCAAATTTTGCCAAAGAGTGTAGTGAGTCAAAATGGTCCATGCTCTGAGCGTCTGTTCGTAACAATTAAAAAAGCCGGTCTAAGTGCAGTTATTTCTCAAATAAATGGCAAATTGCACATCTTGGTCTGTGTAATTGTGCATCCTTTGCTATTTTTATTTGAAATGTGTATTTCACTCAAAAATGTACAAATACAAATGTGATAAACACCATGGAAATACGAGGCAGGTGATGTGGCTCTGCCCTGTACCTGACAGGAGCTGTTTCCATCACTGGCACCAGTAATGTTTTTTTTGTTTGTTTGTTTGTTTTGAGGGCAATAAGGATACTTTTACTTTATTTACAGACTTGATATTTTGCACTTTTGTAGCTAAGGCCCGGAATTCAGCATTTGTTTATGTCCAAAAAGTTTTTGTATGAAACAGTGTGAATTTTATATTCCTTTTTTTTTTTTTTCATTTGTATTTTTAGTCCTATAGCTTTAATTACAGCCATATGACACAACTACAGCATGCAGGTTGTGAAATAACAGGTTGTGCTGAAAAAAAGGATGTATAACACTTCATTAGGGCGTAAAATGGGGAGTTTTAATAGCAAAATAAAGAAAAAAATCCAGGACAAGGACAAGACGAGGACAAATGTACTAAAAGTGCCCTTAGGTCTTGAAGGGTTTTAAACTCTACACACCTTCACTAGAATCATTTGGATGATCCCTGGAATTGGCAATCTCTACTGAGCTAAAGGTAAATAGAAATGTTATCTTGAAAAGTACCACTTCATGACATCACAAGGTGGAACACAGTGTTTTGAGCTTTGCAGATGTAGACAGACTAATAATAAAGAGTTACTCAAACGTGAATGAAACAAAACACAACTGCAGGTCTGTTTTTGACGAGGTAACAGCATTAGAACATGACGTAAAGCTCACAAAAGTCAAGTTTGCGTAATAAAGGACCTTTAATAGCTCTAATGTTTTAAAGGTGTAGTGTGTAACTTTTTGTTGAGTCACTCACCCTGCTTATTTCCATACATTCTTCCCTTAGCATTAAAGGTCTCATATTACACAAAATTGACTTTTTTTAAGTTTTGCTAAGACTACCTTTTAAAATGTTATGAAACTCACCCATATTTAGCCGTTTTTGTTCATGTATTTCTTTTGTTGTTGGTGGAAAATGCCCTTGGATTTGCACTGGACATATCGGCTAAAGCTGCTATCCGGGCTATTACAGTCTTCAACAAAAATGTACTTCTTTTAGTACTCATTGGCGAGATAATGTAGCCTACTGCAGTCATGTTAGCAGAATATAGAAAGTATTATCATATAGAGACGTGAACTCAGGCTCATTTAAGGTAATGTGTGAAATGAAAGTCCGTCTGTTCTGAGAAAACATAATTAGGATCAGAGGGGAATGAGGCGATGAGCGAGTATGAATAGAATAAGGTGGATATAGATCTGCTTTTAACTTTAATGGCACAGAGCTTTATTCCTGTGTTGAATGTCACTGGAATGTGTGCTAATTAGCAGTGGTGTTACAAGTTACTAATTATAAATACCCGCATTGAGTACTTTTCGGGGGTCCTATATTGGCAAAACTGACTCTTGTGATCTTTAAATCATGTTTTAATGTTGTTACCGCCTCAAAAAACAGACCTGGAGTTGTGTTTTGTTTCGTTCAGACATGTTTGAGTAACTCTTTATTATTAGTCGGTCTATATCTCCAAAGCTCCAAATGCTCTGCTCCACCTTGTGATGTCATGAAGTGGTACTTTTCAAGTGAACAGCTCCTTTTACCTTTAGTTCAGTAGAGATTGGCAGTTCCAGGGCTGAAATCATCCAAATCTAGTGAAGGTATGTGGAGTTTAAAACCCTTCAAGACGTGAAGGTGTATGGATCTTAAAAACAGAGTGTTTTCTGGACAAGAACTCAACCTAAATATGAAGGATTTCATCTTAAAAATGTGTAAATGAAACAAAACACAACTCCAGGCATGTTTGTGATGAGGAAACATTATAACATACAATATATTTTTTTAAATAGTGATATTCTATAACTGTTTTGTATTGCAGTAGCTATATTATTGCATGCTAACAGCACACCTACTGGTTCACGGAGGATATAATTGTAATTATATGCACACAGCACACAGCGGTACCATTTTGACTCTAAGATCTGATTTTACAGTGTCTCTACTAGAGCAAATTTTTACTTTATTACAAGAAAAACAAAACAAAACAAAAAAAAAAACTTTAATTGTTTCCTGGTTTTAAATTGCTACCTTGGTCTTAGTCTAGTCCTTGTTTAGTCCTGGTCTAGTCCTGTTCTAGTCCTTGTTTAGTCCTGGTTTAGGCCTGGTTTAATCCAGTCCTGGTCCAATCCTGGTCCAGTCCTTGTCCAGTCCTGCTTTAGTCTTGGTGTCACGATTCCTGTTTTTCTTCTACCTTGTGCTGTCTCTTCCTTCCCTTCTGTGTCTCCTGGTGCCTGGAGCTGGGCGGAGGGTCTGACACCGCCTTCATCTTTGGTTCCACCTTCTACTCACCTGTTTCCAATCATCTCATCTCCTGCAGTACCTGAAGCCTGGTTCTTCACCCACTCCTCGCCACATCAACAGTTTACCTTCTGTGTTATTACAGTTTGGCTCCAGTTTCGGTTTGTAGTATTTTTGCCTGATTTCTAGTGACTAAGTTTGTTTTTTTTTCCTGTTTTTTCCGCAGAGCAGACCCAGTTTTTGGACGTTCCTGCACTGATTTTCACCCCATCCTCTGACCCAGCTCTCAGCAACCTGCTTATATTTTTGTATTCAATAAATCCTGTTAATTTTTGGACTTTTGTTGTCTGCCTTTTTGATCCGCCAGTCATTATAACACCTGGTTTAGTTAGTTTCATCCCATTTCATCCTTTCTTTTTTTCTCTTTCTCACTGCTAATTCCTCTTTCAGGTATCGCCCCCTTTAATTCTCTTGTTTAGTCCTGGTTTAGTTCTTGATTAGTCCTGGTCTACTCCTGCTCTAATGCTGGTTTAGTCCTGGTTTAATCCTGATTATTCCAAGTCCTCTTTTCTTCCTTCCTCTTGCTCATTGCTAATTCCTCTTTGCCAAACACAACCTCTGATCAAAAACACTCCAATTTAGCCGCCCCTTCACCACAAGTCCACCTTAAGAACCCCCTCCGGTCCGCCTTAACCAGCCCTCTCAGCCCTCTACTCTCCGCGCCTGTTTTTCCCTCTTGTTTTGAGCGTTTCATTAGCTCGCCTTTTACATATGTCCTGGGCTCCGTGCGCTTCCGGAGAAAAACCACAAACCAACCGCTGCGTCCACAAAAAACATGAATTATTATTGGGACACGAGTAAATGAAAAACACCAGCTTCAAATTAGAAAGGACAAACAGATGTGAGAGGGACACGAAGCTGCAAAACAACAAGGAGCAGTGTTTTTACCGGCTCTGTTCACGTGACGTCAGCAATTGAAAGAATCACTATAGTTTACACAAAATGGATTCAAAATGGAGCTTTAAGCCATGTTGTAATGTCGTTTCCTCCTCAAAAACAGACCTGGAGTTGTGTTTTGTTTCATTCACACATTTTTTATTAAGCTGTCTACATCTCCAAAGCTCGAAACGCTCTGTTCCACCTTGTGATGTCATGAAGCTGTAGTTTAAGTGAACAGTTCCTTTTACCTTTAGTTCAGTAGAGATCGGCAGTTCCAGGGCTGAAATGATCCAAATGCTTCTAGTGGAGTTATATGGAGTTTAAAAACACAGTGGAGCTCTTCCTGTAAGAACTCTGAGGGATTCCCCGGTGACCAGACTCACATCTTTGTCAAATAGATTCAAAAAAGTATCAAAATCAGAATCAAATAGAAACTAAAATCACTGGTATCGCTTACTACTACTGCTGCTGCTACTATTACTGCTACTGTTGTTACTACTACTACTACTACTACTACTGCTACTAATACCACTGTTACTACAACAACTACTAATTTTGATTATGTAACTTTAACTGTATTTCATATTTTAGAGAATAAATAATTTTAAGAATTATAAATATGTATCTGTTTATTCTATTTTTATTAAAGTCTGGCAAAATATTATGAGGAAAATTATTATTATTATTATTATTATTATTATTATTATTATTATTATTATTATTATTATTATTATTTTTATTATTTTTACCCCCAGTGTTCTGCCTGAGCACCTCAATAAATAAATAAAAACCCTTTTCATAGCATAGCAGGTCGCATCAGACGAGCATGTAAACAAAGACAACAGAAAAGTTAAAAGATCTCGATTTCAAAAACAGTCGGGATCCAGTTCGGACCACGCCTGCCTGAATCAGAATGACCTTTAAATGTATCTGAAACGTCTCCATAAACAACACCATTACAGCTCCCTCATTGTTTGTTTAAAATTCCTGGTGCAGCCAAAAGGGAAAGCAAACGCGCTGTTGACTGTGGCATGCTCTGACTCTGATTAGACAAATTAGCCTGAGTGACAAAACCTGCGAGCGCATTTGCAATTCAAAAACACCAGCTCTCCTCCTCCTCCTCTTCCTCCTTCTCCTCCTCCTCCTGCTCTCTGCGGTTTCACGTCATATTTACTTCATTAAAGCCTCGGGTTTGGATCAAAATGGATGAAATGGAAGTTGGGTTCACACGATCTCAAATAAGGATGCATCGATATCGTCACAGGTATCGAATATCGGCACTGATATTGGAAAATTTTGCTGGATCGGGTATTGGTTCCATAATATCGGTTAAGCTAATTTTGTGTTTGGATCTTTTAACTGGATGTACTGACACTGGGGTCCGCCGCCTATTCCGACATCCCTTCATTACGAAAGTTTTTTTTTTTTTTTTTTTCTTCATGTGATACTTTTACTTTTAGTTGTAATCCTTTGCCCTTTCATCTGTACTTTTACTTAAAGGTGCATTGTGTAACTTTTCTGGCTGAGGGTCCATCAAATGCTTTTCTCCATGAAGATGTTATTGCTTTGTCTGGAATGTTTCACAGTATGGCATTAAACCTTTCTATCTTCATGGAGACCAAACCAGACCAAGTTACAGGTCAGATCTGTGGAGAGGCGACCCCACTCACAGTCAGAATGTCTGTTTTTCTAGGTATTTTTGAGCTGTAAAACCACCTGTAATGGAATAAATGCAAGGTAGAGCTGTTTAATGTCACACTGTGAAACTTTCCAGGCAGAGCAATGACATCTCCATAGAAACTAGCAGGTGATGGACCCCCAACTGAAAAGTTACACAGTGCACCTCAATTGTAAACAGTTTGCAGTGGTCCAAAGTTCTTTCTCACTCGCCTTATTTACTCCCAGCATTCTTATTAACAGCAATGAGTAAGTAAGCGAGTTTCACATTTTTAAACTTAACATTCCTTTTATTCTTTGAGTTAAAGTCAATGAAAGCCGGAGATGCGGAGCTGTTTTCTGTTTGTGGTGTACAGAAAGGGCCACTCACTATAGAAATAATTTCATAAGAGGTTTGAAGAGCAAATCCTTAACAATGACAAGTGATATGTCCATTCATTTAGTTCATCTGTATTTCTAAACTTCTGAAATTATGACATTCTTAAAAGTTTTGAACACCTTTAAGAATGTCATAAAACCTTTTTCGCATTCATTAGGTTTATTCATCTTTATTTTTGCAGACATGTGGGTTTGCAGCGCTGTCAACAAAGCAACAGGAATTTGAATCTGAAATGAAAAAAGAAAAAAAAAAAAAATGCCTGGGATCCAGAACACGGATTTCTCCAATGGGCTCTATTCACGCTTACGCCGCGAAACAAGAAGATGTTTGGAAACATGCGGATGACGACTTCCTTCGGCCTCTGTTGGCAATAGTAACTCTGACAAAATCTGACAAAACTGAGAAAATTACGTGGTTTTCTTCATCTAGATGTCATTGTATTCTTTTTTCGTTTTATATATTGCCTATTCATTTGTGTATTATAATTTGTCTAAATAATTTATCTTTGTTCCGTTTCGTTCGGCAGATCAACAGTTCCAACCAGCTGCCTGTGAGTGACATCGAAGACGCGATTAGAGTCCTGTCCTCCATGGAAAGCTTTGGCAGGTTGTGAAGATGCTGCTGCTGAATCCACGGTTTTATTGTTTTATCCCATGCCCAGTGTCGGGAACTTCACCGGAAGTCGTCATCCGTGTGTTTCCAAACATCTTTCGGTAAGAGTGAATAGCCTACTCCACGAGCTTTAGCGTTAGAAAACTGAGGTGCCCGATGGGAGCTGACGTCGCTGTAAATGCCATCACAACAAAGCGTCACTTAGCTGTCGGCACCTCCTATGGATAAGCTGCACATCACACTAGTGAATAGTGGATTTTTTTTTACAATTTTTTTTTTTTTTATTAGTACCAAAATTTTACCAAGATTACATTAAATTTTCAGTAAGGAAGACCATAAGGACAATGGTTTGATAAGAATTGGGAATCTGTTGGGTAAATTAGGTGGTGACGTCTTCCGCGTGAATAGAGCCTACACTTTACAAAGATGCGAGTTTGATCACCGGCGAAAAAAATTCAAAACAAACATGGCTGCTAATGAGGAAAAACAAAGAAAAAAAAAATTAAAAAAAATGTGGAATCTGCAAATCAGCAAAAAAACAAATTTTGTGGATTGAAATTATGACCAAGTGATCAATGGGCTCCTTCATGGTGTTCCACCTTGTGATGTCATGTGGTAATGCAGTAGGATGTACTCCACTGTGTTTTTAAACTCCATTCACTAGAATCATTTGAATAATTCCAGCCCCGCACACTGTCTCACTCTTGGTTTTCTTTTATTAATGCAACGTTTCGGAGGAAGGTCAGAGAAACGTTGCATTAATAAAAAAAAACCACGAGTGAGACAGTGTGCGGGAGTCTTCCTGAAAACATTTTCAGCTAAGTGCCTCTCCTCCAACGCACCTTTCGCCCAGTCAGGTGTGCAGAGTCTACACAGAAACAAATCATTTCAGCCCTGGAATTGTAAATCTCTACTGAACAAATGGTAAAAGGTAGATGTTAACTTGAAAACTACCGCTTCATAACATCACAATGTGGAACAAAGCATTTGGAGCTTTGGAGATGTAGACAGACTAATAAAAAAGGGTTACTCAAAAGTGTGAACGAAACAAAGCATAACTCCAGGTTTGTTTTTGAGGAGGTAACAACATTACAACATGAATTAAAGCTCACAAGAGTTCATTTTGTGCATTTTCTATCATGTTGCTTTACCATCTTTCATTGTCAAACCCACCCTCCTCCTCTCATCTCTCTTCTCACTCTAAACCGAAACTCCAAAAACCCTTTTATTTGTCTCCTTAGCCATCAGCTAGCGTCACGTCTCCGCCACTGATTGCCGGCGACAGCTCTCTCGCGTCGGCCATGTCGGGAAGGTCTCTGTGTCATCTCTCACCTGTTTTTACTGAAGCTCATTTGTGTTCTGACAGGCCCCGGTCCTTCCACACTCACAGCTGTCACATCCGCTTAGCCCGGCGAGCTGGGGACCGCCAAAACAAGCTAACAACGCTAACACGGGAGTAAACACGTCAACAACAAAGCGCCAACAGATCAAGAGCGGAGTGAAATGTTAAAGGCACATCAGGACAGATAAAGGTATGGGGGAGGGGATGGTACACGACATCTATGACAGCAGGAAATAGAATCGTATTAAGCTTGGGAGTAAGTGAGCTTGACTTGTTGATCCGCGCCACGATTGTTTTGGTGTGAAATGATAAAAGGCTGATTTGTTTGCGATGTGTTTCAATGTGGATAGAGTTTGAACCTTGGGTATTTGTGTTTAGAAAAGACGGGGCAAACGGCGTACCCACGGTGGCGAGATATTAATGGGAAATACAGAAAAAAAGATCTGTATTCAGGTTAAATAGGCAAATTGAGTGAGGTTCAAACGCAGCTAGGAATTTCCCAAGATAATATAGAGAAAAGACAAAAAAAAAAAGAAAATCAAAAGAGATCAGAAATCAGAAAAATCTGAAATTATTAAACTTAAAAGTTAAAGGTGCATTGTGTAATTTTTCTCCTGGAGGATTCGCCAACTGCTTGTCTTTATGGAAATGTCATGGCTGTGTCGGGAATGTTCCACAATATGACATTAAACAGCTCTACTTTACATTTATTCACTTACAGGTGGTTTTACAGCTCAAAAATACCTAGAAAAACAGACATTCTGACTGTGAGCGGAGTCGCCTCTCCACAGATCTGACCTGTAACTTGGTCTGGTTTGGTCTCCATGAAGATAGAAAGGTTTAACACCACGCTGTGAAACATTCCAGGCAAAGCAATAACATCTCCATGGAGAAAAGCATTTGACGGACTCTCTAACAGAAAAGTTACACAATGCACCTTTACATTTAAAAGCTGCACTGTGTAACTTTTCTCATGGAGGATCTGCCAACTGCTTGTCTATATGGAAATGTTATTGCTTTGCCTGGAATGTTCCACAGTGAAGCATTAAACTCGTCTATCTTTATGAAGATAAGCAAAAATTAAATGAGGCAAAGAAACAAGTCAGATCTATGGAGAGGCGTCTCAGTTTATTGGGAGAATGATTGTTTTTTAATCAATAAAAACATCTGTAATGGGATAAATGCATCGCCACAGAGACGAGCAGGCGGTGGACCCTCTACCAGAAAAGTTAGTGTAAAGCTGTACTATGTAACATTTCTGATGCAGGATTTATGCCAGCTTGATTGTCTCCATAGAGCAGGTTATTGATTTGTTTCACAGAATGGCATTACAAGCAAGTTACAAGCTAAAGAAAAATAAATAAATAGTATTTTAACAAAAAAATTAATCTGTAAAAAAAAAAATAATAAAAATAAATAAATAAATAAATAAATAATCTGCAATTGAGTAAATGCAAGTTTAAAGCCATACTGCGAAAGAACCCACTCAAAGCAATGACATCTCCATGGAGACAAGTGGCAACTTTTTTACCCTTTTGTTCAGTAGAGATTGGCGATTCCAGGGCTGAAATCATCCACATGATTGTAGTGAACGTGTGTGGAGTTTAAAAACACAGTGGAGCACTTCCTGTATTACCACATGACATCACAAGGTGGAACAGAGCGTTTTCAGTTTGAGAGAAGAGCTCAGCCTAAATATACAGGGTTTCTGTGTTAAACAAGTGTGAATGAAACAAAACACAACTCCAGGTGTGTTTGTGATGAGAAAACAACACAGAGATCAGAAAATAGTGGAATATGGACCCTTTAGTTCTACTTTATAAAAAAAAAAAAAATCCCAGAAAAAAGTGCGTGTCCTTTAACCCGTAATCGTAAACATGTATTCATTTAATTATTTTCTATGCACAATGCCTTTCACTTCAACAAAGACTCATACACCAGACTGAAGGCCAAGTTATCGTTGTAATTACGCTCCGTTCTTTTATTTCACTACCTTTTCTGCTTCTGTTTCTGTTGTGGGCCACTGTGCTGGATTTAACCTTATTTTATTTCACAAGGTCCACTTTAAACCGCTGCACAAAAGAGACGGTTTCAGCTGAGCACTGAAATGACTAATGATGCAGGATTTGAATGCTGTTTTTCTGTGGTTTAGGTGAGGGTTTCCATGCTGAGAGCTGCCACGCTGTACTTTTTGATGCTATTGTAAATATATTGTTGCGATTATATATTCAGTTTCATAGGATTGGGTTTTGCTCAAAGACACAGTGACAGCATGCATGGGATCAAACCGTCAACCTGCAGATTTGTGGATCACCTGAGCCCCTGTTTGAGGAGCTGCGTTCAGATCAGCCACAAATACAGAGAGATGGAGTTTGGAGCTGTCCATGGTGCTGATGCTTTAGGAACAGTCTTAGGCTGCGTCCCATTCCTCTGTCTTACCCCTTCGTCTTACCCCTACCCCTTGGTTTTGCTCGTTCATGTGAGGGCAAGGGGCATCTCGATTCTAATTTTGATCACGGGCTAGGGCCACGACCTCGGGCTACATACCCCTTGAAACGAAGTAAGCTCTGGACCAGACTTGAAACGAAGGGGTCGGCCTACAAGCTCAGGCAGGTGTTGGGATCAGGATGGAGCGTCACATCGACCAGCCAAGGAGTCTCATACATGTGAGTATTTTCAGCAGTTGTAAATATCAATTAACAGTTTAGCAGGTTTACAATTCTGCCGCTTATGTTCTACGTTACTTTTAGTGAACTGTTGTTGTGGTTTTAATTGTAGTAACGTCTGTTTAGCCGACATTATTGTTTTCATCGAACTTTCATGTATAAACAAGCTGTTTTTGTCGAGCTGAGGTACTCGATAATCCTTGACATGGCACTTTTTAGGTGAAAGCAGTGTGAAGTCAATTTGCTTAACTGAAGCAAATGATAATCAAGTGGAGTCCCATTTCTTAGGGGAACATTTGTACCCCGAGCCCTCACAGCTCGGTATCGAGGAGCAAGACAAAGATGTAGATAAAGGGGAAGGGGAAGGGGTAAGACCGGGTAATGGGACGCAGCCTTAGAGCGCTCTCACACTAGCCCAGCCGAACTGTGCCCTGACACGGACAGCCCCTAAGGCTTTGGTACGTTTGTCCAGCGTGAGCGCAAATGAACCGTGCTCAGGCACGGCACTGTTGGGAATTTGGCCCGGTTGGAGGAGGTGGGCCAAAGCACGGCACGGCTGCTCATGTCTGCGCACACACACGACTTTACTGTACAAGCCCGGTGTGCGCTGATGTTACTCGTACGAGGAAAACCGTGAATAAACTCTGCTGCACGACATTGAAACAAACAGTGCTGTGTGCAGGTGCGAGTGAGGGACATTGAAGCCTAGGCAATTATGCTTGAGTACAGCACATTTCCTCAGTCCTAAGTGCGGTCTCTCATTAGGGCCGCGTCTCATTTCTCTTTCATCGCTTCCTTTTTCTTGATTCCTCTCCTTGATCCCCCATTTTTCAGCTGTCAATCAAATGTGTCATATTAAGCGGTGTCGAAAGAAAAACAGAATGAAGGAGTAAACCTGAGGGAGTCTTCAGGAGGTGGACATCAGAGAAATCCTTATATATCCTCTCTCCTCACTGTGTCTCCTCTGTGGGTGGGACATTTCCTGCAAAATCGAGGAGAGGCAAGGAGAAGGAAGCGAGAAAAGAGAAATGAGACGCGGTCTGTGTGTTTTTGGAGTTTATTCACTGTTTTCCTCATACGGTATGAGAGACAGAAGCGCACCTGACAGGCCTCTGAAATCATCCAAATGATTCCAGCGAAGATGGAATGGAATTTAAAAGCACAGTGGAGCACTTCCTGTATTACCACATGACATCACAAGGTGGAACAGAGTGTTTTCAGCCTAAATCTGCAGGGTTTGTGTGTTAAACATGTGTGAATGAAACAAAACACAACTCCAGTCTGTTTGTGATGAGGAAACAACATCAGAACATACAGCAGATCAAGAAAATGGCAACCTTTTCATTTTTTTTTTTATGATTTGTGCCGATTGTGCATTTTACTTTGAACTAAAAAACTAAAAGCATAAACTTTTTGGCGATGTTGTGTTTTGGCTGCACCTGTGTGTGTGTGTGTGTGTGTGTGTGGGTAAGTGTGCCGCAGGTGTGAGGACGGAGGACACGTCTGCATGAACACACAAAGAACCACGTCAACACTTTTTATGGTACAACTAGTTCTGCTGTGAGTCTGCTGTCGTTTCCTGAACACAAGAGCCGGGGCTGTGTCACTGTGAGGTCGCTGGTTTGATTCCCAGACGCCGTGAGGTCTGTGGAGTTTGCATGTTCCGCCTGTGTCTGGGTGGATTTGGTGAGCTTGGTGCTTCGAACACACAGACTGTATAAAGAAGTGGACTAAGGGAGATTGACGTCACCCACAGTGTTCAGCTCCAGTCAAATGAAGCTCACTGAGGCCTTGATTTATGGACAAAATAGCAAAATAAAAACACCAGGATCATGTAGAGCGGGTTAATATGAACATTTTATAAATACATTTGACCTTAAACGTGTAACTTCTGGTGAGATCTGCTTGTCTCCATGGAGATGTTTTTGCTTCTCCTTTGTCTAGAATGTTCCAAACTAAGGTATTTAACTTCTAATCTCTATGGATGATATGAAATTAATGCTAAAATTCTAAACTACTTGAAGCCCCAACATGCAACTTTTTTTTTTTTTTTTTTTTTTTTTTTTTAAATAATATAAAAATAACAATTCGCCCCCCCATAAAATACAGAAAAATAATCTAGAATAATTTAGATTTAGACAAATTTTATTGATCCACAAGGGAAATAACTTGGACACAGAAGCTCACACATCACATTGTATTAAAATATAAAATAAATAAAAAACCCTAACCCTGTAAAAAAAAATAATAATAAAAAATATAAAAATGGTAATAAACTTCTAAATAAGTAGAAATAGAAAAAAAAAAAAAAAAAAAAAAAAAAACAAGAGACTGGTGTCAATAAGACCTAAAGTATATAAATGTTTGTACAGTAAGTAAAAAGGAAGGAAAACAGTCTAAAGTTGTTGTACAGTGTAGGGAGTATTATCTGTTACATAAGAGTGAGTTGTTGTACAGTTGTAGGGAGTATTATCTCCTCTGTTCCTCTATAGTCTGGTGCAGTGGGTGAGTTGTTGTAGGGAGTATTATCTCCTCTGTCCCTCTATAGTCTGGTGCAGTGGATGAGCAGGAGTGTCCATGATGGAGAACAGTTTGTCCAGTGTCCTCCTGTCCCTCACTGGGACAAATGTCTCCAGCTCAGAGTCGATCACGTAACCCGCTTTACGGATCAGTTTGTCAATCCGCCCAATGTCTCTTTTCCTGGTGCTGGTCCACCAGCAGACCACAGCGAAGTCCAGGGAGGTGTCCTCCACAGACTGGTTGAAGATCTTCAGGAACTTGCTGCACACAATGAAAGACCTGAGCTATTTCCACGTCCTGGCCCTGGATGGAGACGGGCTCCACTGGTGTCCTCTTCCTCCTAAAGTCAGTCAATAAATGTTATAACTTATCCATGACAGTTTACCTTCAACAGTGATGAATCTGCAGTTCTCAAACCATCGTCTCAGTTCTGTTTTTGCTCCATAAACATCACAGAAACTCTTCTTAAAATCTCCCACAGCAGATTTCAGCGCTCTGCCTCTTCTTCTTCCTCAGTTGTGTAAATGTGCCCACTCACAGCCCCCCTCTGTGCCTCCAAACTGCTGAGTAACTGCACTTCTGTTTATTCTGGTCCAGTCTGTGCTGTCACTCTGCACCACAGACCACACCACAGTAATCCAATAAGAGAAAAACACAGCCTTTCTAACCACATTTGCACTGGTGTGGCTCACGTTTGTTAAGGGCAGAAGCCGAAGAGCAGATTTCATTATAGACTAAAACCAAAACACATCGTTCAGATTCACACGCTACAATTAACGCACACACATGACACTGGTCGAAAGCGAGCAGGGAGCGGCACTAATGAACAAAATAGATTTCAGAGGTCGATATTTGGGATGGAAATGCATCTTGGGTTGTTTTCTGTTTCTACATATCGCAAAAAAATATGTTTAAATGGAAAAATAAAGCTAGCTACTGGGTTTTAAAGGTGCACTGTGTAGCTTTTCTGGTGGAGGGTCCGCCATCAGCTGGTCTCCATGGAGATGTTGTTGCTTTGGGTTGTTTTCAGGCACTACATATTGCAAAAAAAAAAATTAAATAAACGTGGAAAAATAAAGCTAGCGTATGGGTTATAAAGGTGCACTGTGTAACTTTTCTAATGGCGGGTTTGCCATCTACTTGTTTTCATGGAGAAGTAACTTTGGGTTGTTTTCTGGTTCTACATATTGCAAAAAATATGTTAAATTGAAAAAATACAGCTAGCTAATTATGCACTGTGTAATAATGATTTAAAGATGCATTGTGTAACTTTTCTGATGGAGGGTCCGCCATCTGCTCGTCTCCATGGAGATGTTGTTTTGGGTTGTTGTCAGGTTCTACATATGGCAAAAAACATAAAACAAAACTGGAAAAATAAAGCTAGCTAACAGGGTTTTAAAGGTGCGTTGTGTAACTTTTCTGATGGAGTGTTTGCCATCAGGTCATCTCCATGGAGACGAGCAGATGGGTTGTTTTCAGGTATTACATATTGCAAAAAAATAAAATAAATAAAATAAAATAAAAAAGTAAAACTACAGAAAACTAAAGGTACACTGTAATTTTTCAGATGGAGGGTCCTTCATCTGCTTGTCTCCATGGAGATGTTGTTGCTTTGTCTGGAATGTCCCAGTATGGCATTAAACGTATCCATCTTGCATGTACTCAATAACATGAGCTTTTATTGACTTAAAAACTTGCATTCTTACTGTGAGTGGGCTCGCCTCTCCACAGATCTGACATGTAATTTGGCCCTATAAACTCACCTGCTGTCTCCGTAGAGATAAATAAGCATAATGTCATACTGTGGAACATTCCAGAAACATTTTCGTCGACCCAAATTTGTAATAACTGGCTAATAATTTTATTTACATTCTAAGGATTTATATGGGACAGTTGTATTTTATTGTTCGTATTCGTATTTGTTCGTATTGTATATTGTATTTTTTGGTATTTTTCCTACATAAATAGTAGTTTTTGCATGAGCTCCCCCTGCAGGCGTAATCCTGTGAGTGCACTTTGGGTCAGATGTTCTCATTCTCAGTATATCGAGTCTCCTCTCCGCAGATCTTGATGGATTGTACATACGATTTGTTCTAATTCTAAGACTGATTTATTAAGGTTTAAATCCCCAAAAATGAGTCATAATTAGAATTTCTTATGCCATTTTTTTCAGTAAAATGTAGTTCACTCACATACTAAATAAAATATCAAAAATTCCCTCTGTAATTTTCCTCTTATTTAATATTCCAACAAAGTTTACGTTCAGCAAGAAAGAAAGTTAAAGGACCTTAAAACTCTGTGCACGTTCACTAGAGTTATTTTCATATTTTTAGCTCTATATTTGAGTAACTTTGAAGCTTCTGAGGAATACTTTATTATTAGTCTGTCTATTTCTCCAAAGCTCCACCTTCTGATGTCATGTAGTGGTCCTTTTACGTTTTGTTCACTAGAGATCGGTAATTCCAGGGCTAAAATCATCCAAATGATTTAAGTGAAGGTGTGTGGAGTTCTTCAGGTTGAAGAACTCAGCCTAAATCTGCAGGGTTTGTGTGTTTAAACGTGTGTGAATGAAACAAAACACAACTCGAGGGATGTTTGCGATGAGGAAACGATTATAACATCCAGTAAAAGACAGAAAATAGTGTAATATTTGCTCTTAAAGTCTTTCTCCAGTTCGCCCTCACCATCTCACCTCAAGTCGTTCCATATTTTCCTTGTGTATCGTCTCCAGTCGGGGCCATTCTTTTGTATGTACCCATCTTGTGAGCTCCAGTCCTCTTGTAATTGGCTGGTCGGGTCAAACCAAGGTCGGATTGTACTCCTCACTAAATGGACTGCCCTGGTGGGTCACCTCGGACTGGACCGTGGACCAAAACCGGTTCACCCTGGTCTAAACCTGGTCCAAGTCCTGGTGGAGCTTTCAGTGATTAATGCCTTCATACCTGCCCTAACACGGGGTCTGGTATAGAGATGGATAACCCCGTGTCCACCGCCACCGCCGCCGCCGCCGCCGCCGCTGCTGCTTCTCCCACCCCAGTGAGGTGTCAGATTGTGTTTGTTCTTCTGTGTCCGGACTAGAGCTCCGGTCAATAGTCGACATGATGAAAAGTGCAGCTGTATCTAGAGAGATTTTTCAGGTGCTACTGGAAACTCGGAGTAAGAACGCACACACAGAACACACTCACCACCAGCAGCACATCCCTGTCGCAGAAAGAACACTTATATTTTTATACTATACTCTAAACTTGATATATTACACTGAATCTATACACTCCGACTGCAGCGTCCCAACGGTACAGAGTTTGTGCAAATTAACCATGTACTTTTTAAGTTTTATTTCTGTAAAACCTAAATATGAATAAAGCTGCATTATTTTAACATTTTCAGATTATAACATCAACCAGGCTGATGTACAGTAGCTCTAAAGCAGTTCTGCCATAAATAAAATCTAATTTATAACATTTAAAGCATAAGACTTTGACATAGAGACTTGGGCTTAGACAAACTTTACTGATCCACAAGGGAAATTACTTAACTTGGACACAGTAACTCACACGTCACAATATAATATAATAACAAAGAATAAAAAAATAAATATATATAAATGGTAATAAACTTCTCAATAAGTGGCAATAAAAATAGTAAGAGACTGGTGTCAAATAAGATATAAGTAAATGTGCAGTGAGTAAAAAATATCGTAATATAAATGCAGTATATAAGATTTAAATCAATAATCTGCAGTGTGGTATTCACTTAGTATTTGGAATCTTTTGGTTTGATCTGTGCAGGGGATTGTGGGATACCTCATAGCTCCTTACCGTTGGTTAGGTTCCTGTGCTAAAGGAGCTATGAAAGGAAGCATCATGTCTCCTTTCCTCACTCCTTCCTTAGTTCATTGATCAGTTCAGATGGTCCTTGTCATGGCCGACGATGACGCACGTCCAGGTCAGTGAGAAGGACCTGGACCTGGTCTGAGTCGTCACTAAGCCCCAGCACCTGCAGCCAACCCTGAGTCAGTGCTAGTGCAGCCTCTGCAGCTCAGGGGGGGAATTCTGTAGGTTCTGAGCTTCGCCTGATAATAACAATAACAATATTAATAGATCAGATTTATTTTTAATGCAGCTCAAACGCTTTACACTGCATTATTCATTCACTCTGCGCTCGGTGGTGAGCTGCTGTTGTTACCACCATCACACACACACACACACACAGACACACACACACACACACACGCTCACACGCACCACTTTCATATGAGGCAATATGGGTGAAGTGTCTTGCCTAAGGACACAACAACAATATTTGCCACTGGCGCCCCACTGTGGCACCTGGAATTCCCATTGGTCTCCAAGTACTAACCAGGCCCAGTCCTGTTGAGCTTCTGAGATCTGACGAGATCTGGCTCTGACAGGCCGGTATGACCACGAGGCCTGGACTGTCCATAAACTGAGAACGAGAAAAAACTGTGTCCTCTATCTGCAGGCGAAGGTTCTGGAAACAGGTTCATTTGGGATTCTTTTCTTTTTTTTTACACAGTTAAGAGCACACATAAGAGACATACACAAAGCAAAACTATCTGAACAAAATTGTCCAGTGATAGCTCAGAAATTGCCATAAAACATAAATTTGACAGAAATGAAAACCTTCTTCTTTGGTAAACAACGATATGGTGCAATTCGTGTGTAAAGTAATGTAAAAAATCAAACATAGTGAGCAGCGGCCGGACACTGGAAATAGTGCATTTTGAGAAAGTGTCCGACCTGTTAGGGCCAGAAAATCAGAGCGGCTGTTTCATCAGTGTCAATAAAGTTTAATTGGATTGAATGGGGCGGCTGAAATGGAGAAGACGGGGCATCTGAGTTGATCTGGCCCTTTTTATTTAAGTGTGCTCCAAAAGTGGCAATTTACCTTGGGCCAGCACACGCCCGCGGTAATGTGTTTTCCAACGGCGGCGGGCGCTGATTGGTCTGACAGATAGGGGGCGATCTCGAGGTCAGGAGGGGCAAATGGAGAAGAACAGCAGCACAAACACTGGACTGATGAGGAGGAGGGAGGAGAACAGAAAAAAAAAAAAAAAAAAAAAGTAATAAAACAAAAGAAAATATAATACTTAGCTTCTAGAGATGATAATGAAAAATTATGGGAAAAAAATAATATACAAATAAATAAAATAAAAAAATACATAAAAAATAAATAAATAATGAAAACAAAAAATAAATAACAAATATATATCTTTGGGCTTATTCTAGTGATGGATGATACTATTTTGATACCCAGCCCCTTTAAAATGCTGTTAGTTAAAGGTCATGTTTAACACACAAACACACCTGCATATTTCGACTGAGTTCTTCTCTCAAACAGAAAACACTCTGTTCCACATTGTGATGTCATGTGGTAATGCAGGAAGTGCTCCACTGTGCTTTTAAACTCCACACACCTTCACTAGAATCATTTGGATAATTTCAGCCCTGGAATTTCCAAACTCTACTGAGCTAAAGGTAAATAAATGTAGCTGTTAACTACATTCAACTACCACTTCATGACATCACAAGGTGGAACAGAGCATTTTGAGCTTTGTAGATATAAACAGACTAATAGTAAAGAGTTACTCAAACATGTGAATGAAACAAAACACAACTCCAGGTCTGTTTTTGAGGAGGAAACAACATTAGAACATAACTTAAAAGTCACAAGGGCGAATTTGTATACTATTGAACATTTAAAGCCATACTTTGGAATATCTCCATGGAGTAGTTTTAAGCTATACTGTGGAATAGTATATATATATATACAGCTGACATTTTCATGGAAATAAGCTGGTGGAGTCAGGTTTGTGGAGATGCAAGCCCATTCACTGGGAAGTGTGAAACTCTCAATATCTGGTGATATGATTTGATTTTGATTTTTTTTGGGCACGATTCTATTAAAAATGATTCTTGATAGAAGAACGATTCAAAAACCATTCAAAGCTATTTTTTTTTTTTCTGGTCCAACAGATATGGGGCGATCTTGAGGTCAGCACAAACACTAGACTAAAATGAAGAATGCAAAAAGTACAGATTTTGAATTTCACTGTTTTGTGGCATCAGAGGTAAAAGTCTCCTGCATTGTGTTTAAGTCCATAAATCAAAATCTGAGCATTTCTGCGTCATTTCAACTAGTTCTGTCTTGTTTATTGAAATAATAACTGAAGTCGATGGCAGCCTAAGCCCAGTTCTCATTATTAGGAACTTAATACTAGTGTCTGTTGTCTGAAGATAGCTATTATTATAATAATTATAACAATACAAATAATGCACAATATTTGTTCTTTAAAATGTTCAAAATACTAGGTCTATACAATATAATTACAAACCAACATATTCTGAGAAAACATCTTATAGCTATAATCGGATCCATTTAAATCTGAGTAGAGGATGATTTATTGGAATAATAAAACAATAAAATAACTGTAGAGTCGAAATTTCTCTGTTTCCGAGTGAACGCAATAAAGTTTAACTGACCCAAAATGTAATAAAAAAGTCTACAGTGTTTTGAATAAACATGGACTCAAAGGTTATTTACATAGTCATAGTTATTTGCTAAATAATTTCCCTTGTGGATCAATAAAGTTTCTCTAAGTCTAAGTCTAGTCCAGGTTTAAAAGTCCTATATTACGCTAAATGGACTCTGAGTTTTAAGTCATGTTATAATGTTGTTACCTCATTAAAAACATACCTGGAGTTTTGTTTCATTGACACATGTTTGAGTAATCTTTTATTATTAGTCTGTCTACATCTCCAAAGCTCAAAATGCTCTATTCCACCTTGTGATGTCATGAAGCGGTAGTTTTTTTAGAACAGCTCCTTTTACCTTTATGGAATTCAATTTAGAGTCACACAGTTCAAAGAATGCTTTTAAAACATCAAGCAAAAAAATTATAAATCAAAATGCCAAATAAAAACAATCAAACAAAAAAAGTAAAATAAAATAAATACATTTGCAGTTAAATTATTTGTGTAATCAAATCCGTAGCTCCTCATTAAGCACAGTACGCATTCGGCTGTGTGGCCCACGACACTTTTGTAACAATTCACCTGTTCTCGCAGTTGAAAAGGCTACAGCGCAAATTTTCAGGTCCCGGGCGGATTCCTTTCACATCAGCGGGGTGAAATAACGAAAACACAAACAGTTGTGTTCGGCTTATTGTATCTGGCTTTATTGGCAATGCCAGATATGAACACAAAACCGGCCACAATAACCACCACCCCGCGCTCGAGCGCCACCCAATTCACTCCAAAACTACAAACATAATATAAAGTCCCCATGAAAAAAAACAATGAACTTTTCCAAAGTCGCCCACCACCTTCACCACAGACATAGACCCCCTTTTACTTGACCCAAAAGGTTCCAAAAGTTTTTTGTTTATACGGTCTCAGTCCGTACGGTTCTTTTCCACAGCCCAGCAGCTCCCGCGGAGAAAATACAATCCAATATCAGTGGCAGCGTGATAATCCGAAAAACGATAACATCCACAGTGTTAGCTCCACGGCCTTGGCAGCTCCTGGCATGTGTCCCGTTGGCGTGTGTCGTCACACTACCTGCTCCCCGCGCGCATCTCCTCTCCACTTAAATCCCCAGTGGCCCTGGGGAGAGCGCCACCCACAGTCTACCACACGCTACATCATGACAATACATATATACAAAGGACCATAAACCTTAATTAATTGTAACAAATATGTTTCACCCCGGCTGAGCGAATCTGTAATGACCCAAATGGTCTTTACACTTTGAGGGGCCATCGCGGGCAGGACGGAAATGCCCCCCCACCCCACCCCTCTGGTCCTCAGTTTCGCCGGTGGCACGGGCCTCAATTTTCACCGCTCGGTGGGATCGGACACATCAAAGGCACCGGGATGGCTATGGCTCGTGTGTGTAATTGTGTAAAATATCTGTCTTTGCCTCTTTGGAAGCATTTTGTTTTTCTTCCGTGTCTTTTTCAGTTTGGTTTGATGCCACTTTCTTTGGTTACGATTCCAGCCTTCTCGTTTGTATGGACGCCCCAGAAAGTTTAATGTTTAACCGACTTGGTCTGCACAGAACTAGCCCGAGTTTGTTTTTCGGAACCTCGATTTGATTGGCCGTGGTTTGATTCGACGTGGAGGTCAATTTTCCCCGAGTCCTGAGCACAATCGAATGTGCCATTAGGTGTCCATCATAAATTGGCCAATGGGAATAAACCCATGAAAATCCCCCCCACCAATCACGTTTGTGTCAAAACTACAACCAAAAAGTCAGGAAGCGCAAACGAGAGCTGGAATCATAACCAAAAAAAGAAAAAAAAAAAAGGCATCAAACAAAACTGTGAAAGACGCGGGACAAAAATTAAAGAAGAATCATGGATATTTTAAATTTTTTTGGTATTTTGTTTTATAATTTTTTGTTTGATTTTTTTTTTTTTTTTTAAGCGTTCTTTGAGCTATTTGACAATTGAGATTGACAATTCCAGGATTGATATTATCCAAATGATTATAGTGAAGGTGTGTGGACACAATGGTGCACTTCCTGTATTACCACATGACATCACAAGGTGGAACAGAGTCTTTTCTGTTTGAGAGAAAAACACAGCCTAAATACGCAGGGTTTGTGAGTTAATTACATGTGTGAATGAAAAAAAAAAAAAAAAACACAACTCGGGGTGTGTTTTTGATGAGGAAACAACATTAGAACATAGATCAGAAAAATAATATGGGCTCTTTAATAAGCTTCATATACACACATCTACACACGTTTGCCACTCAACCTCTTCTGCTTCCAAACCACTGATGTTTCCACAACATCGCTTTGACAAAACACAAGAACCATTAGTGGAGCTGATATGAAATATGAAAAACAAATTACTGCTGCGTTATCTGTCGCCACACACGGATATGAAGCAATCACTCTAGAATTAGCTGCCACGCTCCTCATCCTGGACCCAAATGAGCACGATTCGGGAGACATGTTTTGTTCTTATGCATGTTAAGTGGAACAGCGGAGTCTCCGTTCGGTATTGTTGGCCGCTATCGTCAAAAAGTAGCCGCTAACTGATTTTAAATGGTCACGAAAATAAGAAGAAAGATCTGTAATAATGTTTATCACTGTGGAAATCTCAAACATGCAGCTAAAACAGACAATAACAGATGGTATCTTTGTACTACACGTAATTTATTCGTGATACTATTTAAAGAGCCCATATTACGCTATTTTTTGATTTATGTTCTAATGTCGTTTCCTCATCACAAACACACCTTGAGTTGTGTTTTGTTTCATTCACACATGTTTAATTAACGCATAAACCCTGCAGATTTATAGGCTGAGTTCTTTTCTCAAACAGAAAACACTCTGTTCCACCTTGTGATGTCATGTGCTAATACGGGAAGTGCTCCACTGTGTTGTTAAACTCCACACACCTTCACTAGAACCATTTCTTTAATTTCAGTCCTTGAATTTCCAATCTCTACTGAACAAAAGGTAAATGGAGCTGTTCACTCATGACATCACAAGGTGGAACAGAGCTTTGGAGATATAAACAATAATAAAGGGTTACTCAAACATCAACGGCTTAAAGCTGCACTGTGTTCCTTTTTGGTTGTGGGTCCGTCACCTGCTTGTTTCTATGGATACGTCACTGCTCTGCCTGGAATGTTCCACAGTGTGACATTAAACAGCTCTACTTCACATTTATTCAATTACAGGTGGTTTTACAGCTCAAAAATACCTAGAAAAACAGACATTCTGACTGTGAGCGGGGTCGCCTCTCCACAGATCTGACCTGTAACTTGGTCTGGTTTGGTCTCCATGAAGATACAAAGGTTTAATGCCATACTGTGAAACATTCTGTACATGGTTGTGTCTTTACATGGTTGAGAGGATAATAACAAAAATAATGTGTAAAAATGTTTATCACTGGTCCCTGTGGAAATCTGAAATCTGCAGCTAAATAACAGACAATAACAGATGATGTACTGTACAAACTTTCTTTTATCTTTCTATTACACATAATTTACAGCTCCAAACACTTTGTGACCTACAGCTACAGCGGCCATGTTTAATCTGCTTTGGCCAAATGTGCTCCATGTATGTGATGAATGAAACCATTTTGGGGCAAATTGGACTCTTCTGGGATAATAATCATGGAACAATATCTCAAAAAAACAAAGCATGCACAAAAGTGGGTGGATATTGTAAAAAAAAAAAAAAAAAAAAAAAGAACGAAAGAAATCAGATCACGATTCATATAATTGTTTCCCTTTTATATGCCGTTAAAGGTGCACTATGTAACCTCTGCTTGTCTCCATGGATATGTTATTGCTATGTTCCACACCATGACATTAAAGCCTCATTTCCACGGGCACAGTTCGCTTGGGACTGCCTTGGCGCGGAATGCCCAAAGCAGCCCGCTTACACAGTTAACAAAACACACCCAAAGGCGTGATGTAGACCTGTGCCACGAGCCGCTGGACAACTGTCTGCCGGAGCTAAACTAAGGTGGCATCAACTCTGATCCATGTTCAAATATAACTCAAAACAAATGCACATGCAAGTGAACCAGAGTGCACGTCTGATCCTCATGTGGACCGACACTGCGCTTAAGGTTCACTGGAGGTGGAGGTACGGATCTCTTTACACAGTGGAAACACTGCGTTCGCACCATTCCGTCCCATATCGGCCGAAATGAGGCTTAAACCTATTGCCCTCTGTGGACAAGCAGGTGACGCAGCCAGACTGAAGTTGCAAGTTAGATCTGTGGAGAGGCAAGTCAGCTGACTGTAATACATGTTTTTCAAAGAAATAACACCATAACAATAAAGCATTATCACACTGTAATTGTATTTGTACTAGATATACATGTTTAATGCAATAATGTGGAATATTCCAGACAAAGCAATAAATTCTCTATGGGGACAATCTGGTAGTGGACCCTCCTGCTTCTGAGATTTCTACTACCAATACTTCACTGTGATTGGTTAAATCCATCTGTCACTCACTCAGACCAGCTACTGTTTTCAGCCTCATTTAAATTGCTTCACTCCTCGGTGCACTTGTAGTGCTACATATTCCAAGAATAAAGATAAGCTACTCATGAGGAGTATGCATAGACCATATATATAAATGACTAGCCGCCGCTTTCCAAATAGGAAGTGAACATGGGCGCGCTTTTGGCTCCATCGACTCCCTGTCCCAGTGGATTTATCCAAAACCAGTGATTTGTCCCAGTTTTATACAAGAAATGCCCCTGGTGTCCCTATTTTTGACTAATTTGATACCTGCCAACAGTAAGTAGCAGCATACATTGTCATTTCTTTAGGTAAAATTCAGAAAAGCCGTTTAAAAATGATCAAAACACAAAGAAAATGTGACTATACAGACTCACGTTTGTCATGAATGGGCCGAGTGCAGAACAATTGTCCTTAAATATGCACTCGTTTCACAATTTGATTATTACCCACCACCCCAAGGCGGGAGTGTCCCGCTTTTTTATTTTGAAAATCTGGTCACCCTAGAGTATCTAGCTTGAGGCTGTTGCACACATTTTTATTAATGCTAGCGCGTCTGCTAATTTACAGCGCTGTCATCATGGCAACAGTGTAAATTAGTATTAACTTTGCATAAAATAATATTAAAACAAACTATACAACATGACAAACCGAGAGCGCATGAAGCAGTGACATACAGCTTTAATTAGCAGTGGACATGGCGAGCGAGCAGGCCGTGCATTAGCCTTAGCGTCAGCACGTTAACGTCAAGGTAAATTGCGGTTCATAATGAGATGTTCTTTGAAATGTCAGACTTGTTTTGTATGTTCTTCAGTTCGAACACAGTGACCCCAGCACATAAAGGGTTAAAGTGGAGCCTCACCTCTTTCATCTCTCCATCGCTCCATCCATGAGCTACATGAGCTACCGTCGATACAAAGAAACGAGGATCCAAAGGGCACATGGATGTTACGCTAAATTGAGTTAGCCTGTGGAACAAATGAAACGTATAAGACGGAAAACAAGAAAGACATGGATTCAATACTTAAGAGTTTAACAAACAAAAAACATTACAAATACAATTCTCACCTAACATTTTCTAGTCTTTTTTTTTTTTTTTTTTGGTGAAGTTTATAGTTTTACTTCCTGGTTGGATCATAGACTGTATAAAAAAGTCGACTAAGCGAATGTGACGTAAAGCTATTCGTAAATATTTTCATATCAATTGTTCCTGTTTCTGATTTAAGAAATTTATTATTTCCTTGTGTATTTTCTTGTGTATTTTATATATATATATATATATATATATATATATATATATATATATATATATATATATTTTATTATTATTATTATTGTTGCTGTTATTGTTAGTGTGACAAGGTGTTGATTTTTTTTATTTTTTATTATTATTTATTTATTTATTTATTTACTTTTTTATACTTTCATGGCTATATTATGAGTGGCACATGAAATGTTATTTACTCAATTATAATTATTATTATTATTATTATTATTAGGTTTTTTTTTTACTTCTGTGTATGAGGTACAAGGGCTATTATAATGGATTTGTTGTTGTGTGTATGACTGTTGCTGTTTGTGTTTTGTCTTGATTTGTATTTTTTTTTTGTGATTTACTTAATGTTTGTTATGTTCTGTGATGTTTTTTTTTCAGGACCCCCTCGCAAACGAGATGACACATCTCAAGGGGCTATCCTACTAATAAAATAAAAATAAAAAGTGTGGAGTGAATGAAAAATGCGCAACTTTGTAAAGAGACTTTAAGCTTCTGGAAAGACTAATGCATTATTATTATCGATAGTATGGCAAAGGAGAAATTCAATTTTTCAACTGGACAAACATTTTTTGGTCGAAGACGTTTCGCAGCTCATCCAAGCTGCTTCTTCAGTTTTGGGCAGACGCTGGTGAACACTGCCTTATATCTGCCTGTAGGGAGGAGCTAACTACTCTGAAACTAAATCAAACCTAAATCAAAACAAACTAGAAAAGCACTCAGAGAATGCAGACCTCCGCCAAGCAGCTCAGTTTTCAAAGTGATCCAGAATCCAGGATTTCTTCTGGAACATCACCAAAATTGGATTTACCATTAGGAACATTTCCTGAAAATTTCATCAAGATCCGTCCATAACTTTTTGAGTTATCTTGCTAACAAACAAACAAACAAACAAACAAACAGACAGACTCAGGCGAAAACATAACCTCCTTGGCGGAGGTAACAAAGAAAACAATAGGGCTAACCAGGTCAGGTCCAGAGGTGTGAAAACACCATCATGGCCCTGAATGGTTCTGCTAACTACACCCCCACTCCCACTCCATATTGAATAGACCCACCTAACTAACAGAAACTGTAAACAAATAGGTGTGGTAGTCTCAGAGTAATTTCATTGTAGTTAGCGCCCCCTTCAGGCAGATATAAAGCAGTGTCCACCAGCGTCTGACCAGAACTGAAGAAGCAGCTTGGATGAGCTGAGAAACGTATTCAACCAAATAAACTCTGTCCAGTTGACAAATTTAATTTCTCCTTTTGCCTACTCTGGAACTAACACACCTACTTGTTTACAGTTTCTGTTTGTTAGCTCGGCCTATTGAACTGCACTAAGTGGGGAGTCATATTGGCAGAACCATCCAGGCCCCTGATGAGTGTTTTCGCACATCTGGCCCTGACCCAGCTATTGTTTTCTTTGTTTTAGGTCTGAGGATGGAGTTGTAAATGGGAGACAGATGATGTCTGAGACCTCCATTTCTGTTCAAGGAAGGATTGTCTTTCCAAACAAAAATAGTCTCTTTAACTCCCCTCTCAAACCAGTTATTTTCTCTGGCTAAGATCTGGACCGCACTGTGTTCAAAGGACATGGCTTTTAGGTGGAGATGTACGGCAGACTGAGGTCCACTATGGCTCTGTTGTCTTGACAAATTTAATTTCTCCTTTGCCATGAATTCTACTTGGACAACTGAGGGATTTTACATACAATATAGATAGTAGCCTAATCATTTAGGTTGTTACTGTTTGAGTGTTTAATTTGTCAGTTACAGAGTGGTTGTCCAGCGCCTATTCCTGTCTGAAAAGGTATTATCTTTTCCTTCAGGCTCAATAAAGTATTTATTTTTAAAGCTGATTTTCACTACTTCCGACCACCCTAGTGCTGTCCAATTAAGCCTAAAAGATGAAAAATGTCAAAACCAGCTCAAATCAAAGTAAATATGTCACATTCAAGCCATTTTCCTGCACATTTCACTTTGCTGTGTTTGGTCTGAATCATATTTTCTTTATTTATGCTCAAGCCCCTCCAGCCCCTGAACGCTCTGCTCCCATATGACTTGTAATGGGACCATATTGTGGGAGCATATACTTGTATACAGCGTACCTCCGTATAATAAACTCACACTTGGGTCTATATTAGTCGTGGACTGAAGCAGAGCCAGAGCCGTCCTCTCATCCTCCCACTCAACGTTTGGCAGAGAGCTCTTCTGAACTCCTCCATTATCACAAGAAATATGTGAAAGAAGATGGATCATGTATTTAGATCACTTTTTTTTTGCAGTAGTGCTTTGTTACCTACCTCCCCTCCTTAGTTTTCCCTTTAATCCTCCTGACCCTATTCCTCCTCCCCCCTCATGCTCCCCTTTAGTCCTCCAGATCCCATCCCTCCTCCCTCACTCTTCCCTTTAGGATGACCAGATGAGATTGGCTGAAATTCGGGACGGTGGAAATTTGTGACAGGGTGGAGGGGGTCGCAGATGATACATAAACAATAATAAAAGATTAATTTTCAAACTTGTCACTTTACAGAATGCTTTAATTTCATCCCAATTCAGGACGGGGGGGACTTGAGTGTAATTTTCAGGACATTTATGGCGGGATTCGGGACAACAGCTTAGATTTCGAGACTGTTCCGAATTTTTTTTTTTTTTTTATGTCTGGTCACCCTACTCCCCTTTAGTCCTCCAGACCCTGCCCCTCTTCACTTTCCTCAGTCTCCCCTTTAGTCCTCCAGACCCAGTGCTCCTCCATGTTTTTAAATTCCACAGTTTGATTAAATGTTCTCTTTAATTGACTCTACTGGGGTCAGCTATATAAAAAAAAAAAAAGTCTGAAAATGAACTAAAAGAGCCTTGATGTTGTTAATTACAGTATTGAGCTTAAAGAGGCTCTATTTGACTTCTGTGGAGTATTAACACATTTAGATCACCATGTTTCCCTTTATTGTTTTGAAAATGCTATATTTGCCAAAAAAACAGTGTATTCTTCAAATATTCATAAGTTTCATTTTAGTTATTGACGCTCCACTCTAAGTCACTCCCCCCTAAACTACTGCGCATCACATCAGGTTTGTGAAGTTGTAGTGCACAGATTTGCATCATATTTTTTGTATATTTATGGAGAATTGTCATGAAGGAGTGTAGTGGACCAAACAGAAAGGCAACAACAAGGGTAAAAAATAAAGAGAAAAAAAATGTAATTTAACAAAAGCTCAAATTAGACAAATAATTAACAAAAAGCCAGGCCCAACTGTGGTAACATAAAACAAACTGAATAGAACAAAACTAACCTGACCAGACAAAGAACACGGGGGTTTAAATACAGGAGGCCTGACTAAAACTGAACACAAGATGGGGGGAATTATATTAAATAATTACCTAAAACTACTAACTTAATCAAAAGGCAAATAATTATAATACAGAAAATAATACGTGATAATAAACCTTAACCTTAAACAAACTAACTTAACTAAATAAATAGTTATTCTCCTTCGTTCGGCGTAGTTGGTCCAAGAGTCGACTCATTGATTCTCCGTCCGGCCACTCAGAACAAAAAAAAAAAAAAAAAAAGAACAAGTATAAGTAAATAATTCAGATTTATATTAACTAAAACGTATGCACCCAAATTAGAAATAACGGCATTAAATTAAACTATGTGTGCTGTAATGAACGTAATGAAGATTTAAATGAAATTAAATGATACGAACACGGTGGCAGAGGTGTCCACCGCAGGGAGCACGGGTGACATAGGCATGTGGGCGGAGCACTGTACAGAATCGTACAGCTAACCGTCGTTATAATATGGTAGAAAGCTCCAAAAAGATGATTTAGCGTAATAACCGCTCTTTAAACCTGCATTGTGTAACTTTTCAGGTGGAGAGTTTGTCACTTATTTGTCTCAAAGTGTGACATTAAAGTCAAATGCGGTTATCTCTTGCATTTTTTTCAATTACAGGTGCTCAGAAATACCTTAAAAAGCATGCATTTGTATTGTGAGTGGGCTCCCTCTCCGCAGATCTGAGTAACTTGGCCTGGCGGTGTCACGTATTTGTCTTTATGTGGCTTCAACGCAGTAAAAACCTCCTTTCATCTCACAGTCTTCAGTCACAACTTGATAATGGACCGTATATACTCCTCTCATGTGCATTTGGTCCTTCTTCCTTTGAGGCACATCCTGTTTACTGCACACTCTCTTTCCTCTGTTCACCCTAAACTCTTCTTCTGTTGGCGTCGCGTGTGCTTTGACCAGCGTAGCCCTCTCCAGACAGCTCCAGTCCCCGTAATGAGGTCCCAGGACGGAGGGAGACAGCGGGACCCTCGTACTTTCCCCCTCCCTCGCCTCTCCTCTTCCCTCAACCATGATGCAACAGACGTGTGCTTTTAATGTCAGCGTACGGCGAGGAGAGGGCCGAGATTTCGTCAGACGACACACGGAGGAACGTAGATGCTGCAAAAAGGACTGCACGGGGTTTACATGTTGTTGTCATGTGTAGGGGTTTTGTTCTTGGAAATACAGCGCAGTGGGGGTTTAAAATAATGACGTGCAATGTTCTGTTAGTAAGAGAATACTGAAAACATGCAATAAAAGATGAATATTCTGCATTATTTGGATTGTTGTTGGCCTTTAAATCTACTCTTGAGTTTGGCATCCCATGTTATAATGATGTCAAAAAAAAAGGCCTGGAGTTGTGTTTTTTTGGGGTTTTTTTTCATTCACACATGTTTGAGTAAACCTTTATTATTAGTCTGTCTACATGTCCAAAGCTCCAAATGCTCTGTTCCCCCTTGTGATGTCATGAAGAGGTAGTTTTCAAGTTGACGGCTCCTTTTTTACCTTTAGTTCAGTAGGGATCAGCAATTCCAGGGCTGAAATGATCCAAATTATTCTAGTGAAGGTTTATGGAGTTTAAAAACACAGTGGAGCACTTCCTGTACCACCACCTACCTTCCTGTATCTACCACATGACATCACAAGGTGAAACAGCGTGTTTGCGATTAGTTTGTGTGTTAAAACGTGTGAATGAAACAAAACACAACTCCAGGTCTGTTTGTGATGAGGAAACGTTATGACCGATCAAAAAATATTGCGTAGTATAGGTCCTTTTAAAAAATAAAAAATAACAATAATAACACACACACATCCAACTTCTGCAATCCCAATATTAGAATCTGGTGCAGATCGCCCTCCACTGGCGGTAGAGGGAAATTACCATGAGGAAAAACATTAAACTAGCTGATGTCACTGGCAATGTCTGTGTTGAGTTTCTAACTGTGACGCAACAAACCAGAGAAAACTGTATAGAGTACGTAAATAAGTCAACTTTATTTATGCAGCGTTTTTCACAGAAAAATCACAAAGAGCTTGAAGAACACTGGTACAAATATTGGAAATCCATCAGAAAAGCAGATCTATTCTGCAAAATTGACTTTTCAGAGCCTTTAACCGTGTTATTGTTGTTTCTTTTCTCATTTCCCCTCGTAAAGTTGTATTTGGAGTGATCTGTGCATGTTTGAATCATCTTTAATCCTTTATTTTCATATTTATTCGCCATATTGCTGATCAACGTACGTTTTCACCACCACCGGTACATGCCCACTGCTTTGTACTTTTGGTACAAATGTAAAAAAAAATAAAAAATAAATAAAATCTGCTGCTCGGTAGTGTGATCTGCAGGTTTCCATAGGAGGGGCTGACTCTCTGCAGTTGTTTTAGATGAATTTTGAGTTTTAAAATGTGCAAATTTTAACACAATGATCCACGGGTATCATAGATTATAACTATTTCACAACAGGTCGAAATTTGCAGAAATGACATTTTTTTATTTTATTTTATTTTTTTAAAGAGCTCTCTTAACTATGCTTTTTTTTTTGTTGTTAATATTAAATTCCCTATATTACCCACGTTTACTGACAGCTTTGGGTTCAGGAGTAAACTCTGCACACTGCACTTCATTTCCAGCTCAAAGTTAAAGAGTCTTTGGTTTTATTTAAAGTTAGTTATATCTAGTGTATCCGATCCCATTTTTTTGGAATCTGATTCTGATACTTGGCGTTGGTGTACTCGCCGATACCGATACCAGTCCGATTACATAGCGTGAAGAAGTACACTTAGGCTACTTAATTTTGTAACATACAAGAACAAAAAATAAGTCTTCTAAAAGGCTATTTTTAAAGAAAATTTGAGGACTAAAATATGAGTGAAATGTATAATTATCTTGACGATACGTAGTGCTGTTTTAAGCACTTGGATCATTCTGCAGCGTTAGCTGGTGCTGTCGTTGTTGGGCTGCACGCTCCATATTTATTTTACCAAGTTGAGCGTCCAAACTTAAGGCTAAATGAAGCTTTCAAAGAGGAAACACAAATGTCTTTCCATTGTTTTTACCGTGTTTTATGTGTCTGTAGAGCAGGAGCCTACCAGTAACTCTTCACTCCCTTCCAAGTAGCTTGCCAAGAGATTTCTGAATTATACGTATTGTATTGAATAACAAACATTTGATGAATTAAATGCCTATTACTGTTGCAAAATCATCATTATGATGGCTAACTTTGTGCTCTAGTAACTGGATAATGCTTTATTTTCTAGACGTCTAACTGTACTCCATCGAAGGCTCACCGCGGCTCAGTTTCTTGTGACATCTAAAATAAGTAGCTCTCTAGTATTTTTGGTTTTGTAAAAGTAGATGTCCGGAGGAAAATGGTAGGAGACCTTTGCTGTAGAGCCTCCACAGTTTGTATTTAACCTGCTCTGAGTGTTTGTGGTAACATTATAACATCATATCTCCTTCTTCATACCTCATTCAGGAAAACACGCTGTGGTATCGGATCTGATTTGGTCTGAGTCCTCGCCGATACCTGAAAAATGTGCGGTATCGGCAAAGGTATCGGTACTGGAACAACCCTAGTTATATCCAAGTTGTTTCCTCATAAACTTTCGCACAGACCGCACAGTTTTTGCGTTCCACTCCCCCCTGAGTGTAAACAGGAATAAAACAGGCTTGAAATGTCATGATACTTTATGTAGGACACGTGTGGTAACTCGAGTCACAGATTCTGCACCGTCCCTCAGGGTTTACGCTGCTGTCGTTATAAAACATGTGGGATTTTCTGCTTACGTTTGTATGCAGCATTTACCAAGGGGCGTTGGAGTTGTTGTTGTATGATTTGCAAACTTTTTTTCAGAAAATACTCTTCCACCTTGTGATGTCATGTGGTACAGCAGCTACCACTACTACTATTACTGCTACAATTACTGCTGCATATACTACTACTCCTACTACTCCTCCCACCACTCCTCCCACCACCACCACTACCACTGCTATGTATACTACTATTTCATGTACCTTCAAGTAGTATGTCAAATCTATTCCATAAACAAGTTTTGTTAGACTAAATAAACAACAAAACTGTAGTACTACCACCACTACGACTACTATTACTGCTAATACCATTATTAATTCTACTACTACTACCACTAGAATTACTGCTATGTATACTATTATTTCAAGTACCTACAATTAGTAGGTCAAAAGTATTGCATAAACAAGTTTCTTAGATTAAATAAGCAACAAAACTGTATTGTGGTTCCAAAAAAAAAAAAGATAAGTTACTAAAAATTACTCTTGGCGACAGCAGCCCATGACAGCACCAAATTTAGTGTCTTTAATTAGTATTTTTGCACACCTTTACTACTACTACCACTCTTTCCACTACACAAAGACTCTAAAATAGGCCATAACTGGGAAATACCACTTTTAAGATCAGTCTGACATCTGCGATCTACAGTTTTATGCAAATCCACGCTTTAGAAAGAACCCGGCACAGGAGTCGAAAAGCCAAAGTAAATGTTAGGTGTCATGGCTCCTGACTGGAACACGGCGGAAATATCAAAAAGCAGCAGATCACTCCGCCTCTGGGAATCGAGATCCGGCTCGTCATCCACCCTGACCTTTTCCACAAACCCCCTTTTCCTACGGGGAGTTTTGACGCCGTCCTGAAAGGGAAAGAGACAGAATTTTTATGTTTTGCTTATGCCGTGTTTTAAGTTCCCCTGGCTGTTTGTTCCACCCCCTCACAACGTTTCAGGGTTTGGGCGATTCCGCTCAAAGTTCAAGATCTCGCCTTTGTCTCTGAGTGGTTTTAGGGAAAGGAGGTGGTGCTGTTCAAGGTATAAAGGGGATTTCACGTGTCAAGGAAGTTTAGAGATGGATGACTGGTCCTGACTGTATAAAGAAGTGGACTAAGGATCAGGGTCATGTAGAGCAGGTGTATAGTGTATGGAGTTTAAAATTCATAGTGGTGCACCTGTATTACCACATCGCAAGGTGGAAAAGAGGTTATTATTTTTTTCATTTGAGGAAAAAAACTATGTTCCCTTTAAGGCACCGTACCTGACTGTTGCTGTCTTAAATATGTGAAATACTTTAGAGAGGGACACTAATTTCAAATTCAGACATTTCCACTGCTCTTCTCAGTCCCTTTATGTCTCAGTCAAAGGTCTCAGGTCAGTTTAAGGTGGACTGGTCAGGGAGGGTCAGCAGATTCTGTGTCAGGGCAGTTTGAGGAGAGGAAGAGACAAAAGTGTCCGTCCTTTGTGTCCTGCAGCATCACAGCAGCCTCCAGGGGGCGCCAGGTAAACAAAAGAAAGGCCTCACTCTTACTCCACTCTGGTGTTTCGGTCGGAGATGAAATAATGAATTTATTCAAAGTATTTCCTCTGGAAGGTCTTCTACCACATTTACAGTCACATATGGTATTAAAAAAAAAAAAAAAAAAAAAAAAAAAAAGCCTCTTGCACGGTCTCTACTTGTGTCCTTTGACCTGCACATGCTGCACTTTAGTTGGTCAAATCCCATGATAAAACTTAACAATAACAATGCATCAGTTTTATATAGCACTTTTCTGGACACTCAAAGACGCTTTACAGGGCATTATTCATTCATTCCACACTTGGTGGTGGTAAGCTACTACTGTAGCAACAGCTGCCCTGGGGCAGACTGACAGAAGCGAGGCTGCCAATCTATGCCATCGGCCCCTCCACCCACCATTATCACTCACACACATACCACTTTCATACTACTAAAACTTCTCAAAAGAGCAGCCAACCACTCCGTTGCCATGGACCCTCATGAAGTATTTTGTTTTAACTACAACTAGCATGCTAACAGTGCACTTCCTCATCATTGGACAATGTAACACTTCCTCATTAGATGCAGAAAGTACAGTGGGCTTATTTTGACCTCGAGAGTTGCTTACATAATGCATCTGTACAGTGGAGGACAGACTTTGCAGGGTCTTAAATCAGAAACAAAGTAAAGTTTACAGTGAAACACAATTAAATCAGGACCCAGCCGGGTCTAAACCGCTACAAAAGCAGGACTAAACTATGACTACTAATGCGCACCATATAGGGCCCTTATCCGAGCTCCCTCCTGTCCTTAAGCCAGAATAATCCCTGTGAAATGAATGGAAATAGAAAAGTCAGCTATTGTGAGCACCTCGCAACCTCAGCACATACATACGCACATGCTCCGAAGAAGAGGTGCATTCTGGGAGTGAGGCCGCCGGTACGTCTCTATCCATCACCCCCGTGGCACCACGAGGAGGAAGTTTGATTGATTTAGCATTGCGTCGCCTGCCCGTAATGAGACAGTAACAGCCCGCATTTGCCCCAAAGACGGAGTACGGCTGGGACTGAATGCAAAAACGCCAAACAACCCACGCGCACAAAGGGAACTCGGAGATGGAGGCGTCTGGGGAGAGGGAAGGCGGAAGGTAAAACGGAACAGAGGAGGGAGAGTGGAGAATCTGAGGTACTATTTAAGACCGTAGAGATGGGAGATTGGACAGGCAAATGGCAGGTAGAGGAGGAAATTGAGTTTGACAGAAATCGCGGGGGCCATTATGGTAAAATGTGTAAATGGATTTTATAATTGAGACACTTAAAGAATGTTGTATTGTAATAATCACGCACAGACCAGAACACTTTTGCAGATGTTCAAAGAATAAATTGCAAGTATATTCCGTTAATTTTGATCTGTTACAAGACTCTGTTCCAGCTTGTGGTGTCATTAAGTGGTAACAGGAAAAGCTCCACTGTGTTTTTAACTCCATACACCTTCATTGGAATTGTTTTAATCATTTCAGCGGGTTTGCCTAAGTTTGAAGTCAGCTGTTGTTTTAGCCTCATTGACACTGCTTCTCTCCTCGGTGTACCTGCAGTTATTAGACATTCTATTCACAATTTCAACTGTACAAAAAAGGTAAAACAAAAATATAAAAAATAAGAGTAAAGCAGTTCTATTGAGTATGTATTCCATTTTTGGGAAACAAAGTAAGCTAAAGCTCTTTTTTCGCCATTTCAGTTGCCGTGCGGCGAGTTTTTAGATGTAAACAATCACGAGATTTTGTATTTAAACTTCCTGTGTCAAAGTTCAAATACGTGAGAAATTAGGGCGTCCCAAATACATTTTATAGAGTGTTGTTTTAAAATTGCACTATGTAACTTTTTGGTAGGGAGTCAGTCACCTGCTTGTTTACCTGAAGATGTCATTGCTCTGTCTGGAATGTTCCACAGTATGACATTAAGCAGCTCTAGGTTTATAGCGCTAAAACAGACAGTCTGACTGTGAGCGGGGTCACCTCTCCACAGATCTGACCTGTAACTTGGTCTGGTTTGGTCTCCATGAAGATAAAAAGGTTTAATGCCATACTGTGAAACATTCAAAGCAATGCCATCTCCATCAGAAAAGTTACACAATGTGCTTTTAAATAAGGCATTTTATTTGTACAAATGGCCAACAATTTAAGACACATGGAAAGAGCAGGTTTAAATTTTTTACTCCATGTTGTCATATTAGAAAATAAAAAGCTGTATAGAGAGGATTTTGGATTTCCTTCAATACCACTGGGGAAACCTGTCAGCAGCAGGGGGCGCTGCTGTGCTGGACCTGGGGACCCATCATTGGAGCTAGTCTTGGTCTGGGCTAACTCAGCTGGAGGATTAAAAGTCCCATATTGAGCAAAACTGACTTATGAGCTTTAAGCCATCTTATAATGTTGTTTCCTCCTCAAAAACAGACCTGGGGTTGTGTTTCGTTTCATTCACACCTACCTCACCTACCTTTTTACCTTTTGTTCAATAAAATTTGGCAAAGTTTGTACTTACTTCGCTCTCCAATTTCATTTTCTTAATTGTTCATACACGTTGGCAGCATCATGTCATTTCGGTACAAATAAAAAAATAATGAAAACTTCAATTCTGTCAACTGGACAAAAGTTTTTTTTTGTTGCTTTGTTTTTGTTTGTCGTTTACTCAAAAAACTTTCGTCCAGTTGACAAAAGATTTTTCTCTTTTGCTCTGGATCCTACCTGGATGAGGGATTACACAGAGATCGTAGTCATTTAGATGTTTAGTGATTTGAGATGAATATTGCGTTTTAAAATGTCAAAATTATAACAAAGAGCTATAAAGGGCGTCATAGATTATAACTATAAAGCAGACACAAGCACAGTAGGTCTTCTTTAAAAGGTGCATTGTGTAACTTTTCTGTTGGAGGGTCCGTTACATGCTTTTCCCCAATAGAGACGTTATTGCTTTGTCTGGAATGTTCCACAGTTTGGCATTAAACCTTTCTATCTTCATGGAGACCAAACCAGACCAAGTTACAGGTCAGATCTGTGGAGAGGCGACCCCGCTCAGTCAGAATACCTGTTTGTTTTTACCTCCGCCAAGGAGGTTATGTTTTCGCCTGAGTTTGTCTGTTTGTTAGTTCGCAAGATAACTCAAAACGTTATGGACGGATCTTGATGAAATTTTCAGGAAATGTTCCTAATGGTAAATCCAACAGATGATTAGATTTTGGTGATGATCCAGAAGAAATCCTGGATTCTGGATAACTTTGAAAACTGAGCTGCTTGGCGGAGGTCTGCGCTCTCTGAGTGCTTTTCTAGTTTTTTTTTTTTTTTTTTGGAGCTGAAAAACCACTTGTAAATAAATAAATCTAAGGCAGAGCTGTTTAATGTCCAATTGTGGAACATTCCAGGCAAAGCAATGGCATATCCTTAGAAAAGAGCAGGTGATGGACCCGCAACCAACATTACAAGCCCTTAAGTAACAAAACTGAGTACTTGTTCCACGACTGTAGCACACGCAAGCACAATGTCTTTTTCATGATTTTTTTTCCTATTCACCTGCACAGTCTCCCTTTAAAATATGAAACGGCAACACTAAAAAGCCCCAAAAGTCCTTTCAAACGCCTGAAAAGCCCATAATAAGACCTCCAAATGACCGCCGTAGCCTTCCATGCTAACCTGCTGTATTGTGTGATGAATATAACAGCGAAGCCCGGCTCACCTGCTCCATGTCTGTGAATGTCACGGGCTGACACTGCCACACTTACCGTAATTGGCCTCCATCCATTGGCTCCGTCACACCAGCCACGAATTAAAATAAGAAATGGCTGAAAACGTCTCTACGCTTCGGGCCCGCGCCGTCAGTCAAACGAGGAGGGAAAAAAAAAAAAAAGAAAAAAAGTGAACGGTGAATCATCCGGCGTGTCAACCTCTCTGCCTTTCTAAAACCGTCATTAGGCCGTGGTTAAGAGGAGAGGTGGAGGCGGAGGAGGAGGAGAGAAGAGAGATCATCCCCAGAGGTAATGGATGTCACCCGGACACGACACGGAGCGGAGAAGGAGTTGTACAGAAGATGCAGGCCACATTATTAGGTATGCGTGTTTGTATGCTCGGAAATGGAAAAAAAAAAAAAAAAAAAAAAAAGATGTTTTTGATTGCTGTTTAGTCAAGGTTCAAGTAATTTAGCCATGTTTTTCAGAAATTTTCAAATTGGGTAAATGTTAGAGTCGGTAAAGACACCCGAGCCCCCCTTCCCCAAAATTCCCCCTGCCCCCCCACGCACCTTTGAAGAAAACGCATCTTTTGTGTTCCTGGCAATGATGAGTTTCAATAACAACTGATTATCTTTTTTTAATGTTGTATTTTCATATTTTTTTAAAAGTGCATTCATAAATGATTTTTGCAGCGAACAACAAATAATTTCCAGCTTCATGCAGGCCTAATTGAGGATACGTTTAACATCACTGAACATCATTAGGCCTCTCCAAATCAACAGAACACGCTTAACATTTGTAATCTGTGCCAAAACTAACGCTGACAACACCTGATGGCTGAAATCATGCAGAATGCTTTTCTGTCACTGCAAATTATCACGCAGGAAACTTGGACTCAAATGCAAAAAGAAAAAAGAACGCAAACAAAAGCAAAGGCCTTGGTTCAGTTCAACAGAAAGTGTCCTACAATAGGAAAAGCTTAATATGTCAAATCAGGCTGATAAACAACAAAGGAAGTTATGAGTATATTATATGAACTAAAATATCCTCCAAAACTGGGAAATTCTGTAATTCAAAAACAGGCAGGGGATAACTCAGAAACAGATTCTTCAAACAGGGAACAATGCAGAATTGCACAAATTGCAAACAACAGATTTCACATTCAGAGTTTCAGACACAGAGCTGGAGAGTCTCTTGACTTGTCGACAATCAAGCAAGAACTGACTGGGCAGAGAGAGTTTATATAGACGACCCTGGGATGATTGGGGAATGAGTGACAGCTGCAGGAAAAACAGGGAGGGAGCAAAAGATGGACTGGATCAGGCTAAGAACTGGAGCTGGACTGGGGATAACATGTAAACAATAGGCAAAACTGTGACACAAATCATCAGCTTCCTCTGGCTTGTTCACTAAATTCACGTGCTTTGTCTCAATGTGACGCCGGAGTTTTCATGTTCTCACACTGTCATTCACACGCACCTCTTTGCAGACCACACACTGGGG
Organism: Taenioides sp. WSHXM2023; assembly: GCA_029959045.1. Lineage (NCBI taxonomy): Eukaryota > Metazoa > Chordata > Actinopteri > Gobiiformes > Gobiidae > Taenioides > Taenioides sp. WSHXM2023. The sequence goes on from CM057087.1 coordinate 20,357,405, forward strand.
CAAACGTGCAGACTCAGAACCCGACGAGGTAAAACCGAATTTCCTGCATTTGTTGCTGGGTCCTGTCTCCTCCCTTGCTGCTGATTTCTGTTGAGATGAAATCAGAAAACGATGCATTTTACAGCTAATACACATACAAACAATCACCGATATCCTGCTGCAGATGTGTACAGATGTGGAATGTTATTTTGTCTTCGCATGTGTGTTGTGCCTCCCCAGTGGCTCTTTGGCGCCCCCCAGGGAAGGCGGGCCTAACCTATTGAAAACCGCTGTCCTGTATTACACAAAACAGATTCTTGCAAGCTTTACAGGCTCACTGTGTAACTTTTCAGGGTGGGGAGCCGCTACCATGGAGATGCTGTTTTTTTTTTTTTCTTTGCCTGTAACGCTCCACAGTTTGGTGTTAAACTTATATAAGATGCATTTATTCAATTATGGGTGCTTTTATTGGTCAGAAATACCTTAAACACATTCTGCATTCTGACTGTGAGTGGGGTCGCCTCTTCACAGATCTCACATGTAAATTGTCCTGGTGGCATCTCCTGCTTGTTTCCATGGAGATTGAAAAGTTTAAGGCTATATTTTGGAATACTGGGGGTAAAGCAATAACATCTCCATTGAGACAATTAACTGGCGGGCCTTCTACCAGAAAAGTTACACAGTGCACCTTTAGTCCTCCTCAAAAAACAGACCTGGAGTTGTGTTAGAGCAACACTTTATGATCAGTCTGTCTACTTCTCCAAAGCTCAAAATGCTCTGTTCCACCTTGTGATGTCATGAAGCGGTAGTTTTCAAGTGAACATCTCCTTTTACCTTTATTTCAGTGGAGATTGGCAATTCCAGAGCTGAAATTATCCAAAATCCACATGTTGGCGAGTTACATCTCTTACAGTTCCAAAAAGCAGTGCTAGAATAGAAACAAAAATATGAAATCAAATAAATAAAAGAAGAAGACTGAATCGTGAAATGTATATATTAGGAATTACGTTAAAATCTCGTCTTTTCACATTCTCGTCGACCCAAACTCGCATCTCGTCTCGTTTTGTGGAAACTGTGTCTCGTCCTGTCCCGACTTCCTGTTTTACCACATGACATCACAAGGGGGAACGGGGTATGTTTGTGATGAGGCGACGACGTTGTAACATAGACCAGAAAACAACGTAATATGGGCCCTTTTAACCTTTATTTAAATTACACACAATACAAAACGTCTTCTCCAGTCAAATCCACAACATATTTTTGAAATCCTCCATTATCTTGTTCTGGTGAAGCGGATAGAGAAGCGGAGGAGGTGGGAGGAGACACGGCTGTAATGGATGTCACACGCTCTATGGGCTCTGACATCCCCAGGGCAGAGGTGCAGAGCCGGGGTAGGAGGCGGGAGGGCAGGGGGGTCTCCTGGAGGTCCTGGGCAGGTGGAAGAGAGCACGATCCGGGAGTGAAGAGGGGCTTATTGCTTTGATTAGGGCCCGAGAACCATGTCACATTTACAGACACGTGGAGCTCTTAACCCTGAGAGGAAAAAAAAGAAAAAACTGGAGAAGTCTTCAGTCAAACGTCTCATTATTTTTGAGGAACACGGCCTGGGTTTGCTCCTGTTAGAAAGTGCCAAAGCTCCGAGTGACACTGATTTGTAAGAGAGTGGATTTATTTTGACTTAAGCTGCAGTTAATTTGAAAAGATTGTGATGTTTCTTCGAACGCTCAACTCCTTATTTTGGGATTGGAACTTTAGAGCGTGATTTGACAGGTCGTGCAGATCAAGTTCAGTGGATAAGCCAAGACTAAACCAGAATTAAAGTGCAAGATAACCAGATTTAAAGGTGCATTGTGTAACTTTTCTGGTGGAGAGTCCATCACCGGCTTGTTTCTATGGTTATGTCATCGCTTTGCCTGGAATGTTCCACAGTATGACATTAAACAGGTCTACTTTACATTTATTCAATCACAGTTTTGTTTATAACTCAAAAATACAGAGAAAACAAGGATTCTCACTGCTGTGAGCGGAGTCGCCGCTTCACAGATCTGACCTGTAACTTGTAACTGGTCTGGTTTGGTCTTCATGAAGATAGAAAGGTTTAATGTCTTTATCTGTGGAACATTCCAGACAAAGCAATAACATCTCCATAGAGAAAAAACGTTTGACGGACCCTCCACCAGAAAAGTTATACAGTGCACTTTTAGGCTAACAAAATTGACTCTTGTGAGTGTTAAGTCATGTTCTAATGTTGTTACCTCCTCAAAAACAGACCTGGAGTTGTGTTTTGTTTCATTCACACGTCTGAGTAACACTTTATTATTAGTCTGTTTACATCTCCAAAACTCAAAATGCTCCGTTCCACCTTGTGATGTCATGAAGTCATCCAAATGATTTTAAATGAACAAACTCGCATGAACCAGAATACAACTTCAGGTACATATTGTATTTATTGAGGGAATTACAATGTTGTTTCTTCATCACAAACAGACCTGGAGTTGTGTTTTGTTTCATTCAAGTTTAACACACACACACACACACATACCCTGCATATTTGGGCTCAATTTTCCTTGTGATGTCACGCGATAATACAATTGGTGCTCCGCCGTGTTTTTAAACTTCACACACCTTCACTAGAATCATTTGGATGATTTCAGCCGTGGAATTGCCAATCTTGACCCGAACTAAAGGTAAAAGGAGGTGTTAACTTGAATATTACCGCTTCATGACATCACAAGGTGGAAGAGAGCATTTTTGAGCTTTGGAGATGTAGACAGACTAATAATCAAATAAATCAAATAAACAAACACAACTTTTTTTGAGGAGGTAACAGCATTATAACATGTCTTAAAGCTCACAAGAGTCCATTTTGCGCAATGTAGAGTTTCAATTAAATAGTTCAATCAAAGTTGAATACCACACTACAAAACACCAAGTCAACGCAGTAACATCTCTGTATATACCGATGACTGACCTTCCAGCAGAAAAAGTTCCACACTGCACCTTTAATTCCAAGCGATCTAACTAACCCACACACGGATCTGAACTTCTAATCTGCCGAGCCTGTACCTCGGAATCAGCTCATACACCCATCACTCACTGAAAAACCCAACTGTACTTTTCCCCGACTCCATCGTCATAGTAACCAGGTTGTGTTGAACTCAAATGAATTCTGCCTGTGGCTTTGCAGGGAAATTGCTCGAGTCTGTCAGTCAGGAGCTCTCTACACGGCCCACGTCCAAAAAGTGTCAAATCAGCCAAAAACACTCACTGGCTTTGGATTTATATAGAAATGTGTTGGGGATAAATTGGTTCCTTCCACAAACGTGTTTCCAATGTGGCGACAGCAGCAGGAACACGGCTCCGAAACGCCAAAAGAGATTGTTTTTTTCTTTTTTTTTTCCCTTTTTTGTTTTTCATGTTTTTTTTTGTATTTTTCCATACTTTTATTTAGAAAGTTTTCAGTCTACATGTGATCAATGAGTCCATGGAAATAGAAAGTTAGAGGTGCGTTGTGTAACTTTTCTGGTGGAAAGGTCCGCTTTTCTCCATGGAGATGTTATTACTTTGTCAAAAATGTTTCACAGTGTGGCTTTAGACCAAACCAGGCCAATTTTCACGTCAGATCTGTGGAGAGGCGACCCAGCTCACAGTCAGAATGCCTGTTTTTTTTTTCTATTTTTGAGTTATAAAACCACCTGTAACTAAGTAAATGTAAGGTAGATCTGTTTATTGTCATATTGTGGAACATTCCAAGCAGAGCAATGACATCTTCATAGAAACAACTGAACTGAAAAGTTACATAATACACCTTTAAAGGTCTTATATTACACAAAATTGACTCTTGTGAGCGTTAAATCATGTTATAATGTTGTTTCCTCCTCAAAAACAGACCTGGAGTTGTGTTTTGTTTCATTCACATGTTTGAGTAACACTTTATTATTTGTCTGTTTAAATCTCCAAAGCTCAAAATGCTCTGTTCCACCTTGTGATGTCATGAAGCAGTAGTTTTCAAGTTTCAAGATTCTAATAAAGGTGTAGGGAGTTTAAAAACACAGTTAAGTAATTCTGGTATTGTATTATCACAGACCCTGCGTATTTAGGCAGGGTCTGTGATACCTGATTTTCTCTCAGACAGAAAACACTCTGTTCCACCTTGTGATGTCATGTGGTGATACAGGAAGTGCTCCGCTGTGTCTTTAAACTCCACACACCATTAGAATCATTTGGATGATTTCAGTCCTGGGACTGGGATTGATCTCTACCAAACTAAAGGTAAAAGGAGCCGTTCACTTGAAAACTACAACTTCGTGACATCACAAGGTGGAACAGAGCATTTTGAGCTTTGGAGATGTGGACAGAGTGGACAGACTAATAATAAAGTGTTACTCAAACATGAATGAAACAAAACACAACTTCAGGTCTGTTTTTGAGGAGGAAACAACATTCTAACATGACTTAACGCTCACGTGAGTCTGTTTTGTATATAATCGGCCCTTTAACTTTAAGACAGTCCTTCACGCTGTCTGTGCACGCAACATAATGAAACCGGATCTGAATGTGTGTACAAAGATGTCCGCCTCTGCCGCTGATAATGAATGTCATATGAGCTCCACGGCTGCTTCCCTCGCCATGCCCGCCGTCCAATCAGATGAGCTCTATTTAACCTGACACAGACAAATGACTGCCATGGGAATAAGAGCACGGCGGATTGGAGCTGTCAGCCTGACCTTACGCCGAGCCTTAACTGGGATGGAACAGGAGAGACCAGTGTAAACAACGACCAACCAGGACTAAACCAGGTCACGATCAAAGTGCACTATGTAACATTTCTGATCGTCTGACTGTCTCCAGGGAGATGTATTACAGTTATTACTTCGATTTAGATAAACTTTATTGATCCATAAGGGAAATGTACACGAGGTTGTGAGGAAAACAGTGCAAAGATGACATGATCTGGAAATAAACCTTTCTTTTTCTTGTTTCTCAGAAAGAAATGGAGACAAGCTAATGGCGTCGCCAGGTGAAGTTACACCTAAAAGTCAGGTCTGTGGAGAGGCGACCCCACTCACAGTAAGAATGCATGTTTTTCAAGGTGTTTGTGAGCAATAAAAACACGTGTAATTGAAAACTACTGTGTTGTATTAAACTTGTCTGTCTTGGATCCAATACAGGTTTCGCTTATTCTAAAAAAAAAACAAAAAAACATCTCTCTGTAAACTGGCTTACCTCTCCACAGATATGGCCTGCTTTCCTTTATGGAGAAAGCTTAAAGGTGCATTGTGTAACTTTTCTGGTGGAGGATCTGCCACTTGCTTTTCTCCATGGAGATGTTATTGCTTTGTCTGGAATGTTTCACAGTATGGCATTAAACCTTTCTATCTTCATGGAGACCAAACCAGACCAAGTTACAGGTCAGATCTGTGGAGAGGCGACCCCGCTCACAGTCAGAATTTTGTTTTTCTAGGTATTTTTGAGCTCTAAAACCACCTGTAATTGAATAAATGTAAAGTAGAGCTGTTTAAAGTCACACTGTGGAACATTCGAAGCAGAGCAATGACATCTCCATAGAAACAAGCAGGTGATGGACCCCTAACTGAAAAGTTACACAGTGCACCTTTGACAGGCTGAACTGCGCCACTTTTACAAAAGGCAATTAGGATCAATTATATAAAAGATTTTGCTAAAACAAAAAAATAAAAATCACAGTTTGGCCATTTTTTAGGTTTATAATTTTACTTCCAAATTGGAGATGGCGTCATCACACTTCTTTTCTTCTTATTCTTTAACTGTTTCCTGGTAACCATGTAGTAGTCTGACCTAAAACTCCTCCAGGACTTCATTATTAGACAAAAATATATATGCAAAAACATCCTTACTTTGTTGAATCAGCTTTGTAAAGTAATAAAAAAGTGTTTTTTGCGTGTTCATTGTGCCAAACGTTTGGGTTTTGGGATTCTGAATCTCCCCAGCGTGATGTCATCAATGTGTTTTAGAACTCGGCTCTACTTCCTGTCATTTTCAACATAGTTTTCAACTTGTCTGACTTTTCAACTGGCACTTGGTTGGTGTAAAATTCTTGTGTATTTCCAACAGGTATTATCTCACCAAATTAGGTAAAAAAAAAAAACAAAACAAAAAAAAAACTGTCATATTGTGTAACATTCTGGGGAAAACAATAACTCAGTGGAGACACAGACACAGCTCTGACTTAGACAACCTTCTGAATTTAGTTTGCTCTCATTTGTATCCAAACAATATATCTGTTCTTATGTTTTATAGATATTTAAAGGTACAGTATGTAATTTTCTGGAAATGGCACAGCACCTTATGATTCCATGGAAACAGAAATTTAAAACTGTACTTTGGAACATGCAGTTATGCAACACGGAGGAAGATTATATCCAAAGGAACAACATTTCCATGGAAACCAGCAAGAGGAGGCGCTCTTGGCTTTTTTCTAGTTTATTCTTTGACTTAAAACGTAACAGTACTGTGGCTTTAAAGGTGCACTGCGTAACATTTCTAGCGGATGGTCCGCCACCTGCTTGTCTCCATGGAATTAACATTGCTTTGTCTTAAATGTTCCACGGTATAGATTAATCCTGTCTGTCACAAGGGAGACAAGCAGGTTATAGCACTACGCTACATTACAGTGCAGATCTGTGGAGAGACGTAACTATTCACAGAAGAAATGACGTATTTTTGATTAACAGAAACTCCCGTAATGAATAAATACTAGATGGATATATTTAAGGTCATATCATGGAACTTTCCAGACATAGCAATAACATCTCCATGGAGACAAGCATGTGACAAACCCTCCACTAGAAAAGTTGCGCAGTGCCCCTTTAAATTAATAATAATAAAATGAGAGAAAAATGTACAAGTGATTGACATTTTGGGATGTTAGGCTCTAATTACAATGAAACCAAGACTAAAAACACGTCTTCTGTACGAGCTCGACCGCCCTTCGCCCCGGCAGGCGTCCTTCCACCACATCTTGAGAAACACTCCACTCCGCCTTTAATGTCAGAGATGGATTACCATGTCAAATGGCAAGATAAGCCTCTGTTTAGCTAGCCCCACAGAGACCCGCTCACTGTACTCATAATGGAGATAACCGGCATGTTCATTCACCGCCAGCTCGAGGATAAGGAGATCGTCGGGTGAATCGTAATGCGCCGTAGGACGTGTAATTGAAAAAAGGCAGCGCACAAAACAAAGCACGTGATTGGTGGAGCTCGGGGTGGTGGGTGGTGCTGGAAAGGCGGAGGAGGCAGAGGATGAACAGATGAAATGAGGTCTCTTCGGAAGGATGGCGAAAGGATTAAAACGCAAAGACAACGAGTGTTTAGGAGGTGGCACAATGCAAGGCCCAGAGGAGCAGTTTGGAGAAAAGGAAGCTGGAATAGATTAAAGACTGATGAAACAAGGCGTGAAGGTCTTATATTTTGCTGTATGGAAGATTTGAAAGGCTGGGGAGCTTGGAGTAGAGCCACTGTTCCTCCATGTTGAAAGGAGCAGCAAACGAAAAGTTACATAATGAGCGTTTAAAGGTCCTATATTACGCAAAGCTGCCTCTTGTGAGCTTTAAGACATGTTCTAAAGCTGTTACCTCCTCAAAACCAGACCTGGAGTTGTGTTTGTTTCATTCACACATGTTTGAGTAACTTTATTATTAGTCTGTCTACATCTCCAAAGCTCAAAATGCTCTGTTCCACCTTGTGATGTCATGAAGTGGTAGTTTTCAAGTGAACATCTAACTTAGTTTTGCAGAGATCGGCAATTCCAGGACTGAAATGATCCAAATGATGTTAGTGAAGGTATGTGGAGTTTAAAAAAACAACAACAGTGGAGCGGTTCCTGCATTACCACATGACATCAGTGAAGGGTAAAAGGTGAAACAGTGTCTGCTGTTTGTGCTCCACTGTGTTTTTGAACTCCATACACCTTCCCTTGAATCATTTAATAGAAAAGATGAAATACGGTTGAAGCAAGTGAAGGTATTTTGCTGTATAGACGATTTGGTTAAAATCTTACCTTACCTCAGCTAAAATCTTACCTTATTACATAAAAATAGCAAACATCTCCCCACTATTGCAAGGAAAAGTACCCAGATAAATACCAAATCCCAAAATATACTGATCCAGCTCTCATATATTAAAAAATAAGTCTGTATTGTAATTATCAGGACCATAAGGTACAGAGATGGGGGTCAAATAAAAACAGTACATTTGGTTGGTCACAGTGAAACAAATGTACCTATTGCATTTTTTGGACATCTCTAAAACTCTGTCTCGTACTCTTCCAAAACCATCTGCCCTTAACGTATCTTGATGCAATGTTTACAATGAGAGCCTCCTCCCTCTAAGCATGCACCTGGCCCCATCGCTCTCTCTGATTCATGTGCTGTGCTTGTGAATCACTGTTCTGTGGATCCAGGCCCGGAGCAGGAGGGCCCCAGATGAGTGATCCTTTACCCAGCTCAGGAGAGACGTGTAGGGGCTACAAAGAGCTCCTACACCCCCCCGTTCTCCGGCCCACGCCTGGATGTCCCGGGGCTCTCTACAGGAGGGGCAGACTCACAAATACAGTGCGTGGAGAAACAGATCAGGACCAAGGGGACTAAAGAAGAATGAAAAAAGAAATAAAGCTGGACTATAACGGACAAAACCAAAACAAGACTGACCAGTGTGTAAAAGACAGTACAGATATGTCACTATTGACAGAGATTTTAAATTAGAAAAACAAGTCTTTCATCAAATCTGACTTTTATCATTTGCATCTTTTATCCAAAGTGCAGCCATTTTTATCTTTTAATACTTCTGAACGGGTCACGCATACTTTTATCTCCTCTCGTTTAAACTACTGTAATGCATTTTTTTCTGGAATCAGTCACCACACACTTCATCGCTTACAGTTCTTACAATTCTGCCGCACAGCCTTTATCTGGAACGAAAAAACTAGATCACATAATCCCGCTGACTTTAAGATTTTGTTGTTCGTTTTTAAAGCTTTGAATGGACCAGTCCCATAAGTACATCTTGGACCTTCTTCAGATTTACACCCCAGTATACACTCTGAGGTCCGAGGGCCGGCTCCAGCTCGTGGTGCCTAAGACCAGACTTAAAACCAGGGGGGCAGGACCTTCTCTGTGGCCCTAAGCTCTGGAACATTCTGCCTCTCCCATGTCCAAACACACTATTACACAAAATTGACTCATGTGAGCTTTAAGCCACGTTATTATAATGATTCCACACCAAAAACAGACCTGGAGTTGTGTTTTGTTTCATTCACATGTTTGAGTAACACTTTATTATAGTCTGTCTACATCTCCAAAGCTGAAAATGCTCTGTTCCACCTTGTGATGTCATGAAGCAGTAGTTTTCAAGCAAACAGCCCTGTGACGGTTTTCTGTTCCTGGGTAATGACAATGTCGTAGTCAGAAGGATGTTTCTGATTATTTAATTAATGACATTCCCAAAAAGTGAGTGCTATATTCAAGACAGTGAAACAAAAAGGTATTTACAACATGTACACACAACAGCAGAAATATGCTTCATATGTCATAAGCTCTATAGGTTGTTACCTCCGCCAAGGAGGTTATGTTTTCGCCTGAGTTTGTTTGTTTGTTTGTTTGTTTGTTTGTTTGTTTGTTTGTCTGTTTGTTTGTTTGTTCAGATCTTGATAAAAATTTCAGGAAATGTTCCTAATGGTAAATCCAACAGATGATTAAATTTTGGTGATGATCCAGAAGAAATCCTGGATTCTGGATCACTTTGAAAACTGAGCTGCTTGGCGGAGGTCTGCGCTCTCTGAGTGCTTTTCTAGTTACTTCTGTGTACAAATCCTGGCCCAGACTGACTGAGGGAGGGAGAGTGACCCTCTTTTATTCACCAAGGCTCCTCCCCCAAGCCAATTAACACAAAAATACAGATTTTCAACGTCAAAAACCCGAATTAACAATAATAACAAAAATATAGAAAAATACACAAAAATCCACTGTGCAGCATGGCCATGTCTCTGCGCCTGTAGCAGAAACAGGAAAAATAATATGGATAATTTAGTGTGGTAAATGATATTTTGCGGTGACGTCACTATGTCGTCAGACGCCAATGTCCTGCGCATGACGACGGAAATAGGAAGTGAGTGAGGCGCTCGGTTTGACAGTGGGGCTCGCGAACGGGAGATGGAGACTGGTTTGGAGTTTGTTGGAAAACAAAATTATGGACATGGATGGTTTAACAGTGGACTCGTGTGCACCCAAGACTATTGTAGTGGTGAAGGGACGGTAAAAATAGCGGAGAACAGAACGGAATGAAAGAAACCAGGTAAGTGGCTAGCGCGGGCTTTGACGGAGCTACTCCATCACAAGCCCCTTTTACCTTTTGTTCAGTAGAGCTTGGCAATTCCAGGTCTGAAATGATCCAAATGATTCTAGTGAAGGTGTATAGAGTTTAAAAACACAGTGGAGCACTTTCTGTATTACCACATGACATCACAAGGTGGAGTATTTTCCAGCTTTGTGTGTTAAAAGATGCGTGAATGAAACAAAACTCAACCCCAGGTATGTTTTCGATGAGGAAACAACATTATAACATAGATCAGAAAATAACGTAATATGGGCCCTTTAATTTCTATGGCAATGTTTTCAATTTTATTCTGAATCCAATGGAGAGGAGCAAAAAATGAAAAAGCTCCAACAAAACCAAAGAGTAAACCAGTATGAAATCTGATCTATATGTTTTTTTTGTAATTCAAGCCTGGAGCTGGAGTGTCCCACATGGATGATTTTACCCAGCTCAGGAGAGACGCGTGGGGGCTACAAAGAGCTGTTACGCCCCCCTGTTCTCCAGCCCACGCCTGGATGTCCCGAGGCACGCTACAGGAGGGGCAGACTCTCTCTTATACAGTGTACGGTACACACATGGAGAAACAGAAGACTGCTGGGGTTAAAGCAAGACTCCTACACAGACACTGGAGCTGGATTGAAGATAGCCACAGGAAACATCACTCTGAAAAAAATAACTGAAGTGATCCTGTAATTCCCTGAACCGAACACGTCAAGGCTGCTCTTTGTCACCTGTACTGTTTATCGTGCTTATTTTGCATCGCAGACTGTATAAAGAAGTGGACTAAGGGAGCGTGACGTCACCGGTAGCGTTCAGCTCCAGTCAAATGAAGCTCACGAGGCTAGCGGTTACAGGGAAAAATTAAAAACACCAGCTAAGAGCGGGTTAATACGAACATTTTAAGACCAAAATGACGAGTCTCACAGCAGCAGTTACAGAGAAATGGATGACAATATTTTAAGGTAAAGTCAATTGGAGCCAGAGTCGATGGAGCCGGCAGCGCCCCCATGCTCACTTCCTATTTGCGACAGGACAGCATCATCCTGAAAAAAATAATAATCTACACGTCAAGGCTGCCCTATGTCCCCTGTACTGTTTATCTTGCTAATAGATTACATGTTTTAGTTACTATGGTTACGTGCACAAAGTCTAAACAACTGAATTTAAATTATCTTTCCTCCATTATTTTTTATTTTTTTTCCAAAACCTGTCAGCCCACTCTTGTCCCAGGCTACATCACAGTCTGTTTATATAAATGGACATAGCTAATCCGCTAACTGCCACATTCTAAACAGGAAGTGTTCATGGGGGGCGCTTCCGGCTCCATCGACGTCACAATTGACTTTACATTGAAAAATCGCCACCATCGACCGATTAATCAAATAATCGACTAGAGCCGTTGATTTTAAAAAGCCCATATTACAATGTTTTCCATCTGCGTTTTAATGTTGATGGAGTTGTGTTTTGATTTTTTGTTTCATTCACACGTTTAATACACAAAACCTGCATATTTAAGCTGAGTTCTTGTCTCATGCTGAAAACACTCCACCTCTTCCACCTTGTGAGGTCATGTTGTAATACAGGAAGTGCTCCACTGTGTTTTTAAACTCCACACACCTTCACTAGAATCATTTGGTAAATTTCAGCTCTGGCATTGCCGATCTCTACTAAATAAAAGGTAAAAGGAGCTGAAAAGTACCACTTCATGACATCACAAAGCTTTGGAGATGTAGACAGACTAATAATAAAGAGTTACTCAAACATGTGAATAAAACAAACACAACTCCAGGTCTGTTTTTGAGGAGTTAACAACATTATAACAAGGCTTAAAGCTCAAAAGAGTCAATTTTGTGTAATATAGGACCTTCAACCATCTACTACAGCCTATTAACCCACAAACCTCTAACACAGCACTATATATACCACAGTGTAGTGACCCCTACTGGTGGATTAAAGCCAAAACACTGCGGTAGCACATCAATCAACACGACATTATGAGATTGACAAACAGATGGGAATAGGACGGGCTTGGCTGTACTCTATAGACGGCTATAAGAGGAGAGCCATATTGTGAATGAGTGAGTCAACTGCCTCGCTTAGTTTCAGTACCTGTCACTCAAATGTCCAAAAAATAAGACCAAAGACCTGAGACGTGGACCTCCTTCAACAATCACCAGACCTGAACCTGTCCCCAGTCCAGAGACAAAGGGACAATACAGGGACAGAGTGGAGTCCAAAGTCCAGACTGAGTGGAGGACTAAAGGGGGAGAGTGAGGAGAGAACAGGGGCGAGGTCTGGAGGGCTAAAGGGGGAGAGTGAGGGGAACATGGGCGAGGTCTGGAGGGCTAAAGGGGGAGAGTGAAGGGAGAACAGGGGCGAGGTCTGGAGGGCTAAAGGGGGAGAGTGAGGGGAGAACAGGGGCGAGGTCTGGAGGGCTAAAGGGGGAGAGTGAGGAGAGAACAGGGGCGAGGTCTGGAGGGCTAAAGGGGGAGAGTGAGGGGGGGAGCCGGAGCGAGGTCTGGAGGGCTAAAGGGGGAGAATGAGGGGAGAACAGGGGCGAGGTCTGGAGGGCTAAAGGGGGAGAGTGAGGAGGAACATGGGCGAGGTCTGGAGGGCTAAAGGGGGAGAGTGAGGAGGAACATGGGCGAGGTCTGGAGGGCTAAAGGGGGAGAGTGAGGGGAGAACAGGGGCGAGGTCTGGAGGGCTAAAGGGGGAGAGTGAGGAGGAACATGGGCGAGGTCTGGAGGGCTAAAGGGGGAGAGTGAGGGGAGAACAGGGGCGAGGTCTGGAGGGCTAAAGGGGGAGAGTGAGGAGGAACATGGGCGAGGTCTGGAGGGCTAAAGGGGGAGAGTGAGGAGGAACATGGGCGAGGTCTGGAGGGCTAAAGGGGGAGAGTGAGGGGAGAACAGGGGCGAGGTCTGGAGGGCTAAAGGGGGAGAATGAGGGGAGAACAGGGGCGAGGTCTGGAGGGCTAAAGGGGGAGAGTGAGGAGGAACATGGGCGAGGTCTGGAGGGCTAAAGGGGGAGAGTGAGGGGAGAACAGGGGCGAGGTCTGGAGGGCTAAAGGGGGAGAGTGAGGGGGGAGCCGGGGCGAGGTCTGGAGGGCTAAAGGGGGAGAGTGAGGGGAGAACATGGGTGAGGTCTGGAGGGCTAAAGGGGGAGAGTGAGGAGGAACATGGGCGAGGTCTGGAGGGCTAAAGGGGGAGAGTGAGGGGAGAACAGGGGCGAGGTCTGGAGGGCTAAAGGGGGAGAATGAGGGGAGAACAGGGGCGAGGTCTGGAGGGCTAAAGGGGGAGAGTGAGGAGGAACATGGGCGAGGTCTGGAGGGCTAAAGGGGGAGAGTGAGGGGAGAACAGGGGCGAGGTCTGGAGGGCTAAAGGGGGAGAGTGAGGGGGGAGCCGGGGCGAGGTCTGGAGGGCTAAAGGGGGAGAGTGAGGGGAACATGGGCGAGGTCTGGAGGGCTAAAGGGGGAGAGTGAAGGGAGAACAGGGGCGAGGTCTGGAGGGCTAAAGGGGGAGAGTGAGGAGGAACATGGGCGAGGTCTGGAGGGCTAAAGGGGGAGAGTGAGGGGAGAACAGGGGCGAGGTCTGGAGGGCTAAAGGGGGAGAGTGAGGGGGGAGCCGGGGCGAGGTCTGGAGGGCTAAAGGGGGAGAGTGAGGGGAGAACATGGGTGAGGTCTGGAGGGCTAAATTACGTATTTGTAATCAGAAACACTCGGCTGTTATCAGGGCAGTCTTTTGTGATGTCACATAGTACATGAACTTGCCATAGCCACTGGAGCAAGAATGTATTTTTTATTTTATTTTTTACATATTCTTGACCAGAAACTGCAAATTTACCTTATTTTACACTAAAATTACCCCATAAAAAGCACTTGGAACAGTAGAGAATGCTATTCAAATACAATATACACAGTTTGGTAGTGAAAACAGTGTTGATTTCACAATGTTTAGTTCCAGTTTTAATATGTAGTTTTTTTTTTGTTTTTTTTTTTGTTTTTTTTTAGAAACAAAGAAAAGAGGATGAGAGCCTATTTTCTCTTCTTTGTTCCTAGAATGAGGAAAATTCATATTATATTTCAATCTCTTAATAACTCACAGTTATTTCATTCCTGCTATAAACTACAGCAACAGAATCCGTCTTCCATTTCTTTGTGCACATTTGGTTACATTACATTTCATTACGTCCTCCCACCTCTCTCTCTCATAAGACAGCACGGGTCTGAGTCAGCCTGGAGTTCTCTGGCGCGCTCGCAAACCCACACAGATCCGCCGGGGTCAGAGGTCACGCACACCCCGCCGCAGCCAATCGTCTCTGTGATCATCCGGCAGTTTAGAGGAAGTGGGTGGACAAACACAGGAGCGGGCAGGTTAAGAAGAGCCTTCCAACAATCTGCACAGCTCGGCGCGTGATTGACAAAGAGACAAACAAAATGGTTGTTTGGTGAGACACTTTCGAAGAAGTCTGAGATGAATTAATATAAAACAAAGAACACACAAAAAGAGGCAAAGTGGGAGGTTATAGCGGTTTAGTTTGCATTTCTTTCAGTATTGCAAAGTGTCAGATACATTTTTCCCTAGTTCGTCCCATGGACTGTATATATAAAAGGACTTTGCTAACCCACTAGCTGCCGTGTTTCGAACAGGAAGTGATTATGGGGGCGCTTCAGGCTCCATTAACTGTTTCCAATTGACTTTACATTAAAAAATCGTCACCCCTTCATTTTGGTCTTAGAATGTTCATATTAACCCGTTCTACATCATCCTGGTGTTTTTACTTTGCTATTTTGTCCGTAAATAAATTCCTGTTAAAACTAAATTAATTCCTGTAACTGCTGGCCTTTTGAGCTTCATTTGACTGGAGCAAAACTCTATGGGTGACGTCACACTTCTGTGGTTAGTACTTGGATGGGAGACTGCTGGGAATATTAAATGTCGCACTGGGGGGCACCAGTGACAAAATCGGTTGTTGTGTCCTTAGGCAAGACACTTCACCCACATTGCCGATTATGGATGTGTGTGAGTGTTGGTGGTGGTTGGAGGAGCCAATGGCGCAGATTGGCAGCCTCACTTCCATCTGTCTGCCCCAGGGCGTTTAAGAACTTTGAGTGTCCAAAAAAGCTGTCTGCTCCCTTCACCTGCCCCTCCCTTCACCTGCGTCTGATCCTTCACCTGCCCCTCCGTCACCTGTGTCTGACCCTTCACCTGCCCCTCCTTCACCTACCCCTCCCTT
Source organism: Taenioides sp. WSHXM2023 (assembly GCA_029959045.1). Lineage (NCBI taxonomy): Eukaryota > Metazoa > Chordata > Actinopteri > Gobiiformes > Gobiidae > Taenioides > Taenioides sp. WSHXM2023. Next base: position 20,372,968 of record CM057087.1, read on the forward strand.
CACCTGCCCCTCCTTCACCTGTGTCTGACCCTTCACCTGCCCCTCCCTCACCTGTGTCTGACCCCTCACCTGCCCCTCCCTCACCTGTGTCTGCTCCCTTCACCTGCCCTTCACCTGCCCCTCCCTCACCTGTGTCTGCTCCCTTCACCTGCCCTGCTCTTCACCTGCCCCTCTCTCACCTGTGTCTGACCCTTCACCTGCCCCTCCTTCACCTACCCCTCCCTTCACCTGCCCCTCCCTCACCTGTGTCTGACCCCTCACCTGCCCCTCCTTCACCTGTGTCTGACCCTTCACCTGCCCCTCCCTCACCTGTGTCTGACCCCTCACCTGCCCCTCCCTCACCTGTGTCTGCTCCCTTCACCTGCCCTTCACCTGCCCCTCCCTCACCTGTGTCTGCTCCCTTCACCTGCCCTGCTCTTCACCTGCCCCTCTCTCACCTGTGTCTGACCCTTCACCTGCCCCTCCCTCACCTGTGTCTGACCCCTCACCTGCCCCTCCTTCACCTGTGTCTGACCCCTCACCTGCCCCTCTCTCACCTGTGTCTGACCCTTCACCTGCCCCTCTCTCACCTGTGTCTGCTCCCTTCACCTGCCCCGCTCTTCGCCTGCCCCTCTCTCACCTGTGTCTGACCCCTCACCTGCCCGTCCCTCACCTGCACCTGCCCAGGTGGTCCATGGTTCCATATCGACCTTTTACTGCTGTATTGACCTTGGGCAAGACACCTTCCCTGTTATTGTTATTGTTATTGTTATTATCAGAACGCTCATAACACAGAATCGGGCTAAAATATTAATTGTCATCAAGTCAACAGTTTTTCTGGCTGTAATTGTCACATCGCACAGGCTGCAATTATATTTTAGGCAAACTAATATCCACTGTAAGCACCGGGCCGGCGTCTCTACGGGCTGTACGTATGAAGCCTGCAATTAGAGACTCCCAACTGAAAAAACGACTCGCATCCTTTTGTTTACTTACCAAAGTCAAAATAATACCGAGGGGATTATTTAGATCTTATTTAGTTTTTAAAGTCACATTATATTTATATTTAACTCTATAGCCAAATAACAGATCAAAATAGAAGCATGTTTTGTTGTTTTGTTTTTTCATTGTTAGTTTATGTAACTGAAAAACATCTATTTTTACTGCGTGCGAACTTGTATCTGCACAAGTCTGACTCCTGTTTCTTATTTAGCCTCGAGCAGTGGTTCCCAAAGAGGCCTGGGGGGGGGCCTCAGAAGCAGGGGGGGCCCAAAGGTTATCCACACAACAAGTAAGAAAGAAAGAAACTAGAGATTTAAATTAACTTTACATAAGATATTTGTTTATATTTGTTTATATTAGTATTAAGCCCACAGGAATGTTTTTTTAACAGGAGAAAACACGTCATATTCTTTCATATTTAGTGTAAAATGTGTGTATAGTGTGATCTTTGCGTCGATGGGGGGGCCGCAGCACAGCCACTACATGTTTCCATGGAAATATACAGTTAAAACCATACTTAGGACACATTTTAGGCCATACTGTGGAAGATTATAGCCAAAGGAACAACATTTCCATGGAAACAAGCAGGAGAAATGGAGAAATAAAGAGTCAGGTTTGTGGAGATGCAAGCCCCCACCCAGTAAAGACACGTTCTTCTGTTTTTCAGTTCAATTAACACACCCATAATGAAAAAAAACAAAACAAAACATGCTTTTACTGATCTGTCTATGTTTTGCCAAAAAAAAAAAAAAAAAAAAAAAAAGTGATATATTGGGGCTTTAACTGTGGCCTTGTGTTTTATGGTCTTTATAAACACACTCGGTCCAGTTTGTGTTATTTACAGCGATGGACTGAGTTTGTCTCTGTCCGTCAAGACTCCGGGAGGTCGGGTCATCACATTCTCCAGCAGCAGCTCTAAAAATGACAGCCTAACCGCCCTGCTCCCCGGAGCTCGTACACTCATCCGTCTGTGTGTGTGTGTTCATCTTCTTCCTCTCCTCTTCTCTCCTCCCCTTCTCTTCCTCTGCTCCAGTCGCACTTTCATCTGGGGCTGTGGGTCGCCGCCATGTTTGTCCATCTTATTGTCAGCCGCGACCTCCGACCTCTGACCTCATTATGGCGAGCTGTCAGCAAGCGCCGGATGACCTGGAGGAGAGAGGGGAGGAAGAGAGAAGAGAGAGGGAGCGCCGGCACACAGAGAGAAGAAAGAGGGAGGGAGGGAGAGGTGGGGACAGAAAGAATAAGGGGAGAAACAGAGAGGGAGAGAGAGAGACTGAGGGAGAGGAAGGGAGAGAGAGAAGGGAGAGGGGAGAGAGAGAGAGGAGAGCGAGGGAGAGACTGAGGGAGAGGAAGGGAGAGAGAAGGGAGAGGGGAGAAAGAGAGAGGGAGCACCAGCGCACAGACAGAAGAGAGAGGGAGAGAGATGGGGACACAAAGAGTAAGAGGAGAGACAGAGAGGGAGAGAGAGAGAGACTGAGGAAGAGGAAGGAGAGGGGAGAGAGAGCGGGAGCACCGGTGCACAGACAGAAGACGGAGGGAGGAAGGGAGAGGTGGAGAGAGAAAGAGTATGGGGAGAGACATGGAGAGGAAGAGTAAGGGAAGAGACAGAGAGGGAGAGAGATGGCAAGATAGAGAGAGAGACTGAGGGAGAGGGGAGAGAGAGAGGGAGCACCGGTGCACAGACAGAAGAGAGAGGGAAAGAGTAGGGAGAGGTGAAGAGGCCGAGAGGATGGAAGGGAGAGGGGAGAGCGAGAAAGAGTAAGGTGAAGGGAAGAAGAAAGAGAGGAGGGAGAGATGCTGAGTGAGATAGAGAAAGAGTGATGGAGTAGGACGGAGGGAGAGGAGAGTGAGGGAGACAGAGAGGAGGAGGGAAGACAAAGGGGAAGAGAAAGAGGAGATGGAGGGAGATGACAGAGAGAGAGAAGTAAGATGAGATGAAGAGAGATGGGGGACTGTAAACAGCAGGTCCTATAGACTCAGTGCGCTGGGTTATGGATTATTTATAGAAACAGAAAAACACTGTGAAGTTCAAAAGGACCAAAGCAGAAAATAAATCAGGACTAAACCAAGTCTGAACCAGGTCTCACAAAGCTCCAGACGTGTCATGGAACTGAGCAGATACTGTTTATATAAATGGACATAGCTAACAAACAGGAAGTGAGCATGGGGGTCTTCTGGCTTCATCGACTCTGGCACTAATTGACTTTGTATTGAAAAAAAAAAAGTCTCCCCTTCTCTCTGTAACTGCTGCAGTGAGCGTCGTCATTTTGGTCTTAAAATGTTTGTATTAACCCGCGCTACATGATCCTGGTGATCCTGTTCGCCCCTATAACTGCAAGCCTCGGTGAGCTTCATTTGACTGGAGCCGGACGCTATGAGTGACGTCACAGTCCTTAGTCCGCTTCTTTATACAGGCTATAATGTTAACACACTTCCACTCTGAGTTTGAACCAATTTAAATAACCTCTATTTGCACTTACCGGAAGACGTTTGGAAACACGTGGATGACGATTTCCGGTGGAGTTCCCGACACTGGGCATGGGATAAAACCGTGGATTCAGCAGCAGCGTCTTCACAACCTGCCAAAGTTTTCCATGGAGGACGGGACTCTAATCGTGTCTTTAATGTCACTCGCAGGCAGCTGGTTGGAACTGTTGATCTGCCGAACAGAACAAAACGCTACAACATCTTTATTTTTTTTTTAATTTTCTTTTAAGTTAGACAATACACATATTAATAGAAAATTTATAAAAAGGAAAAAAGAAAGAACACAATGAGTGCATATACATGCGCTTGAGTATCCCGGTTATAATCAGGTTTTTCAAGTTTCGATTTTGTTGTATTTTTTAGCTGTTAAAAATGACTTTTCCTGAAGTTATGTCAGAGCTCCACAGTCTGATGTTCTTCTTTGAATGTACGTCTTCTTTTTTGTTGTTAGAAACCCGTTAAAAAGCCTTAAGTTAGCAAAGTTGCTCCATGTTTAGCTCTTTGCCATATCTGTGCCCTAGTTACCATAGCAACCAGTCTAAATATCCAGGATACTCTGATTCCTCGTGTGCACAGGAATATGAGTATCCAGAAAACAATAATAATAATAATAATAATTATTATTATTATTATTATTATTATTATTATTATTATTATTATTATTATTAATAATAATTTATTTATTTTTAATATTTGGAAACTCTATCCACATCTAATCCACTATTTATGTAGCACATTTCATACACAAAACAGTTTCCAAAGTGCTGCACAATACAGATAAAAAATACAATGAGAATATAAAATAAAACTCCATTTATTCCACTAGTCCTTGTTAAGACAATAAAACGAGAAAATCAAATAAGAGCAATAACAGCGGACACACTGTTAAAACCTGAGATGTTAAATTAGAAATATTTTTTGGAGCTGTCAAAGTGTTGGTGATTTTGTGGTAGTAAAGTACATTTATTTAATTTTCATTCCTAACCTGTAATTGTCATTTTGTCTCATGCCTCTCAAACAGCTCGTGCTAATTAGTTCACTCTTTCCAATTATAAATTTCCAGTTAAAGTTCCACATTTCCACTTATCCACAAGGGACTCTTCTGTTCGTCTGTGTCCTCAGCCTTATGTCTCACAGTCCTTTTGTTTCGTCTCCTCCGTTTTCAAGTCCACAGAATTACACTTGGCTCGGGACGAAAAGAAAAACCTCCTCTCCATTCTTCAAACACGCGCCCAGGCTAAAACCTTTTCAACTTCAGGTCTGTGGACTCGACTTTGAACCGGGTCCAGATCGCCGCTGTGAGACGATTCACTGTCAATCCAGAGACAGAAGGAAGGAGGAGAGGACCGGAGAGGGGATCCAGGACTTTGGATAGGAACCAAAGAGATCAGGAGTCTAACCCACAACCTCCTGAGTGAGAGGAGGAGAGAGGATAACCACTCTGCCACAGTAACACAGAAAAGATGTGCACACTCTGCTCGGAGAAGAGACTCTCCGGACTGGGCCTGGTTAGTACTTAGATTGGAGACTCCTGGGAAAACCAAGTGGAGCGCCAGTGTACTTAAGCAAGACACTTCACCCACATTTCCTAAAAAAATGTAAGAAAGATGTTTGGCAATTACAAGATGAACACAGAGTTACCAATTCTGATTTAAGGCGTCCAAATTGAAATGTAAATGAAAATAAATTACTGGGAGTTATAAACAACAGTAAATTATCATGGAAAGCCCACATTAAACATATAAAAAAAAACAAAATTTCCAAAAGTCTTGCTATAATAAACAAAGTGAAGTATTACCTTGACCAAAACGCCCTTTGTACATTATATATTATTATTGTGTTGAAGTGTGGGGGGAAACTTACCAATGTTCAGTTAATCCATTGATTATATTACAAAAACGAGCTTTGCGAATCATCCATAATGTCGTTTTTTTTTTTTGTTTTTTTTTAGAACACACCCATAATCTTTTTATTCAATCCAAGCTCCTAAAGTTTCCTGACCTTGTAAAATATTATACCCTTATTAAATTATTTAAAGCATTCAACAATTTACTACTGAGTAATCTACAAAGCTTGTTCAAAATGAGAGAGAGAACTCATAATTTAAGAGGGGATGGACATTTCAAATTGCCCAATGTTCGAATTACCCGTAAACGTTTTTGTGCGTCTATACGTGGTGTAAAACTCTGGAACAGTCTGGATACACGTCTCAAGAAATGCCAAAATATCCATAAATTCAACTAGTTATATAAACATATGGTCTGGTCACAGTTTATAGAGAGTGGGTTTTAATATTAGAACAAACTGCCTTCTGTAGTTCTGGTTTATGTTTGTTGTTTCCATTGTTGGTTTCATTTTGTGTTATTGCAGTATGATGATAGTTGTGTTACTGAACTATAACAGTGACTCTTTGTCCACATTGTAAATAGTTCATATGGTCTAATGTAAAATGTCTGAAGAATGCAACAGAAAGCTCATTATGTCAAATTAGAAGACGGGGTGGGATTAAATCAGTTTTCTTCTTCCCAGTCCTTTTTGGGTAAATGATTTTGTTGTTGTCATTTCTATGATCACTTTTGTCATATGTATATGTAAAAGAATGTAAATTGCTTCCTTGCCCAAAATAAATAAAAAAAAAAAAAAATAAATAAAAAAAAAAGAATAATGCTGTAAAACGCTTTGGGTGTCTTGAAAGGTGCTGTATAAATGCAATTATTAGTGAATTAATATATTTTATTGTGAATGTTACGAGAATTTTCCACATTTAAGAAACACGTGATGCAAATTAGCAGCTGTGGTTGGACCGTCCCAAGTTCGGACAGACTGATTCCAAACCCTTCTGGATTTGAACAGGATGTAGAAGAAACTGGCTGCTCAGGCAAACTGTATAAAGAAAACAGAAATATAATTCTGAACCAGTCATAACATTGACAGTGTCCCCAGCCTTATGTCACTCCCTCTCATTGTTTCATCTCCACAGAAATAGACTTGGCTCTGGACAAAAAGAAAAAAAAAAACAAAAAACACCTCTCCATTCTTCAAACAAGCACCAGGACTAAAACCTTTTCAACTTTCGGTCTGTGGACTCGACTTTGAACTGAGCCCAGATCGCCGCTGTGAGAAGATTCACTGTCAATCCAGAGCCAGAGACAGAGGGGAGGAGGAGAGGACAGGAGAGGGAACTTTGGATGGGGACCAGACTCTGTGAGGATGAAGGGGGGAGAGGACCTCACAGTGCCCAGGATGAGAGGAGGGGATGGGCACATGCGCTGGTAAACAGGGGTCTGCGGAGTCAGTGAGTACCAAATGGAGCGGGTAAAACAGCCTGAGTGTGAGTGTGTCAGTGTGAATGTCAGTGTGAGTGTGAGTGTCAGAGTCAATGTGACTGAGTGTGAGTGTGACTGTGAGTGTGAGTATCAGTGTGAGTGTGACTGTGAGTGTCAGCGTCAGTGTGAGTGTGTCAGTGTGAGTGTGAGTGTGAGTGTCAACGTCAGTGTGAGTGTGAGTGTGAGTGTCAGCGTCAGTGTGAGTGTCAGTGTCAGTGTGAGTGTCAGTGTCATTGTGAGTGTGAGTGTGAGCGTCAGTGTGAGTGTGAGCGTCAGTATGAGTGTCAGTATGAGTGTCAGTGTCATTGTGAGTGTCAGTGTCATTGTGAGTGTGAGTGTGAGCGTCAGTGTGTGTGAGCGTCAGTATGAGTGTCAGTGTGAGTGTGAGTGTCAGCGTGAGTGTGAGTGTCAACGTCAGTGTGAGTGTGAGTGTCAGCGTCAGTGTGAGTGTGAGTGTGAGCGTCAGTGTGACTGTGAGTGTGAGTGTCAGTGTCAGTGTGAGTGTCAGTGTCATTGTGAGTGTGAGTGTCAGTGTGAGTGTGAGCGTCAGTATGAGTGTCAGTGTGAGTGTGAGTGTCAGTGTGAGCGTCAGTGTGAGTGTGAGTGTGAGCGTCAGTGTGAGTGTCAGTGTCAGTGTGAGTGTGAGTGTGAGTGTCAGTGTCAGTGTGAGTGTGACTGTGAGTGTGAGTGTCAGTGTCAGTGTGAGTGTCAGTGTCATTGTGAGTGTGAGTGTCAGTGTGAGTGTGAGCGTCAGTATGAGTGTCAGTGTGAGTGTGAGTGTCAGTGTGAGCGTCAGTGTGAGTGTCAGTGTGAGCGTCAGTGTGAGTGTGAGTGTGAGCGTCAGTGTGAGTGTCAGTGTCGGTGTGAGTGTGAGTGTCAGTGTCAGTGTGAGTGTGAGCGTCAGTGTGAGTGTCAGTGTCAGTGTGAGTGTGACTGTGAGTGTGAGTGTCAGTGTGAGTGTGAGCGTCAGTGTCAGAGTCAGTGTGTCAGTGTCAATGTGAGTGTGAGTGTCAGTGTGAGTGTGACTGTGAGTGTGAGCGTCAGTGTGAGTGTGACTGTGAGTGTGAGCGTCAGTGTGAGTGTGAGTGTGAGCGTCAGTGTGAGCGTCAGTGTGAGTGTGAGTGTCAGTGTCAGTGTGAGTGTGACTGTGAGTGTGAGCGTCAGTGTGAGTGTCAGTGTGAGTGTGACTGTGAGTGTGAGCGTCAGTGTGAGTGTGAGTGTGTCAGTGTGAGTGTGACTGTGAGTGTGAGCGTCAGTGTGAGTGTGAGCGTCAGTGTGAGTGTGAGCGTCAGTGTGAGCGTGAGTGTCAGTGTGAGTGTGAGCGTCAGTGTCAGAGTCAGTGTGAGTGTGAGTGTCAATGTGAGTGTCAATGTCAGTGTGAGTTTTGAGCTGAGGGGACAATGAGAAGTGACACAAACAAGTACGAGACTGAAGTAGGACCGGCCCAGGTTCAGATGAGGAGCGGTGAGGAGCACTTACACTACCTGTCAAACGTTTAAATTTTTTTAATATATTTTCATAAAGTTTTATAAAAAATAAATTAAGTGAAAATTCATAAAACATTGTAGATTCTCAGTAAATTTGATTCTCTACTGTTCCTAGTCCTTTTTTGTTTTGTTTTTTTTGCTGCCAATTTCAAGTACTATGTGACATTACACAGAACTGCCCTACCCCAGGTGCTTCTGATTACAAACACCTGTCTGTAGGGGTGGAGTTTGAAGTGTGGATTCCTGTTAGACCAATTAAACTGTTCCTTATGCTCCAAGACCTCGTCCCTCCTCCTTTTTTTTAGTCTTTAGTCAGTGATAGTTGTGAAAAGTGCTTATAAACTCATCGCGGTGAATAAATAGGAAGCTCTGAATGCACAAGATAAGTGAGGAATAACTTTGGACCACTTCAAACCATTTAAAATGAACAAGTTCTGTTTTTTCACATTTTTAAGACCGTAAAACCCAGGTACAGCCTTTAAATGATGCTTGAAGCAGTTTGAGCGGCACAGACTGAGAAAAACATGTCCAAACTTTTGATACCCCAAATGTCAAGCCTATTAAAATACTAGAACCATTGTCTTTTTGAAATACACCACACGGTTACACAACGGCGGTCTCCTTTTAGACATCCTGAAATTTGGCTGTCTGGGAATAGCCCACGCCGAAATACCAAGTGTCCGGCGCTCTTTAATTTCCAAATCAAAGCCTGTGTGAAAGCTTCCTCTGATCACACAGGAACGAGAAAGAGAGGCTGGTGAATCGTTTGGCCCTCGCAGAGTTAATAAGCACTCAGGCTAAAGATAGACAAACAAAATGAAGGTGGAGGATGGAGAGAGGAGAGGAGAGAATGGAGAGGAGAGAATGGAGGGAGGGAGCGAAAGGCAAACAGTGACATTTAGAAAGAGGCTGAGGTTTCAAAGGGATACTTATCTGCGCTGCTTTGGATGGCCGGTTAGTGTGGATCTGATGAGGAACATTTGGGGAAAACAGATGTCATTTGAGAGAAATACTATAATGTAGTTTTCAAGCAGTGATGCAGATGCAACAGTTGGTATATTACCAACTTAAAGCCACAGTATGTAACTTTTTAGCAAACCTATTTTTATGCAAAATTGTCTTTCTTTGAACTTGCCCTGGTCCATCCCTGGTTTAGTCCTGGTTCAGTCATGGTCTAGTTTAGTTTTTAGTTTTTAGCCCTAGTCTAATTTTTGTTTAGTCTTGGTCAACTAATGGTTTAGTACCAGTTTAGTCCTGATCTAACCCTGTTTTAGTCCTGATTACCTGGTTTAGTCCTGATTAAATCTGGGTCTCTAGCCCTGGTTTAGTTTTTCTGGTCTAATCTTGGTCTAATCCTGGTCTAATCTTGGTTTAGTCCTGTCTAGCCCTGGTCTAGAACTTATGCAAACTATGCAAAATTGTCTTTCTTTGAATTTCCCCTGGTCCATCCTTGGTTTAGTCCTGGTTTAGTCCTGGTTCAGTCATAGTCTAGTTTAGTTTTGCTTTAGTCCTGGTCTAATTTTCATTTAGTCTTGGTCAAGTAATGGTTTAGTACTGGTTTAGTCCTGATCTAGCCCTGGTTTAGTCCTGTCTAGCCCTGGTCTAGAACTTCTGGTCTAGTCCTGGTCTAGTCCTGGTCTAGTCTTGGTTTAGTCCTGTCTAGCCCCGGTCTAGAACTTGTGGTTTAGTCTTTGTCTAGTCTTGGTCTAGTTTAGGGGAAAACAGATGTAATTTGAGAGAAACACTGGAATGTCGTTTTCAAGCAGTGCAGATGCAACAGTTGGTATATTAGCAACTTAAAGCCACAGTGTGTAACTTTTTACAAACCTGTTATTATGCAGAGTTGTCTTTATTTGAACTTTTAACCATGCTATAGTTGTTTCTCTTCTCATTTACCCTCTCAAAGTGGTATTTGGAGCGATTTGTGTATGTTTGAGCAATCTTTGAAGGTTTGTAACTTTTTGGTTGGTCCGTCACCTGCTTGTTTCTACGGATATGTCATTGCTCTGTCTGTAATGTTCCACAGTATGGCATTATATAGCTCTACCTTACATTTATTCAATCACAGGTGGTTTTATATCTCAAAAATACCTACAAAAGCAGACTTTTTGACTGTGAGCAGAGTTGCCTCTCCGCAGATCTGACTTGTAACTTGGTTTAATGCCATAGAATCTGACAAACGCTTCACCAGAAACGTCACACAATGCACATTTAAACCTTTTATTTTCGAGACTGGCTGATCAGGCAATCACCACAATTCCTTTTCTTTATTTAACTCTCTATAACTACACCCGGTCAACAAGTTCCTGACTCTATATGCAACACATAGGGGATAATGGATGGTGCGAGGCATCTTTAGGCTTATTTTCCTCCTCTCACCTGTGCTGGAGCATATACGTCGCCGTGGTGATGAACGAGGCCACGCCAAACGGGACAAATGTAGTCCCTCCGTAGGCCTCTCTGGGTACAGGTGCAGATCCAGACCACTTTAGATCCTGCTGATTCATCAAGAAATCTCCAGGTGAGCCGGAGAACAGGAGAGGAAGCAACAAACACATATATAAAGAAAGAGACTGTTGAGTTCTTCAGAAATAATTAAAGGTGTGCTATGTAACTTTTCTGGAGGAGGAGCTGCTAACTGCTTGTCTCCATGGATACTACTGATTTCACTGGATGGTAGAATGGAATTTAAAGGTCTTATATTACACAAAATTCTCAAAAACAGACCTGGAGTTGTGTTTTCTTTCATTCACACTCTGTCTACATCTGCAAAGCTCAAAAACACTCTGTTCCACCTTGTGATGTCATGTAGTGGTAGTTTTCAAGTTAACGCCTACATTTTTACCTTTTGTTCAGTCGAGATTGGCAATACCAGGGCCGAAATGATCCAGATGAAATTATCCAGTTAAGGTCTATGGATTTTAAAAACACAGTGGAGCACTTCTGGTATTACCACATGACATCAATTCAATTCAATTCAATTCAATTTATTTTTGTATAGCCCAAAATCACAACAAGAGTTATCTCGGCGGACTTCACAAAATTGTTGATTAATAAAGCAGAATAAGAAACATTCATAAATCAAAAATACAGAATGTCCAACAACAAGCAGGCAAATGGATAATTGTCCCAGCATCCCCTGTCCTTAGACCCTCCTTCTCGGCAAGGAAAAACTCCGAAAAACCCAGTGGTAAAAATGGAGAAACCTCGAGGAGAACCACAGTGAAGGAGAGATCCACTCTTAAGGACGGACAGGCAGATGAAACTACTAATCTAGCAGGACGAGGACAGTTAATCCAGGACAAGGAAGGAGAGGAGGGGTCCAGGTCCTCGACACTAGGGGGCAGCAGCGGTCCAAACTGGAACAGCAGCATCTGAAACAGTTACACTCCCCAAAAGGGGAGTGGGACAGGGACAACATGTGAATAGCAAAGAACAGACTACGAATGAACTAGTAATTGAATAATCTTAACAGTAGAAGGAGAAAAAGTAGGAGAAACCAGAGGACAGTGCTCAAGTTGCCATACTTTCCCCAGTAATTTATCTCCTAGAGCAGCTTAACTAGGCCTATGGGTTTAGTTTCTGTTCCTAACTGACCTGACCATAAGCTAATTCAAAGAGGAACGTTTTGAGCCTAATCTTAAATGTAGAGACTGTGTCAGTTTCTTTGACATGAGCAGGGAGCTGATTCCACAACAAGGGTGCTTGGTACCTAAATCACACAGACTAATAATAAAAGGATACTTAAAAATGTGTGGAAAAAAAATAAAATAAATAAATAAAAAACACAGCTCCAGGTACGTTTTTGATGAGGTAACAACATTATAACATGTAAGAGTAAATTTTGTGTAATATGGGACATTTAAAATTTAAATCTTTTCTCACTAAAGGCCGCCACACACTACAGGAGAATTTGCCCGATTTTGGCTGCGATTTGCTTCTCACCGAGTTCGTGGACCCGGTTTTGTGTTTTTTTTTGTAGCCGCTGCGCTCCTCGTGTTTGTGGTGTCAGTGTGACTCTGAGCTACTCTGTCAGATCAGAACCACCAAACATCAGCAAAACTACGATAACAGCCGATAAAACAGAGCATCAGGGGCAGAGGAGCGACGGACACAGAGGCGCAAGAAATAGCGAAAATAATTATTACTCACCTCTTGTAATGCTGCACATTTAAACTGCAGCGTCTCATCCACATTATCCATAGAATTTGTCCTCGTCAAATAATGACCCCAGTCCACAAACCAACACTATTAATCCAGTTTGTGGCGTTCTTTAAAAGTAAAAAGTCCAGAGTCGTTCCTCACGTGTGTCTGTTACATCCACACAGCACACGGATCGAGGTGAAGCTGCAGATTAGAGATCGAGACTCTACTTCCTGTGGACTTTATTGCAAATCTTTTATGCTTTAAAAATCATGTATCTGAAGTATTGCACCACATTTAACAAATAATAATAACACAGTTTTGACTTGTATCTAAAGAAGAAGTCCACTGCTCTGATCTTTTGAACACTTAAGAGTCTCAAAGCGACTCATTTTACTGTAGACAGGAAACAGCAGATGCGATCGCGCTCACAACTTTATAGTCTGTGGTTCGCAGTCTTTGCGATCGGAGATTTAAAATCTCATAAGATTCCCCTCGTGTCTGTGGTGTGCGCTTTTTGTCGAACGTTTAGAAATAATTTAAGACAGAAAAATCCCGTATTGTGTGGTTGAGGGTTCACTTGAGCGTCGCTTTTGTTGTGTCTCATTCTCATTGGGCCCTGGAGCCACTTCACTGATTAATGGGACAGGAAAAGCATTAAAAAGCTGCCAAATCACCACACGACATTTGGAGCGAATTTAAAAGAGTTAGAAGGAAAGCCCGAAGTGCATTAACAGAATCAAATTTATTTTAACTCATGAACTTGAAAATTGTGTGAATTTTGCCAAACCAAGTACAGTGGACGGATTTTAGCTGTCACACATTTTGAGTCCAGGTTTAATGGTCTTCAGGGTTTGGACTGCAAGATCCAAACCCCAGAGACCAGAGCGAATCAGGAAAACTGCTCCTCATCAACCAGAGAAAGAGCCAAGGCACGCACCGGGGCATGCTGGGAGATGAATGCAGATTGTACATGGCAAATGATCAAACTAAACTACATAAGATGATTTTGGTTGCAGGAACTTTTTTTGAGGAAAATATGGAGTGGGATTTATGAAGGTGACTTTGCTGTTCTGACCTGGGGAGCAGTGGTGTAAGTACTCACATAAAAGTACAAATACCAGAGCAAAACAAATACTCAAGTACAAAAGTAAAAGTAACACATGAAAAAGTCTACTTAAAGGTGCACTGTGTAACTTTTCTGGTGGAGAGTTCGCCACCTGCTTGTCTCGATGGAGATATTACTGTTTTGCCTTGATAATTTCACAGTGTTAAAATAAAAAGAAAAAATAAATAAATAAATAAATAAATGAATAAATAAATGAATAAATAAATTTAATCACAACAGGGACAGGTTAATGGTCAGATCTATGGAGAAGCAAGCCTGCGCATGGTAAAATTAATGTTTGTTTTTTTTAAGGTATTTTTAAGCTATTAAACACCTGTAATTGAACAAATGCAAGGGAGACATGCTTAATACCCTACTGTAGAACATTCCAGATAAGAAATAACATCTCCATGGAGACAACCAAGTAAAAGTATTAAAGTAGATGTGTAAAAATGTACTTTGTAATAATAATAATAATTATTATTATTATTAATATAATAATGCATTAGTCTTGCGTAGTGCTTTTCCAGATGCTCAAAGTCACTTTACAATTTGGTGCATGTTTCATTCATTCCAGACCTGGAGGTGGTGAGCCACAGCTGCCCTGGAGCAGACTGATAGAAGCGAGGCTGCCAGTCTGTGGCATCGGCCCCTCCGATCGCTCACGCACAACACCACTTTTATATTAGGCAATGTGGATGAAGTGTCTTGCCTAAAGACACAACAATGTTTTTTGCCCCACTGTGGCACTTTCTCCCATCCAAGTACTGACCAGGCCCAGTCCTGCTCAGCTTCAGGGATCTGACGAGGTCAGGCTTTGACAAGGAGGTTTGGCCTTATTTAAACTGTAAAAAGTAAAAGACCTGCGCTTGCTTTTCAGCATTGATTCATGTCAGGATGGGTGCACATTTTTATACTGGTTTTGGTATCACTGGCCACGCAGGTATTGATTTAATGACACTGCTGTAGATCTCATATCTAATACGTGTACACAAATGCATGTGTGTGACACTATGTGGTGTCTTAAAACTTAAAAAAAATATATATATATATTTTTGCACAGAATGCTTCAAATTTAGTGAATTAGTGTAATGACACTAATGGTCGATAAGCTCTGCCGATATTTTTTGGCCTATTTTGATTTTTTTTCCCAAATTTTGTATTTTAACTGTACTCAAAACTCACTCAAAGTCCCCTTTTAAAACAAACCTTTAAAAGCGGTTTAGTTTGTCTTTTGTTTTTTTTTTTTGCTGTTACCTCTTCAAAGTAAATATATTCAAAAACCTGAACTTTTCGTAGAATTTCGTAGACGGTATTAACCCCATTCAATGCAAATCATGCAATAAATCACACAAAGGGGAAACAGGTTGGCATTTCATATCCGAAAAAAGAACATCAAAAGTAATGCAAGAAGGAAACATCAGGGAGACTCACCAGAACACAAAAACACAAAGCATTGCAGGAAATCCTAAAATCCACCATATCAGACCAGTGTAAAATAAATAACCACATTATGAATTGGGACGGAACAACAAGTTCAAACGCTGGATCAGGGAAGGACAGTGAAATCAAGAAACTAGGCACGGACAGAATTAACCGTGATGACGGATCATTCCTCCTTTCACACACCTGGGACACCCTCCTCCTGAGAGCACCGGGCGACGGGAGGCGTGGTCAGTCTGAGCGACCTGCCAGGTCCATCAGGCTGACCACGCGTACAGGAAGTAACAACAGCTGACCACGCCCACAGGAAGTAACAACAGCTGACCACGCCTACAGGAAGTAACAACAGCTGACCACGCCTACAGGAAGTAAC
The DNA here is from genome assembly GCA_029959045.1 of Taenioides sp. WSHXM2023. Taxonomy (NCBI): domain Eukaryota; kingdom Metazoa; phylum Chordata; class Actinopteri; order Gobiiformes; family Gobiidae; genus Taenioides; species Taenioides sp. WSHXM2023. Next base: position 20,388,316 of record CM057087.1, read on the forward strand.
AACAGCTGACCACGCCCACAGGAAGTAACAACAGCTGACCACGCCCACAGGAAGTAACAACAGCTGATATACGACACGTCACCACCAACACTGGGGACAGTTCTGAAGATGCAGCAGCAGCAGCCGAAACATGTCAACAAGGTAAAAACACCTCCTCCTATATTGCCTTTAAAAGAACCCAAGAAGTTAATGTACACAAGAAGACAAAATTAACGTTTCTTTCTGTTTGAGACCTGGTTTAATTCTGATTTAGTCATTTTTTTTAATCTTAGTTTTGTTGTTGTTTAGTCAAGTTTTCCTACTGTTAACTTGCTAAATAAAACTAGTCTCCTGATGGTGCACTCCTAACTCCTCACCGCCCGTCTCCACTTCATGATTTACTGCATTTGTACTTCGTCTAGCTGTACTTTCGCAGACCCCGCATTCACCCGGATACTCTCGAATACCTTGAACAGTACTAGTACTACAATACCGCAGTACCTCCAGACAAATCGCAGTTGGAAGGAACCATTGAACTCTCACTATTTCTTTTTATTCGTCTGTCAGGTTGAACGGGAATCCATTTTTACTCCCTCCTTCTCCGTATTCACCGTCTCCTGCCTCTCGGATACAAACGACCATCCGTGGATTCACAATTCTTTTTTTTTTTCTCTCTTTTTTTTATTTCTCGGTGAAAGAAATGATTGGTGGAGAGCCAGGAGGAGTGCGTGCTTTTATCCTGTGCTCGCGGTGGACACGTTGCTTTGTTGAATGGGTCTCTGTGGTGAATGGGAGAAGACGAACAGACACCGAAGCACATTTTAAAGGGACATTTTTTCCGTGGTGTCAGCGCACACAAGAGCGGTGTCCTCCAAGAAAAATACTGCAGGAGCCATGGCAGGTCTGGTGCTGCACGCTGGTGTCAACTACGAATTGTCCTTGAGGTTATATTACAGGAGATGTATAAAAGATGGCAAAATTGTGCTCTTACAGTTTATAAATAATAAATGTATTACAATCACAACTGAACATGTGTCTCCAGATCCTCCACCTGCAGATAGAGACACGTCCGAGTTTGTCTCATTCTCAGTTTATGGACAGGCCTCATGTGAAGCTCAGAACCTCCAGAATTCACTCACTGCACTTCACCACATCAAAACTGGGACTAAACCGGGACTAGTCCAGGAATTAAACCAGGACTAGACCAGGACTCTGCAGATAGAGACACGTCCTGCATTTGTCTCATTCTCAGTTTATGGACAGGCTCATGTGAAGCTCAGAACCTCCAGAATTCCCTCCCTGAGCTGCAGAGGCTGCACTAGCACTGACTCATGGTTGGCTGCAGCTGCTCTGGTTTAGACAGTGACCAGAGGGTTAGGGTTAGATAGATCAGAGAGAGTCCTTTAGGATTAAACCGAGTGGATTTCAGCTTTGGTCTGGTCATGTTTATGGAATTTAAAACCAAAATCCAGCACCTGCAGCCAGTGATGCATCAGTGCTAGAGCAGCCTCTGCAGCTCAGGTAGGGATTTCTGGAGGTTCTGAGTTTTCACATGAGGCTTGTCCATAAACTGAGAAACCCAGGTTCAGTTGTGATAGTTCCTTTTTAAACCAAAGACAGTGCAGATTACAAATCCTCCTTGTAAATTAAGAAACTTATTTAAACCAAACAGAAGTACATCTTAAAGGCCTTGATTTGGTGCTCTCTATGGTGATAAATTTAACTTATTTATCACCATAGAGACGTGCTGTTGTGGTCATAGTGGTAGTACCAGGCTAAGTTACAGAAAGGCGTGCCCTATTTTTAGCGATTTAAAACATCTGTAATGACATAACGCTTAACATCTGTAATGACATAACGCTTAACATTCCAGGCAAAGCAATAACATCTCAGCTGAAACCAACAGGTGGCGCTGACTTATCTAGAAAACCCATGTACTAATAATGTACCATAACATAAAATGCAAAAATCACAACCATTCATAACCACAACTGCTAATAGGCCTACAGATATTACTAATACTAATACCACTAGAACACAGTAAATCAATTTTTACACACTGTACGCCATAATTATGTATATATTTGTCATACCCCAGGGCATTTCTTTAACTCAAACATCTCATTATATTCTCATTAGTAAAATCCCTATTGTTTGTAGTGTCTTTCCTCTTTGTAAACAGATCTTTGTGTATTTGACTCAGGTTTAGTGGAGTCACAGAGGCGTATCATACAGACTACAGACAGGCGTGTAATCCGGCCCTGTTATTTGTGTCAATTTGAAATGGTCACGCCGTCACTTTAAGAAAACCACATCAACTCTGTGCAGTGTTATTGTTTTAACTCGTGTCTTTTACTCTGTGTTACAGCAGGTTACACAGAATACGCAGAGGGGAAGTGGGACAGTGGACGCTTTGATAAGTATAGTTTAAAGGACTCATTTTATGTTGTTTTCTGGTCTATGTTACAATGCAGTTTCCTCATCACAAACATACAGTACCTGGGCTGCGTCTTGTTTCTTTTTCCTCACTTCCTTCTCCTTGATTCCTCTCGATTCTGCAGGAAATGGGTGAGGAAGTCCCGCCCACAGAGAAGACACAAGGAGGACAGGGGTTCTAAACTCCTCACTGAGACCAATAAAGTTTGATTATTTTATCTGATGTCGGCTCCTGAAGCCTCACTCATGTTTACTCCTTAATTCCCTGGATTTCTTTAGCACGCTACTGAAAAACGCTGAAAAACGGAGGCTCGAGGAGAGGAATCAAGGAGAAGGCAGCAAGGAAAGAAGTGAGACGAGGCCCTGGAGTTGTGTTTAGTTTCATTCACACGTTTAACACAGAAACCCTTCATATTTAGGCTGTGTTTTTCCCTCAAACTGAAAACACACATACCTTCACTAGAATTATTTGGATAATTTCAGCCCTGGAATTGCCAGTCTCGACTGAATAAAAAGTAAAAGGAGCTGTTAACTTAACTACCGCTTCATGGCATCACAAGGTGCAACAACATTTTCAGTTTTGGAGATGCAGACAGACTGAGAATGCAGAGGATTACAGGATTACTTAAACATGTGTGAATGAAACAAAACACAACTCCAGGAATGTTTTTGAGGAGGTAACAACATAATAACATGGCAAAAAGCTCACAAGTCAGTTTTGCTTAATATAGGACCCAATCTTTGCATCTTTTTCATATGAATTAACCTAAACAAAAACGAAATAGCTGTTGAGTCATCTCCTGATCCTGAGTGGAGTTTTGTAAGTAAAGTTGATTGTCTCAACTTTTAATACTTTTACTTGTGTAATTTTTTGCTCCAGTTTTTGAACTTTTGCTTAAAGCTATATTATGTAACTTTTTGGTTGGTGGCCCGTCACCTTCTTGTTTCTATGGATATGTCACTGCTCTGCCTGGAATGTTCCACAGTGTGACATTAAACAGCTCTACTTTAGATTTATTCAATTGCAGGTGGTTTTATTGCTCAAAAATACCTAGAAAAACAGACATTCTGACTGTGAGCGGGGTCGCCTCTCCACAGATCTGACCTGTAACTTGGTCCATGAAGATAAAAAGGTTTAATACCATACTGTGGAACATTCCAGACAAAGCAATAACATCTCCATGCAGAAAACAGATTGCGGACCGTCCACCAGAAGCAACAAAATTGAGAACATGTTCCACTACTCGCCATAAACACGGACTAAACTCTCCTGATCTCGAGCGGAGTTTTGTGTGTGTAAAGTAAAAGTTTAGATACTGGAGCAAAAATATACTCAAAAGTAAAAGTATCACATGAAACCTTTACTTAAGTAACAAAATTGAGTACTAATTCCACTACTGGTCATAACCCTGGTCTAAAATCTGTCTCCAGTTTTCTTTCTGGTGACCAAAATCTTTGCAAAATGTTCAAATTTACCAATATCTCTCCACGTGTCTTCGGGTTTAACTCCATTTTTGTCATAAGCCTGGACCAGACTCTCCTGATCCAGAGTGGAGTTTTGTAAAGTTGATTGGCTCCACTTTTGTCTTCGTTCCTCTCATCACCTCATGTCTCCTGCATTCCTCTCTGAAGGTCACTTTAATACTTTTACTTAATTGATTCTTTCGTGTGATACTTTTACTTTTAAGTAATTTTACTTTTACTTGACACACAAATCTCCACTCGAGATCAGGAAAGTTTAGTCCGTGCTTATGATTAGTAGTGGAAGAAGCACTCAATTTTATTACTTAAAAGGTGTAACTTTTCTGGTGGAGGGTCCTTTAAAGGCTTTTCTCCATGGAGATGTTATTGCTTTGGCAGAAATGTTTCACAATGCGGCTTTAAACCTTTGTATCATCATGGAGCTCAAACCATGCCACGTTACAAGTCAGTTTTTCTACGGATTTTTGAGCTATAAAACCACCTGTAACTGAATAAATGTTAAGTAGAGCTGTTTAATGCCACACTGTGGAACATTTGAAGCAGAGCAATGAAACAAGAAGGTGACGGACCCCCAACGAAAAAGTTACACAATGCACCTTTAAGCAACAAAATTGAGTACATCTGGTCATAAGCACGGACCGAACTCTCCTGATCCAGAGTGGAGTTTTGCGTGTAAAGTTGATCGTCTCCACTTTTCTCTTCGTTCCTCTCATCACCTCGTGTCTCCTGCTGCGTTCCTCTCTCTCCCTCGCTCCCGTCCTAAAGGCCAGAGCCCATCAGCCTCCCATCGACGCTCCGTAACCTTTGTCCGGACGCCGCATCCCAGCAAATAAACAACACGGCGATCGATAGCTTCCCCTTCGATCCGCGCGCAAAAGTGCACCGCGTGCCCATTAGCAATACAACCTCCTCCCTGCTATTCTTTAACTCTGCAATTAGCCACTCCCCCCCACGGTGTGGACACAAACCAGGACCAGACCGGGACTAGAACTTGGACTGTCATCAGGACTTTTACTCCAGGAACTACCCATTCCCAAAACCGAGCTTACATTCAACTAAAACTACTATTATCAGTGTTACAACTTCTGTTTTCTATTTTCTGATCTGTTATAATGTCGTTTAAGCATGTGAATGAAACAAAACACAACTCCAGGTCTGTTTGTGATGAGGAAACGACATGAACACGGATCAAAAAACAGCAAATGCGGGCCTTTTTAATAACAAAAGCATGACTACGGCAATTCCATGTAAAACCACCCCTCCTCTTTTCTATTCTTTAACTTTGCAATTAGTTCCCTCCTCGTGACCACACCCCCCCGCTGTGACCTGCCAATCTCGCGGCTCAGTTCCTGCCTGATCTGTTTGTCATTAGCTAGCACAGGGCGATGTGTCTGGTTAGCGTCCTCATTAGCGCGCGATGGGGAGTCTCATTTAACCAGCTCCTAAGTGGCGAGCTTGTACGTTCACCTGCCATTGTAGCTAGCCACAGCTTTAGCGTGAGAGGAAAAAGCAGTGTTTTTTTTTTTTTTTTTGTTCTCCTGACAGCCAGCGCGGCGGATGAGACGGTAGCGACGATTGTCAAAGGCGCTGGTGTCAGTCAAGCGTTAGCGTAGGAGGGAGATGACAGAGAGGAGAAAGAATGACCTCCCCAAAGGATTCGAGTGTGTCCAAAAACTTCAGAAAAATGGTCAAAGCAAAAGGAGTGTGATTGTGCGTTTGATCTTCAGAATTATAGCATGAAACAGCAGCCAATTAACTTTGAGAAATGGGCTCAAATTACTCAGAATTTTAAAAGAAATGTTGCAAAATTGTCTGTGCATTTACTCAACAAAAATGAAACCTTACTTACAAATTTTTTCCACTTTTTCCATGCAATTATTTTGTTGATATTTTGTTTGTTAATAAAAACCAAAAAGAAGTTTAAGGTGATCTGTAATAATCATAATGTAAGTCGATTTTAAGATGCTCTATGTAACTTTTCTGATAGAAGGTCCATCATCAGCTTCTCTCCATGGAGATATATTAAGGTTCACTTCATTGTCCTTGTAGAGACATTTGTCCTCTGTATTTGACCCATCCTTCAATGCTGCTGGGACAACCAGTCAGGGGCAGTGGGACCCATCTCCAGATCTTGAGCTGGTCTTGGTCTTGACCTTAGCTCGAGGATTTGAGCTATGGTGCGCATTTTAGATGATGGGGGAAATCGGAGTGCCCACCCAGACACAGAGACAACCTGAGGAGGCCCTGATGACCTGGAGATCGAACCTGGAACCTTCTAGCTGTGAATATATATGTTTAATGCCATGGAAAAGTAGTAGTAACACCTGGTTGTTTTAAACTCCTACTGTAGAAATGTCTCCAACATGCAGCTTGAGAACTACTTGAGAGCTTGAGAGCTCTCCACTCCCTTCCAAGAAACTCACCAATGGATTTTTAAATGATGCGTATTGTGCTGAATAACTAAAATTGAATTAATTACTTAATTAATGTATAGTTTTCATGTCTAACTTTGTACACTAATAAACAGCTACTGATTTATGTTTTATCCTCCTCTAACAGTTCCATCTAAGGCTCACTATGGCTCTTATATTTACTCAGTTTCTTGCGAACGCTAGTAGTGCTCTGACATTTTCGTTTTGTAAAGGTAGCTCACTAGAGGAAAAATGTCGGAGACTCCTGCACTACATACTTTTAAAGGTAATAGTGTCTTGCACGAGGACGCAACAGCAGGATGTGGTGGTTGGAGCAGTGATAAAGAACAAATAAAACCACTGTACTTCCCTAAGTCACTATCACAGTGGTAGTAAGATATTAATAATCCAAACAGTGCTGCCACACACAAGACGAGCGAGACACCGGCTTCTGGCGATGATATCTCTGATGAAATTAGGACAGAAATAAATGAGAATTAGTTAAAATTGGTCAGAACAGTGAACACGCGGAGGAGAATTTCTCTTTCCTTTTCGTGGAATTTCTTAGATAAAGGTTTTTTTTCCAGTTGCTTTCATGTAAGTTATGCTTATGTTCTTTTTAAATATTTTTGCTAATATAATTTTACTTAATTTATTATCTGAATCATCAAATGGTAAAGGATTAGATTAGATTAGATTAGATTTATTTATTTATCATATGCAGGTTCAACACAAGGTCAACAATGCAATGAAAAGCTTAGGATCAGAGCAACCGAATGACTCGCTAGACAATAAACAAAATCAGGAAATAAGTAAACAATTGCACACAACAAAAACAAGGAAATAAATAACAATTGCACACACAAATAAGTAAGTAAACACTTGCACACAAATGAGTAAACCAAACACAAATGAGTAAACCTTTTGTAAATATTGCACTTGATTATGGAGCAGGTTATTTCAGTTAATAAATAGTATTTAAAGTGAGGTAATGACAAACATGTTATATAAAGTGGTTACATGTTATATAAAGTGGTTCAGTGCAGTATTATTAAGAATTCAGTATATTGGAGCATTATCCAGAATTCAGTAGTCTGACAGCTTGGGGATAATAACTGTCTTTGAGCCTTTTTGTGCGCGCTGGTAGGCTCCTGTATCATCTGCCAGAGGGTAGCAGACGGAAAAGTCCTTTTGCTGGATGAGTAGGGTCTTTAGTGATGCTGCGTGCCTTACTCAGAGCCCTGCTGTGGTAAGTATCCTGGATGGAAGGGAGACTGCTGCCAGTGATGTCCTCTGCCGCTCGCACCACCCTCTGTAGTGCTTTTCGGCTCTGAGCAGTGCAGTTCCCATACCACACTGTAATAGATCCAGTCAACAGGCTCTCGATGGTGCACCTGTAGAAGTTAGTGAGGATGCTGGTGCTCATACCAAACTTCCTCAACTTCCTCAGGAAGTAGAGTCTCTGTTGGGCTTTCTTTACCACATTGTCTGTATGTAATGTCCAGGACAAGTCCTCCGTGATGTGTACACCGAGGAATTTGAAGCTGCTGACCTGCTCCACCTCGGCGTTATTGATATGGATGGGGGGATGCTGGTCCACACGCTGTCTCCTGAAGTCCATGATCATCTCCTTAGTTTTGCTGACGTTCAGAGAGAGGTTGTTTTCCTGACACCAACTGATCAGTGAATTCACCTCGTCTCTGTAGGCTCTCTCATCGTTGTTGGTGATGAGGCCAAAGATGGTGGTGTCGTCAGCAAACTTTAGGATGGTATTGGAGCTGTGCCTGGCGGTACAGTCGTAGGTGAACAGGGAGTACAGGAGTGGGCTGAGAACACAGCCCTGTGGTGTACCAGTGCTGAGGATGAGTGTGGAGGAGAGATGGCTGCCGACTCTCACCGCCTGTGGTCTGTTGGTGAGGAAGTCCCATATCCAGCAGCAGATGGACTTCTCCAGGCCCAGGGCGGTGAGCTTTGTGACCAGTTTGGAGGGGATTACGGTGTTGAATGCCGAGCTGTAGTCAACAAAGAGCATTCTCGCGTAGGTGTTTCCCCTCTCCAGGTGGTTGAGGGAGGTGTGAACCGCTAGAGCAATGGCGTCGTCTGTAGACCTCTTTGCTCTATATGCAAACTGCAGGGGGTCCAAGGTGTCAGGGAGGGAGCCACAGATGTGTCCCTTGACAATTCGCTCAAAGCACTTCATGATGACAGATGTAAGTGCAATGGGCCGATAGTCATTGGGACAGGATGCTGTGGGGGTCTTTGGGATGGGAACAACAGTGGAGGTCTTGAAGACGGTGGGTATGATGGACTGGCTCAAGGACAGGTTAAAGATGTTGGTAAATACCCCGACAAGTTGGTACGCACAAGCTCTCAGCACCCGGCCAGGGATGCCGTCGGGCCCTGGTGCTTTGCGGAGGATCATGCTGACTTTAAAGGTGCACTACAAACATCACTGTTAAATGGTCACATTTTTAAACAGCGCTATTCCACCTTCAAGGCACTCAAAGAGCTTTACAACATGGAACCACTCAGCCGTTCATACACCAGTGCCCAACGACACAACAACAGCATCCTCTGTGGAAGCTGGAATCACACTGCCAACCTGTGGGTCAGTGGACAAACGCTACCAACTGAGCTACTGTCGCCCCATTGGTTAAACGGGGATCCACTGACCCACAGGTTGGTTGTGTGATTCCAACTCCCACAGATGATTCCTGATTCCTGTCGTTGTGTCCTTGGGCAAGACACTTAACCCACCTTGCCCCCAGTGTCTGCGCACACCGGTGTATGAATGTGTGTGTGAATGGGTGAGTGGTTCCTTGAAGGTAGAAAAGCGCTATTGTCATGATCCCCCTGTCTCTCCCTTTCCCCTTCTCTTCTGTGTCACCTGCCTTGGGAGGAGTCGCCTTTCACCACCTGCAGCCTCCTCGTCATCATCACACCTGAGATCCATCTCCAATCAACTCCTGCCCATACCAGCCCAGTTCTTCCTCCAGTCCCTGCCAGTTCGTCATTTTACCACACCGTGCTCCCTGGATCTTCCCTCACGGCTCCCCTGTTCATCTCGTGGCTCGTGTTCCTCCGGACCCCCCTGCCTTGTGCCTGCCTCCACCGCACCCTTTTTGCCCATTTCCATTTCCATCTGCACAATAAACCTGTTAACCTTACCTGAGTTCTGGTCTGCTTTTGGGTCCTAAATCCGTGCCTTATAACAGCTATATGAAAATATATCACCATTTACCACTCTGGAACTTTTCTGGCGGTGGCTTGCCATATGCCTTTATCTCTATGGGGATGCTATTGCTTAAATGGAATGTTCCACAGTATGGCATTAAATATATCCCTGGATTCAAACAGGTGCCATTACTAGGCCACGTTAGTCATAATAAGAATACATCTTTAACTAAAAGAAGAGAGTCTGTGGAAGTAAATGACGATGTAGCAATAACCTAAATATCTTATTGTCAAAAGTCTCATAATAATAATATCGTGGACCATCACAATATATTGAATTACAAGTCTCTTTGCTTAAAGTTGCCCTGTGCAACTTTTCTTATGGAGGGTCTGCTACCTGCTTGTCTCCATGGAGATGTTATTGCTTTGTCTAGAATGTTCCATGGTATGACATTAATCATAGCCATCTAGCATTTATTAATTACATGTGTTTCTATTGCTCAAAAATACAATAATTCCTTAAGAGAATGTGGCGACTCTCCACAGATCTTAACTGTAACGTAGCGTAGTGGTGTAACCTGCTTGTCTCCCTTGTTGATAGGTTGAATCTATACTGTGTGGAACATTCTAGACAATGACAAGCAGGTGGCAGAGCCTTGAATAGAAATGTTACGCGGTGCAGCTTTAAATTTTTTGTTATGGTGCAGCAACAGCTAAAAAAACAGAGAGAACTACATATACTATGATCCTTTGCACTGTCTTAGTGCTACAATGCTACAATAACTTATTAAGCACTTTTACAGCTTACTTATTTGGATTATGACAGAAAAGTAGCATATTCACAATTCTGTTAACCTCCAAAAAATATCGTAATAACCGTGAGATGCATATTGTAAAAATGTCATACCAAGAGATTTGGATATCGTTGCATCCCTAGAAGTAAAACTATGGAAGGTAACGCCCCATCCCACACTCCCGCAACCTGGTTTAGGGGAGGGAGTGGACGCTTAGCAACGCTGTCAATCAAACCTGTTGCTAACGCGAGCGAAAGAAGGCACCTGATTGGTCTGTTATTAATGTCGATACCTTGATTAACAAAATGGTGAAATAAAAACTCCAGGATCATCAGCTTAATACGAACAAGTGAATTGGAGCCAGAGTCGATGGAGCCAGAAGTGTGCCCATGATCACTTCCTGTTTGGAACACAGTGGCTATGTTTTTTGTTTTTTTGTTTTTTTCCACTGTGCATGAAAATGGAGCATATAAAGGACCATAGTCAGTCCAGAAAAGTGCAGTACTGGAACAGCAAAGATACTGCGCAGAACTCTCAAGCTGGATGAGGGTGAGGGAGACCAACCAACCGCCGTGGAGGGTGAGGAACACATTTTTTATTTCATTTTTAAATATAAATAACCTGTAGCTTAGTCCTGGTTTAGATCTGGTTTACTCTGGCTCCAAATACAAACAGACTAGCTCAGTTGCACAACACATCTCCGTTATCTCTGGCATTTACTGTACAAACAAATGGGATTTTGAAAAGTAAAAATATATATATATATATATAAAAATAAATAAAAATGTCCCTTTCTCCTATTTTTCGATTCCCTGCATGGTGGGGCTGCAGCTTTCATCTTGGCTGCTCTTAACTAAGTGCTGAGTGTTTGAACGGAATCAAAGCAAATGATTAGAGAGAAAACTATTCGGAGAAACCAGCCATATAAAAAGAAACATGCTCGAAATTGTTGAATAAAAGTTAAATTTACAATCTCCACAAAGTTGACGACACCACAGGAGCTGGCGCCTCAAGCTGAGACTGGAATAATCCTGTCTTTGTTCATAAAAACTCAATTGTTGACTTAAAAAGCAACTTGTTCGGAGCGTGTTAAGAGCCCACGGCACTCCCTCTCTGTTTGTACAGTCTTTGTGCTCTGGCACTCGTATCAATGCTACACCAGCGCCGTTCTGAAAAGACTTCATTTCACTGTCAGACCTGGTTTAGTTCTGGGTTAGTCCTGGATTAGTGTTTGTTTGGTCTATGGTCAGAAATTGTAAAAATGGTAAATGGGCATTTTTATACAGCGCTTTTCCACCTTCAAGAGTCAAAGCGCTTTTTACATCAAGGAAGCACTCACCTGGGGGAACGGTGGGATAAGTGTCTTGCCCAAGGACACAATGGCGGCATTCATCTGTGGGAGCTGGAATCACACCACCAACCTGTGAGTCTGTGGATCAGATGGCTCAACTGATGATATTTATGACGAGAGCAGAATTCGATTCGATTCGGATCAGTGGACAAACGCTCAACCAACTAAGCGACTGTTGTCCAGGTTTGGTTCTTTTGGCGTTCAGTTCATTTCAAAACCAGCAGTATTTTGGAGCAGGCCAGGTGAGGAAGGGCAAGTTTCACATCTGACCTCCACCCTTAAAGTTAAACCTTTAATTTTGATCTTGGATGCTCTGGAGTAAACCTGGTTGAGTCCTGAGTTTCTTCTCATTTGGTCTTTATACCCTGTTTAGTGAGATGTGTTTTGCTTAATTCACAATTTAATCCTGCATGATTTTACCTGGGAATTAAACCCACAACTTTCTTTCTGAAAGGTATGAGCACTAGTCACTTAGTCACCGTGACACCCAATACTTTTAAGTGTACTGGAAAAAAAGCTATTTTAGGAATGGTTGGTATTGGTTGATATGGTACGTTGATATCATTATTATATTTTTTTGCACTGCCCCATTCTATGATGTGACTAATTATTTTACGTCCCAGACAAATACATTTTTACAGTTTTACAAAAGTGAAATTTGTGACTTTTACTTCAACTTAAGATACATTTGAGGGACTTGGCATGGATTTTAAAAGCTAAATATCGGTATCGCCCGATATTGGTTATTCGCCACAGTAGTACAACAAATATCGAATACTGGCTCTAAAAAAATCCATATCGTCCCATCTCTAAACCGTATGGAATTTATTTAATGCTCTCAACACTTTTTGTACTAACTCATCATAGTTGTGTGGTGATAATGTAGGTCTTTACGCTGGATGCCCTCCCTGTCAGAGTCACATTAATCAACTTTAATCTTGAACTGGCATAAAAGCGTGTTGAAAACCCAGCTGGTATAGAATAAGCAGGCTAATGTATACAGTTATCGAAATCTCAAGGTTACGCAAACATATTTTACTATCCCCGTTCTATATTCCACTTTGATCCTTTTAAGGCATCACCACTGGCCTTTTCCACTCCCCTCTCTCAGCAGCTCCGCTTTAACTCCGGGTCAAGTCCATTTTCCCATTTCATTTTATAAATCTCAATCTGTTGACCCAGAAATGACCCCAACCACCTCTCCTTACAGCAGCTACAGCCCTGTCCGTCGCGCTCCTGTTCCAGATAAGGCGTGATTACACGGCTAAGTGCTGCTAGCGTTAGCGTGAAGGATACCAGCTCCTAACCACCCCTCCATCCCGGTACTACTGCTGGGGCTTTAGCTGAATGTCAATGGGGCAATAATTCGAGCCGTGAGGGGTTGGGAGTATAAGGTCAAAGATTTAGCCTAGCGTGTGTGTGTGTGGCGCTCCTTGCTTGCGCTGGCCCCCCCTTGATGCTAATCCAGGCCCCGGAGCAGGTTCAGGGGGGATTAGTGCGAGCGAGACCCAGGATTAGAGCTCTCTGCTGGGTCGGAATGAGCAATGGAAGGCAGGTGCGTGTGGAGCACTTGGTGAAATAATAATATCGCTGTGGTGAAGTGTTGTGGTGTTTGGACGGAGGCAGCTGGAGGGAGGTTTTTTTTTTTTTTTTTTTTTTTTGTGAGAATCGAGGCCAGTGCTGACTGTAGCAGAATGAGAGAAACAGAAAGGAAAAACCAGTGGAGGTTGGTGCTAGACGTGAACCCAGAAATCAACAGAGAAAGTTACAGTAGGATCGGTTTTATATTACGCAAAACTGACTCTTGTGAGCTTTAAATCATGTTCCTCCTCAAAAACAGACCTGGAGTTGTGTTTTGGTTCATTCACACATGTTTAAGAAGCTCTTTATTATTAGTCTGTTTACACCTCCAAAGCTTAAAACGTTCTGCTCCACCTTGTGATGTCACGAAGAGGTTTAGTTTTCAAGTTAACAGCTCCTTTTACCTTTATTTCAGTAGAGTTTGGCAATTCCAGGGCTGAAATTATCCAAACTCTAGTGGAACAAAACACAACTCCAGGTCTGTTTGTGATGAGGAAACAATATTATAACTTAAATGAGAAAACAGCGTAAAATGGGCCCTTTAAGAACCCGATCTTGTTTGTACACAGAGCTGGAGCTGTAGAAGAAGGTGTGAAGGTTGATTTCAAGAATTAACCAATCAAGTAATTGCAAAGGTCATTGGAATTACAGAATGTTGTGAAATTGTTTATTGAAAAAAAGCATTAATTAAACATGATTTTTCCCACCATAATCTGCTATAAAAAGAGAAAGAAAGAAAGAAAGAACAGTGTAGTGCAGTAAATTAGAGCTATGAAAATGAACAAAAAGATATCTACAGCCTCGTGGAGCGGATTAGCGGCCTCACTTCTATCAGCTACACACCAGGGCTAATAAAATTAAGTTACCATCACTGAGTATAGTGTGAGTTATTATCATAGGTTATTATAACACTATTATATATTACATTACTTTCTGATTATTGTTATTATGTTGTTTTCTCATTACAATTAAATCTGGAGTTGAGTTTTGTTTCATTCACACATGTTTAACACACAAACCCTGCAGATTTAGGCTGTGGCTGAGTTCTTCTCTCAAACTGAAAACAATCCGTTCCACCTTGTGACGTCATGTGGTAATACAGGAAGAGTTCCACTGTGTTTTTAAACTCCATACACCTTCACTAGAAACTTCTGGATAATTTTTAACAGTATGCCTTAGTTTACACTTTACAATGTGTAATTAATACTCCACTAAAAAAAAAAAATAAAAAAAAATAAGTAAAAATAAAACACCTCTGCGTGTTGTTTATCTACACCAGGATAACCCTTTTTTATTATTTTTTTTTATTTAACTCTTTATTTTTTATTATTTATTTATTTATTTATTTAGTTAGTTAGTTATTTTTATTTAACCCTTTTTATTTTTTATTTTTTTGTGTTGTTATTGTTCGTTTACTCTCAAATTGTTAATATAACTCTTGATTTTGGGGTTAAACAGGCACTCTGGTCCAGTGTTACTTAATTAAGATTTCCAGAAATTTTACATTAACTCTAAAACAGATTGGACTCTTATAAACCCTGAGAAAGTGTTACAAATGATTCTGTGAGAGTCAATTTGACATTCTTTTTGCTGTGTTTTGCCATACTGAACTAAAGGTAAAAGGTAACTGTTCACTTGAAAACTACCACTTCATGACATCACAAGGTGGAACAGAGCATTTTGAGTTTTGGAGATGTAGACAGACTAATAATAAAGAGTTACTCAGACGTGTGAATGAAACAAAACTCCACTCCAGGTCTGTTTTCGAGGAGGAAACAGCGTCATAACAAAAACTAAAACCTCATGAGAATCATTTTTGCGTAATTCAGGACCCTTAATAAAGCACGTCTATATAAATCCATTGTTACGTTCTTGTACTTTGGAAGGAACAAGCTTGCACAATTCAAACACACCTCCTCCTCGTGAGCTGCACGTGTGACCCCATTCCAGAACACATCCTGCTCCGTCATGCTGATTAGCCCCATCTTTTACTCCTCCAACTGGGACGCCACGCTGGAGAGAGGGGACTTTCGGCTCTTTTACGGGATCTGAATCTTCTGGATCTGTTCATTTCAAATAGTCGTTCACAGGACTGGCTCGTTTGCTTGGTCCATCAAACGCTTTTCTACAGGGAGCTGTTGTTGTTATTGCTTTGTCTGGAATGTTCCACAGTATGGCATTAAACCGTTCTATTTTCACGGAGACCAAACCAGACCAAGTTACAGGTCAGATCTATGAAAAGGCGACCCCGCTCAGAGTCAGAACGCCTGTTTTTTCTAGGTATTTTTGAGCTCTAACACCACCTGCAATTGAATAAATGGAAAGCAGAGCTGTTTAATGTCACACTGTGGAACATTCCAGGCAGTGCAGTTACATATCCATAGAAACAAGCAGGTGACAGACCTCCAGACGAAAAGTTACACAGTGCATCTTTAAGAAACTAATCACAGAGAGGTGAAGGTGGCTCAGAGCTGCTCAAACTGCAGGTGTGTTTGCCCATGGAAATTATGAATGATCTAAATAAAACGTTGCACTACAATAATAATAATGTAAAAACAAACTGTTATCATGATACAGGATGATTTTTTTTTTTTTTTTTTTTGTGCACAAAGCTTTCACTTGCGTTGCCTGTTTTGCTTCTGTCCTCTTATTGTGTTTAACATATGTATAAAAATGCATAAAAATGTGACAGAAAAAGATCAGGATTAAAAAATTAGATCTGGTTCCAACTATTCACTTTTAAAGGGCCCATATTATGCAATTTTCTGACCTGTGTTATAATGTTGTTTCATCATCACAAGTGGAGATAATGATTCAGGAGGTGGACCACACCTCAACCTCCTCGCCAGCCAACCACAGCTCATCTTGACCACGCCTTCAATTACCCAGAAGCCTGATTTATACAGCCTATCCCGACACCACCGTCCGTGTCAGCTCTCTCGACCCTAACCCTAACCCCGTGTCTCTCATCCATCCTTCAGCCTGAAGACATCATCCTTAAGGAGGAGGGGGTTCTGAATCAGTTGGGTGACCATTTTGGATCGGAGACGGAGCTCTTTATCGTATTTCATTGTCGTGGCGTGGTCTTTACTAGTGAAACATTCCTGGAGTTGTGTTTTGTTTCATCCACACCTGTGCACTAGACTCATTTGGATAATTTCAGCCCTGGAATTTCCCATCTCTACTAAGCAAAAGGTGAAAGGAGCTGTTAACTTGAAAACTACTGCTTCATGACATCACAAGATGGAACAGAGCATTTAGAACTTTGGAGATGTGGACCGACTAATAATGCAGGATTATTCAAACATGTAAATGAAACAAAACACAACTCCAGGTTTTTGGGGAGGTAACAACATTATAACATGACTTAACGCTCACAAGAGTCAGTTTTGCGTAATCTAGGACATTTACGGAACCATTGAAAAGTACTGACTCATTCACAAACCTCACACCACTCCAGCACTGCCGTAGTCCCACTCCGCCCCACATTCGTACACCACAGCGCCTTGCTCAAGGGCACCTCCACCGACCGCCCCGACCCGCGCCACACTTGAGTTTGGGATCACCTTCCATACAGCGGGTGCAGGTACAGCGTTTTTGCGACCTCATCCGTCTTTGCGATGAGGAGAGCGGGGCCATACGTCTACCGGCAGGTGCACCCTGACATGCAGCACCCGCCCGAGGGACAGGGGAGCCAGCTGGTCCGACCCGAAATAAAATAAACAGGAGAATATTGGGCTAACAAGGACGTGTGGTGAAGAGGTAGAGGAGGAGGAAGAGGAGAGAGATCTGCAGAATCAGGAGCTAAAATTAAAAATAGCCACACACCATTGAAGCAGCTCATTAGCCCGTTTCAGCGCGAGACAAAGCTCAGCAAATAATACAACGCGCTTTCAGATGTTGACAACGGTGTGGGGTACGCTCTGGTATTTGTGTATATTTCAGGAGATTCTCTTTCTTAGACAATGCCAACTTTTTTTTTTTTTTTGCTGCCAGGGGAATCTGTAACAACACAGACCTGGAAGTGCAGCATTAGCCGTCATAGCTAACATAGAATACAGTCGAACAGGATATAGAGGGTCCTTGAATTATTTGATCGTTCAAAGGTAAAGTGCAATGTGCAACTTTTCTTTCGGAGTTTCTACCATCCGCTTGTGTCCATAGAGGTGTGATAGCTTTTCCGGGAATGTTCCACAGCATGGCATTAAACCTAGAGACAGGTCAAATATGCAGCGACGTGACTCCAGCTCAGTATAAGAAAGCATGTTTTTTTATGTATTTGCGAGTGATAAAAATACCTCTAATTTAAGTGAAAAACTGCAGTGATGTGCTGTGCCCGCCTCACACTGCCAACTCAGAGTCCTTGTTATCTTGACCTATGTGTTCAGAGGTATAATACTCCCTACAATGGAAGCAGAGCCAAACTGGTCTGCACTAGATTGAACTGGACACAAGCACAGAGTCCTGAGGTCCTGTAATGATGAAAATAAACCTCTCCTGTGTTAGAATTTCAACTGTTCACCTCTTGGGCTTCTACAATTTATCCTACAACAAGACAGATCAGAATATTTCATAGTGTAACAGTACTCTTACTTGAGTTTTATTTACTCTTGTCTCTGTAAGTCTACAAGTGTCAAAAACCTTACGTCAACAATATTTTCTACTACATTTTGTGCATATTTAAGGTTTTGTTCTTCCAGTTATAAATCAGATGTTATATCCAGACAGTTACTCTCAAAATGACTTTTACTTGGTTGGAAAAGGTTTTAAATGTGGTCATCTTGGTCGTCAAGAAATCAAGATTGTTTTTTAAATTTTAGTTTCTTAATTTTCAATTTGAACCACATGACTTACCTTTGAAGGCTTTTCTACCTTCAATACAATCCACTTTATTTATGTAGTACATTTAAGCATGTACATATAAGCATGACAGTTTCCTGCACAGTCGGGGCGAACTGGGACCAACAAATGGACCTGGACTTTTCCCCCACAAATCGGCCAAATATGAATTTAGGAACAGATTGAGGGGTGAGTGCGCAAATCGACCCACGGGCGGACAGCCGTTCTGGACTTTTCCAGAACGTAAAGATTGCCAGTCCGTCCCTGTGCACGGTGCTGCACAGACAAGTTAAGACAATAAAAAAGAGTAAATCATAATTAAAATCATAATTAATCATAAATAAAAGCAATAAATAAAAAGTGTTATAAAGATAAACAAATGTTAAAACTATAAAATGAATCATTGGGCCACTCCTGGACGTGTTTTTCATTGCAATAAACAACCAAAATGAAAAAAAAAAAAAAGAAAAATTTTGTATATATATATATATATATATATATACAAAATTTGAAAAATTTATATATATATATACAAATATATATATTTATATACAAAATATATATATTTTGTATATATATATACAAAATTTATATATATATATACAAAAATGATATATATACAAAATGAAAAACACGTCCAGGAGTGGCCCAATGATTCATTTTATAGTTTTAACATTTGTTTATCTTTATAACACTTTTTATTTATTGCTTTTATTTATGATTAATTATGATTTTAATTATGATTTACTCTTTTTTATTGTCTTAACTTGTCTGTGCAGCACCGTGCATATATATATATATATATATATATATATATATATATATATATATATATATATATATATATATACTCAAGAAAGGTGCATACTATGGCTTTAACACATCATAGCTTTACATTCTCCATACATGATACATTTCTTAAAGGTCCTATATTACACTTTTTTTTTTTTTGTTTATTTATTTGATTGGGACAGAGCATGTTAATGGACAAACATGACATAACATGAATGTAAACATGCCGGATTGTAGCCTAAGAATAATTTCCATCAGTTGCCCCAAAGGGCTGGGGTCACAACAATAAAAACAACAAATAAAATATTGCACACCCACTCATTGCACAGTTCCCATTATTACACACTCCATACATTGCACAGTTCCCATCACAGCACAGTCCAAAAAATTGCACAGTCCAATCACTGCACAATTCCCATTATTTTGCAGTCAATTTGGCCACACCTTCAATACATGCAAATATGTGTCCATAAAAGATCAGTTAAAATCACAATGCAACTGTACATGAGGACATGTTTGGTTTGACCATAACCAATTTTTTATTTGAGTTTTAAAAGAGCTAGACGTAGGGCATTCTTTCAGTGAGTGAAAACTGACTCTTGTGAGCTTTAAGTCATGTTATAATGTTGTTACCTCCTCAAAAATAGACCTGGAGTTGTGTTTTGTTTCATTCATGTTTGAGTAACTCTTTATTATTCGTCTGTCTACATCTCCAAAGCTCCAAATGCTCTGTTCCACGTTGTGATGTCATGAAGCTGTAGTTTTCAAGTGAACAGCTCCATCTGCCTTTCGTTCAGTAGAGATTGACAATTCCAGGGCTGAAATTATCCAAATGATTCTAGTGAAGGTGTGTATAGTTTAAAAACACAGTGGTAATACACTTCCTGTATCACCACATGACATCACAAAGTGGAACAGAGTATTTTCTGTTTGCGAGAAGAATTCAGCCTAAATATGCAGGATTTGTGCGTTAAACATGTGTGAATAAAACAAAACACAACTCCAGGTCTGTTTGTGATGAGGAAACAACATTAGAACATAGATTTAAAAACAAAACAGTGTAATATAGGGCCTTTGAATTTGGACTATATGCAAATGGCTTCTAATAAAAAAGAAAACAAACATGCAATTTTAAATCTTTCACTAAAAACATTTATTTTCTGCCTTCAAGAAAAACACGGTGTAACCCAGGTGTGTGAGAACCACTCTGTTTTACCTTTATGAAAATGCATCAATGCCATTTAAAAGTCTAGACTGAATTGACTAAAAAAAACAGTTTTCATCTTGGATCAATTTGCTTCCTTGAGCTTTTAAAAATACATTGACGAGTTCATTTCCCCTGTCGAATTACACTCACCGCTGTCATTCAAAAGTTTGAGCTCGCCGCGCTTTTATTGTGAAAAGCGCAGGTCGGGTGTCTCCTTCAGAGTAAAGCGCTAATGGATCTGAGGGCACAAAATGTCTGTTTACTTCTGCAGAGGATGAATTGGATAAAGGCAGAGTCTTGTTTCGGTGTTTGCGGTGGGTTATGGGGGTTATGGTAGTGATATAGACAGTGTTTTCGAAGAGCTGGTCTGTTTAGTATTTAAGCGCCAGAGGTCGGAGCGATGCTGCTTTTAAAAGTTGAGAATATTAGACTAAAGTGAAATTTGTGTTTCAATTGCTAATGTCAGAAGACTTCATTTTAATATTCCATTTTAGCTTAATTGTATGATGCCAAACCAGTGCTGAAATGGAATTTAATATTTGTATTAGACATTTAGACTTACCAAAAACCTTCTAGAAAGACACAGTGATGCTTATTTACAAAGCATGTGGAGTATTTTTGACAGTCTTTCATAGGAACCTGGTTGGTGGTTGGAGTTCCTAGAAGAGCTGCAGTCATCTAAATAAATTCTTGTTTTTTTAAAGACCACATATCGCGTTTGAGCTTGTTATATAGTTCAAATGTAAAACACCTGTGGATCATTATGTTTATTTACACATTTTAAATCACAATATTCTTCTAAAACGACTTTATTAAAGAAATAGTCCGCAGACTCCTGCTTTAGAAAGATGTGGTGCCCAATGGAAGCTGATGACGCCATAAACATCATCATGAACAGAGTCGGTGTTACGGATTTCTTGGGGCCGTTATGTAAACGACTCATATCGCACACGCCACAGAAGAGCGCCCTCTGCTGACAGACGCACAGGCATCTGCACAGACACCTGTCCCAGAGCCTCTGGGGGGTGCTGTGTAAATAAATGTAAAAACGTTCTTCTGTGGCTTCCTTTCCGCCCTGTCTGAAGTGGAGAAGTGGATTTACTCGTCCGCGCTGTAGGAAAACAGTGAGAGGTTTGTTTTTCCGTGACCCACGGCGAGTATTTCGTGTAGATGCAGACGGGCCGTGTCAGTCCGGAGCAGCGGCACTTATCGCTACATTCACGCTCAAACGTGCTGAAACGCCCGCTTTGCCTCACATGTACCTCTGGGATGATTTAATAAAGTGAAACGCACTCAAAAGAAACACGGATACTGCATTTAAAACCAAATATTAGGTTTATTAAAGCCGGGTCCTTGCAAGGCCACGCCCACATCGCTCCATGTGATGTATCGCCACCAACAGATGCATAACACCAGCAACTCTGCACATCATGTCAGCGAGCAGCATTTTTTTTTTTTCATTTGTATCAAAATGACTACGCTATGCTGCCGAATGCTCCACGTATCACTGAGAAAATAAAACTATTGAATGAAGTTAGTACGTCACAGTTAGTACGGGCATTTTCCGGCGGCAGTGAACGCAGAGCATGATCGGCAATATGGCATCTTGAAAATAAATGATTAAAGATTATTCAAACATGCACAAATCACTCCAAATCCAAATTCGAAAGGGTAAATGAGAAGGGGGAACAGCTATAACATGATTAAAAGCTCTGAAAAGTTGATTTTGCGTAATAGATGTCCATTAACACTGTGAAAAACAGAACAGACCTGGTTTAAATGGTTTGCAGTGGTCCAAAGTTATCCCTCACTCATCTTCTGCATTCTGCGATCAGTTTCTAAGCAATTTTCACAACTGTCAGAAACCAGAGTGGAGTTCTGTTGGATGTGACAGTAAAGCTAACAACTAGAATGCTAATAATTTTAAATTTGATGCAGTTCCAGAGCTGAAATCATCCAAATGATTCAAGTGAAGGTGTAAGGAGTTTAAAGACACATTTGTATTACCACATGACATCACAAAGTGGAACACAGTGTTTTCTGCTTGAGAGAAGAACTCAGCCTTAAAGGTGCATTGTGTAACTTTTCTGGTAGAGGATCCATAAACACTTTTCTCCATGGAGATGTTATTGCTTTGTCTGGAATGTTTCACAGTATGGCATTAAACCTTTCTATCTTCATGGAGACCAAACCAGACCAGGTTACAGGTCAGATCTGTGGAGAGGCGACCCCGCTCACAGTCAGAATGCCTGTTTTTCTAGGGATTTTTGAGCTCTAAAACCACCTGTGATTGAATAAATGTAAAGTAGAGCTGTTTAATGTCCTACTGTGGAACATTCCAGGCAGAGCAATGACATACCCATAGAAACAAACAGGTGATGGGCCCCTAACTAAAAAGTTACACAGTGCAGCTTTAAATGATTTTGAATCCATTTCTAAACCGGGAAAAAACAGGAGTAAACCAGAACTAAATCAGTACTTCACAGTCTTTTCTAGCTGTGAGTAAGAACCAAACAAAACTACTACAAAAGAGCATTCCCCTTGGACTCTGCACGCGCCCAGTCGAGCACGTTTTCATGTCTTTGCCTGCGGGTGTTTGAAATTCACAATTGAACAATCACTCAAAAAATGTTCCACTAGTTTAGAAAAAAAAACGAAAAATGTTAAAAATGTGAAAATGTGTGGTTGAGTCGAACAAAGCGGTGAATGGAGTTTTGGGAATTCTCCGAGGTGAGAGGAGAGATTGAGGAATGAAAGGAGAGGATCGTAGGAGTGTTGTAAACGAATGAAAAATTGTTAAAAATTGGCAGGAGACCCATTACTGAGCTGAGTGCTGCTCTGGACTGGTTTTAATGAGGAAATAAGAAAGCAACAAATATACAGCAAAGAAGTGGAGGTGTTGTTCAGGAACTGTTTCAGAACAAGTTCATAACAAACGCAGGTATTTAGTTTGAAAATGTGAAATGTAATGAATTTGTCCTCCAAAGATCACAATGTTTAAGGACATGTTCTTTTTATTTCTTTGGCAAATTTTGGTGGTTAAAAAAAAATAAACTGTAACTAAAGTCTTTCAGACAATAGAATAAAATGCCTTAGAAAATCTAATAAATATGAATAAAATATACAAAAACTGTGACATTTCTTTATGTTGCATAATTCATCATGAGCTAACCTTCAGGTATGTGGTGACTCCTGAGTCACTACAGACACACACAGGTGACTCGTGTTTAAAGGCTCATGTGCTTTTTAAAAACAGGGTTTTCTATGCAAATTGTTTGTGGATTAAAAAAAAAAAAAAAACACACACACAAAAACATAAAAGTAAATTAAAAAAAATATACATGAAAATGAATCCCATGCATATGTTCTGTAATAGAATGTGTTCATTAGATGCATAGTTTCTTTCAAAGCGCTTTACTTTGTGTGATTCACTTCCTCCACACTCGTGAAGTTCCTTCTGTTTCCACAACTGCACCAAATTGTTGAGACCAAATGGTGTTGAGACCATTTTGGAATCTTCCACGATTTTACGATTTGACACAAAGTTAAGAAACTACAGACATCACACATTACAATAGTTATTTGTTTACATAGACAGATGGAAATAGTTAACCTGCAAACCACTCACATGATCCTGGTGTTTTTATTGTTTCTTTTGCCTTTGATTGACCGCTAAACCATTTAATTACTGAGAAGGAATGAGTATCTTCAACAACATTGCTCCTCATTGGCTCTTTGGATGCTATGAAACATGAATTGGATTTCCAGATGTGGAGCTCAGCTCCAAATGAGCATTTTCATTTGGCTGGAGATCAGATTTCAAGTGTCCTATGTGTCTTTTATGTGTCCCTTATTTGGAGTGAAAATAGAAAAAGAAGAAATGTAAGGTTTAAATCCTGTTTGTAAAGGCATCCAGCGTGTTGCATTCTTTGATTTGAGGTTTTGGAGCTGTGACCTGACAAACAGTGGTAACAGTGGCTCTGACCCCACAGACCTGAGGAGTGCCAACACAAAGAATGTGTTTGTGAGCGGGACCAGAGGGTCACGCCTCCTGAACTCAAGAGAGGTAAATCTACTAAAACTCTCTGTGCAGCAAGACTTAGTCACACAGGCTCATTCTGACAATACAACAGCCTCATAACCTCAACAACCAGGGTCAGCTTTGGTCAGACTGACTGTTTGTGCAATATAAATCGTACCAGAATTCTACTTTACCTCTTTAAGCCGATCTCAGCAATTCTCAAAAACATTAAGTATTTCCAAGTTTAAACAGTAAGCTACCTTTAGTTTATCATCTTAAAGGTTGTATAGAGGATTTTCCAAGGAATGAGAAATCCAGTGAATGTTTGTCCTTTTTCCAATGTTGCGCATGCGTGAAACCATCCCCCCTAAATAAAAACGCCTCCTCCTTACACTTACGCTGCTTGTTTATAGCCGGTGCTCGTTCAGAATCGCTGTTGCTGGTAGTGGTAGTGGATTCTTGTCTGTCATCGCAACAAACTTTGTGCAAACTGTGAGGAAGCTACAGTTGGAAAAAGCCGCTAAGAACCGCCATGTTGGTAGAGTAAACAGCGTCTTAACGTATGTGGAATGTGTGAGAGGCGAACGTAAACCACGTAATCCCAGCGCGCCGGCGAGTCAGTGACGCTAGAAACGTAGGGACTTTGATTGACAACCTAACAGCCAATAGATAATGAGGCTATATACGAGCTTACGTTTATCTGGTCCCACCACGTCCACAGTTGATGGATTTTCATTATATATATATATATATATATATATATATATATATTTTTTTTTTTTTTTCCTGTGGTCGTCATAATTAATGAAATGCTCTGAGTTTGGCTGTTGGTTTTATGACCTGCAAATGTACAATTTTCAATCTTAAAGCTAGTGCCATACATCAACAAACAGGAAACAGAACCTGACGCGCTAGCATTTACAGAAAGATCTCAAATCTGAATCTGTGGTGTCACTTGATGAGTCTAAGAGAATTGTAAAAAAGTGTGGTGACCCAGACATGTGTTTTGATGGTTTCATAATATGATATTTGGTGGTTTTACTGTTCTGTATTGATTGTGTTGCTGCTGCCTTGGCCAAGTCTCTCTTGAAGAAAAGATTCTGAATCTCAATGAGGCCTCCTGATTATATAAAGGTAAAAATAAAATAAAAATACCTTTGTATTGCTAAAAACGTCCCCTCAACATATAAGCTACCATCTCTGGAAATATGGCGGTTTATCACAAGATCAAGTGAATGTTTGGTTTCTGTTTATTTCTACTTTTTGCCCATAGCGTTCGGCTCCAGTCAAATGAAGCTCACAGAGGACAGCAGTTATAGGAGTGAATCTGGAGCCGAGTTCCATATTAGGAATAGAAATGTATTTACAGGTAAAATAGACAAATAGAAACACCAGGATCATGTTGAGCGGGTTAATACGAATATTTTAAGACCAAAACGTCAAGGCTCACAGCAGCAGCAGTTACAGAGAGAGGAGTAACCATTTTTTCAATGTATAGTCAGCTGGAGTGAACAAGTGCCAAAAAAAAAACGCTAAGGAGTTCCCACCATTAACCAAAGCCCGCGTTTTACTCCTGCCTTTGTTATCCATTATGCATCAATCACACTGCTCCTATAGCCAACGTCCACTAAGACTCTTAATCTGAACTGTACTCAGACCTGTCCACATCCTTCCATCATCTTTATTTACCTCTGCGTTCAGCTCCTGTTGGTTTATTTGATCCACAGCCCTTAAGTAGCTTCCTTTATTTCCCATTAACAGCATACGCAGTGGCAGACATCTTGTGTGAGCCCCGGTAATGGCCGAAGCCTCATAAATCTGCACTTTAATACCGTATAATTATGCAGTAATGCTCTGTACTTATTACAGTCACTGGCTCCTCTGAGGCCGCCCGCCCGCCGTCTCTTCTTTTGTGAGGCCTACAGGCTCCAGACCAGTGGTGGGACTGTTACTGAAGTATTTAACACTAAATATTTTAACCTAACACTGCTATTGGTGGAAAAAGTACTTGATTTTGTTACTTAAGTAAAAGTACAAATACCAGTGCAATACAATATCTGCAATAGTTATACAAGTTTGTGTTTAAAGGGCCCATATTATGTTATTTTCTGATCTGTTGAGTTCTTCTCTCAAAAGGAAAAGGCTCTGTTCCACCAAGTGCTCCAGTGTGTTTTTAAACTTCATACACCTTCACCAGAATCATGTGGATAATTTCACTTAGACTTAGACAAACTTTATTGATCCACAAGGGAAATTATTTGGACACAGCAGCTCAAACATCACAACATAATATAATAACAGAGTAACAAAAATAGATGGTGCAGCAAAAAGAGCAAGAGACACGTGTCAAATGAGACATAATTATAAAAATAAATGTATATGTACAAGTCAAAATAAAATAGAAAAATAAGTAATAAAATATAAAATAAACTATAAAATCACAGCTATAAACAAGCGACAAGAACGACAGTGTAAATACTCTGCTGATTGACAGGGCATAAGATTCTGTTACTTAAGATTAAGTTGTTGTACAGTTGTAGGGAGTATTATCTCCTCTGTCTCTCTATAGTCTGGTGCAGTGGGTGAGTTGTTGTACAGTTGTAGGGAGTATTATCTCCTCTGTCACTCTATAGTCTGGTGCAGTGGAGTGTCCATGATGGAGAGCAGTTTGTCCAGTGTCCTCCTGTCCCTCACTGTCCCCCTGTCCCTGTCAGCTCTACAACTGCCAATCTCTAGGTAGCTGTTAACTTGAAAAGTACCACTTCATGACATCACAAGATGGAACAGAGCATTTTGAGCTTTGGAGATGTAGACAGACTAATAATAAAGAGTTACTGAAACATGTGAATGAAACAAAACACAACTCCAGGTCTGTTTTTGAGGAGAAAACAAAATTCTAACATGACTTAAAGCTCACAAGAGTCAATTTTGCGTCATATAGGACCTTTAACGCACCATTTTATCTCTTCTAAAACTCTACCTGAACGTCTTTTGCATTTTTTTAATTCAAAGTTCCTCATTACAGCTCCTCTAAGACTCACCTTGGTGTCGTATGTACAAACCTATATGAGAATGTTCCATACTGTTTCGCCTACAGCTGCATTCCTCTCCACGGAAACTCCCACTAGGGCTGGAATATAGAGGGGACAGCCAAAGTCACCTCTCCTCCTCCTCCTTTCCTCCTCTTTCCTGTCCGGAACAAATGCATGCGACCCTACCCCCTCCACCTCTCTCCATCCCTCTCCACCCCTCTCCATCCTCTCTCCGTCCTAACGCCTGAAATATAGCTTCCTGTCTGGGTTACAGAGGAGAACCGCTCTCCCTGGTAAAAAATTAGGCTTTGATTGAGCTTATTTGGTTCTCTGTACGTTTCCTTTCCCTTTTTTTTTTTCCTTTTTTTGCGCGTCGTCAGCAGTTTTAGCCCGGGTTTTGCAAGCAGGGACTTGATGACGATAATAAAGTGTGTTAGCTAAATAAAGCCTCACGCCCCGCCCGCTGGTGATGGCAGCGTTGTACATCTTCAACCAGTTCTCCCTCGCTCCCCTGCTCTCCGGACAGCTCTGCGCGCTTTGCATACTTTGAAAGGTCGTGAGCTGGATTCTAAAAATGGGCGAGAAGGCACAAAGGGCAACCTCAACATAGCAAGCAAGTTTTTTTCTTTTTTTTTTCCTGCAGAATATGTTACTTTGCTCTTGTAAGAAGTGTGTTTTTTAATGACGCAATGTTTTTTGTTTGGAACAGCCAGCGTTTTTTTGTGGGTCCTCTGCTTCTCTGACCCTCCCCTCTGCATCGTCTGCTTCATCTGACCTTCTCCTCTGCTCCTCTTCTCCTCTGACCTTCTCCTTGGCATCTTCTGCTCCATGTGACTCTATTCTCTTCATCCTCTCCTCCATCTGACCCTCTCCTCTGCTCTATCTGATCTTCTCCTCTGCTCCTCTGACCCTCTCCTCTTAATCTTCATTCGCTGCTCCATTTAACCCCCTCTTTTCTGCTCCATTTGACCTTCTCCTCTGAATCCTCTGCTCCATCTGTCTCTCTCCTTTTCATCCTCTGCTCCTCTGACCCTCTCCTCAGCCCCATCTGACCTTCTCCTCTGAATCTTCTGCTCCATCTGTCTCTATTCTCTTCATCCTCTGCTCCATCTGACCCTCTCCTCTGCATCTTCTGCTCCATCTGACCATCTCCTCTGCATCCTCTACACACCATCTGACTTTCTCTGCTCCTCTGTCCCTCTCCTCTGCTCCTTCTGTCTCTCTTCTGTGCTCCATCTGTCTTTCTCCTTTTCATCCTCGTCTCCATCTGACCCTCTCCTCTTCATCTTCTTCACCCTCTGCTCCTCTGGATCTCACGCCAAGTAACTTTCACTATATTCAAATTTATGTTTTAGGCTTCCTGTTTCCCGGCAGCCCTGACCTCAACATTCTTCTACCATTTGCAAAAGACTTGCAACACAAGGTTCCAATGTAAAAGTACATTTTTAGTTTGAATGAGACGACATATTCCTGATGTGCTCCATTGTGCCAGTTTCATGTTGATGTTTGAATTATGCATGTTATCCTTAATCAAGGCTCTTAGGCACAGCTCCTTTTGCCTTTAGTTCAGTAGAGATCGGCAATTCCAGGTCTGAAATTATCCAAATGATTGACGAACATGTGCGAACGAAACAAAACACAACTCCAGGTCTGTTTGTGATGAGGAAACATTGTAACATAGACCAGAAAATAGCGTAATATGGGCCCTTTGAGAAAAAAAAAAAACAAAAAAAAAACAAAAAACGTGTATTTCAGCGTACAGGTCAAAAGGCATTTATTTCTATCCGCTCTCTCGGCTGACCGCACACTTCCACCACATTAGAGGAATATTAGCCCAACCGCCTGGTAAGAACACTGTCCATTTACTCCAATAATGATGGAACCACTGAATATGGGCAAATTATGTTTTCAAACTCCTTATTTCTGCTCATTTGTGGATTCATGATTTAATTTTGTGCTCCACTTGGGAAAGGTACAATCGTATTTGACGCTAAATAAACGGCTGCGATTGGTCAGATCAGGTAATAATTGTTTACTGTGGCTTGGTAAATGGAAGAATGGGGACGAAACAGACTGTCTAAAGACGTGGAAGAAGGGAGTGTGACGTCATCCGTAGCGTTCAGCTCAGGTCAAACGAAGCTCATCGAGGCTAGCGGTTATACGAGCGAATTGGGAGCCAGGTCCATGTTGGGATTAGGAATTGATATATGGACAAAACAGTGAAATAAAAACACAAGGACCACATAGAGCGGGTTAATATGAACATTTTAAGACCGATATGATGAGGCTCACTGCAGCAGTTACAGAGAGGGGTGACAATTTATCAGTGTAAAGTCAACTGGAACCTGAGTCAATGGAGCCAGAAGCGCCCCCGTGAACACTTCCTATAGCGGGTTAGCTATGTCCATTTATATAAAAAGTCTATGGTGCAAAACGAACTAGTCTTTTAGATGGACCAAATATTGCAGAGTTGTATTATGAGACAATTTGTACAAAATCAGAATTTATGTTTCTTTTTTTTTTTTACATTATTTTATCCTTTTGTGTGTATTCCTGGTGTAGTGATTAGTACAAGCACCAAGCGACCAGAAGGTCCTCAGTTTGATTCCCAGACCAAACATTTCTGTGTAAACCTCCATGATTCCTGTTTGACTGAGTCTTTGTGGTTTCTCTTTCAGTGTTTTTCTCCATCAGGAAAGAAAAAAACTTGTTACTGGATGAGGGATGCACTGACACCACTTTTTTCCAAAAAGAGTACTACATTGTGAATACTCGCTGATACCAAGTACTGATACCAAACCTTATTTACCCAGGCGTTCTATTACAGTGGTAAATCAAATTCATTTGATAGGATATTCAGAGTCTAGCCTGCTTTTTCACTTTAGACTACTTATTTAAGGGGGTGACTTAAATTTCCACTAAAATGACTGTAGTAAAATTCCATTGTAATGTAAAATGTGTGTAGAATCCCTCAGTCGTCCAGGTAGAATCCATGGCAAAAGGAGAAATTCAATTTATCAAATGGACAAAAGTTTATTTGGTCGAATACGTTTCTCAGCTCATCCAAGCTGCTTCTTCAGTTCTGGTCAGACGCTGGTGGACACTGCCTTTTATCTGCCTGAAGGGGGCGCTAACTACAATGAAATTACTCTGAGACTAACACACCTATTTGTTTACAGTTTCTGTTAGTTCAGTGGGTCTATTCAATATGGAGTGGGAGTGGGGGTGTACTTAGCAGAACCATTCAGGGCCATGATGGTGTTTTCACACCTCTGGACCTGACCTGGCTGCCCTGTTGTTTTCTTTGTTTGTTTTCGATTCTCTTTCTTGACAAAAATAGTCTCTTTAACTCCCCTCTCAAACCAATTATTTTCTCTAGCTAAGATCTGTACCTCACTGTCCTCAGAGGAGTGGCCCGTGGTTTTTAGATGGAGATGAACGGCAGACTGAGGTCCTTTTAGGTGGAGATGCACGGCAGACTGAGGTCCTTTTAGGTGCAGATGTACGGCAGACTGAGATCCTTTTAGGTGGAGATGTACGGCAGACTGAGGTCCTTTTAGGTGGAGATGTACGGCAGACTGAGGTCCTTTTAGGTGGAGATGTACGGCAGACTGAGGTCCTTTTAGCAGCACAGGTGAGCTGAGTGCACTCATAGTGGTATCGGCTCTTGGTATCGGCTCCACATTTACTCCTATTGGTGCATCCTTAGGTTGGACAGATTGAGGCTGTTTTTGTTCTTTGTAAAAAAAAAAAAAAAAAAAAGAACAAAAACAGCTGAACAAATTTAAGAAAAAAGTCTGATTATTCCATAAACAAAAATGCAATCTTCTGAACCTTTCTGTTGGTCCTCCACCTTCTTGTTTCCATGGAGATGTTAGTGCTTTGCTTCAGAAGCGTGGCACAAGGGTCACCTAACAGGTCAGATCTGTGGAGAGGCGACCACTCATAATAAATAACATGTTTCTCAAGCACGCTATTTCAGCCATTCGTGTCATGCAATAAATACACAATAGATGCAGTGTCAGACTATGAAACACTTCAGAAAAGTTACATAGTGCACTTTAAAACACACTACGTAAAGTACTAGGTCAGTGATGGTGTAACACTGTTAAAAAAACATTTGCCTGAATAGATTTGGTTCAAAACAATTACGTCCTTTATAATGAATTGTCCATGTAATCGTATTCAGCACAAAGTTACATAAGTCACTCTTAAATCACAAACACGTGGTCAAAGTCACTGTGCGCCGCTAATGAACTGCTAAATACGGCTCCTCTCGCTCCTTTTCTCCGTTTAATTTTAGCTCATGAGGCCAAATTACTCTCAGCGCAGACTCCGACCTCAAATCCTATCAGAACTCTCCCTGTTTCCTGCCTCCATTATTACCATGACACCTGACAAGCTCCTTTAAATGCCCCGTAATGAAAAAACGTGTGCGCCGTTAGCTCCAAACCGCCGCCGTACAAGCTAGCCGCGCTAATTGGGAGCTTAGAGTGCATAAAGACGCACGTGTAATAAGTCTGCATTCGTTATTAACTTCCATCAAACGGCGTGTAGAGGCAGTGAGATGTGGACGCGTTTAAATACTCCGGTGACAAGGCGCAATTAGCTTAATGCGCGAATATAACAGGGAACAATGGAGTGGCAGCGCTAAAGGAACAATGCTCAAAGTTAACTCCGGAAAACTTCGGAAAGACTGAATCACGGCAATTACCTCAAAGCGTATTAAAGCGCCTATGACAGGTAGAGCGGCTCAGTAAAAGATCATTACATTTAAGATTTTACTAGAAAAAAATGTAAAGTTTGCTCAGTTTGGCAGTTTTTTTTGGGGGGGGGTTTAAAATTGTACTTCCTGGTTGGAAATCATGACATCATAGCTGTTACTTAGCAACTGTATAGTACAAAAATATAGAAAAGCACCATTATCTTGTTTGAATAATGCGGAAAATGTGTTTCAGTTTAGTACCAGATAATACTCCTGACAACTGTACAACTCACCCTTATGTTGCAGATAATACTCCCTACAACTGTACAAGAACTCATCCTTATGTAACAGATAATACTCCCTACTATAACCCCCTGTTCTGTCAATTATTCTTACCCTTTACATTTTCTCTTTGTTATTATTTTATTTTGTGATATAACAGGGAACAACGGAGTGGCAGTGCTAAAAGAACAATGCTCATAGTTAACTCCAGAAAACTTCGGCAAACTGAATCACGGTAATTACCTCAAAGTGCGTTAAATGTCACAGTGTGATTGTGTTTTTGTCATGTGCTTTTGTCACTTCAGTTAAGGTTGTGTTAAATAAAAAAAAACAAAAAAAAAAACAAAATGGTGAATAAAAAGGTACGCAGTGTCCTGACAAACATGGCCAACAATTCAATATGATTATGTATACACTGCTATAAATAAAAAATATTTAAAATGCACTGTGTAACTTTTCTGGTGGAGGGTCCATCACCTGCTTGTTTCTATGGAGATGTCATTGCTCTGCCTGGAATGTTCCACAGTGTGACATTAAACAGCTCTACTTTACATTTATTCAGTTACAGGTGGTTTTAGAGCTTAAAAATACAGAGGAAAAACAGACATTCTGACTGTGACCGGGGTCGCCTCTCCACAGCTCTGACCTGTAACTTGGTCTGGTTTGGTCTCCATGAAGATAGAAATGCTTAATGCCGTACTGTGAAACATTCCAGACAAAGCAACAACATCTCTACAGAGAAAAGCATTTGAAGGACCCTCCACCAGAAAAGTTACACAATGTACCTTTAAATAAGTAAATAAATACATAGCATAAAAAAAAAGTTAATTAGAAATAAAAACACGAAAATAACAATGAAAATTAAAATTGGACAATTTAAAATATCATAAAATAAGCTACAATAACCTCTCACTTATCCACTGCCACATTATTATATTAAAGAGGGGGTATTATACAGAATCTACTTTTTGGTGCTTTCTTCCATGTTATAAAGTTGTTCCCTCATCAAAAAACATGTCTGAAGATATTTTAGAGTCATTCATGCATGTTTGAGGAATCTAGTGATCTCTCCTGGGCCCTATTCAAACCCTCTTTATGTTGCTGTGAGATTCTGTACGAGGCTCCGCCCACAAGCCACCCATGCTCCCACACGACAATTCTCCATAAATATACAAAAACATGACACAAAACTGTACACAAACCTGATGCGATGTGCGGTAGTTTCATTAGCGGGATGCACACACGCTGATTGTGATGCAATGGCGCTCTGAAGAGGGAGTGACTTAGCACGGAGAGCAAAGGGAGTGGAGACTTATAAACCCCGTTAATACGTTGTTTCCGGCGAATAATAGTATTTTCAAAACAATAAAAGGTAACATGGTGATCTAAATGTTGTGTGTTAGTAGCTAATAACCCTTAAAAGTTAAAATAAACCTCTTTAATACAACATAACGAGGATTTCCTAAAATACAGCCACTTTGACGATTAAACAATTAATAAAATAAGACGGGATTTCAAACCTAACGCCCCCTTCTGCTGACCTGTTTACTGTCACACCTCGTACATTATTGCACTAGCTTTGCCTATGCTAGCGATTTACCCACAGAAAAAAATAAAAATATATATTAAAAAGATGTAGCTCTGGTTTTGATCAAGGTCTGCTGCGTGTGGCACATTTGCTTAGCGCGTGCTGTATCTTGGAGCGTGCACATTTCCCACTGGGACCGGGGAACATAAACGCACCACCAGCATTCGCGCGGGGAAGGCTTTGCCGGGGTCCGATCAGCAGGTTTTGCAATCTGCTTACAGCAAATTAACGTCGCTAATAAGAAACGAGCTCGACATGAAGCAAACGTGTTGGCGTATATGGTACATGTTTTTAAATAAATCCACTTTATTTCTACGGCACATTTTACAAATAGAGTAGTTTCCAAAGTGCTGCACAGAGATCATAAAAAGAAAACAACAAAAGGTATAATTGCTAAAAATGTTATTATACCAGTGCTAAAACAATAAAACCAGTAAAAATCAAATAAAAACAAAACTATAAAATGATAAAATAGCAATAAATAATAGAAATGGGACGAGACGCAATTTCCATGAGACGAGACAGGAGATTGGGTCCACAAAAACAGACAGAGGAGATAATACTCCCTACAACTGTACAACAACTCACCCACTGCACCAGACTATAGAGGGACAGAGGAGATAATACTCCCTACAACTGTACAACAACTCACCCATCCATTTTATAGTTTTGTTTTCATTGTAGCACTGCTTTTTGGAATTGTAAGAGATGCATCTCGCCAACACGTGACCTTTTTTGTCCAATTTAAACTCACAAGACCCTAATAAATAAATTAAGTAAAAGAAATAAAAATAACCTCTGAGTACGTGGGGAAGTGTAAATTTGAATGAGGTCTAAGATGCACCGTGGGGCCAGTCCATTCAAAGCTTTAAAAACAATAAAATCTTAAATTCAACACGAAAACGAACTGGAAACCACCTGGGTGATGTAGGCTGGGGGTTAGACTGGTTAGCCTTATTATTTATAAGTAAGAAAAAGAAGTGCAGTGTGTATGTCCTCCCTGTGCTACTGTGGAAGAGTGGTTGTCCTGTCTTTGTGCGTGTCCTTTCTGGCGTGTTCTGAGGGTTTCGCTTCCTCGTGTCTCTTCAGGTTCTGTGTTGTTTGTATTTTGCAACTAAAACATCAAAATTAATCCAACAAATATGGACAATTCCAAAAGTCCATCTGGTTGCAGTGATCACTATTGTGAAAAGTAACACGAGGCCTTCACAAACCACAGATTTTCTACTTGTAAACTTATTTGGCAGTTTTGTGTTCCACTTTTCTGTTGGGAGCATATGTGCGGTGCCCTCCGGTGATTTGGTAAATGGGCCTAGGTTTGGTTGTTCCTCATCCGTCCCTCTCAGGAGGAGGTACAGGGCTTCACTGCATATGTAATAATCCATACACACACACACACACACACACACACACACACGCACACACACACACACACACACACACACACACACACACACACACACACTCGCACATATGTGTCTGCTGTTAGGACATAAGTTCAAAACAAAAGTTCTGTTTTCAGGTAAATGTGAGTGAATTCAGTGTTATGAACAAACTGTCAGCAAAATGTTTAGATAAGATACATCAGTGTAAAAAAGCACAATAATCAATAACAATAATAAAAAAAACTCTACATGTTTCTTTTTCTGTGCACTTTGAGACTTTTTCTGATGGAACGAGTGCCACCTGCTCGTCTACAATTGGAGATTATTACATTTTTATATCTCATTTCTTCTCAAACTGGTACATGTACAATCGTGGGTTTGCTACAGAACCTCCTTCTGGTGGTCAGATGATCGTTTATGTAGGGCCACTTCAGAAATCACTGCCCCCCATCAGTGTACACACACTTAAGATGAGTGTCTTGCCAAAGGACGGAATTCATCTGGAACAGCAGAGAAGGGATTAAACCATACACATAGTTAAGTAGCAAAATGTTAATTTAGTTTTAGTTCCACTTCGATGCTGCGAGAGGGGACGAGTTCTCTTCTCTAGTATTAGTATTTCTAGTATTTGCTTGATATTGAGTCTTTTTCCATACATTTATGTCACTTATGTGAGTAAGTTTGATATTTTTAAAGCTTTCTAGCTCCATAAACCACGGTCACACATTTGAGGCTCATTCACTGGAGGAAGATTAGAAGCTAATGCAAAAGCTTATTAGTCTGGAACTGTAATGACACAAAATAAATCAAACTTAGCAGAAGAGCCTGGTGCGTGGAGTTAAGACACTTTTGAGAAACAAACCAGAACTTCCAGAGTAGATGGAAGTAAGTCTTCATAGTTTTGAGATGAGAAAGTAACCAGGAGTAAACCAGGTTCAAACAAGCTCTAAAACCAGGACTTCAATGAAGTCTTCACAGCTGTTAGCAGAGGTAGAGAGCCAAAAATGTACTTGCGAAAGAGTAGAGTTACTTTAAAAAAGTATTAATCAAGTAAGATTTTCAAAAAGTATTTGGGGAAACTGCTATTCAAGTAAGAGTAACGCAACACCTGATTAATAATTTGAAGTGATCGAAAGAACAAAACATGCAAGAAATCTGTTTTTCTCTGAGGATAAAAAAAAAAAAAAAAAAACATTTACTGCTCAGTCGACGTCGTACCCTCACCTGTGGTCATGAGCTTTGGGTAATGGCCGAAAGGACAAGATCGCGGATACAAGCGGCCGAAATGTGTTTCCTACTCAGAGTGGCTGGGTGCTCCCTTAGAGACAGGGTGAAGCACTCAGTCACAGAGAGGAGCTCGGAGTAGAGTTGAGGGGAGGGCATCTGTTCCACGCTGGAGGGACGATGTCTCTCAGCTGGCCTGGGAATGCTTCGGAGGAACTGGAGGAAGCCCCGGATAAAGCAGAAGAAAATGGATAGAAATCTAAGAGATATCTGAAGGAACGCTGCAAGAAACACAAATGTTCAAATCATTTCATGCTTACTCACAATTGTAAGACTAACCACAACTTTTACTCTGGTAAGAGTTAAAATATGATGTTTGAGAACTCCTCTGAGAAGTACAAATTCATGAAAAAGGAACTGAAAAGCTGTGAGGAGTGAAGACGAGGTTAACCAGGACTACACACATCCAAACCAGTTTTAAACAGTTCTAAACCAAAACCAAGAAAAAAGCAGGACTAACCCAGGACCTTCCCCGCAGCGAAACGAGCTCTTTAAAAGTCTTTAGAACTGTAAGTGTGTTGTGATGACAGAAGTTCAGAGGGTCAGAAAGTTCCTTGGGGAGCAGCTAAAACCACTGCTCCACTATTAATGAGCCCTAATGGAAGATCACTGTCCAACCAGGAAAGAATTTAATAAAGAAGGTCCAAAGCAGGGTCCCATTATCCCACATTGAAGCACATACGGGGGCCGGTCTCTGGTGTACAGACTCACAGAGCGGAGAAAACACTTCATTTGCATGTTCTGCTTCTGCTGGAAGATAGAGTTGGAACCAGAGACTGTACAGTATATACAAATGGACATGGCGAACCCGCAAGCCGCCACGTTGTTCCAAAGAGGAAGTGAACACGGGGGCGTTTCTGGCTCCAATTAGCTTTACATTACATCTAGACCAACTTTATTGATCCACAAGGGACATTGTTTGGACACAGTAGCTCACACGTCACAATATAATATAGCGGCGGAAGCTGTTTGAAAGACGAGATGTTTTCATTCTTATCATGTACGTTTATTTAAGAAACTGCAACCCACCTTAAATTACATTTGTATAGAAACTGCAATTAAACAATAACTGCTTTGCAAACAAGAAAATCAGGAGTAACAGTGTTGGGAAATAACTAAATACATGTTCAGAGAATACGCATTCTTAAGATTAATTTTGAGTAACTGTTTTCAGGTACAGTTACATTTTCATTTACTTTTCTTAAACCAAAGGAATACATGGCGGTACTTGACCGGAGAATTTTGTCTTCAAACTGCACAGAATCAGTGAGAAAATAAAAAAAAACCATCTCTCTTAAAGCCTTGTGCCTATGCCATTTTTCCATAAAGCTGTTTTTAATCCTCTGTTGCGTCATTACGCTATAATTTAAATACAATAAAAGTATTCTAAGTATTCAGAAACAGTTCTTTGATTGGTCTAAAGTACATTTTAATGCAGGTATTCAGTAAAACAATTTCACGATTTTCCAATTTGTTGTTAGCGTTTTCGTGTTTGCGAAACTCCGCTCTGGTCTCTGAGAGTTGTGAAAAGTGCTTATAAACTCATCATGGTGAATAACTATAACTGTTTTCACATTTATAAAACAACAACACTCAGGTACAGCTCCTTTAAGACGTCCTTAAATCTCCAAAATGTCACTTTTACACAGTCCGTCATTTTTAAACCACTTGTCTCCTCGTAACTATCCCCCTCCCTCCCGCGTGAAGCCACTTAGCCGCTAACGTTCGCTTCCACAATTTGAGCCGCGGGAGCCCAGCCGTGGCATTACCGCTCTGTTCCCACCTCATTACGCTAAAGAGTGAAAATGCGCGAAAACTTCCACCAGCGTGATGTAATTGCCGCACACTTAACACAGACGACCCAACTCCACGCGTCGCCATTTTGGATCTAAATCCGTTCGGAATCGCCGTCTTCTCCTCGGGACTGTGCGTCGCCGTCGTTTCACTTCATTTAAATCCATTTTGGAGAAAAACACTTGACGCCGCACGGTACCAGCCAGAGGTTAGAGTCTCAAGTTTCTACATTCACTTTAATAGGGTTCAAACTGTGATCTTAGCAGGGTGTTATGGCAAGGATAATGGAAGGAAATGCAGCAATAACCGTAAAAAGAAGTGAATTCTGAAATGAGAGGAATCATAAGTTATTAGGAAAGGTGATACGGACGGATGTGTGGAGCCATTCCGGTTGTTTCTTCATCGAAAATGTACCTCGAGTCGTGTTTTGGTCCATTATTTCTAATACAATTAACTGGTTTTAGAATTGCAAATAGAAAAGTTAGTAATTATGGGGATTTCAAAACATAAAAAATAAATTGCAAAATAATAGTTTCTCTAACTGGTCACACAAAGTACCACTTAGAAAATACTGGACTTTGCATAAGATACTAGAACTGAACCGGAATGGAAAAAAAAAAAAAAAACAGGGCTAGTCTCAGCGTAACAAAGTAAAAGAAGTAGAGTACTGAACTGCACAACTTTTATGGCGGCGCGTCTGTCGTCATGGAGATGTTATTATTTGTCTAGAATGTTCCACAGTAGACATTAAATTGTCCACAGTATGGCATTAAACTAAAACTAAATCTGTCTGTATTGCATTTATTCAACTACAGGTGTTTTTTCTTGCTCAAAAATATCTTAAAATACATCCGTTCTTACTGTGAGTGGGGTCGCCTCTCCACAGATCCAACCTGTAATTTGATTTGCAAGTCTCCATGGAGATTTATTAAGTTTACGGCCATAATGCGGGACATTCTAGGCACATTTTCCATGGAGAGAAGCAGGTGTCGGACCCTCTACCAAGTTACAAGTTACACAGCGAGAAGGGAGACAACTATAGGCTGCATTACAGGTCAAATCTGTGGAGAGGCGCCCCTATTCACAGAAGGGATTATTGTAGTTTTGAGCAATAGAAACACCCGTAATGAATAATTGGTAGATGGAGATGTTTAATGTCATACCATGGAACATTCCAGGAAAAGCAGTAACATCTCCATGGAGGAAAGTAAGTAACGGACCCTCCACCAGAAAAGTTACACAGTGCACCTTTAAGTGTACAATTTAGGTATCTGTACTTTTACTTTACTACATTTGAGAGCAGGCAAAGTTAGTAATAATATAATAAAAAAATAAAAATAAATGTAATATTATATCCACTATTAAACTATGGATATTATTTCTCTGGTTAATATACATAAATTCTTTTTAATTTCAGCTCACATTCATTGTCGCTGGGGTGAGGGAATGTCTCAGCTCGGTGTGGCAGGTTTATTTTCTTATTTCAAGCTAAATTATTCTGTGAAACAAGTCGTGTCAGAAACATTATAAATGCTCAAATGCTGATATTTGGTATTCTAGTCATTTCAACCAAAACTAGATATATTTAAATGTATGCTTAGGCGACAATAGTACCAGCAGGGGAAGTCAGCGAAGTAAAAGTTGTAAAGTATACATTTTTAGGTATCTGTACTTTACTTAAGTCGAAATCGAAGATACTTTTTACTTTTAGTGTACCTGTAACTGTACTTTCTACTCTTTCTGACTAGGCTGGGGGGTACTTTAATACTTTATTGAGTAGATTTTTCCATTTTTTGCTCTAGTTTATGTACTTTTACTTGGTCCTATGGTCTTGTGAGCTTTAAGCCATGTTATAATGTTTGAGTAATCCTTTATTATCACTCTGTTTTACCTTTTGTTCAGTAGAGATTGGCAATTCCAGGTCTTAAATCATCCACATGATTCTAGTGAAGGTGTGTGGAGTTTAAAAACACAGTGGCGCACTTCCTGTATTACCACATGACATCACAAGGTGGAACAGTGTTTTGTGACAGATTTGAGAGAAGAACTCAGCCTAAATCTGCAGGGTTTGTGTGTTAAACATGTGAATGAAACATGTGTGAATGAAACGAAACACAACTCCAGGTCTGTTTGCGATGAGAAAACGACATTAGAACATAGATTAGAAAATAGTGGAATATGGACCCTATAAAAACACTCCTCTTCATCTTTTTGTCCCATGTGTTTTTTTTCTTTTCCCCCTGCTGCGTGGGAAGTCCGCTCTGCCTTCAGTTTCACACATCGTCTGTCTCTCCATTTCCGTGGATTCAGGAGGATTCACACTTATTAAGACAGTGCTTTGTTTGGGCGGCGGGCGCAGTGGCGGGCACAGTGGCGGGCACGGCGGGAGCGCACAGACTGGGAAAGGGGGATTTGGATTACAGCGCCCTCACCACAATGTAAAGAGAAAATCCACCTGGGAATCTGATCCACATATTAGCCACGTTTGCACCTTGAAATTGATAAGTGCTTGTGCTCAAAATCCAGAAAGGTTTTTATATAAAGGCCCATATTTTCTGATCTATGTTATAATGCTGTTTCCTCATGACAAACATAGCTGGAGTACTTTGACACACAAACTCTGCATATTTTGCACTCTCCAAATGATGACAGAGGTAAATCCATTTTCACCATTTATTCATGTCCATTAGAAGTAGTTGAAGAATAGAAGAGTAGAATAGAAGAGTAGAAGAGCCGGCAATAGAGGCTTTGCACCGTCACATGACCCCCCATAGCAACGGTAACCGGGCATGTGGCATCAAACATGGCTGCTAAAGTGACCGTGTTCCATCTCTCCCGAAATATCTGGAATCTCTAGCCTCAGATGAGCGAAAACACTACTTGGAAAAGCTAAAATCAATCTCTAATATTGATCCTTACAATGTGAGCACCAATTTCTACTCGGATTCGATAGAATCATGGCCAGAAGTAGAATTTCCACATATATCAAACTACTTGATCTTTGTGTCCAGTAGCTCCACCAACGAGCAGATCAAGGCTTATAAAAGCCTAGAGGTGAACCAGTATTTTGTTGGTGGGTGGGTCAGATGTGTTTATGTAGGAAAAGCTCGCAGGAACATCAAGGTTTTGATCGGGACGGTAAGTGTTTTCCAACTTGCATAGAACCATGTCACTCGCCATAGGACCTACATTTTCTTTATTGCTTATCAACAACGATGTCTTCTAGAATTAATTGTTTTTAGCGAGCGGATCTTTCGAAGTTTGGCTCATAGAACTCTTCGACTCATGCCCCATATCGATCGTAGGAGCCCAATCTGGGTTCGTTGGATCGTAAACTGGTTCGGGTTTTCCTGGATAAATGAATGAAATTTTAGTTCAGTAAGTTTGCTTCTTTCATTAAATAAACTATGAAACAATCTGAATAGCAAATACCTCGATGAAAGTGACGTGAGCAAACTTCAGGTGTCATTGGTACCATTCGAAATCTCTTCACAGTTTATGTTTGCAAGCCATAATTCCCGTCTTTTTTCAATAATTCCCTTGTTTAAGCTCCCTCATGAGTAATTTCCAGAGGAACAGTGAAGAAACGAATTGTTTTATCCCCTTCAGAACTGCTCGACCAGACAAATACACAACAAAACCTGCCCATGTTTCTCTGATGCTACTGAACTGAAGTCAGTGGCCTGCCCGGTGTCATGGTGGCGTAGTTACCGTTGCTATGGGGGTCTCGTGATGGTGCAAAGCCTCTATAACATGTATGTCCCAAATATCGTAGCACAGACACGAGTTTGTTTGCTGTCACTCCCCAAAAGGTGTACCGACTATGCGGGTTAGCTTATCTTAAAACGAATTAGGCGCACTCTGGTGTGGGATGGGGTGAGGTCACGTGACAAATTATATCCAGGTCACGGGCCAAGAATAAATAAAAACAGTGAATAATTAACAGTAACTGAATAAATAAATGGTTAAATATTGCTATATGCAGTGAACCATTACCAATAAGAATAAAAAGTGCTATACAATAAAATACAGTGTTAAAAATAATGTGCTGGCAACACATATTTAAGCTGAGTTGCCCCACGTTGTTCCACCTTGTGATGTCACGTGGTGATACAGGAACTCCATTGTGTTTTTAAACTCCACACACTTTCACTAGGAATCATTTGGATCACTTCAGCGATGGAATTTCCAATCTCTACAGAACTAAAAGTAAAAGGAGCTGTTAACGTGAAAACTACCGCTTCATGACATCACAAGGTGGAACAGAGCGTTTTGAGCTTTGGAGATGTAGACAGAAAAATAATAAGGAGTTACGCAAACATGTGTGAATGAAACAAAACACAACTCCAGGTCTGATTTTGATGAGGTAACAACATTTGAACATGGCTTAAAGCTCACAAGAGTCAATGTAGTGTAATATAAGACATTTAAGCAATAATAAAACTTAAAGAAAATAAATAAATAAGTAATGGATAGATACATTTAATGCTATACTGTGAAAAGTTACGACGCAATGTGGAACTTTTCTGATAGAGGGTCCACTATCTGCTTTTTCCCATACTGATGTTATTGCTTTGCCTTGAATGTTCCACAGTATGGCATTAGACTTATCTTAACGTATCTTGCATTTATACAATGTTTTTATGCTTAAAAGAAAAAAAAAGAAAAAAAAAAAAAGAAACATGCATTCTCGCTGCGTGGTGCCTCTCCTCAGATCTAACCTGTAACTTTGCCTGGCAGCGTCATCTCCATGGATATAGACAAGTTTAATGTCATCCTGTGGAACTTTAAAGACAAAGAAATAACATCTCCATGGAAATGATCAGGTTATGAACCGTCCAGCAGAAAAGTTACACCATGAACCTTTAAATAAAAAAGAAAAACTGTACCAAACACCATACCGAGCCAAAAACAGCTTCTTTTTGACTCACTCGCTCTCTCTTTCTCTCACTCCACTCATTTATTCATTAGACAGACTCAACACTGCATTAAAAAACATATCCGCCGCCCCAACCTGAGCCTTGGACCCGGGGTTAAACCGACTAAACCAACCCTATCCTCCACTCCTCTCCCTCTCCATCCCTCCATCCCCCATCCCTCCGCCTCTCCAGCCTCCAGCGCGGTTCGCAGAGGCGGCTAAGTCCCTCGGAACACTGGCAGCGGTCAATGGTCCATCAATAAACAATGTGAATTAGCTAAACATGCA
Source organism: Taenioides sp. WSHXM2023 (assembly GCA_029959045.1). Taxonomy (NCBI): domain Eukaryota; kingdom Metazoa; phylum Chordata; class Actinopteri; order Gobiiformes; family Gobiidae; genus Taenioides; species Taenioides sp. WSHXM2023. Next base: position 20,431,659 of record CM057087.1, read on the forward strand.
TGCTCGCTCTGGTTGGGCCCCCGGCGGGCTGAAGCAGTAATCAGCTTTCTATGGACCTTGATAGATTGGTACACCTTTACACTTTGACTCCAAACGCTGAGATGGTACACGGAAAGAGTGGTTAGCCTGGAGGAAGCTAGCCCACTGAAGAGCAGAGAAACCTGAAAAAAGGAGGCGAGATGGAAGAAAACAACGGAGGAAATCAGATGCAGTTTTGGTAGCGAGAGGTAGGTTACATACAGTGTAATGTTCAGGTTAGGTTTGCTAATAATAACTATGAGGCCTAAGCTGATATGTGTCATATTTCATCAGGATTACAACAGCAAGACAGTTGAAACTGGTTTACGTCAAAAATGTCAGAAAAATATTCAAATAAAATAAATAAAATGGGTAATTGGCTACCTGGCTCACGCACTCAGCCTTTTTGAAACTTTTTGTTCCTTGAGCTCAGTTTTTAACATCATATCATGCGATTTTAACCAACAAAGAAGTGCAGCATGTGCAGTTTAAAGGACACAGGTAAGGGACTGTTGGATTGTGTGAAATAAAGTTTATTTTTCCTGTATCTATGGAGACTGTGCAAGAGGCAGAAGACCTTCCAGAGGAATTTTTTTGAGGGAATGGCCCATTTCATCACCATCTGAAACACCAGAGCAGAGTAAGAGTGAGGGTGGGTGGGGATGCATTGATCCAGGTTTTCTAGTTCTGATACCAATATCGATAATTTGGCTTTTGGAATGATATCTGACACTTGGAGTAAATATGAGCTGGACCACGCCTCAACCTCCTCTCCAGCCAACCACAGCTCATCTTGACCACGCCTTCAATTACCCAGAAGCCCCATTTATACAGCCTATTCCAACAACACCGTCCATGTCAGCTCTCGACCCTAATCCTAACCCTGTATCTCTCATCCATCCTTCAGCCTGAAGACATCATCCTTAAGGAGGAGGGGTTCCGTATCAGCTGGGTGACCATTTTAGATTGGAGACAGAGCCCCCACCCTGAGTCTCCCCCCATCACATCTACCCACCGTCGATAAAAATCTTTATCGTATTTCATTGTCGTGGCGTGGTCCTTACTAGTGAAAGTTATTTTAATATAAAACTGATCAAATTGTGCTTTATCCAACAACGAACGACTGAACAAGTTTGTTTGAATACAAGTTCTAACAATATAAATGTTCTAGGCCAACGTTTTCCTGTAAATAGTCTTTTTACATCTAGGGGATTGAACCTGGAACCTTCTTGCTTTCTACTCAACCATCGTGCAAGAATCAATCACTCACTAAAATTCTAATAATGACATAATAACAGAGAGACATAACATATTTCATAGATAAATGTTTGGTCAGTTTTTAGGATTAGGTTTGCACAGCAGTTTGGAACAATACAGTGTACCTCATACCTACCTTACTTTACCAAATGTAGCCGGTGAACATCTAAAACTTCATCTTTCTCATCACCTCAGCCTTTTAAACCCATAATAATATCACATGAATTATGCTGAACCTATAGCATCCATCTGTTTGTGAGCTCTGTGTCCACATCTCCGGGCTCTAAATTGAAATGGTGTATTATACAAAGTGAGCACCTTTAGCATTTGCATTTGCATTTCTCTAAACATCTCATTTTCCCGTTCTCGTGGTCCACACACGGCGACAAGACGGATGGGTAAATATTTAGTGAGGCCTGCTCCCAAAGGTCAGCCCGCATTCAAAACAACTGATTTGATTTACTGTTAAATTAAGGCGTGTTTTTCTATTCAACGCAGACATGGTCCAAATCAGAATGGATGTTGTTGTGACCTTTTCGCTTCGTACATAGGTTATTTATTACAATATATATTTCAATTTGCTTTGTGTATTTGCCGCACAGTCGGTTTTTGATCATTTCGCAGTTACAACCTTTTGAGAATTAACGCGTTTTATCAACATTTTGGAATTTTGTAATATATATAGACTGTAGAAAGAAGTGTGACGTCGCCCGCAGCGTTCAGCTTCAGTCAAATGAAGCTCAGCGAGGCTGGCAGTTATAGAGGTGAATTTGGAGCCAGGTTTATATTAGGAATAGGAGTTAATTTATGGACAAAACAGTGGAACAAAAACAGCAGAGGTTAATACAAACATTTTAAGACCAAAATGGCGAGGCTCACAGCAGCAGTTACAGAGAGAGGGGAACAGTTTTTCAATGTAAAGTCAATCGGAGTTGATAGATCCGAAAGCGCCCCCATTTACACTTCCTATTTAGAACATGGCAGCTAGCAGGTTAGCTATGTCTACTTAGATATACGTGGACATGGGCCATAACTGCTCAGGGTAAGGGAGAGAAGTCTCTAAAAACATCACTATTTAAAACTAGTGTATTCTGATGATACTAATAAAATAAAAATATAAACAACACTGGAACACTGGACTAAAGGGGGATGTGAGCGGAGAAATAAAGTTACCACTGTAATCTAAATGTGTCTTTAAAGGTCCCCATAATACACCATTTTCTGATCTATGTTCTAATGTTGTTTCCTTGTCACAAACAGACCTGGAGTTGTGTTTTGTTTCATTCACACATGTTTAACGCACAAACCTGCAGTTTTTTTCTCAAATGTAAAACATCCTGTTCCACCTTGTGATGTCATGTGGTAAAACAGGAAGTGCGCCACTGTGTTTTTAAACTCTATACACCTTCACTAGAATCGTTTGGATCATTTCAGCCCTGGAATTGCCGATCTCCACTGAACTAAAGGTAAAAGGAGCTGTTCACTTGAAGACTACCGCTTCATGACATCACAAAGCTTTTTTTTTTTTTTTTTTTTTGCTTTGGAGATGTAGACAGACTAATAATAAAGATTTACTCAAACATGTGGGAATGAAACAAAACACAACTCCAGGTCTGTTTTTGAGGAGGTAATAACATTATAACATGACTAAAAGCTCATGTGAATAGTTCGTCCTAAAAATACAAGCAAGAAATGAAAATGAATTTGACCAAAACACTAACTAGCTCATCCGTAAAGCTTTTCCGCTGCCCTGTCCTATTCCCCACCGTTATGCCGCTGCTGGTGTTTGTCCATGTTTTGAAAAAGTGACACTAAACAGTGGCAGCGTGTGGATCCCGACGGTGCCATTGTTATGAGTCGTGGTGCAGGTCCTCTCACCTCGCCGGACAGTGAACTCACCGTACCCCCACCGTACCCCCACTGTACCGCCATCGTACCCTCACCATACCTCTACCGTACCCCCACCGTATCTCCACTGTATCCCCACCAATCTCCCACCATACCTTTACCGTACCCTCGCCATAACTTCACCGTACCTTCCCCAGATCCCCATCGTAACAAACCACCACCACACACAAACCAAACCCTTACCATACCTCCACCATACCACCACATCCACACCATACTCCCACCATACCGCCTCCGTACCTTCACCAGATCCCCACCGTAACAAACCCCCACTGTACCCACACCGTATTTCCACCATACCCCTACTGTACCTCCATCATACCTTCACCATACTCCCATCATACCTCCACCGTAACTCGACCGTACCTCCACTGTACCCCCATCTTATCTCCATCATACCCTCACCGTACCCACACCAAACCTCCACTGTACCCACACCAAATCCCCACCCTACCCTCACCATATCTCCACCGTACCTCCACCGTACCCTCATCAAAACACACACTGACAGTTCCACCCCATCTTCCCTAATCCACTTATCCGGGTGGTTTTCAATTTTCCGGCGGGAGGTGTGGAATGCTTTGGTAATGATAAACAATAGATCTGATTGTGGGAGATTTGTGGTAATAATCGTCTGTCAGCTGTGGTTAGGTTCCATATTTATGCACGAGATAGCTGAGGTTTCCTTGTGTTACTGCGGCAGAGTGGTTAGCCTTTATCCTCTAAGGAAGGATCAGACTTGGACTAAACCAGGACTAAAGCACATCTATGAAAAAAGTAGGATTAGACTAGAACTAAACCAGGACTAAACTTGATCTAGGGCCAACGGGGATGAGACTAAACCAGGACTAAATGAGACTTAAGTCTCATATACAGTGGGAAGAGCTGTGGCAGAGTGGTTAGCCTATTTCCCCCTCTCAAGACTAAAACCAATTTAGGCCAAAGTAGCATCAGATTAGAACTAAACCAGGACTAAACTAGATCTACATGCAGGTCCAAGTGGGATCAAACTAGAACTAAATCAGGACCAATCCCGGAGAAATACATAGATTAACTTTTTTTTATTTTTGTTTTTTGAGAGTGGAATCTGAGGCAAGGGATGGAAATGAGCCCATGTGTTTAGGTGGGGGACGTTATGTCATTTGCCATGTGCATATTGCCTATCGATCTTTATCCATAAAGAAAAATGATACCACCAGGCCAAGTTACAGGTCAGATCTCCATGGAAACAAACAGGTAGTGTACACACCAAAGTTACAGATTACACCTTTAAAGGTCCTATATTACACAAAATTGTGAGTTTTTAGCCATGTTATAATGTTGTTTCCTCCTTAAAAACAGACCTGGAGTTGTGTTTTGTTTCTCAAAATGCTCTGTTCCACCTTGTGATGTCATGAAGCAGCAGTTTAACAGCTCTTTTTACCATTTGTTTAGTAGAGACTGCCAATTCCAGGGCTGAAATTATCCAAATGATTCTAGTGAAGGTGTGTGGAGTCAAGAAAAAAAAAAAAAAAAAAAAAAAAAAAGCCAACAGTGGAGCACTTCCGGTATTACCACATGACATCACAAGGTAGAACAATGTTTTCATTTTGAGAGATATGCAGGGTTTGTGTTTTAAACATGTGTGAAAGAAACAAAATACAACTCCAGGTCTGTTTGTGATGAGGAAACAACATTAGAACACAGATCAGAAAATCGCGTAATATGAGCTCTTTAACGGTGCATTGCGCAACTTTTCAGGTGGAGTCCGTCACCTACTTTGTCTAGAATGTTCCACGGTAGAGATTCAACCTATCTATGCCACGGGAGACAACTATAGGCTACATTACAGGTCAGATCTGTGGAGAGGCGCCCCTATTCATAGAGAGAATAATTGTATTTTTGAGCAACAGAAACACCCATAATGAATAAATGCTGGATGCGTTTAAAGTCATACCATGGGACATTCCAGGTAAAGTAACGACATTTCCATGGAGACGAGCAGGTGACGGACCCTTCACGAGAAAAGCTGCGCAATGCACCTTTAAACAGACAGCCAGTTTCTCTGATCTGGTCAAGATTTTAAAACTTCTATCAGGTTTTTCATCTTTTTTTCAGATTTATTCTGGACTTACTAGTTCTGAGACTGCTTCAATCTAGTTTAGAGTTAGTTTATTTGAAGAGAACTTGTCAAGTAAAATTATCTTGCAGCATGGACAGATAATTTCAGTACTTTTATGTTGTTTTCTGATAGATTTAAGGGTTTATATCTTAAATTTGGCTAAGCTTTTTTGCAGTGCATGTCAAATACGCAAATACACGCACGTTTGGCACTATAGTTTGTACACGCTGATATACAAAGCAGTTACATCCCCAAAAACATGAGCTATAACAGACAAAACAAAACCCAAAATAAACAACAACCATGACACCTCTCTTCTCCAGAAACCATCCGCGTGACAAATTTATTCAGACACTCGTCCTCCTTTTCTAATTACCTCCAATCCATAATAATCCTTGCAGCTCCTTTCTCTGTTTTCAAGTTGTCAAAACGTTCAAAGCGTTTCCAAATCCGTTCACAACCACGTCACCGTTTTCAAAAACTACAAAAAAAAAAAAATCTTTCCATTCTTTCCTCCTCTAAACCCAGATAGTGATTTTGAGCAGAAGAGACGGGAGATGTCACACCAAAAGAATAATCTGGTAAGAGTCAGCGGCGTGGGGATCTCGTGGCTACGCGAACGAAACAGGAAGAAGAGAAGAAGAGCTGATGGTTTCAAAAATTTGTGCTGAACGGTGACAACAAGTAGCCCCGGGGTTCCAACAGTCGTGGCTGGATAAACAATGTGTGAAAGAGGAGAGGGGGAAGAAGAGGGCACAGGAGAGAGGAGGAGAAGAGGACGCAGGAGAGAGGAGGGAGAAGAAGAGGGCACAGGAGAGAGGAGAGGAGGAGGAGAAGAGGAAGAGGACACACAAGAGAGGAGGAAGAGAGGGGAAGAAGAGGGCACAGGAGCGAGGAGGAAGAGAAGAGCAGGAGGACACAGGAGAGAAGAGGAAGAGAGGGGGAAGAAGAGGGCACAGGAGAGAGGAGGAGGAGAAGAGGACGCAGGAGAGAGGAGAAAGAGAGGAGGAAGAAGAGTGCACAGGAGAGAAGAGGAGGAGAAGAGGACGCAGGAGCAAGGAGGAGGAGAAGAGTAGGAGGACACAGGAAAGAGGAGGAAGAGAGGGGGAAGAAGAGGGCACAGGAGAGAGGAGGAAGAGAAGAGGAAGAGGACACAGGAGAGAGGAGGAAGAGAAGAGGAAGAAGAGGGCACAAGAGAGAGGGGGAAGAAGAGGGCACAGGCGAGAAGAAGAAGGGAGAAGAGGAAGAGGACACAAGAGAAGGGGAAGAAGAGGACACAGGAGAGAGGAGAAGAGGAGGAGGACACAGTAGAGAGGAGAGGAGGAAGAGAGGGGGAAGAAGACGACACAGAAGAGAGGAAGAGAGGAGGAAGAGGTAGAGGACACAAGGGAAATGAGGAGAGGAGAGGGGGAGGACATAGGAGAGAGAATAGGAGAGGGGAAGGATACAGGAAAGGAGAGAATGGAGAAGAGGGGAGGAAGAGGACACAGGAGAGATGAGAGGAGGTGAGTGAGAGGAAGAGGGCAAAGGAGAAACAAGGAGAGAGGAGAGGAAAGAGGAGGCCATAGAGGAGAGGAGAGGGATGAAGAGGAAACGGAAGAGGGGAGAGGACAGAGGAGGAGAGGAAAGAAGGAGAGGGGGAGGACACAGGAGAGAGAAGAGGAGGGGAGAGGACCGGAAAGGAGGAGAAGAGGGGGAAGAGGGCACAGGAGAGGAGAAGAGGAGGGAAAGGACACACGAGAGAGAGGGGGAGTGGAAAGGACAAGAGAGAGAGGAGTAGGGCAGAGGAGAGGGAGGAAAGGACACAGGGGAGAGGAGGAGGAGTGGAAAGGAGTGGAGGGGAAGGAAAAGAAAAGACAAGTGTTTTGTGGATAAAATGAGGCTTAATTATGAACACTATGACCCCCAGAGAGTCCAGCCCAGAGCGAAAAAGTGACAGAATCTATTTTAAATGAAAAGTACATTGTGTTTCTGCTGGAAGGTTCGCCAACTGCTTATTCCCATGGAGATGTCTTGGAATTTTCTACAGCATGGCATTAAACACTTCTATTTAAAAAAAAAAAAAGAAAAAAAAAGTGACACTGCAAAGTCCAAGTTATAGATCAGATCTGTGGAAAAATTACTACACTGACACAGAAAGCGCATGTTTTTAAGGTATTTTTGAGCAATACAAATACATGTAATTCACTTAACATAAGATAGAGTAACATTTATTTGATTTATTTGTTTATTTCATTCATAAAGTATGAAAAAGACATTAGCAGTGTCCTAATATTAAACATGCAAGAAAAGAAATGAATGAAAATGAGCAGAAAGAAGAGTAATCTCATGTTATCTGCCCCCTCTTCCCTTTTCTAGACAATATTTTAACACTGATGGTTACTCTCTTAAAGCCACTACAGACTACAGGAGAATTTGCCCGATTTTGGCCTTGATTCACTTCTCCCTAAGTTCAGGAAGGCGTGACCCGACTTTGTGTCTTTATGTGTGATTTTGTAGCTGCTGCGTTCCTCGTGTGTGTGTCAGTGTCAGATCGTAACCAGCAAACATCAGCAACACTACGATAACAGCCGATAAAACAGAGCGTCAGGGGCAGACGGAGCGACGGACACAGAGGTGCAAGATACAAACTCAGGAAACAGCGAAAATAATGAGACGACTTTATTATTCACCTCTCGCAAAGTTGCAAATTTAAACTGCAGCATCTCATCCACATTATCCATAGAATTTGTCCTCCGTAAATAATGACATCCAGTCCATAAAACAGAGCTGTGAATCCAGTTTGAGGCGTTCTTTAAAAGTAAAAAGTCCATAGTCGTTCCTCACGTGTGTCTGTTACAGTGCACGGATCGAGGTGAAGCTGCAGATTAGCGATCGAGACTCTACTTCCTGTGGACTTTATCGCCGATCTTTTATGCTTTAAAAATCATGAATCTGAAGTATTGCACCAGATTTCACAGATAATAATAACACAATTTTGACTTGTATCTAAACTCGAAGTGCAGAGCTCTGATCTTTTGAACACTTAAGACTCTCAAAGCGACTTGTTTTACTGTAGAAATAACCTGTGGTCCGCAGACGTATCCCGCAGTGTCTTTGCCATCGGATATTTTAAGTCTCATAGGATTCTCTTCGTTTAAAAATCGTTTAAGACCGAAAAATCCTGTAGTGTGTGGCGGCCTTTAGTTAACATCTCTATGGAGACAATTAGGTAGATGAAAAGTTCCACAGCGCACCTTTAAAGAGGGAGTATTACGCTTCATTTCAGTTCTCTTATAGCTCACAGCTCAGGCCCTGTAACAGCAAAGGAACAGTGCCCCACTTTACTTTCTGTATCACATCTTATTGTAAGTACCAAGTGTTTTGTGTTTGAGTGCTCGGGAAACTCTCCACACCCATAACGTCTTTATAAAAACGTATTTACTCTGATCCAAGACTTTGGCACCTCCTCTCCCCAAACACTCAACCAAACAGAGACTCTGACGACAGCTTCAAACCGGCTCACAGTCACTTTCACTCACACTAAGGCTCTCCTGCAGCCATTTTAATCAGAGAGAGGGAGAGAGGAGGGTAAAAGAGGGAGGGAGAGAGAGAGACAGAGAGACAGAGAGAGAGACAGAGGAGAGGTGTCTAAGAGAGAGAGAGAGACAGAGGAGAGGTGTCTAAAAGAGGGAGAGAGACAGAGGAGAGGTGTCTAAAAGAGAGAGAGAGACAGAGGAGTGGTGTCTAAAAGAGGGAGACAGAGGAGAGGTGTCTAAGAGAGAGAGAGACATAGAGGAGAGGTGTCTAAAAGAGAGACACAGAGGAGAGGTGTCTAAAAGAGAGAGAGAGACAGAGGAGTGGTGTCTAAAAGAGAGAGAGAGAGACAGAGGAGAGGTGTCTAAAAGAGAGAGGGAAAGAGGACGCGAGAAGGAGAGGGAGAGGAAGAGGAGGAGAGAGAGCGGGACAGAGAGACAAAGAGGAAGTAGACCTTTAAAGGGCCTATATTACACAAAAGTGACTCTTGTGAGGTTTAAGTCGTGTTCTAAAGTTGTTACCTCGTCAAAAATGGACCTGGAGTTGTGTTTTGTTTGTCTCTTTCTCAGTCCTAGTAAGGAGGAGAGGAGAAGAAGGGAGAGGAGGTGAGGAGAGAGAGAACAGGAAGAGGACAGGAGTCATGAATTAAAGATGGCTGCCGTGTCAGTGGTCCAAACGTAAGAGCAGAGACACCGTGTTCGATTGGAGGAGAGACAGGACTCACAAACATTTCAATATCGGAGTCTTTCGGAATATTTTTGGTTCTGAGGTTTTGGAGAGAATACAACGGGGATTTAAAAAGATTTGGCCGGACTTTTGGGGCATTTTCAGTTTGTCTAAGAGCTCCACGGTGAAAGTAACAGTGAAATCTTTATTGACCTAAAAACGTGCATTCTTGCTGTGAGTGGGCTCGCCTCTCCACAGATCTGACATCTGACTTGGCCTTGTGATGTCCCCTGCTATCTACATAGAAAGAAGTAAGTGTAATGCTATACTGTGGAACATTCCAGGCAATATCTCTATGGAGAAAAGCATAAGCAAATGGAACCTCTACCAGAAAAGTTACACAGTGCACCTTTAAAAATCTCTTCTTATAGAATAGAGGCAGTAATAATAATAATAATGATAATAATAATAATAATAATAATAATAATAATAATAATAATAATAATAATAATAATCATCATCATCATTATCATCATCATCAATCATCATAATAATAATAATAAAATAGTGATTATTATTATTATTATTATTATTATTATTATTATTATTATTATTATTATTATTATTATTATTATTATGCATTAGTTTTATATCACACCACTCTCATACTGGACAATGTGGTTGAAGTGTCTTGCCTAAGGACACAACGGCAGCCACAAAGATGGGCAAAGACTTAAAGCTCCACTATTCCAGTCCTTTCTGTAGCTGCCACCACTTCTGTCTCTATGGCGATGTGATAGCTTCGCCTGGAATTTTCCACAATAAGGCATTAAACACGTCTATCGCAATGTGAAAACGTCTACGGCGGGCTACATAACTATTACCCCTAGCAACGCCAATGTAAACAAGAGCCAAAAGTTAAGATTTGATCAATAAAAACAATATAACAACTTCTTTACATTATTAAAGCTCAAAATGCTCTTTTCCACCTTATGATGTCACAAAGCTGTAGTTTTCAATTTATTTAATGGCTCCTTTTAAGTTTGGGCCCTTTAAATTACAGTTATTTTGTGCAGTTATCACATTTTTGCCACTTAACCTGATGTAAAACTAATTCTGTAGCACAACATGAAAACCTTGAATATTGTGATTTGGAGTAATTAAAAAAGACATATTAATTTGTACTACATTTATTTTAAACACTGTCGAATCTCTCAAAAGTCTTCATGATCCTGCCTTTGCTGAGACAAAGCCCAGAAATAAATCTCAATCTTATTTCTCAGATTTCAAACTGTAGCTTTTTCGAAACGCCAAATCATGACTGCAGCAAATTTCCAAACGTGTGAAACCCTTCAAGTCCACTCACATCAGCATGTTGGAGAATTTCTCATAAAAAAATAACGCTTTTGGGAAATTATTCATTACAGATTTTTATTTTTTTATGTTTTCCTCAGCGTGACTCCAACCCTAACCTGCATAAATTTGAGAATACATTTATAAAACTCTAATTATTCACTGCAAACCGGCTGGATAAAGTAGCTGGAAGAAATGTGTTATTGTTTGACTGTTGTTTCAAAAAAAGAAAAAGAAAAATTGTCTGGAATGTTTCACAATATGGCATTAAACCTGTCTATCTTCATGGAGACCAAACCAGACCAGGTTACAGCTCAGATCTGTGGAGAGGCGACCCCGCTCACAGTCAGAATGTCTGTTTTTCTAGGTATTTTTGAGCTCTAAAACCACCTGTAATTGAATAAATGTAAAGTAGAGCTGTTTAGATCTTCCGGCGCTGGCGCTGCGCTAGCTGCCCGTCACAACGCTCCCGCACTTTTCGTAACTTTTCTAACTTTTTGCCCTTAAACCGCCTCACTTTTGTAAATATTTTTCTCAACATTGTTCGTTAAGCTTGGGCTGCACTCGACGCTGCATTTTTCCGCACTTTTGGTGGATTATTTACCTGTCTCGGCTTAAGATGTGTACGGGACCCCGACACCTCGTCTACACAAGGGATCAGCTGATGGCGCTGCGCAGCGCTGTTGTGTTCCCCCGGGACAGGCATGTCATCCCCGAGGAGATTCTACGGACGACACGCCGTGGACGCCGCGCGGGACGTAAACTCCGGGAAAAGAAGAGACGCTGCAGACCAGTTCTCCCCTCCGTCGTCATGGGGAACGTGCGCTCCCTCGCCAACAAGACGGACGAGCTCGCGGCGCTCGTTAGATTCCAGCAGGAGTACAGGGACGCGAGCATCATTGTTTTTACGGAGATGTGGCTATCACCGCTAATCCCGGACTCTACCGTCACCGTGGACAACTTTCACCTGCTGCGCGCGGACAGGACGGAGGAGAGTGGGAAGAAGAAGGGAGGAGGACTAGCGCTGTTCGTGAACGAGAAATGGTGCAAATCTAGACACTGTACAGTGAAGGAGCAGATGTGTAATAAAGACATTGAACTGTTTGCTGTTAGCATGAGGCCATTCTACCTGCCCCGGGAGTTTTCACACGTCATCACACTGGCTGTGTATATTCCTCCCAGTGCTAACGCGGAGAATGCTTGTGACACTCTGCTCTCCTGCATCAGCTCTCTTCAGACTCAGCATCCACAGGCCCTCTTCCTCACCACCGGGGACTTCAACCATGCATCTCCCTCATCTGTCCTGCCAACATACACCCAGTATGTGACCTGCCCCACAAGAGACAATAAAACTTTGGACTTATTCTTTGCCAGCGTCAAAGGGTGATGAGATGTAGGCCAGCGGAGGCCTACATCTCATCACCCCTCCCCCCCTGGGAAGAGCAGACCACAACATCATCCATTTGAGGCCTGTGTACGAACTGCTTGTGCGCAGACAGCCTGTGGAGCCCCGAGTGGTGAAGAGGTGGACAGCAGAGAGCGAGGAGGCTCTGAGGGACTGCTTTAGCACCACTGTGTGGACAGAGCTCTGCCAGCCTCATGGGGAGGACATCAATGCTATCACGGACTGTATTACGGACTACATCAACTTCTGTTTTGAAAACACTGTACCCGCTCGGACGGTGTGGTGTTTTCCAAACAACAAGCCGTGGATTAACTCGGACATTAAAGCTCTGCTGAAGGAGAAGAAGAGAGCTTTCAGGTCTGGGAACAAAGAGGAGCTGAGGACTGTACAGAAGAAGCTGAGGAGGGAAATCAGACAGGCTAGGGCCAACTTCAGGAGGAAGATGGAACAGCAGCTGCAGCAGCGGAATGTCAGGGAGGTGTGGAGAAGTCTGAAGAGTGTCTCTGGTTTCAGTCCTCCGCCCGTCCAGACAGAGGGAGACCAACAGTGGGTGAACGATCTGAATTCACACTTCCTGAGGTTTGATCACCTTGTCTCCTGCACAAAGGTCCAGACTGCCACCTCTTCACACCTCTGCCTCAGCCCCCCAGCCCCCGAATCCACATCAAGTACTCAGCCAGACCTCCAGCACACGCCTCTGCTCTTTGTCTGTCACAACAGCTCAGGTTAGGAGAGAACTGAGCCGGATAAGGAGTAGGAAAGCTGCTGGACCAGACGGGATCAGCCCCAGGCTCCTTAAGTCCTGTGCAGATGAGCTGTGTGGAGTTATGGAGCATGTCTTCAACCTAAGCCTGAAGCTGAAGGTGGTGCCACAGCTCTGGAAGACCTCCTGTGTGGTACCTGTGCCCAAGACACCGCACGCCAAAGACCTCAACAGCTTCAGGCCAGTGGCTCTCACATCTCATCTGATGAAGACTCTGGAGAGGCTCGTCCTGGGTCACCTCCACTCCACGGTGAGCTCAGCGATGAACCCGCTGCAGTTCGCGTATCGGCCTGGCATCGGAGTAGAGGACGCCATCATCTCTCTGATGCACCGCTCGCTGTCCCACCTGGAGAGGCCCGGCAGCACTGTGAGAATCTTGTTCTTCGACTTCTCCAGTGCTTTCAACACCATCCAGCCGCTGCTCCTGAGGGACAAGCTGGAGTGGGCAGGAGTGGACTGTGACCTGACTGAGTGGATCCTGGACTACCTCATAAACCGGCCCCAGTTTGTGAGAGCCCGGGACTGTGTGTCTGGCCTCATAACCTGCAGTGTGGGGGCGCCCCAGGGCACCGTCCTCGCGCCCTTCCTCTTCACCCTCTATACTGCAGACTTCAGACACAACACGGACAGCTGCGTCCTGCAGAAGTTCTCCGATGACTCCGCCATCATCGGTCTCATCACGAACGATGACGACACGGAGTACAGAGGACTAATGCAGGACTTTGTGGACTGGTGTCACCGGAACCATCTTCTCATCAACGTGGGGAAGACCAAGGAGATGGTGGTGGACTTCCGTAGACACTACTCTACTGCCCCCCCACCAGTGAACATCCAGGGAAGAGACATTGAGAGAGTGGACTCTTACAAGTACCTGGGTGTGCATCTGAACAATAAACTGGACTGGACTCACAACACAGATGCACTGTACAGGAAGGGCCAGAGTCGGCTCTATCTCCTGAAGAGACTGCGGTCCTTTGGAGTGAGAGGGCCACTCCTGAGGACCTTCTATGACTCTGTGGTGGCATCAGCCATCCTGTACGGTGTGGTCTGCTGGAGCAGCAGCGTCACAGAGAGGGAGAAGAAGAAACTGGACAAGGTCATCAAGAAGTCCAGTTCAGTCCTGGGCTGTCCTCTGGACTCGGTGCAGCAGGTGGGGGACAAGAGGGTCCTGGCTAAACTCATGTCTATGCTGGACCATGAGGGTCACCCCCTGCAGGACGCCCTGTCTGCTCTGGAGAGCAGCATCAGTGACAGACTGATTCACCCTCGCTGTGTGAAGGAGAGATTTCGCAGGTCTTTCCTTCCTGCTGCTGTCAGACTGTATAATGAACAATGCTAGTCATGTGTCATCGCCATAGTAATAATAACAATAATAACAATGTGCAGTACTATTTAAAGTCACTACCTGCTACTTATTTATTTATTTAACCACCACTGTCCATCACTGCACTGTACACAATATTTTGATTGTAAATACTTGTTTTCCTACTTTTTCTGAAACTTGCGTTGTGACATTGAAATTTCCCCACTGTGGGACGAATAAAGGATTACCTTATCTTATCTTATCTTTAATGTCACACTGTGGAACATTCCAGGCAGAGCAATGACGTATCCATAGAAAAAACGCAAGTGACGGACTCCCAACTAAAAAGTTACATAGTGCGCCTTTATGTAAACAAGGGCCAAAACTGGTTTGAATTACACAAAAGTTAAGATTTAAGGGAAAAAAAAAAAAAAAAAAAATTATATATATATATATATATATATATATATATATATATATATATATATATATATATATATATATATATATATATATATATAAAACAACGTCTTGACTTTCTTGAAGATCCTAAATTCTGCACAATTGACTCTTCTGAGCTTTGAGTCATGTTATAATGTTGTTAAGGCCACTCACATCACCATGTCCTACGATTTCTCCTAAAAAAAAAATGGTTACTATAGCAACCCCTAGGTAAAGAAGGGCCAAAACTAGCTGAAATACACAAAAGTTACAAAAGACACAAAAGAATTAAAAATATATATATATAACAGAAACTTTCTTGAAGGTCCAGTATCACTCAAAACTGACTATTGTGAGCTTTAAGTCATATTATAATGTTGTTTCCTTCTCAAAAACAGACCTGGAGTCGTGTTTTGTTTCATTCACATGTTTGAGTAACACTTTATTATAAGTTTGTCTACATCTCCAAACCTCAAAACGCTCTCTTCCATAAGTGAACATCGACTGTAGCATTTACCTTTAGTTCAGCAGACCGGCGTACATTTGTGAACACATTTACAAAAATCTGTAATTATCCACTGCAAACCTGCTGGATATAGTAGCTGGAAATTTGCCATTGTGTGACTGCTGTTTCCAAAAAAAAAAAAAATTCCTGAAAATCCGATGTTGACAGTGCGATTCCACCCACCCAGCCCCCGCCCCCGCCCCAGCGCTCGGGCTCTCCCATCAGACAAAGCCGGTGACACTTTTTGACAATTCCAACACAATTTATTCACTCATGTGGTGGCGCACGCTGATGATGTAACTGCGGGGAAAGAG
This sequence comes from Taenioides sp. WSHXM2023, assembly GCA_029959045.1. Classification (NCBI taxonomy): domain Eukaryota; kingdom Metazoa; phylum Chordata; class Actinopteri; order Gobiiformes; family Gobiidae; genus Taenioides; species Taenioides sp. WSHXM2023. Next base: position 20,447,209 of record CM057087.1, read on the forward strand.
GAGTTCAAAGCCCCGTCGCTGCGGTGACAAAAGGAACGCCAGTGCGGAGGGGAATAATTTAGCGCCGGCAGAGGTCATGAGCGGACGGGGTTGACGAAATAGGAGCTTTGTACAGCAGGTGTGAGAGGGAAACAGAAAGAGGAGAGAATAGAACTAGAGTAGTAAACCTAGCACAGTAAACTTAGCACAGTAAAGCTAGTGTGAAAGTGACACATAATGAGTAAATATGAGCCAAAGTTTATGCACAGGTTTTTGTAAGCAAATATTATTTTTGTGTTTGTTTGGAAAAGTTACTCTGCTGCAAATTTGAGATGCTCGAATTTTGAGCGCAAGAGGTTTATGTAACGATATTTTTTTTTTTAAAGTGCACTGTGGAACTTGTGGTGAAGAGTTCATCTCCTGAGTGATTCATGCATGTTTCTTAGACTTAGGACTTAGTAGGCCAGCAAAAGTCAAGCAAAAATGACAAAAATGCCCAAAAAGCATGGTGAGTGTTTTATTGGACGGATAAAGTAAATAAAAATAAAATAAAAACTTAAAGTGCAAGCAAGAGTAACTTAAAAAGGTAGATGTTTTCAGGAAAAAACCTCAGGAGCTACTGTACCCAGCAGCCACTCTCTCAGGCGCTCAGGGTGTGAATGACTTCCAAATAATTTCCCTTGTGGATCAATAAAGTTTGTCTAAGTCTAAGTTTCATTCTTACGTTCTTACTGTGAGTGTGCTCCCTTCGCCACAGAACTGATCCGTAAGAGAGAGCGTGAGAGATTCAAGTTTTGCCGCAGCGACATTTCCACTGCGCTATTCAGTGTTTTTTGTGTCTCAGTGAAAGGTCTCAGGTCAGTTTAAGGAGGACTGGTCAGGGAGGGTCAGCAGATTCTGTGTCAGGGCAGTTTGAGGAGAGGAAGAGCCAAAAGTGTCCCTCCTCTGTGTCCTACAGCGTCACAGCAGCCTCCAGGGGGCGCCAGGTGAACAAAACAAGAAAGGCCACACCCCCCTTAGTAAACCAAAGATGTTCACTTTGTCTTCTTATGTACTTTAACTTCTTGGGAGTTCTTAGGCGACGGAAGGCGTGGTCAGTCTGAGTGACCTGCCAGGTCCATCAGGCTGACCACGCCTACAGGAAGTAACAACAGCTGACCACGCCCACAGGAAGTAACAACAGCTGACCACGCCCACAGGAAGTAACAAAAGCTGACCACGCCTACAGGAAGTAACAACAGCTGATATACGATATGTCACCACCAACACCGGGGACGGTTCTGAAGATGCAGCAGCAGCCGAAACGTCAACCGAAATGTCAAAAAGGTAAATACACGTCACTGTATTGTCTTTAAAAAAGAACCCAAGAAGTTAAAGCCTCAGACTGTACAATGAACAATGAACATGTGTCATTCAACTATATCTAAGTGCAATACTGAAGACCTCTGATATAATTCACTTATGTCACTTACTGATATTTATTCTGTCTGTACATAAACATAGTCATATTACTGTAAATAACATAATACACTGAAGTCACTTTATTGAGATTTATTCTGTTCATTTGCTGCACTGTTACTTTTATTGTACATAATAGTTTTTTGGTATTTTATATTTTTGCTCCACCGGAACAGTGTGTTACATTAGAGTCTATTTTTAAGTCTATTTTTAAATCATTTTTAAACCATTATCTATTATCTTGTTTTATTGCATGTTCCATTTTCCTGCTGTTCTTGAACTGTGCGTTGCAACACTGGAATGTCCCCACTGTGGGACTAATAAAGGCATATCTTATCTTATATTATCTTATCTCACTCTGCTCTAGTGTTTTGGTTGGCGATGAAATGGTTCATTCCCTCAAAGTATTTCTTCTGGAAGGTCTTCTGCCACATTTGCTGTCACATATGATGTACAGTCTCCATGGATACAGCGAAAACAGCTCATTTCACAAACTCCAACAGTCCCTTACTTGTGTCCTTTGACCTGCACATGCTGCACTTCTTAGTTGGTTAAAATCCCATGATATGAAAATCAGGTGCTTAAGTTACAGAATCTTGAACTATTTTTGGCCACATTCGTACTGAGAGGAGGAGACAGGCTAACCACTCTGCCACACTAGTGTAGCATATTCTGTAACTAGAAACTGCACCTTGCTTGGATAAATAAAGCCATTCTAAATATAACCCAGGGCTATTATAAACTTTTTCTATTAAAGGTGCAACTTTTGAAATGATTAATTGCCTTTTCGTCTCTTTGCTCCACCTTAAACAAAACTGAAATTCAAACCGTTTTTCCCCTCTGCTTTTTCCAATAAACGCAAGTCCCCTAATATTTATTTTGCCTCCGAACTCATAATTAGCCTAGAGTACATTACGCTGTTTTGTGTAGCTATTACTGTCCATGCAAAACAACTCATTTTTAGTTTTTTGCTCTGTTTTTTTGGAGGAGAAAAACAGGTTGGTTAATGGCGTTCTGTCTGAGTGATAAAAGCACGTGTGTGGAAATAGATAGGGAAGTGCTGAGGAGGCAGAAGGAGTGGGCTAATGGGAGGAGAGGCTGTTTATGTGGGAAGAGGTAACAGAAAAAGTGTATACTGGCAAAAAAAAAAAAAGCCATAACATAACATTATATAGAAAGGAAGGATACTATAACTTTCCCCCGAATGTTGACCATTTAAATGACTCTTCTAAATGAGTCTTTTACAGTGGTGTCCAAACCATTTTTCTTTGTAAATGGCCAAAATCGCAATAACCTGTGTTTTATAGCAACTTTAAAAAGCCCCGTCCATATCTTAAATGTCCTATATTACATGAAATTGACTCTTGTGAGCTTTTAGTCGAGATGGAATCTTGCTACCTCGTCAAAAAAACATTCCTGGAGTTGTGTTGTGTTTTGTTTCATTCGCATGTTTGAGTCATCCTGGTTCATTAGTCTGTCTGCGTATCCAAAGCTCAAAACGCTCCAGTAGTTTTCAAGTTAACAGCTAACTTTTACCTTTAGTTGAGTAGAGATTGGCAATTCGAGGGTTGAAATTATCCAAATGATTCTAGTGAAGGTGTGTGGAGCTCTTCCTGTATTGCCACATTGAGAAGAACTCAGCCTAAATATGCAGGTTTTGTGCGTTAAACGTGCGAATGAAACAAAAAAAAAAAAAAAAAAAAAAACACGACTCCAGGTCTGTTTGTGATGAGGAAACAACTTTATAACATAGATCAGAAAACAGCGTGACATGAGCCTTTTAATAACAAACATTTTGAGTGTGACTGAACTGATAAAATGGTTCCACATCTGAATCCGAAGCGATGAAGCAGTGCACTTTTCTGGTGCTTTTCTCCATGGAGATGTTTTCTACCTTCATGCAGACCAAACCAGGCCAAGTTACAGGTCAGATCAATGGAAAGGCAAGCCCACTCACAGTCAGAATGCTTGTTTTTCGAGGGATTCTTGAACTATAAATGTAAGAAAGACCTGTTTAATGTCATACTGTGGAACATTCCAAGCAGAGCAATGACCACTGACCTTTTGATATACAATAATTAACTTAACTAATACCTTCTGGTGGAAGCTCCGTCACCTGCTTGTCTCCATGGAGATGGACAAGTTTAATGCCATACTGTGGAATAATCCAGGCAAAGCTATAACCTCTCCAGTGGTGCCGGGAAGGCGATGGACGCCCAATCAATCAGAAACTTTACTTTGCACTTTTACGTTAAACTAAAAGGTAAATGGTCACTTTAATATAGCGCTTTCAACCTTCAAGGAACTAAAAGTGCTTTATACCAGTGCTAAGATTTGGAAAAAGCAGTTTAGAAACCTCAAACAACAAAAATGCCTTTAAACAGCCAACATAAAGGCGAATATCTCTCCTTTAATAACCCATTTGAAGAAAAACCTCTAGGCGCTTCATGTGTCAAAACCAAAATCCGTCAGAATCGGACGTGGCGGCGAGATATGAGCTGTCCTGTCACCCCGCCAAAATAAAATAAAAAGACGCTTCCTGTTGTGGCGAATGAGTCTGTCAATCAAACGGCGACAATAATTACGTTCTTTTGTTCTGGGCCGATGTGAAGTTGTGTTGTTGTCCCTGGATTTTTCTCACCACATCTGGCAACCGCGCTTCCCTTCGTCTGCGTTTGAATTTGGACAAAAGACTGCTGTTTTTTTCTCTTTTCTTTCAGAGGTGTAAACCGAGTGAAATGATCAAACGCGAGGCCTGATTAGTTCTAACTTAAATGGACGTCGCGCTGTATTTTTTTTATTTTTTTCCCCCCCAAATACATACAGCTTAAATTGAACATAGAGAAAAACAGAGGACAACAATAGCTATTATCTCTCTCGTTTCAAAGCGCCGTTTGAAAAGTAAATTGCTTGTGGCTGGGACAAAAACAAGTTGTGATGGACAAACTGTTCTTAAATGACTCGACGGGAGAAATAAGGCACTATATGCTACAGTGTACAGTTTTGGGCCATCGTTCAATTGTTATAAATGTACACACAGTAACTGAATACGTGTACCGAGAATACTTCTGCTGACTACTTCTTGTGAGTAGCAGTTACTTTTTTCATTTGGTGGTTTTCTAAAAAAAAACTAAAGGAGTACTTGGCGGTGCACACAATTTCAGCTTCAAATGGCACAGAATCCTTGAGAAAACTTCGAAAATATGACTTTTATAGTTTGTGTATGTGTAATTTTTGCTTCTCTAATTAGCGATGAAAATGTACAACAAAACGTGAAAGAAACAAAACAGTTTTTAATGCTACGTTGCTTCTGTATACTATAATTTATATGTAATTCAATGTAAAACTAGCTGATTGTGTTCAATGAGATGTTATTTCTTTGCCCTTAAAGTTCCACAGTATGGCATTAAACTTCTATCGATATACTTCCATATATTTTGGCTTACTATGTTTAGTTTTGTACAGTTTTTTTTTTTTTTTTTGTTTTTTTTTTCTGGTGGAGGGTCCGTAACCTGATTGTCTCAACGGAGATCTTATTGCTGTGCCTTTAAAATTCCACAGTATGGCATTAAATGTGTCTATGTGTATCCATGGAGACAAGCAGATGACTCTACCAGGCAAAGTTACAGGTTAGCTCTGAGGAGAGGCTCTTTTTCTTTTTTTTTTTTTTTTTTTTTAGCATAAAAACACCCGTAATTGTACAAATGCACGATCAATACGCCTAATGCCATACTGTGGAACATTCAAGGCAAAGCAATAACATCGGCATGGAAACAAGCAGATGGCAGACCCTCTACCAGAACAGTTGCACTTTCACCTTTAAGATCCACTGGACACATTTTCCATGTGTGGTTTCCCTCTGGCAGAGTGGTTAGCCTGTCTCCTCCTCTCAGTGATGAGCCAAAGTGTAGGACCAAGTTCTGGGCCCTGTTGGTGGGGCCACACAACTACATCAGTACTAACACAAGACTAAACCAGGTCTAAACCAGGACTAAACCAGGTCTAATCTAGGACTAAACCAGGTCTAAACTAGGGCTACCACAAGATTTAAGTAGGTTTAAACCAGGACTAAACCAGGACTTAACTAGAGCTACCACAAGACTAAACCAGGTCTAAACCAAGACTACCACAAGACTAAACCAGGTTTAAATCAGGACCACCACAAGATTAAACTAGGACTACAACAAGATTTTACCAGGTTTAAACCAGGTCTAAACTAGGACTACCACAAGACTAAACCAGGACTACCACAAGATTTTACCAGGTCTAAAGCAGGTCTAAACTAGGACTAAACGAGGTCTAAACTAGGGCTACCACACGATTTAACCAGGTTTAAACCAGGTCTAAACTAGGGCTAAATCAGGTCTAAACTAGGGCTACCACAAGATTAAACTAGGACTACCACAAGGCTCAACCATGTCTAACCCAGGACTAAAATAGGTCTAAACTAGGACTACCACGAGACTAAACCAGGACTACCACAAGGCTCAACCAGGTCTACCCTTTACCCCCTTCAGTCCACCACCCCTGGTAATGAGGTTGTGGGTTAAACTCCTGATCTCTCAGAGTGAAGTGTCTATCCTGTCTCCTGGTTATGGGATTCACCAGAAATTTTGTAAACATATCCATTCCCAATACTAACCAACAAAAAAACAGTCAGTGACCTCTCTTTTCCTTTCGTGTGTCAGCTTCGGGGCTCTGTACTCGAATTTCAAGACCCACTATAAACTTGTCTATTTTTTCTCAGGGGCTGAAACTGAATGAAGTTTGGTGGCGCAATCTCTGCCTCGGGGGCTTTCGGCGCCACACATTACTGCTGCTCGTTTCATGTTTTAATTACGCTGTGCCCTTCAGATGACGAGTCCGTTTAGCTACGCTCCCCCATTTCACGGAGTCCGATAATAATTCCTCTCCTCTTTTATTACCCCCGGCGCTGGAAAACCAAAGGATGCGACCGGAATTCTGTTTGTGAAAGAGAGTGAGACATCTTGTTGCAATCCCGTGTAACTTTGGCAAACCACAAAGGCCAAATCGGACCAAGGACCATGGAAGAGAGGCAGAACATGGCTCTTACGACGAGGACAGTTTGGATTTCATGCCCTTCAGAAATATGTCTTAAAAATACCAAAATATTCTGGTTTTGCTTGAGCTACACGGGCGTCCATCTTGTTTCCTCATCACAAACAGACCTGGAGTTCGGTTTCGTTTTTCGACACATGTTCAAAGACGCTTTGTGTAATTTTTCTGGTGGAGGGTCCGTCAAAAGCTTTTCTCCATGGAGATGTTACATTAAACATTAAACTTTTCTATCTTCATGGAGACCAAACCAGACCAAGTTCCAGGTCAGATCTATGGAGAGGCGACCCCACTCTCAGTCAAAATCCCTGTTTTTCGGGGTATTTTTGAGCTGTAAAACCACCTGTAATTGAATAAATGTAAAGTAGAGCTGTTTAATGTCACACTGTGGAACATTTCGGGCAGGGCAATGGCATATCCATAGAAGCAAGCAAGCAGGAGACAGACCCCCAACTAAAAAGTTACACAGTGCACCTTTAACACACAATAATGGCATGTTTAGGCTGTGTTCTTCTCTCAGATAGAAAACACTCTGTTCCACCTTGTGATGTCATATGGCACACCTTCACTAGAATCTTTTGGACATTTTCAGCCCTGGAATTGCCATTGACTTCTACTGAACAAAAGGTAAAAGGTAGCTCTTAGCTTGAAAATTACTAATCACTTCATGACATCACAAGGTGGAACAGATCATTTTGAGTTGGAGATGTAGACAGACTAATAATAAAGAGTTACTTAAACATGTGAATGAAACAAAATACAACTCCAGCTCTGTTTTTGAGGAGGAAACAACATGATAACACCTTAACACTCACAAGAGTCACTTTGGCGTAATATAGGACCTTTAAATAATCCTCCAGCGAGGTCTCCCCTGATCCAACCCCGTTTAGCCACATTTCGCAGCAGCTGATAATAATAAAACATTTCTTTATTTCCCCACCAGAAGAAAATTTGAAAATGCGACTGGAGTTGTGTTTGTGTGTGACAGAGTGGGACATGTTGGTGCAATCGTCTGTAAGAGACCAGATCCACAAAGGCCAAATCGGACCAAGGACCATGGAAGAGAAGCAGAACGTGGCTCTTATGACGGGGACAGTTTGGATTTCACGCCTCTCGCCCCGTGTCCAGGAATATGTGTTAAAAATACCAGATTTCACGCGTCTGTGCTGAAATACAGTATATATCGCTGTTGTAACCTTATGGAAGTGCTAGAAATATTTGTAATAAGGAAGAAAAAATGTGATATGTGAATGTGGGCAGCAGTTGGATAAGTGCCGTTGTGTCATTAGGCAATACACTTAAGTATACCCCGAAATAACTACACATTGCCGAAGTAAATATAGAAACCTGTATTACACAAAACTGACTTGTTTTAAGCAATTTTAGAACGTTGTTACCTCCTCAAAAATAAACCTGGAGTTTGAGTAACTCTTTATTATTAATCTGTCCACATCTTCAAAGCTCAAAACGCTCTGTTCCACCTTGTGATGTCATGAAGGGGTAGTTTTCAAGTGAACAGCTCCGTTTTACCTCTAGTTGAGTAGAGATTGGCAATTCCAGATCTGAAATTATCTGATTGATTTTAATAATAATAATAATAATAATAATAATAATAATAATAATAATAATAATTATTATTATTATTATTATTATTATTATTATTATTTCAATAATAATAATAATAATAATAATAATAATACATCCGTTTTATATAGTGCTTTTCTTTTTTTGTAATTTAATTTTTTATTTTCTTAAAATGACCCAGTGTAAATCATAATTACATAATAACTTTATTCATACATGTTTTCTTTCTCAGAATATTTTATTTTACCTATAATGTTTTTCCTTCTTTTTTATTATCATTTCCATTTATCACATTTAATATTATTGGTTTAAATGTCATGATTTGAAATCACTTTATTTATTTATTTATTTTTTTGTTATCATATTCATTTAGCAGTTTTATATTATGCATTTGGCTTTCATGATTTTATTTATAGCTCTTTTCACGGCAACACAAAGGCGCTTCACAATAAAGTAACACTAAAACAAGGACAAGACAGACAAAACAGTACTGAGGAGGAGTCATGTGTGGGGGCTGTAGGCTGTGAGGAAAATGAGTGTTTGGAGCGTTTTTTTGAAGGTGTTTAGTGAGTTTCTGAGTTTCAGGGAGACAGTTCCGGAGGGCGGGGTGCAGCCGTGGAAAAGGCTGTGTGGAGTTTTGCAATTTTCCAACCTGGAAGTCAGTGGATCCCTTTGTTTTATTAAGTTGTTTTAGTGCAAAATAGCAAAATTTCCATCCTAAAACCTAACGATCCGTGGGTGTCACAGGTTATAACAAGAACAATATGTCTTCTTTAATAATTGCATCAATTTCGATTTAGTAAATTCGAACTGTCACTCCTCTTTCAGTTCCTACACTCCTCCTCCTTCACCAGGAGACATGGAGCTTTCAGCCGATTGCGATATTTGGTTTATTCTTATTAAGGTGTCATTCATTTGGACTTGTCTTCTCTCCATCTCTCCTCCTCCCTTTGTCTCCCATCTCCACTCTTCTCCTCTCTTTGTTTCTCATCTCCTCTCCTCTCCACATCTCTCCATGTCTCCTCTCCTCTCTCCTCTGTTCGTCATGTCCTTCCTGCTCGTCTCCTCTCTTCGTGTCCTCTCTTCTGTCCTCTTTTTGCCTCCTTTACTCTCTTCTTCTCCTCCTCTTCTTGTATTTCCTCTTCTTGTCTTTCCTCTCCTCTTTTTTGTCTCTTCTCATCTTCTCTCCTCTCTTCATCTCTCCTTGTCTCCTCTCTTCTCTCCTCATCTCCCTTCTCCCCTCTCCTCCTTCTTAATATCACTCTCCTCCTCTCCTCTCCACTCCACCTCGCCTCATCTCGTCTTCTCTCCTTTTCACTCCTTCTTTCTTAACACCACTCTGCTCTCCTCCGTCTCAGTTCCTCCTCCTTAACACCACTCTGCTCATCTCTCCTATTCTCCTCGTCTCCATTCCTCTCCCCATCTCCTCTCTTCATCTCCTCCTCTCCTTGTCTCTCCTCTTCTCCTCTTTTTGTCTCATCTCCTTTCTTCTCATCTTCTCTCCTCTCTTGATATCTTTCTCTCATCAACTCCTCCTCTCTTCTCCCCTCTCCTCCCTCTTAACATCACCCTCCTCCTCTCCTTGTCTCCACTCCACCTTATCTCATCTCTTGTCTTTCCTTCTTTTCACTCCTCCTTCCCTCTCTTCAGCTCTTTCTCGCCACTCCTCTCCTCATCTCCTCTCTTCGTCTCCTCCCTCTTAACAACACCCTCCTCCTCTCCTCGTCTCCACTCCACCTCGCCCCATCTCTCATCTTCTCTCCTTTTCGCTCCTCCTTCCCTCTCTTTGTCTCCTTCTCTCCTCTCCGCCTCATCTCCTCCTTGTCTCCGTTCCTCCTCCTTAACACCACTTTGCTCATCTCTCCTCTTCTCCTCCACCTCGTCTCCTCTCCTCCCTCTTAACATCACCCTCCTCCTCTCCTCGTCTCCACTCCACCTTATCTCATCTCTCGTCTTCTCTACTTTCCACTCCTCCTTCCCTCTCTTCGTCTTCTCCTCTCCTCCTCCTTAACACCACTCTGCTCTTGTCTCCGTTCCTCCTCCTTAACACCACTCTGCTCATCTCTCCTCTTCTCCTCCTCCCCGTCTCCTCTCCTCCCTCTTAATATCACTCTCCTATTCTCGTCTCCACTCCTCTCCTCATCTCTCTTCGTCTCTTTCTCTCCACTCCTCTCCTCCTTCTTAATATCACTCTCCTCCTTTCATCATCTCTCGTCTTCTCTCCTTTTTGCTCCTCCTTCCCTCTCTTCGTCTCCTTCTCTCCGCCTTGTCTCCTCTCCTGGTCTCCACCTCATCTCATCTCTCGTCTTCTCTTTTTGCTCCTCCTTCCCTCGCTTCGGCTCCTTCTCTCCACTCCTCTCCTCCTTCTTAACACCACTCTGCTCTCCTCATCTCCTCCTTGTCTCCATTCCTCCTCCTTAACACCACTCTGCTCTGCTCATCTCTCTTCTTCTCCTCCTCCTCGTCTCCTCTCCTCGTCTTCACTCCACCTCATCTCATCTCTCGTCTTCTCTACTTTCCGCTCCTCCTTCCCTCTCTTCGTCTCCTTCTCTCCACTCCTCTCCTCCTCCTTAACACCACTCTGCTCATCTCTCCTCTCCTCTTCTCCTCCTCCTCGTCTCCTCTCCTCCCTCTTAACACCACTGGCTGCAAAAATCACCACATTTTTTCATTAACAGGATTAGCTTCCAATGATATAAACACAGCCGTCCCGCTTGTTTATGTGGGGAGCGGGCGCTGCCAGCCAGTTTAATCACTCACCATAACTGTGGATTCTTCTGCCCGCGCCAATGCCGGCCTACTCCAATATGTGCACAGACCTTCCATGCCAGTTTTGAATGAAAGACTGGAGAAGCGGAAGGAAAAAAAATGAAATAAATAAAAACTGAAAATCTCAAAGGGGGAGACGTTGCAGCCAAAAGCCGAGGGCGGACATTTTGTTGTTTTAACTCAATCAGCATCTTCTTCCTCTTCAAAACGTTGGGAAACCAAAAAAATTTGTTTCGCAGATTCCCAAAGCTGAGATGAAAAAAAAAGATCTTAACAAATCACTTTAGCTGTATCAAGGGTTCACACTGGCTCCACTGCGCGCGTCTTCAGAAAACGCAGCCAAGTCAATATTTTTTTTTCTTTTTTTTCAGTTTTTCATGGCTCATTGGAAAGCTGATAAATCATCTCAGAGCGATTTGAAGCAGAGATGAAAAGTACAGTTATTGGTGTAATATTAGTCGCTGTAGTGTCCATGTAAATTAAAGTACACACAAAGTCTTGCTCCCGTACAGATATAATGTATAAGCAGCTCCTGAGGTCAAAATAAGTGCTGTGTGCTGTCAGTTATAAAATTTTTTAGGGTCCAATAATCAGAGAGTGCACATTAACATGCCAGTTGTTGTTAGCTTTACCATGACATCTGATCTCTGAAAGTTGTGAAGAGCGTTTATAAACGAGGGCTGGGCAATTAATCACATTCATTTAAGTAATTTGGGTTTTTTAATAATTTAGATTTAGAAAAATTGTAAAACAGCAAAATCAAGGATTTTTTTTTTTTTTTTTTTTTTTGTATTTGCTTTTCATTATGAAACCAAGAAATACCTCCTTTTCAATGCTCAGTCCCATGGCAACAGAGTGGTTGGCTGCTCTTGTGGCTACCTGGCTCACACACTGAGCAGTTTGTGACATCATATCATAAAATTTTAAGCAATTAAGAAGTGCAGTATGTGCAGGTCAAAGGACACAAGTAAGAGACTCTTGGATTGTGTGAAAAGAGTTGTTTGTTTTTCCCGTATCCATGGAGACCATGTAAGAGGCTAGCTCGAGCTTTGAGATGCAACAGGATTTTTACCCCAAATGTGGCAGCAAATGTGGCGGAAGACCTTCCAGAGGAAATACTCTGAGGGAATGAACCGTTTTCCGAAACACCAGAGTGGAGTAAGAACGAGGCCTTTCCTGCTGTGTTCACCTGGTGCCCCCCGGAGGCTGCTGTGACGCTGCAGGACACAGAGGAGGGACACTTTTGTCTTTTCCTCTCCTCAAACTGCCCTGACACTCCTTCATGGAGCTTGGACTAGAGTCGCTACTCCTCCACACTGACATGAGTCTGCAGAAGTGACTCCAGATCCCCAAGGCCAACAGACAGTACGGTTTTTAACCCAAAAAAAACATAATTTATCAGACTCACCCACATGCATTGACACAGATCTCCTATTCACTAACAAGGTGCAAAACATTTATTTCATCTTTAGAAATCAAACTTGTTTTTATTTGAAATTACACTTTGTGACTACAGATAATTTTTCAAAGCTGTTTTTAATATTCAACATTACCTTGAGTGAATTGGCATTTTCTGCACTTTTTGAAAGAGCCAAAACATCAGTGCTACTCATTATTAATCTAAACATTAAATTCCTTCAGCAATTTGCATAAGAAAATGCAGATATTAATTGATTTTACTTGTGGCAAGTTACTCCCTCAGTCTGCTTCTATCTGATTTTCACTGGTCTCGTAACTGTACCAGTGTACCTAAAACTCACCCTTATGTAACGGACAATACTCCCTACAACTGTACAGCAACTCAACCTTATGTAACAGATAATACTCCCTACAACAATCCACCTTTATGTAACGGATAACCTTTTGCCCTGTCAATCATCATATTATTGCACTTTCGTTCTTGTCTCTTGTATATAGCTGTGATTTTATATTTTATTACATATTTTTCTATTTTATTTTGACTTGTACATATACATTTAGTTTTATAATTACATCTCTTGTTATCTCTTTTTTGCTACTTATTTAGAATTTATTATTAGCTTTTATTTTTTACTCTCTGTTATTATATTATATTGTGATGTGTGAGCTACTGTGTCCAAATAATTTCCCTTGTGGATCAATAAAGTTTTTCAAAGTCCAAGTCTAAATAATGTTGTTTCTTTTCCCCATAATCGTAAAACACAAAAATAAATAATATTATAACATCCCTAATTTGAACATAACCATCTCACAGTATCAACATTCTAATTCTTACATATGCTCCATCAAATTTTATCCAGATACAGTAGGCCCCGGTGAGTTGTACTTGTCTCCCAGAATGCCTTGCACTGGGTCCCTTTATAGACACCAACCAAAACAGTGCTATGTTAGCATTAGCTCCCCGGCATCTCCTCTGTTCTGATTTATGAACGTTTTAACTCGGGTTGGACCATTTTAATCAGAGCGGCGCCTTGTTTACAACTAGCTGTAGCGCTTTTTAACAGGCGCTAAATGTAATTCACGACTCCATCTCCCCATATAAACCAATAGTGCGTGTTTATGCTAATGAAGAAACATGCCTCGCGCTACCTCCTGTTCCCTCATGTCATTTCAACATTTCATAACAACGTTTAGCTCGATAGCAACGAGGAAATACAGCCTCGCCACTCCGCAGGCCCGGGCTGGAGCTGCTGCTGATATTAGCTGCATTTGTCTAAGAGGCTAACAGAGGGGACGTAATTTAATATCAACAGGCCAGCAAAAGAGGATAAATAAGATAATACTTTTGGTTGTGTTTTATCTTTATGAAATACTACATAATAATATAAAGGTGCATTGTGTAACTTTCTGCTTGTTTCTATGGATATGTCACTGCTCTGCCTGGAATGTTCCACGGTATCACATTAAACAGCTCTACTTTATCCAACAATCCATTCTTTTCCGCTTATCCGGGGCCGGGTCGCGGGGGCAACAGTCTAAGCAGGGACTCCCAGACTTCCTTCACCCCGGACACTTCCTCCAGCTCCTCCGGGGGGACCCCAAGGTGTTCCCAGGCCAGCTGAGAGACATAGTCCCTCCAGCGTGTCCTGGGTCTTCCCCGGGGGTGGGACATGCCCAGAACAGAGGCGACCAGGAGGCATCTGGAACAGATGCCCGAGCCACGTCAGCTGGCTTCTCTCGATGTGGAGGAGCAGCGGCTCTACTCCGAGCTCCTCCCATGTGACTGAGCTCCTAACCCTATCTCTAAGGGAGCGCCCAGCCACTCTGCGGAGGAAACTCATTTCAGCCGCTTGTATCCGCGATCTTGTCCGTTCGGTCATTACCCAAAGCTCTTCTTTACATTTATTCAGTTACAGGTGGTTTTATAGCTCAAAAATACCTCGAAAAACAGGCGTTCTGACTGTGAGTGGGGACGCCTCTCCACAGATCTGACCTGTAACTTGGTCTGGTTTGGTTTCCATGAAGATAGAAAAGGTTTAATGTTTTATATTCCAGACAAAGTAATAACATCTCCTCAGGGAAAAGCAAATGGCGGACGCTACATCAGAAAAGTTACACAGTGCACCTTTAACGGGCCCAATTAACAATGTATTTTAAATCTATGTTATAATGTTCTTTCCTCATCAAAAACACACCTGAATTTGTGTTTTAAATGATCCAAATGATTCTAATGGAGGTGTATGGAGTTTAAAAACACAGTGGAGCACTTCCTGTACCACCACATGACATCACAAGGTGGTGCAAGTGTGTTTTTGATGAGGAAACATTATAACATCAGGAAATGGCATAATATAGGTCATTTAAAAGAGTAAAAATCAGGTATGGCATCTTTAAGTAAGTAATGAGTTTTAAATTATTTCAAGGTTCCCTCTCATGATCAAAAAATAAATAAAATAAACTGTTTTTTTTTTTTTTTTTTTTTTTATTATAATTATTATTATTTTTTTAACATTTCCTTTTTAAACCGTTCGATTCAGCTCATTCATACAAATAGAATGGGATTTCTGCTCATGGTCAGAATCCCTGTTTTTCTAGGTATTTTTGAGCAATAAAACCACCTGTAATTGAATACATGTAAAGTAGAGCTGTTTAATGTCATAATGCGGAACATTCCAGACAGAGCAATGACGTATCCATAGAAACAAGCAAGTGACGGACCCCCAACAAAAAGGTTACACAGTGCACTTTTAAAATACTCTTGCTTTTCATTCAGTATGTACTTTTCACCAGATAATACACACACTACTGCTGCCACAACACAAACAAAAAAGTGAAATGATACAACTTTTAGATTTCAAAATTTTGTCAATCATCTGAAGTTGTTTCAAGCACTTTTCTTATTAACAGTGAGGCTTAAGTGAAAAACGATCTGATGAAAACAGCTCAAATCTAAACAAAGTGCCACGCCATTTTCCAGCACAAACGCTCCAACTCGAGAAACAATCCAAGAATTTCTGAAAGCTTTCAAATATTTACCAAAACAAACAAAACCAAAATGTGTTATGTTCTGAAGCTTGCAAAATGTCTACTGCTAGTGCCAGATAACAGCGATTGGTTGTTTGGGTTTTTTATATTTTTTTTATAAAAACGAAATAGTGGAACGCGCTGCTGGCTTTGGTGAATGGGGAGTGCCGTGTGCATCAGCGGACGCGCCAAAACTCGCATGAAACGATTCCATTGGATTTTGGCCGCGTTCATGAGACTGTGAATGTAAAAAGAGAGAAAACTGTCCAACTCCGTCTCAGTCAATTTTGCTTATACAACGTCGTATCATTTTTTTGCTTTTCGGACAATTTTGAACAGCGTTTTACACCGTTTTGTAGAACTTAAAGGTGCATCATGGAACTTTCCAGGTAGCAGGACGGCCACAAGCTTGTCTCCATGGAGATATTATCAATCAATCAATCAATCAATCAGTCCAACTTTATTTATAGAGGCTTTTACAACACTTAAGGTGACCAAAGTGCTTTTCCAGTCAAATCAACACAATATAAAAACAAAAATGAAAAATAATTGTGCTGCAGTACTGAGTGTTGAAGTCCAGTTTTGAGCCTGAATTTAAACAGGCCAATGTCTGTAATTATTGCCGTATACGTGTGGAGTCACTTAGCTTTACTCCTGTACAGACATATAAATACTCTTTTAATATGTCTTCACACATATCAGGCACACTGGCGCCCCCTGCAGTCTCCAACATGCTACTCAAGAGACGAGGAGCTTACAATCACATACTCGCCATGTTATTACCATGTTACACAGGGTTTACAACTCAATGTGACTCTCAATTATACAGGGGCGGTTCTAGGGGAGGGGCCACCTCTAATCTGATTGGCCCCTGAAGTGGCCCTGTTCTGTCAATCAACTGACGAGAAAAACAACCGGAGAATTCAATTATTACTGATGCAATTCCACCCCCAAACTCTTGGCGGCAGTAGACTTATCGCGTCAATACAACTTAATAGGAGAAGGACCAGACCTGAATCCTGAATGAATCATTTATGTGTTTGGTTGTACCCTGTACTGGGGCCCTGAATTAACATGTGGCCCCTTAATGGCCCCTGTTTCAGAAGAATCCTAGAACCGCCACTGCAATTCTATAAATCATGTATGAACGATAAAACAATTTTAAATTTACATTGGCTGCAGTGGAGTAATTATTTGGAGAGACAAATGCACAATTTACAACTTTTACATAAATTAAATAAAATAAAGCATACCTGTGACAGACATAAATACATAAATCTTCACACATTTCAGGCACTGGCTCCTGTATAAATGAAAACGGCACCATCAGATCGCTGCTCATTTTCCCGCTATTCAGTACAATGTTACAATATCAAGCCAAGTTGAAAATTTTACAATCCAAATAAAATGTACAAAACTTGAAATTAGCGAACCACAATACATCCATTACATGTGAAAACGTTGTCTTATCAACATGTGTTCTTGTATTTATGCTAAAAGTACGTTGTTTTTGTGAAATATATTCTTTTCAACCCAGACAGAACTTACCCTCTGTAGTCTCCAATGTGCTACTGAGAGGCAAAGTTGAACTATCAAAATAAAATACACAGGAGCAGCGCGCACTTACGGTTTTCAAAATAAAATGTCAAAATGATCAAATTCACATATAAATTATAATCAAACATAAAATACAACCAGGAAATAGTACTAAATGCATTTTTAACTCCATTACAGTAGCATTAAGCATCTATCATACAGTTATTCTGATGAAGGCGTATGAACTTTAAAAAACACAGAGGAGCACAAACAAGATCATGGTAGAGCCTAAAGTCAGACAGCTAAACCAAACTGAGAGTGCGTCAGGGTTTCAAAGGGGCGCAGAGACGAGCTTTACCATTAATGTCATTCATTCACGTACCTAAAATGAGGCTGAAAACTATTTAAAACAAACCTTTCAGAGCGTATGAACAGATGTTGGAGGATTTGTGAGGGAGTTATCTTAGCAGACACTTCCGTCTCCAACGTTCAGGGCAACCTTCGTACTACAGCTGCGAGAATATCGATCCTACTAACAAATCAGGACCACATCAGTATTTACAGTGTTTAAATGAGGGCTGTAGTCCTTCAGTCGATGGTATCTTAGTCGATTACAGGTTTTTATTAGTTGTTTTATTTATTTTGCACTCCTGCAGACCCAGACCTAGGTACCCGTAAGTATTTTCTGTAATTATAAGTAACGAGATTCACTTTGTATTGCAAAACTCTCGTCCCTCTGTCATTTTGGTCTTAAAATGTTTGTATTAACCCACTCTACATGATCCTGGGGTTTTTATTTGGCGATTTTGTCCGTAAATAAATTCCTGATCGTAAAATGGAACTTGGCTCCAAATTCGCCTTTGTAACCGCTAGCCTCGTGAGCTTCATTTGACTGGAGAGCACGTCTTATGTGTATGGTCACACCTCAACTAAACAGCTCTGACCAGGGCGTAAGTCATAGCTTTCAAATAAAAAATAAAAATAAATGATATAAAACAAATCAAATCATTTTAACAGTCAGAGTCCTCATGGCGTCTATAACAAAAAAGGATAAGAGTGAAAACAAACTAAAGTCTCATAAATTGTCATAATGAATCCAAAAACTGCAGCAACAAACAAACAAAAACATGCATTCAGTTGCACTTTTTCACCAAGCTCGCTCTAAAATAAGATAAACCAGATTTGCTTGATTGAAACACAAGCCCACATTTATTTTAGTTCACATTTAGTCCCCCCCAAAAAAGAAATAGATTAGATTAAGTTGGGTTTACTCAGTATTATGGTGTTCTGTGGATGAGAAGAGGGGCTTTTAGTGACCAGGCCAAACTTATTATTACATTATATGAGATAAAATGGATTGGAAACGTACACAGTAGTTTGTAGGCGTAGATTTTTATTTATTTTTTGTCAAGCTTGCTCTGAAATACCATAAATCAAACTTGCCTGATTGAAACACATGCCCACGTACATTTTAGTCATCACTTAGTCCCTCCCAAACAGAAATATTACACAGTTAAGAGGGTGATTTTAAGGACAGCAGCTTGACACACAAAATCCTCCTCTAACATGATCCGCCCTGTATATTACTCAGCCTATACGCCTGCGAGTCCATTGTGTAGCGCTCCGTCTTAGCTTGGCCAATAGCTCGTCTCTTGTCCCTCGAGACGCGCTTCTCGTTGCCATCTGTCCGCTGACTTGATTAATTAGCCGTGGGTTCCTGTGTGGCCCCCCATTGCGAGACAGGTCCGCGGCTCCGTCCTCCGTCTGTCACTCCGCAAAGCTGCTGATCACGTCGTCATGAAGAGATGTGTCTGGAAGGCTCAGTTATCTCAGCAAAATCAGGGACATTAGTCACAAAGGAGGGGGACGGAGGGCGGGGACGGGGGGGGGTTAGTCATGGTGTTAGCTTAACACGGCACCGCTAAAGCTAACACATGTATGGGTTTAAAGGTGGACTATAGAATTTTTTTTGTGATGAGGGGTCCACGACCTACTTGTCTTTATAGATTTGTTTTTGCTTTACACGGAATGTTCCTCAGTGTAGCATTAAACTCATTAAGTTTAAAAAAAAAAAAAAAACTTATACATGGTGTAAAACTTTACCATGAGGGGGTCACATGTTCCTGCGTGGCAATTCTCCATAAATAGCGGGACGCACAGCGATTGTGCTGTGATTGCGCTCTGAAGGGGGAGTGACGAAGAGCAAAGCGAGGAGACTAAGGGCTCAGTCACACTAGGCCTTTAGAATCGGAGCTGTGCTCAAGAACGACTGCAGTTGGTTCTGTGTCCTGCACTCACAGCCTGATGACATCATCACACGGCGCTGTTTGTTGACATGTCGCGCAGCAGAGCTAACGCCTTAGCAGAGAAAATAAGTCCAGCGGCATTAAATATCTCGTATACTAAAGTCGTGCACGTGCATGAGCTCTGTGCCGTGCTTTGGCTCCTCCTCGTCTGGGACAAAGTCCCAAACGTGTCGGGCCTGGACACGGTTCGATTCCACTCACTTTAGGGTTTATCTGTGCTTTGATGAGGTTTGATTGAGTTAGTGTGAGCGCACTAAACTGAAACTCATTAAAAATGAGTTAAAGTATGTTTTTTCAGTGAATATAGCATTTTCAAAACAATAAAAGTGAACATGGAGACCTAAATATGTGATGTGCCCCATAGAAGTGTAACGCCTCATTTATTTAATCAGTGCTAGTGCAGCCTCTGCAGCCCAGTGAGTTCTGGAGGTTCTGGCCTGTCCATATACTGAGAATGAGAAAGACTTTAACAAATGAACCTGTGTAGCCAGTGCTTTAACCTGCAGACAGGATATTATTGTTGTAACACAACGGCAAAAGCTCAGGCTACAAACAGCTCCTTTAAAAATGTGAAAAATCTTTTGGATGAATCGAGTTTTCCACATAGCCATACAGCTGATATTTGTGTCATTTTAGTTCCATTTTAGTGCTACCTAAAGCATGCAGATCATTCCTCCTTCTCAGAAAACCCTGGAAAACTCTTGGAAAAATCCTCTAGGGCTCCTGGATTCTCGTGAATGAATTCCCACCGTATTACACCTGGAAGCGCCCCTCCTCTGCTCAGCCATCCGCGCGCTCAGATGAGTGGAATATGATTGAAAAATATTGCTCCTCCTGCTGCCTTGATATAATCTCTCCCCTTTTTTATTGCTTTGTGGGATATTGCCGGAGCGCGGAATTAGATCGCGGCGCCCCCTCTGGCTGGAAGCGATAAGGCGGGGAGAAGAGAGGATCTCGATTCGGAGAGTGGAAGGGACTAAACAGATTAAAGCTTTGAAAATGGCTTTATTTCCCGGCACTGGACAAAGAGACCACCGTTAGCTTGTAGCGCCGGGGACAGGAAGAAGCTCAATTAGATTAAGTTGGGTTTACTCAGTATTATGGTGTTCTACGGATGAGAAGAGGGCTTTTAGCGGCCAGACCAAACATTTTATTTACGTTATATGAGATGAAATGGATGGGAAAAGTACACAGTAGTTTGTAGTACTAGTAGAAATTGCGGTAAGATTGTTAGGGTCAGGGTTTTACCTCAAACCCCCAGTACTTTTACTTTATACTACGTTTAAAGGGCCCATATTACTCTCTTTCCTGATTTATGTTATATTGTCTTTTCTTCATCACAAACCGACCTGGAGTTGTGTTTTGTTTCATTCACGCACGTTTAATTAGTTCTTCTCTCAACCGGAAAACACTCTGTTCCACCTTGTGATGTCATGCGGTAATACAGGAAGTGCTCCACTATGATTTCAACTAAAATGTTCCCTGGTTTGCAAAATAAAAATGATATACATAATAAATTTGATAAAGAAGCAATAACGAAACTAAGAACAATCCTGTTGCCGCTCCTAAAGTAAAGGAAACACATTACAAAATTATGAATAACAAATATCCATCCAAAGAATTACTTCAATTGTGCTTTAAAATTCAAGAAAACATCTGTACTTTTTGTGAAAAGGAGATTGAAAGTACTGATCATCTTTTTTTCTTTTGTGCTACAATCCAACCCTTTTGGTCCTAAATGCAACACTGGATACGTTTCATATTTCCTTCCTTACCAGTTTTGTTAAATAGAGATGTTATAATTTTTGGAGTACTAATTCAAAATAAAAAAAGAAGAACGCTGTGTAAATATAATATGTCTTGCCAAATTTTATATCCACAAATGTAAAAAAATTCAGAAGTGTCCACCTAACTTTACTTGTTTTAAAATGAACTTTTGAATGGACCTAAAGCTTTTTTTATTTTTATTTTTTTTTAACTATGCAAATGCACTTTTTATGTTATTTTATTGTTGTTATTTTATAATATAATGTTCCCTCATCCAGACTGTAACTGCTGACGACACACAGCCATGTTTGTTACATCTCATTTGTTTTCCAATTGTGTGTAAAAAACAAACTATGATTTCAACTTTAGAATTGCCAATCTCTACTGAACTAAAGGCGAATGGTAGCTTGTTAACTTGGAAACTATCGCCTCATGACATCACAAGGTGGAACAGAGCGTTTTTGAGCTTTGGAGATGTAGTTAGATTAATAATAAAGTGTTACTCAGACATGAATGAAACATGTCTGAGTTTAAACCTCACAAGAATCAATTTTGCGTAATATAGAACCTTTAATGTGGGAGTAGCAAAAACGTTAATCATGCGGATATCATGATGTATGATTTAACGCTGATTCTTGGATTAAAAGGTGCAGTGTATAACTTTTTGCTTGATTCCATGGAAACAGAAATATAAAACCATACTTCGGAACAGATATAGATTAATTTAAAGCCACACTGTGAAATATTATAGCCAAAGGAACAAGATTTCCATGGCAACAAACAGAAGGTGGCTCTCCTCCCAAATAATTTCCCTTGTGGATCGATAAAATTTGTCTAAGTCCGCCAGGTCAAGCAAGAGTCAGGTTTGTGGAGATGCAAACACCTTACTATCACTTTATCTACCATCACTTTATCTACCATCACTACTACTACTACTACTACAGAGATAGTGCACTGTTAGCATACTAGTAGTTGTGAGCTTTACCCTGACGGCGAATCTCTGCACTGGTTTCTAAAAGTTGTGCTTAAAAACTTATCGTGGTGAATAATTAAGACACTCAAGAGAAATAACGTTGGAACACTGCAAACTGTTTAAAATGAACTAATTCTGTTCTGTAATTCTGTTTTTCAAGTTTTAAGAGATTTTAAGTGTAAAAATCAGGTCTTTTATCAGGTCTGTAACGTAAACCAACATCAAGAAACGTACTGAAATACTGAGTTTCTAGTGCATTCAAAGGTTTCTCTTGTTTGACTTTAAAAAGGTGCACTGTGTAACTTTCCTGCTCGAACGCGGAATTCTAACGTTCGCTCGGTCTGTGTTTGAGCAGCGATACGGCTAATAGAATTGTAGCACTAATCCGAAGTCTTACATTAATTGAGGTTAGAAAAACTGCTGAGTGCAACACACCACCACCTCCACCACCTCCACCACCTCCACAATTAGTCCAGACTCATTATAGATTACACTTTGGCACTGCTAACAGACCATAAACCACAAAGTCTGAGGCTGTGTCCGAATGTCAGCACTACTCCCTACAGGGGGCACTGTTTAGGGGTCACGCCGTTTTTAGTTAGACTGTTTATATAAATGGACATAGCGAACCTGCGAGCTGTTGCGTTCCAAACAGGAAGTGAGCATGGGGACGCTTCCGGCTCCATCGACCCTGTTTCCACTGAAAAAGTGTCACCCCTCTCCCTGTAACTGCTGCTTGGGCCTCGTCATTTGTTTGTTTTGTAGCACTTTTTAATCATCCCTGTAGGGAAATTGTCCTCTGCATTTCACCCATCCTTTCAGGAGCAGCACATGGGGCTCCCGGGGGCCCATCTCCCTGATCATGTTGCTAGTCTTGGTCAGGACTGCCTTAGCTGGAGGATTTTACCTTTGTGCATGTTTGTTGGGTTGATGGGGGAAACTGGAGCGCCCGGAGGAAACCCACCCAGACACGGGGAGCAGTGGCGTAGCAATCGGTGATGCAGCCGGTGGAACGCGGCAGGGCCCATGGCACTTTGAGGGGCCCATCACGGGCTCCAGCTGTTCAAAGAGCGATCATTTCCACAGCTCAGACAAAAAGCAAATAATCCAGTTCATTTACGTGAGATCAATAATGAATTAGTCTCATTGTCGTGGGTTCTTTTTGACGAAAAAGAAATAATACGGCGTAGTCAAAATAGTGTTGGTGATTTTATTTACAGAATTGTGCAAAATAGTGAAAATGGGGAAAAAATATATTTACAGTCCGTAGCAGTCTTTAAAAAGCTTCAGAGCTGGTGCCTGCGGTGCACGAGGCTCTAACCACAACACATACACTGCCTCTGTGAAGATGGGACGCCCTTTTTAAAGTACGAGGCTCCTCCCCCAAATCAATTAACAACGAAAAATGGCTTTTTCTCCACAAATAGAAACAGATACACCCCCCTTTAATACTCTATGTGACGCAACAAAATACGGAAGACCACGACACTTGAGTTGGCCGACTGACACGTGCACTGATGGGCGGTGGACATGAAGGAAAGTTTGGGGATGAAACAACGGCTGTGGCAAGAGGAATGTTCACACAGAAATCAAGTGTGCGCCCCGGACTGTAGCGATGGTTCTGTGAGGAAACTCGGGGATAGCGGTAAACGGCCGGGTAAGTGAAACGCCGGTGTGTGTGTGTGCGTGTACATCGGCACCATGGCCTCCCCGTGTGGGCTGACGGGAATACTCCATCACACTCATATACCGCTTTTCCAGATACTCAAAGTCGCTTTACAGTTTGGTGCATTATTCATTCACTCCAGACCCGGTGGTGGTAAGATACGTTTTGCCATCAGCCCCTCCGACAACCGCCAACTCTCACGCACACACCACTTTCATACTTGGCAATGTGGGTGACAGTTTTTGCCACTGGCGCCCCACTGTGGCACCTGATTTTCCCAGCGGGCTCCTGTCCAAGAACTAACCAGGCGCGGTCCTGTTTAGCTTCTGGGATCTGACGAGCTCAGGCTTTGACAAACTGGTATGGCACAATCTCTGTGAATGAGGCACTGTAGAGTCCAGTAAAGTGTGCAGGACTATGGGGTGAATGACGCGTTAGGGGCTGGGGGGGACATCCTGAGTGCTACCGACTGACTGTGCCTGAAACCTCACCACGAAAAATCAAACAAGCTCGAGATGGTGTTTTCTTTCAACTTTTCATCTACATCCTGACCAAGAGCTACAACAAATACACAAGTTTGGACCAAAGACTTTATCAATGGACATCGCTCACCAGCATTGAAACTGGCTGCCACTGTGTTTAAACCTAAAATGCCTCTCTCTGATCTGAATGGTCTCTGCCTAAACCCCAGCACCTCCAAACAGTCATGAGTCAGTGCTAGTGCAGCCTCTGTAGCTCAGGGAGGGAATTCTGGAGGTTCGGAGCTTCACATGAGCCTGTCCATAAACTGAGACTGAGACAAACACAGGACGTGTCTCTGTCTGCAGGTGGAGACACAGGTTCAGTTATGATTGTTTTATTTTTGTTTTTGTTTTTTTACGATATACTGTTCCTTTTTTCTGTACAGACTCAGTTAAGTAACGGACACATTTTGGGCTCCATCATTCCAAACCTCACCAGGAGCTTTCTAAAATCTGTCTTGTTTACAGTATTTGGGGCCCTCTTTGCTGCATTTGGGAGAATCTGCTGTGGTTTATTTTGGAGGCGCTAATATTGCACATTTCAGAGAAGTATCGGAGAGAAACTGAAAATAGACGGACAGAAATAACTGAACAGTGGAAACAGTGAGTCTAATGATGCTTCTCTGCCCTGAATCCAGATATGGAGCAGGTCGTATACAAATGTCCCTCTGAAGCACGTTATATTAGTTCAAATGAATTGAATTTTGGCAACAATGGCGCAGTGAGTTCAACTTCAGGGCAGATGGTTGCGGGTTCAATCCTCGTTCAAAACTTATACTGTTGCATGAAAGTGGGCCGTAATTTCAGTTCACACATTTGTTAAAATGAACTAAACAAAGACTAAAATGTTTGATTTAGTCTTTGTTTAGTTCGTTAAACACAACATGTACACAAGTTACTTTATCCATCCATCCATTTTCTTCCTCTTATCCGGGGCCGGGTTGTGGGGGCAACAGTCTAAGCAGGGACTCCCAGACTTCCTTCACCCCAGACACTTCCTCCAGCTCCTCCGGGGGGACCCCAAGGCGTTCCCAGTCCAGCCGAGAGACATAGTCCCTCCAGCGTGTCCTGGGTCTTCCCCGGGGCCTCCTCCCAGTGGGACATGCCCGGAACACCTCCAAGGGAGGTGTCCAGGAGACATCCGGAACAGATGCCCGAGCCACCTCAGCGGCTCTACTCCGAGCTCCCCCATGTGACTGAGCTCCTCACCCTAAGGGAACGGCCAGCCACTCTGCGGAGGAAACTCATTTCAGCCGCTTGTATCCGCGATCTTGTCCTTTCGGTCATTACTCAAAGCTCATGACCATAGGTGAGGGGAGGAACGTAGACTGACGGTAAATCGAGAGCTTTGCCTTTCGGCTCAGCTCCCTCTTTACCACAATGGTCCAATACAGCGACCAAATCACTGCCGATGCTGCACCGATCCACCTGTCAATCTCACGCTCCATCCTCCCCTCACTGTGAACAAGACCCCGAGATACTTTAAATACATTTTATTTGGTTAAGTCTATTCAGTTTAGTTATACTTTTCAGTTACTTCAGACGTACTCGCCTACTTACCTGTTACTCCACATGGTCTGGAGACAAAAGAGACTCTGGGGGAGTTTGTGGGCCGGACCATCTGGAGGGGAAAATTGGTTTCAGTTCTTTTTTGTTTTATGGGTTTTGTGCATTTGATTTCTATATTTTAGCGTTTATAGTTAATGTTAAACTTAGGCCCTAGTAAATAAAATGGTTAACTTTAGCGTAAAGAGTAAAGTTACCTGAACATCTGGATCAGTGGAGCCGGGTGCATGTGGGTTTTCCTTAGTTTCGTTCATTTCCTGTACAGAAATTATAATAAGTGTAATTTGTGTATACTTATTTTTTTGTAAATATGTATTATTTTTGCCACGGATACCACTGTGATTCTGAATACATTTTTGGTGAATGGAACGTTTTCTGAGTCTGCCTCCAGCTTCCCCACACCGTGTCTCTAGGCAAAATGTATTTGTTTTTTGTAACTTAATCCACAACTAGCTCAAACATATCTTTTTTTTTTTTTTTTAATCTAAACTACAAAGAGAACGTAATAAATAAATGAATAAATAAATAATTGTTGATCAAATTGTAATTATTACTAGAAACATTTCAAAAAATAAAGTTATAGTATAGTAAAATCAGACTAAGATCCTTGTCCCCCACTATAGTTGCAGTAATATGTCAGGAAGGGCATCTGGCATAAAAATCTGCTACCAAGTTATGAGTCAGGGCTTTGGAAAGGCAAGCAGTGACAATGCATGTAAATAAAAAGGTAACTTAATCCCCACTATAGAACATCTTAGCCAAAAAAAAAACAACAAAAAACTATTATGTACAATAAAAGTAACAGTGCAGCATATGAACAGAGTAAATCTCAGTAAAGTGACTTCAGTATATTATGTTATTTACAGTAATGACTATGTTTATGTACAGACAGGATAAATATCAGTAAAGTGACTTGAGTGAATTGTACCAGAGGTCTTCAGTATTGCACATAGATAGAGTTGAATGACACATGTTCAGTGTTAACAGTGTTCATTGTACAGTCTAACAGCAGCAGGAAGGAAAGACCTGCGAAACCTCTCCTTCACACAGCGAGGGTGAATCAGTCTGTCACTGAAGCTGCTCTCCAGAGCAGACAGGGCGTCCTGCAGGGGGTGACACTCATGGTCCAGCATAGAGATGACCTTAGCCAGGACCCTCTTGTCCCCCACCTGCTGCACTGTGTCCAGAGGACAGCCCAGGACGGAGCTGGACTTCTTGATGACCTTGTCCAGCTTCTTCCTCTCCCTCTGTGTGACGCTACTGCTCCAGCAGACCACACCGTACAGGATGGCTGATGCCACCACAGAGTCATAGAAGACAGAATGACAGTAACAAACGGAAACACACCACCCAAAATGTCCAGTTGGGTTATTGAGGAGGTTGAAATTGTCCAAAACGCGCAAAATAATCCAGTGTTGAAATATGGAAGAGATGGTGGTTTCGCGTTGGAGGAGAGGAGGAAAAACAGGCCGCAGCCCCCTACGAGACCAGACGTCAGGAACGGTGCTTTCTCCGGGCTGATCTAGCTCGCCATCATAGTTTATTCCCATAAAGGGCACCTGGCCTGTTAACAACAGGGCCCAAATCAATAGCAAATTCAAAAGTGTACACTAGAGGTAATAAAATTCCAAAAGCTAAGCGATGCTAGCATTAGCACCATCGAAACTATATAACAATTAAATCAAAAAAGAGATCATTCTAGACTAGCCTCAAGCCAAATAGAGCAGTTAACATTGTTAGCATCATTAGCATTAGCATGATAATGTTAGCATGCTAGTTAGCATTAGCATTCATCAATTTATATCAAAAATTGATGAATGCTAATGAATGCTATATTGGGTGGATTGGGGTAGGTAAAAGGAACCGGACTGGATTTTTAACCCTGGTTACACCCTCCCCCCTTTAAACCTTGCAAGTCCCATTGCAACTAAACTGAACGGCGAGTAATAGCATCAATATTTAACAACAGGGGCACCTAAAGCGTCGGACAAACTATGTAGCAGCGTCTGAACGACTGAAACTAATGGGATATTGTTTAGCACATAGCAGTTCAGCCTCCACGATGTCAATTTTCTTTTTTTTTTTTTTCAGAAAGTCTATGCGAAAAAAAAAAATAAAAAAAAAATGGAAAATTTACTTCTGGAACCAGAACGGACTCCGATGTGGGCGGGAGTTGACTGGAGTAAGTGAATACAAAAATCTGAACCAAAAAGATAATAAATAAAATAAATGATTTTAGTTCTTTTATTATAATTCTCTTTTCTATATGATAACCCTTTTTCCCCACAGTCCATCCGTTGGTTCTCCTCAGCAGCCCTCCTCCTCCTCCTCCTCTTCTCTCTCATAAAGGTGTGAAATCTCTGGTCTGTTCGTAGATCACGTGAGCGAAGTGTCATAGACCAGTGCACCAGCTGCATATGGCCATATGTGAGTTTTCATCAAGCAAAAAAACTGAATTCCAAAAATCTTATCAGTCTACAGCAACAATCACACAAAAGTGCATGTAACACCAGCACACTCACTATACACACACAATTATAAGAACAGTCCTGCTATAGTCCAGGTTTAGACCTGCTTTAGTCCTGGTTTGGGTCTGTTTTAGTCTTACTTTAGACCATGTCCTGCTTTAAACCAGCTTTAGGATGTGCTTACACTAGAACTTTAGAACTGTGCCCAAGCACAGATAGTCCCTAAAGCGCGGTACGTCTGTCCAGTGTGAGCGCGATCGGCTTGTGTCCAGGCACGGCACAGTTGGGACTTTGGCCTGGTTGAAGGAGGTGGGCCAAAGCAGGGCCCGGTTGCTCACGTACACGCACACACGTGCACGACTTTACTATACGAGCCCTGTCAGGTGTGCTGATGTTAATCATAAGAGGAAAACATAAAATAAAGTTCACTCCAAAACACAGTGAATCTCCGCTTACCTTCAGTAAAGGACTGTGGACAGTGATAAAAGTTTTGCAGCCTCTCGTCTCCAGCTGTCCTCACTCCTCCGCGATGTTTTTATCTCCATAAACTCACAGAGAAGCACGTACCGCAGCAGGACTCATATCTGCTTCATTATTCATTATTTCATAGATACAGTATTTCATGCTGCTGGACTTATTCTCTCCACTAAAGCGATAGCTCTGCTGCACATCATGACGCAGTCGTGCTTGACCACGGCACGGTTCAAAAGTCCTAGTGTGAGTGCGCCCTTAGTCCTGGTTTAAACCTGCTTTAGTCCTGGTTTAAACCTGCTTTAGTCCTGGTGATGTGCCTTAGTCCAGAGTCAGTCCATGTTTAGACCTGTTTAGTCCTGGATTAGTTTAGTTTGGTTTAGTCCCTGCTTTTGGCCCACTCTAGCCCCGGTTTGGTCCCTGTATAGACCTGGTTGAGTTCCTGCTTGGACTTGCTTTAGTCCCCGTTGTAGACCTGCTTTACTCCACTTTGCCTCAGAGGATAGACTGAGATAAACAGTGAGGACAGGAGGAAACTGACAGAACTGATCCAAAATGGCCGCTCCTGATGTTACGAGTGTACAGGGAGTTACCATGGAGACGCTCATAAAACAGATCCTCCAGCTCAAACCTAAGACCTGAGTTGGTCTACAAAGTCAGAAGAGACACAGACTTCTGTCAGTGTTTGAGTCCTGGTTTAGTCCCAGGTTGGTCCCAGTTTAGTCCTGGTTTGGTGCTAGTTTAGATCTAGTTTTACATTTCTGTTGTTGTTGCTTTTCCTGATTGAAAGTTCTCAGATTTTAACATATGTAAAGTAAAAAGTAAGTTTAAAAAAAAAAGTGTTTAAAAAGGGTCCATATTACGCCACTTTCTGATCTGTCTCTCCTTCCCTGCTCCCCCTCTCTCTCCTCCTTTCTCCCTCTCTCCTCCCTCCTCTCGACCTCTCCCCCTCTCCCCCTCTCCCCCTCTCCGTGTCCAGTCGTACAGAGTGAGAGGTGAGGGGGTGTCGTACAAAGGGGATCTGGTTTTCTGCTGAGTGTGTGGAGGAGACAGTGGAGCCTCTGTCAGGGGCCGGTACCGAGAGACGAGAGACAAACAAATATAATACAGACGTCAGGGAAGAGAGCGGCGTCCATGATGGCGTGCACGGAGTCATGTGACCAGGAGAGGGCGAGAGAGAGAGACAGAGTTAGAGCGAGAGAAAGAAAGAAAGACAGGAGGATAGAAGAACGGAGAGAGAAGAGAGGTAGGCCTATATTATCAATACATTTATAGGGACATTAACATCACATACACCAGATTTTTGTACATACAGTCCCTGACAAAAGTCTTGTTGCTTATCCATTTTGTAGAAACAAAAGCTTATAACCTGACTTTAAATTAATTGATTGGTTTTAGAAATGTCTCATATGAAAGCTAAAACCCTCCCAAATTATGCTCAATATACTAAAATAAATTTGCTTCACTGAAGAAAGATTGATCATTTAATGAACACAGAAAGGTCAGATTTTGGCAAGACAAAAGTCATATGATGCACCCAATCCTAGATTACAGCCTCACCTGTGATCAGTTACTGATCAATCAATTAGTGGGTGTGTATAAAAAGAACTCCAGCACACCAGACCTTCACATCAACTGCAACTTGACCTCTGACAACATGCCTAAGATCCACCCTGAGACCAAAGCGTTAATTATCAAGAGGCTGAAGACCAGATCCACTGCTGAGGTGGCTGACACCTTCAATGTGTCTCAGCGTCAAGTACAAAGAATAAGAAAAAGATCTGAAAAGACTGGAGATGTTTTTGACAAGCCCAGGTCCGGCAGACCCCGCAAGACAACTGCTCGGGAGGACCGTTTGTTGATTCGAAAATCCAAGGCCAGCCCCTTTTCCACTGCAGCAGAGCTCCACCAGGCCTGGTCACCTCAAGTCCCTGTGTCAACCAGAACAGTTTGTAGAATTCTGTCTCGAAATGGCCTCCATGGTCGAATCAGTGCACAGAAACCAGCACTAAACAAAAGGCAATTAAAAAACCGTGTGGCATTTGCCAAGGCCCACAGCCTGCTAAAAGGATGGACACTGGAAAAGTGGCAGAAGGTGGATTTCTCAGATGAATCCTCGGTTGAATTACATCACAGCCGCCGCAAATATTGCAGGAGACCTACTGGAGCCCGCATGGATCCAAGATTCACCCAGAAAACAGTTAAGTTTGGTGGCGGAAAAATCATGGTCTGGGGTTACATCCAGTATGGGGGTGTGCGAGACATTTGCAGGGTGGAAGGCAATATCAATAGCCTAAAATATCAAGAAGTATTAGCTACCTCTTACATTCCCAACCATAAAAGGGGTCAAATTTTGCAGCAGGATGGTGCTCCATCGCATACTTCTATCTCTACATCAAAGTTCCTCAAGGTGAAGAAGATCAAGGTGCTCCAGGACTGGCCAGCCCAGTCACCAGACATGAACATCATTGAGCATGTCTGGGGTAGAATGAAAGAGGAAGCATGGAAGGCAAAACCAAAGAACCTTGATGAACTCTGGGAGGCATGTAAGACTGCTTTCTTTGCTATTCCTGATGACTTCATCAACAAATTGTATGAATCATTGTCGAACCGCATGGATGCAGTCCTTCAAGCTCATGGAAGTCATACAAGATATTAAATATGGATCTCACAGCACCACTACTTAATTCACTGACGTTATGCAACATATTTTTGTATTTGAAGTAAATTATTTGTTCAATTTTCTGTAGGCGACAAGACTTTTGTCTTGCCAAAATCTGACCTTTCTGTGTTCATTAAATGATCAATCTTTCTTCAGTGAAGCAAATTTATTTCAGTATATTGAGCATAATTTGGGAGGGTTTTAGCTTTCATATGAGACATTTCTAAAACCAATCGATTAATTTAAAGTCAGGTTATAAGCTTTTGTTTCTACAAAATGGATAAGCAACAAGACTTTTGTCAGGGACTGTATGTGTACAGTTGAATCGTGATGGAATCTACCTGCGCAATTGAAGGATTATACTGACAATTTTTTACATAAAGCTGCATTGTGTAACTTTTCTGGTGGAGGGTCCGTCAAATGCTTTTCTACACGGAGAGATTATTGCTTTGTCTGGACTTGGACAAAGTTTATTGATCCACAAGTGAAATTATTTGGACTGAATGGAACAGAACTTCGGAATGTTTCACGGAGTGGCATTAAACCTTCCTTTCTATCTTCACGGAGACCAAACCGGACCAAGTTACAGGTCAGATCTGTGGAGAGGCGACTCCGCTCACAGTCAGAATCCCTGTTTTTCTAGGTGTTTTTGAGCTCTAAAACCACCTGTAGTTGAATAAATGTAAAGTAGAGCTGTTTAATGTCATACTATGGAACATTCCAAGCGGGGCAATGACGTATCCATGGAAACAAGCAGGTGATGGACTTCCTACCAAAAAGTTACACAGCAAAATCAAAAACATCGGTGTCATTGTGCATGTTTGTGTTGCCAGTTTCACCGCTGAAATCCAGTTGGTTTGAACCTAAAAGGACTCTCTCTGTTCTGAATCGTCACTACTTGGGACACCCGATACCAGTTCTGATACCGATATCGATACTTTGACTTTAGTATTGCCAGTCCCCGATCTTAAACGATACCAGTGTGGGACAGAAAGTGGCACTTATTTCCTTAAAACACAGTTAATATATTACACAAGGGATCCAATTATGTTATGTAACTGTTATTTATCCTTCAGACAACTACAGACCACTTCAAACGAATAAAAGTTTAAACACAATAAACGTTCTAGGCCAAAATCAGACAATAAATAATCCAATTACATCCAGTGAAAGGCCCAACAAGGATCTCAATGGAACAGATACACGATTGAGGTCATTTTTTCTGTATCAACACCAATATTCAGTATCAGTATCGGTGCATATCGCTGTCACCTATATAGTCAATTTCAGTTTTTATTTGTTTGAAAGATGAATATAAAATGATTATGTTTCATACATCAGTGTGAATGAAAAGGAGCAGAAAGACGTACACATCTGCGCCCTTTTTACACAAAATAAAACATTTCCAACGCTTCGATGTTTAATGTAGAATCTGTAGCACCGACATTTATAAGCAACTTTAAGTCACATACACAATGTTAAATACTTGTTAATTAACACAAAAGGACAGTTATTCTGCCATTTTATTCTTTTTTAGCATATTATCTTTGACATTCCTTTTAAACACTTGAATAGATTTGAATTTGAATTTTTTAACTCTGAAAAAAAAGTTTGAATTATTTTTGTTCTGAATTTTAGTTGCTGAAATTTTAAGCATACTTTTTTCAATATGTTTCAAATTCAAAATAAAAAATTCACCTTTTAAATAAGCCCTCAGATTCAACAGTCAAAATTCAGAGCGTAAAATTCACAGGGAAAAAAAATCACCGCAAAGATTGGAGATGCCAAGGCAGAAGCAATCGATCCTGTGTGAGTGAGGAGGATAGAGGCTGTTTCCTAATGGTTCTCATCTGTGGGCGGGGTTTACATTTAAAGAGCCATTAAACACCCTCCCGAAGCTTTACTCCACCCTCCCGAAGCTTTACTCCACCCCTGGAGGAAAAATCCTCCAGAGTGGGCAGGGCAGCGGGTGTGGGGCGGGCTCTGGAGCGATGATTGACAGCTGACCGACAGCCACAACAATCCAACACGGCACAGACCGGTGCGCTCCAGACTTTGAAACAGAGCGGACGTTTGTGCTCGGATCACGCTATTTCCCTTTTCTCCAGACACGGCGGGACATCGCAGTGCCCGGCCGTTTGTTCAACCCGGAAATTCAAATGTCGTGGCCGTAGTTGATTCTAAAGAGGCCGGTCCAGACACGACTTTGACCCAAAAGTCTGATTTTTAACAAATATGAACTAAAATGACAATAATAAAGCCAGGGACAGGTGTTCGCTTCTATTTTAGACCCATTTACACAGCTAATCGGTAGAAAAAAGTGATTTTGGTGGTTAGTGGCCCTTTAAGAAATAAAAGAGATGAGGTTTTAATGAGGCTAATTCTGACCAATCAGATCACTTCACTGCACCATTTCCTGTTTCTTACTAAATTAGATCGGATCACTTTGGATCGATTGCTTCTGCCTTGGCATCTTGGATCTTTGGTGCGAATTTCACCCTCTGAATTTTGACTGCTTGAAAATATTTGTGCCGAATATTTAAAAGGTGATTTTTTTTTTCTTTATTGAATTTTAAACACTTTGAAAATATACACTTATAATTTAATTAACTGACATTTAGAATAAAAATAATTCAAACATGTTTTTTCAGAGTTAAAGTGAGAAATCCAGTGGCATTTAAAATTCAAAATCTGATGAAACAAATGATCTTCCGTACCTGTACCCCAACACCTGACGACACAAGCTACATACATACAGTTCCTTTAAAACCGCTTAAAGGACCATCAGTGATTTGTTGGTCTTGTTGTAGGCGTTTTTGGTCGTTCGTAGATTATTGATGAAAAGGCAGGAGACAGTCTGGGCGGCTAAAAGTTTAATACAAACGACGATGGCGAGGGAGACTCCAGCACTCACCCCATCGCTCAGATTATTCTGTGTCCTGCGTCACATTGAAGTACAGACGTCTGGGCGACATTTCGGATAATGCGTCTTAGCCTGAACGTACAAATGGAGTCCTGGTTTGGGTCTGTTTTAGTCCTGGTTTGAGTCTGTTGTAGTCCTGGTTTGGGTCCGTTGTAGTCCTGGTTTGGGTCCGTTTTAGTCCTGGTTTGGGTCCGTTTTAGTCCTGGTTTGGGTCTGTTTTAGTCCTGGATTGGGTCTGTTTTAGTCCTGGATTGGGTCTGTTTTAGTCCTGGATTGGGTCTGTTTTAGTCCTGGATTGGGTCTGTTTTAGTCCTGGATTGGGTCTGTTTTAGTCCTGGTTTGGGTCTGTTTTAGTCCTGGTTTGGGTCTGTTTTAGTCCTGGTTTGGGTCTGTTTTAGTCCTGGTTTGGGTCTGTTTTAGTCCTGGTTTGGGTCTGTTTTAGTCCTGGTTTGGGTTTGTTTTAGTCCTGGATTGGATCTGTTTTAGTCCTGGTTTGGGTCTGTTTTAGTCCTGGATTGGGTCTGTTTTAGTCCTGGATTGGGTCTGTTTTAGTCCTGGATTGGGTCTGTTTTAGTCCTGAATTGGGTCTGTTTTAGTCCTGGTTCAGTCCTATATATGTATAGTACATTGTATGGCAAAATTAAATCTGCATATCTGATTTTGTTATCCCTATTAAGACATTTATATTTGTATTCTGTAATAATAGTCATAATTAGTGGGCTTTTTGTCTAATCCCTCGAGTGCTTTTTTATAGTTTCATCTAATTTAAGTTTTGCTTAAATCTCTTGAGTTTTGCTTGTCAGGGTCCAACTGGTAATGCAGAAAAATAATAATTTAGGTGGAGTGAAATCATTGAATTTAAATAATAGACAATTGCAGATTTTGTTTTTGTTATATTTGGTTTTATTCACTGTTCTTTAGTCTTACCTTTCAATCTTCATGGAGACCAAACCAAACCAAGTTACAGGGCAGATCTGCGAAGAGATGACCCCACTCACAGTCAGAATGTTGTTTTTCTAGGTGTTTTTGAGCTGTAAAACCACCTGTAATTGAATAAATGTAAAGTCCAAATGGAGCTAGCCTTGAAGACCCAACTTCGCTCTCGTCTACCTCTCCGCTTCTCCAGAGTTTACCTGCTCCTCAGCCTTCATCACCTCACTCTAAACACTCCTCCTCGTCCAATCCGAGCCCGGTCTGACTAATTTAAACCCCCGCCGCAGATGCACTTTGGTTTGCGCCGCGCCCCACCTCCTCTCCAGCACCACATCGTCTTCTCACTGACTCATCATCCTCTTCACTTTCCTCGGCCTCGCCAATTTGACCTGGTAACACGGTGTTCTTCTCTAACAGTTACGTAATTCAAAATCTAATCGAAGTCTGTGCATTATGTAACCTTCTTGATGGAGGGTCCGCTGTCTGCTTTTGGAGTAAAAATGTAAACCGTCACATTTTTATATCGCGTCGTTCAACCTTTAAGGCACTCAAAACACTTTCAGATCCACCAACTGAGCTACTGTCACTCATAGTTATCTCACGGTGTTATTTCGTAGCCTGGAATGTTCCACAGTATGGCATTAAACTATTTATTTTACATTTATTTCATTTTGGGTATTTTTATCACTCAAAAATACCTTGCATGATTACTGAGTGGGCACGCCATCTCCTGCTTCTCGTCATGGAAACTGATAATTCTAATATCCGAGTCTCCCCTTCCTTTGCTCTCCATGCTAACTCACTCCCCCTTCAGAGCGCCATCACAACACAATGAAACCGAACCTGCTCATGAAACTTTTGGGGTTTGTGAAGTTGTAGTGTGCAGTTTTGTGTCATGTTTTTGGATATTAATGGAGAAATGTCGAGTGGGAGCGTGGGAAGCGTAGGCTTGTGGGCGGAGCCTCGTACAGAATCTTACAGCTAACCGTAATTAGGGTTTGAATAAGGCCCAGGAGAGATCGCTAGATTACTCAAACGTGCATGGATGACTCTAAAACCACTTCAGGCATGTTTTCAATGAGGGACCAACGTTATAACATGGTAGAAAGCTCAAAAAAAGTGGATTCCATAATGGGTTTTATATTTTGGTACTTGTTTTTATATTGTTTTTATTCGTACCATTTGACTTTTGAGGCGTTTTGTCAAAAGCGCGCTCTCCCATCTTCACCATCTGAAAAACTCTATGCGTATAATGAGTTTGAGTTTAGGGCCGTATCAGGGGACAAAAAGCACTAGACGATGGATATACATTTCTCACTTTTATCACAAATACGATACTCGGAGACACAGGTGCTGCAGATCTGCTCTTTATCTCCTCCATAAAGATACAACGTGGAGCCTGCAGTGAAATAAGGGACAAACTACCAAATACGCACCGTACATCACTATTCAGAGGAGGTCTATTTCTCTATCAATACAGGGAGCATTTTAAAGAGTTATGGCCTGGGACGGTTTTTATTTTTCTACAGTCATTTATTCATTTAAAAAGGTGCTATATGACACAAAATTGACTCTTGTGAGCTTTAAGTCGTGTTCTAATGTTGTTATCTCCTTAAAAACATACCTGGAGTTGTGTTTGAGTAACCCTTTATTATTAGTCTGCCTACATCTCCAAAGCTCCAAATGTTCTGTTCCACCTTGTGATGTTATGTAGTGTTTTTTTTGTTTTGTTTTTTTCAACAGCTGATTTTGACCTTTTGTTCAGTAGAAATTGGCAACTCCAGCGCTGACATTATATCCAAATGATTCTAGTAAAGGTGTATGGAGTTTAAGAACACAGTAGAGCACTTCCTGTATTACCACGTGACATCACAAATTGTTTTCTGTTTGCCTAAACCCTAACCCTAAGCAAAACACAACTCCGGGTCTGTTTGTGATGAGGAAACATTAAAATCTGGCCCTTTAAGGTTGCTACGGGGAAATTGTTGCATGGCGATATGTTTGTTTGATTTTTATTTATTTTTTTGCCAGATGTTATCCAGCATTACATAACACTAATCCAAAATTAATGAAAATGATTACAAGATGTGGGCGTTTTACCATGAGCAGATTAGAAACTGGAATAGTCCTGTTATAGACCTGGTTTAGTTCTAGTGGTGCTCGAAAAGCCAAATAATTTCTTGGTGGTAATTTATGTGGAAAGTTAGAGACACTGCACCAGAGGATTTTTAGATTTTTAGGATTTTAGGATGGATTTGCTTCTCCACAGAGTTTGGGGAGGTTTGGTGAAATCTCCAAGTGTGTGGTGTGGCTGTCCTCCTCTGAGTCTGTCAAAATTAATTGTTGCAAAATGTCCTTATGGCCGTGCTCTGCTCACTTTGTGTCGTGTCTTAAAATCATGGAAGATTTGAAAATTGCAGGCGACTTCATCTATCTCAATATAGGCCTGTCACGATAATTACTCGGCTTATAAATGTATATCTGCAGCAACATTTCCACGGATCTTCTCAGTGGTCTTTGTGTCTCAGTCAAAGGTCTCAGGTTAGTTTAAGGAGGACTGGTCAGGGAGGGTCATCAGAGGAAGAGCCAAAAGTGTCCCTCTGTGTCCTGCAGCATCACAGCAGCCTCCAGGGGGCGCTAGGCGAAGACAACAGGAAAGGCCTCACTCTTACTCCGCTCTGGTGTTTCGGTTGGTGATGAAATGGTTCATTCCCTCAAAGTATTTCCTCTGGAAGGTCTTCTGCCACATTTG
Organism: Taenioides sp. WSHXM2023; assembly: GCA_029959045.1. Lineage (NCBI taxonomy): Eukaryota > Metazoa > Chordata > Actinopteri > Gobiiformes > Gobiidae > Taenioides > Taenioides sp. WSHXM2023. The sequence goes on from CM057087.1 coordinate 20,485,062, forward strand.
GCATAAAAGCAGGATTACTATTGCAACAACACAACATCAGTAGGGTAAAACTAACCGGTCTCACGACGTCTTTGAGTGTCCTGAAAAGCGCTATATAAAACTGATGCATTATTATTATTATTATTAAAAAGCCTGTATATTCTTTCTATAATATGACAATAAAAAGAAGGAAAACATTTCTATTTTTTTTATTTCTATGATTTTTGGCAGTGTTTCCACATAAAATGCCTTTTTAGATGAAAACATTATATGATGAATAACTTGTAATACATTTTGTTCTTACATTTCTGTGAGCAAACTACAGGAAAAGTTTCAAACTGATATCTAAATTCACGTGTTTTTTTTTTTTTTCCCCATTCACCTTCAGTGTCTCGCCTCATTAACCAGACATTTCTATTCAACAAGAAAAACCTGCGTCTGCTTTCTTCAAACGATTTTGCCAATCTCCGAGTTCTTTACATGTCCCTGAGCAGACGCCATATTGAAGCTCCCATTCACCTGTCACTCAATCCTGAGCGCTAATGCCCCGAGTCAAAACCCCATTGACTTTTCCTGATGGTACTTTTGGCAGGACCAGTTGACTGCCGGGGTGTTTTGTGTACAGGTACAGGAGTGGAGGGGACCTTGGTTTGTGTTTGACTGTGAAAATGTTTTATTAAAATGGTTTTGAAAGCAGCACAAGGACAGAAGCAGAGCAGAGTTGGAGCGCTTCTCTCAGAATGACTATGTTTAAAGAGTACACATCAGCACATTCTTTTCTTAAAGTACTTTCAGTTCATGCGGGAACGTAGATATGTACCTCTTAAGTACGCAAAACTCCAACTTTGCATTTTTTTTTTTTCTCATGGGGAGTGCAGGAATTTTGGAGTAAAGCCAAAAAATGATGAATAGGTTATGTTTTAAAGAGGGAGTATTATGCAAAATGAGCTTTCTATCATGTTATAAGTTGTTCTTTCATTAAAAACATGCCTCAAGAGGTTTTAGATATCATCCATGCATGTTTGAGTAATTTAACAATCTCTCCCAGGCCCGATTCGAACACTCCTTAAGGTTAGCTGTAAGATTTTGTCCAATGCAGCCAAAACTGAACACAACAACCTGACAAACCTGATTTGAGTTCTACACATTATCGATCTGAAATTGATGAATCTGATTGGTCGAAGTGTCACAACAGCGGAACATTTGGGCCCTTCACCTTTGGCTTCTGCACAAACCTCAGTGCTGCTCTGTGATTGGTTTGCCCGTCCCATTTACCTCAACAGCGGACACATGCCAAGATGAATCTTGCTGGTCCAGGTTAGCGATGTGCAGTAGTTTCATTAGCGGGATGCAGTTAGAACGGGCTCAGACAGCGTGCGGTGCAGCGCTGTTAGCCGTGAGTTTTCTGTATGAATTAAAGTAACAAGAGGAGGTCAGAATACACAGGGTCTCAGAGTCGACCACAGACACATCTCTTCATAAATAAGTTGTTTTTGACACAGACACAACAGCTCCACTCAGAGTCACACCACAACTGAACATGTCCAACACTAGCGTCACAGCTGGACCAGGGCATCTGAGTGAGGTGTAGAGCAAAGGGAAGGGCAAAAACTAAAATAAAACATATTAGACATGTAAATAGTGTTGTTCCGATACAATTTTTTGGGATCTGATCCGATGCCGATACTTGGCTTTAGTGTATTCACCGATACCGATACCAGTCCGATCCTACATAGTGTGAAGTAGCAGACTGAGGCTACTCAATAAATAAATCTACTAAAAGATAAGATAAGATAAGATAAGATAATCCTTTATTTGTCCCACAATGGGGAAATTGCAGTGTCACAACGCAAGTTACAGAAACAGTAGCAAAATAAGAGCATGCATCAAAATCAAGATAAATAATAATAATAAGTATTTACAATCAACTAAAAAACACAACACTGTAAGCTAAGCTAAAGGCACAGGAACATTGCACAATAAGTGTTTTGATTCTGAGATGATTGTGTACATTGCAGTGATGGACAGTGGTGGGTAAATAAATAATAGCAGGTAAAGTGACTTTAAATAATATTGCACATTGTTATTATTACTATGGAGATTACACATGGTTGCTATGGGAATGACACATGACTAGCATTGTTCATTATACAGTCTGACAGCAGCAGGAAGGAAAGACCTGCGAAATCTCTCCTTTACACAGCGAGGGTGAATCAGTCTGTCACTGATGCTGCTCTCCAGAGCAGACAGGGCGTCCTGCAGGGGGTGACATTCATGGTCCAGCATAGACATGAGTTTAGCCAGGACCCTCTTGTCCCCCACCTGCTGCACCGAGTCCAGAGGACAGCCCAGGACTGAGCTGGACTTCTTGATGATCTTGTCCAGTTTCTTCTTCTCCCTCTCTGTGACGCTGCTGCTCCAGCAGACCACACCGTACAGGATGGCTGATGCCACCACAGAGTCATAGAAGGCTTACTCTAAAGAAAATCTAGATAAACTGAGTCAAATATGTAATGATTTTGACCATAAGTAGTACCATAAGGAGTAGTTTTGTACTTTCTACCACAGTACATGGATAAAACCAACAGTGAGTCGTGTAAAAAGACGCTCATCCTCAGAGCACACGGGCAGTGATGCAGAGTAAACAAATCCGAGTTAGTGCTGTCGCCGCTGTTGTCGGGCTGCACACTCCGCAGCACAGTTTTTCTACTAAGTTCTGTGTCCACACTAAAGGCTAAATGAAGGCATGAAAGAGGAAACACAAATGTCTTTTCTGTCATTAACAGCCTGTTTTAAGAATCTGCAGAGCCTCCACAGTCTATTTAACCTGCTCTGTACATCAGCTGTAGCATTAGCCACCGAGGTAAACAGCAGCCGCGCTCACATCTGCAGGTCATTGTGGAAAATACAGAGTGGTATCAGTGATTTGGTCTGAGTACTCGCCGATCCCTGAAAAATGAGCAGTATCGGAGCTTTTGCTGATCCCAGTATCGGTATTGGAACAACCCGACACGTAAATGTTTTTTCGTTGAATACAGCTGTGACGGCGTTCTATTCCTGGGTAATGACGATGGCGTAGTCAGAAGGATGTTTTTGATTATTTAATTAATGACGTTCCCAAAAAAGTTTGAAGAGTGCTATATACAAGACAGTGAAACAAAAAGGTATTTACAACATGTACACAACAGCAGAAATATGCTTCATATGTCATAAGCTCTATAGGCTGTTACCTTCTTTGTACAAATCCTGGCCCAGACTGACTGAGGGAGGGAGAGTGGCTCTTTTATCCACCAAGGCTCCTCCCCCAAGCCAATTAACACAGAAATGTGTAAAACACACTAAAACTCGAATTAACAGTAACAAAAATATAGAAAAATACACGGAAATCCACTGTACAACATGGCCATGTCTCTGCGCCTGTAGCAGAACCAGGAAAAATAATGGATGAATAATGGATAATTTAGTGTGGGAAATTTATTTTGCGATGACGTCACTATGTCGTCAGACGCCAATGTCCCGTGTGTGACGACGGAAAAAGGAAGTGAGTGAGACGCTCGGTTTGACAGTGGGGCTCGCGAACGGGAGATGGAGACTGGTTCTGGAGTTTGTTGGAAAACAGAAGTATGGACATGGTTGGTTTAATAGTGGACTCGTTTGCACCCAAGACTACTGTGGTGAACGGACGGTAAATATAGTGGAGAACAGAGCGGACGGACGGGGAGCGGGACACGTAATAGAAAATGGAACGGAAAGGTAAATGGCTAGCGTGGGCTTGTTTGGGCTACTTAGGTTAGCGCGGGCTTTGACGGTGCTACTCCGTCACAACAGCATTTTCAAAAACAATAAAAAGGTAGCACAGTGATGTAAATATGTCATGCGTTAGTACTTAAAGCCCCATAGAAGTAAAATCCCCCGTTTAATGTGAAGGTTAAAGTGCCGCTGACAGGTTTTCATGTTTAATAATTAAGACTTTGTTTGATGGCTCCTCCTTGAAAACATCCTCTCCTCTTTCTCTCTCCATACTATTGTCTCTCTCCACACTACCCTCTGCTCTTTTCTTGTTTGATGCGTCTCTCACAAACCGTCCCCGCTGCGCCGCACTCTCCTCCTCTCTGTACGAAGCACAATTTTTTTTTCTTCTTCTTTTTCTTTTATATATTTATTTTTCCAGCGGTTGGTTTCTGTGGCTGCTCCTTGCCAACGCGCTAACACACACATCAGACCTCATGCATACCACTGGCACAGCTGTCCGCCCACCTCCACAATCCAAAACTACCTCTTTCCGCGGCTCTGACACGTCAACTAGAAAAACAATCGCAGTCAAAAAGGGCCAAGAGAGATCTAAAGGACTGAATACATACATGAATAAATACAAAAGTTTAAAAAAAAAAAGGAAAAGAAAAAAAAAAAATCTTTTGAGAAAACCCAATGAAATATTTAGGAGTGGTTGTTTCGTTACCAGTGTCTCAGAAGGAAATCTAGATCTTCATATACTGCAGTGCCATACTGTAGTCAAATTTATTTCCTTTTTTATGTCAGATGCCGTGTATTCTGGACAAGAGCAAAACCCTCCTGGAGATGTTTCCTGTATGGTGCGTTGGAAACTGAACCATCAACCCTCAGTAATAAGAGCATGGGGGGGGAAGTGTTTATGTCAAGTTCCACCACCTGCTCGTCTCCATGGAAATTACTTTATCTGAAATGTTCCATGTTACTTAACTCGTCTATTATGCATTTATTCAGTTACAGATCTGTTTTTGACAATACCTTGACAAATATTCTTATTGTGAGTGGGATTGCCTCTCCACAGATCTGATCTCTAACTTTAAGTGTCAAAAAATCAGCTATTAATTGATACTAAAGCTAATATTGAAACTAGATACTGATTTGAGCAGGTATTGATACTAAAAAGTCCCATTGACAGGACAGAAATGAAGCTTTCGAATGATCTTGAGCCATGGACCATAAGAAACCTACAGGACCACTGAGGGATTACACAGATATAAGACCACATGGGAGTAGAAAAGAAAGTACTATGATTTAATGTTAAAAATCATGTTCTATTGTCTAAATAAAGAGCTTTTTTATTATTATCATTGAGTTTGAAATTGTAGTCTTGTGACAACACTAATAGAGATACATAAATTTAAAAGGTTCCATTTACACAAAATCGACTCTTGTGAGTGTTAAGTCATGTTCTAACGCAGGGGTGGGCAATTAATTTTTACAAGGGGCCACATGAGAAACCTGAATTGTGTCAGAGGGCCACACCAATGATAACTTGAACTTAATTCTGCTCAACTTTCTTCCATTGTAAAATGCACTAAATTATATATTTTGAATAGCTGGCATCAGCGCAACAGAGTCCAATAAACACTCCTTAATAAACTGTCAGAAAACGCCTTACTTTTTCTGGCGATTTTGTGAGAAATGACATAACTTGTCCTGACGGCTGCATCTCTGGGGGTGTGAAGTTTCGTAAAAAGTCCTTGTTGGGTTTGCAGTTTTGCTAGCAACGCATCAGACTCCCGGCATTCGTTATCAACTTTTCTTTTCTTAGCGTGAGCCGACATCTTAAGCCTTAAGATTTAAGGGTAACCTGGCTAGCGTCACTTGTCGCTGTCGCTGACACCTCACGCACGCACATACGTCCATACGTTAAGTAATACAATTTCAAAATAAAATACCGAACGGCCGAAAATTTTCGGTGCATCCCTATAATTTATGATTGGCCTCACGCGGGCCGGACAGGGGCGTACAAAGGGCCGGGTGTGGCCCCCGGGCCGTAATTTGCCCAGGTCTGTTCTAACGCCTCAAAAACAGACCTGGAGTTGTGTTTTGTTTCATTTACACGTTTGAGTAACTCTTTATTATTAGTCTGTCTACATCTCCAAAGCTCAAAACGCTCTGTTCCACCTTGTGATGTCATGAAGCAGTGTTTTTCAAGTTACCAGCTCCTTTTATCTTTAGTTCAGCAGAGATTTGAAATTCACAGAGCTGATTCTAGTGAAGGTGTGTGGGGTTTAAAAACACAGTGGAGCACTTCCTGTATTACCGCATGACATCACAAGGTGTTTTCTAATGGAGAGAAGAACTGAATATGCAGGGTTTGTGTGTTAATGTGTGTGTGTATGAAAGAAACAAAACACAACTCCAGGTCTGTTTGTGATGAGGAAACAACATTATAACAGATCAGAAAACAGCGTAATATGGGCCCTTTAATGCCAAACTGTGGAACATTCCAGGCAATGCAATAACATCTCTATGGAGATAAGCATGTGGCAGACTCTCCACAAGAAATGTTACATAGTACAGCTTTAACTAGCATACTTAAAATGTGCATTGTGTAACTTTTCTGTTGGAAGGTCCGTCAGATGCTTATCTCCATGGATATGTTATTGCTTTGTCTGCAATATTTCACAGTATGGCATTAAACCTTTCCATCTTCATGGAGACCAAATCAGACCAAGTTACAGATCAGATCTGTGGAGAGGCGACCCTGCTGACAGTCAGAATAATGCTTTTCTAGGTATTTTTGAGCAATAAAACCCCCTGTAATTGCATAAATGCAAGGTAGATCTTTTTAATGTCATACTGTGGAATATTCCAGGCAGAGCAATGATATCTCCATAGAAACAAGGAGGTGACAGACCCGCAACCAAAAAGTTACACAGTGCACCTTTAACTATTTACCAAAACTTTCCAATTTATTCCACAAGTTCAAAAATCAGAAAGCAAAATAAAATTATCTTTTCATTTCACCAAGCAAAATCTCTTATTTCTTATTTCTCTAAATCAAACCTTAATTGCCGTATTTACTTCTAAATCCAACCATTGTTATTTCAAAAAGCTACAAAAGGCCAGACAAAGTTTTAAAAAATACGGAAATGAGCCAACGCTGGTGAAATTCGGAGCCAAGAGGCAAAAAGTAGCGAGACCAAGAAATCAATACAGGTGTAATAAAAAGTGTGTTTAAAATGCTGAGTGTAAGTTTGTGCTGAACTTCGGGGCTGTTGTGGAGCTATAGGACACAAGGCTCCGCGGGCACTGATGGAGAACAGGCAGGTGATGGAGAACAGGCAGGTGTGAATGCAGCTGATATCGTGTATGGATTTGTCTTAAGGTGTTTGACCCTGATGTAGCGAATATGGAAGTAAAACTGATATTTCAACTTGTGTGAGAAAGTTACTAGTAAAGCTGCACGATGTAACTTTTCTGGTGGAGGGTCCGTGAAACGCTTTTCTCGGTGGATTTGTTACTGCTTTGTCCTGAATGTTTCACAGTATGGAATTAAACCTTTATCTCTTTTCTGGCACCAAACCAGACCTGTGGAGAGGCGACCCCCTCACTGCAACTTTTTTGGTTGAGCGTCTGTCACCTTCTTGTTTCTATGTAAATGTCATTGCTCTGTTTGGAATGTTCCACAGTGTGACATTAAACAGATAATAGTGGTTTTATAGCTCAAAATAGTTAAAAAGTTATTTTAAGTCGATAACCAGAAGTGATTAGAGTAGCCAACAATAATAATTAAAATCACTCAAGTAGAAGTACAAAGTAATGGTCCAAGAAATTGCTCAAGTAATAGTAAAGTACTTACATAACAACATTAGTAGTCGACGTAAACAAAGGCTGGGTCTTTCACTCTAAAACTCGTCCCTTTGGGGCTGGACTGAACTCGGGTTAGGATAAATTCCCAGTGTTTCAGTTCAGTACCATCAAATAGAAAACTGGCTTCTGGAAAACTTCTTGATCACAAAAACAGTCCTCAGACGCTAAAAGTATCTCTACCACAGACTGTATATATATAAATGGACATAGCTAACCTGCTAGCTGCCACATTCCAAACAGGAAGTGAGCATGGGGGTGCTGCTGGCTCCGCTGACTCTGGCACTGATACACTTTGCAAGGGAAAATTTGCAACCCCTCTCTCCTCTCAGTAACTGGTCATAAAATGTTTGTATTAACCCGCTCCACATGATCCTGGTGTTTTTATTTCGTCAGTTTCCTAATGTGGAACTCAGCTTCAAATTCACTCCAAGCCTCAATGAGCTTCATTTGACTGGAGCCGAATACTATGGGTGACGTTATACTCTCTTAGTCCACTTCTTTCTACAGTCTATGGTCTCTACATTGAACCATTCTTGGACAAATGAAGGATTACACCATCTCAACCCAAAACATCCAAAGTAGGTCAAATGTTCCAGTTAAGGTAGTCCTGACCAAGACCAGCTCAAGATCTGGAGACGGGTCCCACTGCTGCTGACAGGTTTAACCCAGAGACACTGAAGAACGGGTCAAATGCTTTAAACCATGTAAAAAGTTTGCTCTAAGTTTGCCCAATGTCATTTGCAGCCGTACAATTCCCAGCACTATACATTATCTCTCCATTCAAACAGCCATACCCACAGATGTGTCGTGTGTGGTTGGTTGGAAGCTCTGGTCACATTGATCATGCCGGAGTCTGCTTTGTGACAGGGGACAGATGGAGACTCAGACTTTGGCCCCAATCCTCAGCAGCTGGTCCCGGGTCTGGACTTGGATGTGGTCCTGGAAGTGCCTATAGTCAAATGTATGTGTTTGGCCCAAGCAGGAAACAGGCCAACTGCTGTGCCACAGAGAGGCAGGAGACGGGCTAGCCACTCTGCCACAGTAACGTATAGTAGCACGAGACCATAAGACATAAGAACTGTCCCAGGGTGAAATCGACAAGTGGCTGCTCCAGGTACTGCAGTTTCTCAGAGTTTGGGCCCAGAACGAATTCTCTCCTGGATGTTGTTCTGAAATTAAATGGTTAATGTTCAGCTGACATGGTATTCAGCTTTCACAAAAGGTCAGATTTTTGTGGGGAGTCTTTATTTTTACATTAACATTTCAGCATTTGTAAATCATCTAAAAGTTATCTTTGTCCCTCCTATGGGCTCACCACCTACAGAGGGGTTCATAGAGGTCTGGGTCTGGTGCACAGAGTAATGGGCAGCGTGCTGCCCCCGCGACACAGCCGGATTAAGCGGGAGAAAATGGATAGATGGAGTTATCTTTGTATGTTTTTCTTCAGTTCAGTTTCTTCAGTTTTCTCCTCTCTTCTGGCCAGACGCTGGTGGACACTGCCTTATATCTGCCTGAAGGGAGGAGCGAACTACAATGAAATTACTCTGAGACTACCACACCTTTTTGTTTACAGTTTCTGTTAGTAAGGTGGGTCTATTAAATATGGAGTGGGAGTGGGGTCTTGTAGCAGAACCATTCAGGGCCATAATGGGTGTTTTCACACCTCTGGACCTGACGTGGACCTGCCCTATTGTTTTCTTTGTTTGTTTTGGTTTAGGTTTGAGGATAGAGTTATAGATGGGAGACAAATGATGTCTGAGACCTCCATTTCTGTTCAAGGAAGGATTCTCTTTCTTGACAAAAATAGCTTCTTTAACTCCCCTCTCAAACCAGTTCTTTTCTCTGGCTAAGATGACCAGAACTGAAGAAGCAGCTTGGATGAGCTGCGAAACGTATTCGACCAAATAAACTTTGTCCAGTTGACAAATTGAATTTCTCCTTTTGCCATGGATTCTACTTGGACGACTGAGGGATTCTACACACATTTTGTACGTTTTAGCCTAGTTCCACTCTAGCGGCTATCACACTGACTGGTTAGAGCTGCACGTTTCTGATGTCACACGGTGGAGCTAGGCCAGTATTCAGGAAGTAACGCAGAAAAAAAAAAAAAAAAAATCTTCTTCATCCAGATTTCTTCTTTCTTCATCCAGATCTTATGATACTTCCATGTACAAGACAGGCTAACCACTCTGCCACAGTAACACAAGGAGGCCATGCACACTCCATTCACTCCACTCAGACAAATCAGGAGTCTAACCCACAACCTCCTGATTGAGAAGAGGAGGCAAGATAACCACTCACCCATAAGAATAATACGCCAGCCCCACCCATTTACGCCCTTTTCTCACTTTGATGTCGAAGTATGCCCAATAAACTACGGTTAGGAGGCATTTGTTTCCACGTGGTTCTCATCCAACATCGATACATCGTCTGTTGCTTCCCTATGATTCTCATTTGGTTTTGTTGCTACGTAAACCTAAATACTTTCTTCTCTGTGTTACCGCCGCAACCAGTAAGAATACGGAGCTGGGGATGCAGTTGAGGTTATTTATTCAACACAGATGGACGTCAGTAGTTTTTAGGGAGGGAAGTGACCAAAAACAAAACAAAAACAAAAGTGAAAAGGAAACAAAACCAACTAAAGTACAGCAGGGACAATGACCATAACTGTAAACACAAAAATTCAAGATTACAAAAAAAAAACACTTAAACAGGTTGCAAAAGGAGAAATTTAATTTGTCAACTGGACAGAGTTTATTTGGTCGAATACGTTTCGCAGCTCATCCAAGCTGCTTCCTCAGTTCTGGTCAGATGCTGGTCCATCCTAAGGACAAAACACCGAGCCACAAACAAAGCAATGTGGTCTACTCCATTCAGTGTAGTGAAGACTGCAGTGAGCGCTACATTGGAGAAACAAAACAGCCACTTCACAAAAGGATGTATCAACACAGACGAGAGAGCAACACAGGACCTCAGTCTGCCGTACATCTCCACCTAAAAGGACCTCAGTCTGCCGTACATCTCCACCTAAAAGGACCTCAGTCTGCCGTACATCTCCACCTAAAAGGACCTCAGTCTGCCGTACATCTCCACCTAAAAGGACCTCAGTCTGCCGTACATCTCCACCTAAAAGCCACAGGCAACTCCTTTGAGGACAGCGAGGTCCAGATCTTGGCCAGAGAAAAGAACTGGTTTGAGAGGAGGAGTTAAAGAAGCTATTTTTGTCAAGAAAGAGCATCCTTCCTTGAACAGAAATGGGGGTCTCAGACATCATTTGTCTCCCATCTATAACTCTATCCTCAAACCTAAATCAAAACAAACTGGGAAAACAATGGGACTAGCCAGGTCAGGTCCAGAGGTGTGAAAACACCATTATGGCCCTGAATGGATATGCTAACTACTCCCCCACTCCCACTCCATATTGAATAGACTCACCTGACTAACAGAAACTGTAATAAATATGTGTGTCTCAGAGTAATTTTCATTGTAATTAAGCTCCTCCCTTCAAGCAGATATAAGGCAGTGTCCGCCAGCATCTGACCAGAACTGAGGAAGCAGCTTGGATGAGCTGCGAAACGTATTCGACCAAATAAACTCTGTCCAGTTGACAAATTAAATTTCTCCTTTTGCTATGGATTCTACCTGGACGACTGAGGGATTCTACACACTTAAACAGGTTGGATAAATTTTAATAAACTTAAAAACGTTTAAAAGTATAGCCGACCTGTGCATCGTGAGCCTCACACACAGCTCCCCCGTCGCACAGGTCAGCTTTTAAAACCACGTGGCTGCCCTACCACACAACAGGTAATTAAAAATGCACATCCTCATTCACATTCGCCACACAAACTATTTAAAAAGCCAACTAGTATTCTTGGCCAAACGAGCACGCGTGGGTCCAGCAGTCCACCCAGCCTCCCACAGAAACCGAGACCTCCCGGGCAAACAGCCAACTTTCCCTTAAAATCTGCTGGTCTGTGGCCCAGCAGCGACACCCCGTGGTACCCCCCACTACATCTGCTTCTATTCAGTAAAGAATGGGTATTATGCAAAATTGACTTGGATTGAACTTGTTCCCTCATCAAAAACATGTCTGAAGTGGTTTTAGATGTTGCATGTTTGAATAATCTAGTGGGGCCAAACCCTCCTTACAGTTAGCTGTAAGATTTTGTACGAGGCTCCGCCCACAATACTACGTCACCCACGCTCCCACATGACAATTCTCCATAAATATACAAAAAACATGACACTAAAGTGTACACCACAACTTCACAAACCTGATGCGATGTGCGGTAGTTTCATTAGCGGGACGCACACACGCTGATTGTGTTGTGATAACGCTCTGAAGGAGGAGTGACTTACGTACGTTTTTTTCAGCGAATACAGCATCTTCAAAACAATAAAAGGTAACATGGTGATCTAAATATGTTATGTGTTAGCAGTTATTACTCCGTAGAAGTAAAACAGCCCCCCCCTTTAACGACTGAACAGCCTTTTCTTGCCTTTTCACATCTCTATCCATAAATACACAGTATACTTCCCCACTCTATCTTTAAAACCCCACAGCGCCCTCTGACCTCTGACCGCTCCTCTTCTTCTCAGGCTGACAGTGGAGACATTTAAAAAGACGGAGCGTGGATGACATCACCTCCCTTTCTCGCCCTACGCGCCCTGATCCCTCGCTCGGTCCGACCCGCGCGCCATAAGGACAAAGGAGGAAGAAAAGCAGCGAGAGCGAAGGACATTTTTCACATTTAGATGGATATCGATCAGCTGAGTTGGATTTACGCTCGGTTTTACAGTGACGACAGGAGCCAGACCGAGGCCAAAGGCGTTTAAAGGGCCCGTATTACGTTATTTTCTAATCTGTTATAATGTCGTTTCCTCATCACAAACATGCCCGGAGTTGGGTTTTGTTTTATTCACACATGTTGAGTCCACCTTGTGATGTCATGAAGCGGTAGTTTTTTTTGTTCAGTAGAGACTGGCAATGCCCCAGTGATTCTAGTGAAGGTGTGTGGAGTTTAAAAACACAGTGGAGCACGAATAATGCTACTTTCTGATCTATGTTATAATGTTTTCTCATTGTAAAAATACCTGGTTTGGTTTTGTTTCATTCACACGTTTGAATAACCCTTTTTTGCCCTGTTCCACTTTGTGATGTCATGAAGCAGTAGTTTTTTTGGGGTTTTTTTTGTTCAGTGGAGATTGGCAATGCCCCAGTGATTCTAGTGAAGGTGTGTGGAGTCTAAAAACACAGTGGAGCGTGAATTATGCTACTTTATGATCTATATTATAATGTTTTAATACTTGGTTTTGTTTTGTTTCATTCACACGTTTACCACACAAATCCTTCATATTTAGGCTGAGTTTTTCTCTCAAACTGAAACCTGTTCCACCTTGTGATGTCATGTGGTAATACAGGAAGTGCTCTATTGCGTTTTTAAACTCCATACACCTTCACTAGAATCATCTGGATGATTACAGACCTGGAATTGCCAATCTCTGCTGAACTAAAAGGTAAAAGAAGCTGTTAACTTGAAAATAACCGCTTCATGACATCACAAGGTGGAACAGAGCGTTTTGCTTTTTGTCAAAAGATGATGTCATTGCTTCGTCTGAGATGTTTCGCAGTATGACATTAAACCTGACTATCTTCATGGAGACCAAACCAGACCAAGTTACAAGTCAGATCTGTGGAGAGGCGACCCCGCTCACAGTCAGAATGCCTATTTTTCTAGGTGTTTTTGAGCTGTAAAACCACCTTTAATTTAGCAAAAGGAGAAATTTAATTTGTCAACTGGACAGAGTTTATTTGGTCGAATACGTTTCGCAGCTCATCCAAGCTGCTTCCTCAGTTCTGGTCAGATGCTGGCGGACACTGCTTTATATCTGCTTGAAGGGAGGAGCTTAATTACAATGAAAATTACTCTGAGACACACATATTTGTTTACAGTTTCTGTTAGTTAGGTGTGTCTATTCAATATGGAGTGTTTACTCCTTTTGCTATGGATTCTACCTGGACGACTGAGGGATTCTACACACCTTTAATTTAATCAACGTTAGATAACAAGCAGGTAATGGACCTCCCCACCAGAAAAGTTACTCAATGCACCTTTAACTCAGGCTACATTATCTATAACCAGTGCACATTACTCTCTAAATCTCCTGATCGCGGTTCATCCTTGTGTCAATGCTTTGATTTTTACAAAAAGCGGTGTTTTCTAACTTCGCACACATCAAAAATTCATGTGGAGAAGTACGCGCCGGCCGACCGCACCTGCCTAAAGCCCAAATTTGTCGTGATAAAAGACTTTTTCTTGGCTTCAAAATCCCCCCAGGTAACGGCAGCTTCAATAATTCATCTGCAGCAGTGCGTTCTGTACACACGCGTATGAATCCAATAGTTCTCTTTGCCCTTTAAGCCATAAACATGCAGAGAATACAAGAGGAGGATTAAAAGTATAAACAAATGTATACAGTGGAGCCGAAAGCAGCTTTAAAGGCGCAGTCACGTCGGGTTTTCTGTTTTTCAGATAGTAGAATGTGCTCATGTTCTTCTCTCTCATGTACAGGCGCCATTTTGAGGACTTCCAATGGTGTTTTGTCTCGAATTTTTAATAGCTCAACTGTTATTTTTTCTCTGTACTTTATACAGAAACACTCTAAACTTAAAGGTGCACTGCGCAATGTTTCTGGCGGAGGGTTCGCTACCTGCTTGTCTCCATGGAGATGTTATTGCTTTGCTCTGGAATGTTCCATGGTATGACTTTCATCCATCATTCTCAAAAATACAGTAATTCCTTCCGGGAATAGGGGCGCCTCTCCATAGATCTGAACTGTAATGTAGCGTAGTGCTGTAACCTGCTCGTCTTTCTTGTGATAGAGGGGTTTAAGCTATACTGTGGAACATTCTAGACAAAGCAATAACATTTCCCATGGAGACAAGCAGGTGGCGGACCTTCCATTAGTTCCTATATTACTCAAAATTGACTCTTGAGCTTTAAGTCACGTTATAATGCAGTTACGTCCTCAAAACTGTTTTTTATGTTAAATATGTGTGAATGAAACAAAACAAAATAAAAATATATATAAGGATGATTTATATAAAAGCAGAAGCATTATGCAAATCGATTTTTCAGACCTTTTTACCATGTTATAACTGTTTCTCCTCAATATTTACTCACCTGAAGTTGTATTTGGAGTGATTCCTGCAGGTTTGAACAATCGCCACTATTTTAAAGACGCCATATTATTGTAGATCAGCTTCTGTTTCCAACTACTGGGCGACAGTAGTTCAGTTGGTTGAGCATTTGTCCACTGCTCCGAGGGTTGGCGTTTCGAATCCCGCTCTCGACATAAACATCGTTGGCTGAGCGGTCAGATCCACTGGCTCACAGGTTGGCGGTGTGATTCCAGCTCGCACAGATGAATGGGCAAGACACTTAACCCACCTCTTCTCTGGTGTGTGTATGTGTGTGTATTCCTTGTTGTAAAGCGCTTTGAGTGACTTGAAAGTGGAAAAGCGATATATAAAAATGTTACCATGACCATTTAACATTTTCACTGCCACGGTACAGACACATTGCTCTGTATCTACTTTGTTCTCCTTATTTCGTCAATCAGTGATACACATGGGATTCAGCAGCGTTGTAAAGTCATTTTGTTGGTACAAATGAGAAAAAAAAAAAAAAAAAAAACTCGCTAGTGTGATGTGCCACTATCCATCAGAGGTGCCAACAGCGGCTTAGCTCTTTGTTGTGATGACATTTGGCCTTGTTTCTTTAATTAAGTTGTTTTAGATGAATATTGCGATTTAAAATGTTCAAATTATAACATAACGCTGCACAGGTGTCGTAGATTATAACTATATACAACACACAAACACAACAGGTCGTCTTTAAAGCTCCACTGTGGAACATTTCTGGTGCGTCTTATCCGCCTAACCCATACTGTGATATTAATGGTTTATTTGAATTGAACTGTGCACTGTTATAATGCCATAACGATTCCTGCGCACAGACCGTGCAGAATGACATTTAAAACACACACGCAAAATGCAGCCGATTCCTTCCAAATTTATTCTTTGCTCCAGACCCTGTGCTTTTACCGACAAAAAAAAAAAGATTTTAATAAAAAGATGATTGATTGCATGGCCCAAATTGGATAGAGATGGAAATTGGACTGTGCCGTATAAAGGTCTCCTAAAAACCCACCATTTGACCAGAAGGGGGCACTGCTGTGGGGTTTGGGCACATGAACTTGGACTAAGAACCTGGCCGTGTCCCGTGACCAGCGTTTGAACTGCTAATACATCTTTGTTAGTCCAAGGGTCCCACTGGCTTCTGTAAGACCCTGGTCTGTTTGTCTCGTGTTCAGCTGCACCATCTGCTCACCAATCACCACACAAAAACCTGCACCAAACCAGAGATGTTTGAAAATGTGTTTAGTGGACACTTTGCATACATGTTTTACCTTTTGTTTTGTCTAGAATGTTCTACAATACTCGGGGTGTGCAAAAATATAAAAACGTCATTATATCATATCGTTTAATTTGATGATACAGACTCTATGATTGATGATACAGACTCTATTGAGTATTATTTTGTGTAAAAGCTACAGTTGTGTTGACATTTTCACTTTTCTGATGAGTAAAATAGGTGTTTTTCATATTAACTCTGCACAAACTTAATGGACTTCGTAGACTTTTAGTATCACAGCCATGATTTAGCCTTTTTTACACTGAACCGCATGTTGAACATATCGAATCGAAAAGCATATCGAATTGTGGCCTATGTATCGTATCGGCAACTTCTTAACGATACCCAGCCCTATACTGTATGGCTTTAAACTTATGCATCTCCCTGGATACAGAGTAGTAGAGATAGACCACTACACTGGGCCGATATTTTGCCTTTCTAGTGTACTGGCAATATCGGCCTTAAATCAGCACAGGCCGATATTGTGTTTTGGTCAATCTGCTGCCTGAAAAATACACACACCGCTTTATTTTAATACTTTAATACAGAGAGATCACCACACTAAATGTGATACACAGCTCTCTTAAAAAGTTCATGGTCACCGCAGATCGTATAACGAAGTGGACTAAAGGAGTGTGACGTCACCCACAGCATTCGGCTCCAGTCAAATGAAGCTCACTGAGACAAGCAGTATTGGTGGTTTTCAGATTCTAGAATGTGGTGATGTCATACTTCCAGATGGGGTTTTTTCCTATTAATTATATTGTGCTTTACCAAGAAATACCATAAATTCCCAAATATGGAGCCTGATCATTTCTATTATTGACTAGATCCAAGCCCATGCTATATTACAACAAAAATCTGCAGTTAAACAATATTAGGCAAAAGGAAAAATTCAGTTTGTCAACTGGACAAAAGTTTATTTGGTCAAATACGTTTCGCAGCTCGACCAGAACTGAAGAAGCAGCTTGGATGAGCTGCGAAACGTATTCGACCAAATAAACTTTTGTCCAGTTGACAAATTGAATATTTCCTTTTGTCATAGATTGTACCTGGACGACTGAGGGATTCTACACACATCTTAAATAATATTAATTTTAGCTTCCCCCATCTGTATTAAATAATATTGCCCTATAGAACACTGTGATGTCGTCTGAAATGCAGCAATAGCAGCAAATTTTAAGCAAAGTTACGTATTTGGAATTGCGACCGCGAGTATCATAGCAACCAAAGAGCCAATCGGGAGCGAGGGTGTTAAAGGTAATGTTCCATCCCGTTTAGCAACACTGTCAATCAAACCTGTTGCTAACGCTAGCAGGAACAACCTCGGCGAAAGAAGGAGCTTGATTTGTCCGTTATTAATGTTTATATCTTGAATTACAGAGAAAATATCGAAATAAAAACACTCGGATCGTGAAGAGCAGGTTAATACGAACATTTAAAGACCAAAATGACGAGGCTGTTTGTAATGTGGCGGTTAGATAGCTCTAGTTAGCGATGTTATTTACTGTATATATACAACCTGTGGACGTCACTTAGTACTTGAAATTGCTGCAGCCACTGAAAATTGCCAAAAAGAACAAGGGACAATAGACAATGTTATAAGCACCGTACAGTTTGGTTGCAAAAATGCTGATGTAGTGTTTAGTCCCAATTTAAAAGGTCCTTTATTTACACTAAATTGACGCTTGTTGTGAGTTTCAAGTAATGTTTTAATGTTGTTACCTCATTAAAAACAGACCTGCAGTTTTGTTTCATTTTACACATGTTTGAGTAATTCTTTATTATTAGTCTGTCTACAACTGCAAAGGTCAAAATGCTCTGTTCCACCTCATGATGTCAGCTACATTTTACTTTTTGTTCAGTAGAGCTCGGCAATTCCATGGCTAAAATCATCCAAATGATTCTAGTGAAGGTGTACGGAGTTTAAAAACACAGTGGAGCACTTCCTGTATTACCCCATGACATCACAAGGTGGAAGAGAGTGTTTTTGAGGAGGAAACATTTTAACAGATGGATCCTGTAAGTATCCAAACGATGACCTTGTGTGCTTTTACAGACTTCAGCGTATTTAAACAAATGCTAACACAGCTTTCTTCGCCTGCATGTGTACCTGCACGGCCTTCCTGTTCCCCAGTCCATTGGCCTCCGTGGAGCTAGCGGTGACGCACTTCTCTGTCTGGACCTGTACTCTGGGATGTTTTCTTGTAGAACTGTGTGTAGGTCACTCAGATCTCTGACCTCCTCTTGTTTAAAGTTCGATTTTGCAGCTTAGTTAAAGGCCTTTGGAGCATGAAAGTTTAATGGAGACCGAAGGAAAGACCTAAACTTCAGGACACAGCAGGTGGAGACAGGAATAGTGCAAGGCTAAATATGGAAATCAAGTCAAAACCAAAGTATAGCTCCTTTATCAGAGCCAAACACAGGAAACAATAGCGCTAATCAGAGTATGCTAATAACACCTAGCAGACTCATTAGGGCCGTGAACGATTATGCAAAATATGACTCAGGTGACAGTGAACACCTCAGGCTTAAAGAAGTCATAGTGTGCTGGTGTCTGCTCTATAGTTAAAATCTATAACACCCATGGATCATTCTGTTATAATTTGGACATTTTAAATCACAATATTGATCTAAAACAGCTTAATAAAAGACACAGGTCTACTGGCTTCAGCGTTAGAAAACCGTGGTGCCCAGTGGGAGCTGACGTCACCATAAACGTCATAACAACAAGGCGTCGTGCAGCTGTGGGCCCCTTCTATGGACAGCTGCACATCATACGAGCAAGCAGTCTTTTCATTTTTCATTTGTACCAAAATGACTGCACAACAACGCCGAATCCTACATGTGTCACCGATTAAGAAAATAAAACTGGAGAACGAAGTACGTACAGAGCAATGGGCGTGTATCAGTGGAGCTGAAAATGGGGCAGATTGTAAATATGGCGTCTTGAAAATAAGCGAATAAAAATTGCTGAAACATGCACGAATCACTCCAAATACAACTTCAGAGGGTCAATGGTGAGAGGAAACAACTGTAACATGGCTAAAAGTTCTGAAAAGTTGATTTTATACAGTATAAAAGGGCTGCTTTTTAACTAACTCCTTACTGTAAATAATGATGTGAGTTTCCGTGTCATGGACTTACCAGAACCCTGTCGGAACTGAAGAAGCCTCATGGACGAGTGACGAAAAGTATTCATTCTAAAAAAAACAAAAAAAACAACAACCTTTAGTCCATGTGGTGAAGCTGGTCCGATGTGGTCAATGTAGGCGGCAGACTTACAGCAAAAAAGTGCCCTTACCAGACCAAATTAATTAAAAAGCACTTTGGTTGTGCGTGTAAATTAAGTACAAAATGAACTGTGAAATCAGGTAAACAGAAAATAAGTCCTTTAAATTAAATCCAACATAACACCCATGTGCACCCAACTAGACTGAAGTTCTCCTCAAGGGAAGAAACCACACGCCTTTTATAGCAGGAAGGACCTCCCCCAGGTAAGTACCATTTCTTTTCACAGGTGACATCAGGTTTTATCTTTAGCAGTACATCAAATCTTAACTGCTTAATTTACAAGGGCCCACGTCCCTTTAGACAAAGTGTTAGAAATTAAACTATAAACACTGAAATACTGAAACCAAAATACACAAAAACACTCAAACAAAACAGAACCCAAACCAGTCCTCCCCTCCACATGGTCCGGCCCTCCACCTCCCCCACAGGCTTTAAAATGGCCGACACTGGCCACGCCCTCTTTGTCTGGACCATGTGGAGACTCAGGTAAGAAGTGAATGGATGTATTTACTAGTGATGGGCAGATGAAGCTTCATGAAGCACTGAAGCCTTTCATCCAACTGGTTCACTCCAGCGCAAAGGTTCTTGAAGCTTCATTTGCTCTAGTAGGACATCTACTGGACGCAAAAATATCAGTTGGCATGAATTTGAAGTGTGTGGCATTTTGCAGAAAGCCTGTGAATAAAACTGTCAGCAAAATAAAGAAGTATGCAAAACATGTATATTGTAGTAATGGCAGTATACTGTGTATATACAGTATATATATAATGGCAGTATGGAAAATTATTATTTGGAAATGATGCCAAAATGCAAATTGGCAAAATCCGAACAACTTCCTGAATCAGTCACGTGGTACAGCCGGGCAGCGAGGCTTCGGACGTCATCATTTTCACCCCCTCCGGTACTCGGCACACGCTTTGAAGCCACGATACGGAACATCACTAGTATTTACTTGAAATCTAACTAAACTAAAAATAACCCAGGATTTAAGTCACGCTGTTTAGTTGGAGATGGTAAATGAAGTGGGTTAAATGATAAAGTGCCAAATAAAATAATGGGACAAAGTGACAGGTAACAGAATTATACTTTTTTGCTAAGGTAAAGGTATTGGTCTTGTAAATCTTTTTCTAAATTTGAGCAATTCTTCACACACATGTATGTTTATAGTTCTGTATTACACCAAACTGACTTTTTGTGTCTTAATTATGCATGAATATGTCTTCCCCCCTAAAAAAACAAACAAACAAAACAACAAAACCAAAATATGGACTAACTGCTTAACCCCATACCTTACATTATTTTAAAGGGCCCATATTACGCATTTTCTGATCTATGTTATAATATTATTTCCTCATCACAGACAGACCTGGAGTTGTGTTTTTGTTTCATTCACACATGTTTAACACATAAAACCTGCAGATTTAAGCTGAGTTCGTCTCTCAAACTGAAAACACCTTGTGGTGTCATGATACAAGAAGTGTTTTTAAACTCCATTCACCTTCAATAGAATCATTTGGATAATTTCAGTCCTGGAATCGCCAATCTCTACTGAAATAAAGGTAAAATATAGCTGTTTCCTTGAAAACTACCTCTTCATGACATCACAAGGTGGAACGGAGCATTTTGAGCATTGGAGATGTAGACAGACTGATAATAAAGGATTACTCAAACATGCGTGAATGAAACAAAACACAACTCTGGTATATTTCTAATGAGGTAACAACATTCTAACAAGACTTGAAGCTCACAAGAGTCAATTTTGCGTCATTTCAGACCTTTACATTTTAACAAATTACACTTGTCTTATAAAACTTGAATGATTTCACAGTGAGAACAGATAAGAACACTGCGGCGACTGTTGTAAATGGACACCGAGCCTAAAGCATGTGTTAGATGTGATTTAATGTAGATTTATTACTGTCAGTCACATGGGCACGAGACAATGGCGTGTGTATTCATTTCAATCAGACTCAGAGCCATGGAAATGAAGGAGGCAGTCAGGGAGCAGATGGTAAACAGGAGAGACGCCACTGCAGACACGTGCCATCAATCTGCGTTATCATTTTGTACAGTGTTTAATGTGATACGTGCTCTTACAACTAATGCGGTGTCCGTGTGAGTATGAATGTTATATACTTCACTCTACAGAAGGGGGAGATGGCATTTAAAAGTTCTATGTTACGCAAAATGGACTCTTGTGAGCTTTAAGTCACGTTATAATCTTGTTATATCATCAAAAACATACCTGGAATTGTGTTTTCATTCACACGTGTTTGAGTAATCCTGCATTATTAGCCTCAAAATGCTCTGTTCCACCTTGTGATGTCATGTAGTGGTACATTTTAAGTTAACTTTTACCTTTAGTTCAACAGAGATTATTCTAGTGAAGGCGTATGGAGTTTAAAAACACCCTTTGGAGCACTTCCTGTATTGCCACGTGACATCACAAGGTGGGAGTGTTTTCAGTTTGAGGGGAAAAGCTGAATACAATTTGAATGCATCAGACTTGGAATTAGATTAAAAAAAAAAAAAAAAAAATCCTTCTGTATGTTTATTCAAGATTGGAAAATTTAGTGTGTGGAGGTGCTACTTTGAAGGCACACTATGTAACTTTTTTGGTTCGGGGTCTGTCACATGCTTGTTTCTATAGAGATGTCATTGCTCTGCCTGGAATGTTCCACAGTGTGACATTAAACAGCTCTACTTTACATTTATTCAATTACAAGTGGTTTTACAGCTCTAAAATACCTAGAAAAACAGACGTTCTGACTGTGAGCGGAGTCGCCTCTCCACAGATCTGACCTGTAATTTGGTTTGGTTTGGTCTCTATGAAGTTAGAAAGGTTTAATGCCATACTGTGAAACGTTCCAGACAAAGCAATAACGTCTCCATGGTGAAAAGCATTTGACAGACCCTCCAACAGAAAAGTTACACAGTGCAGCTTTAAGGGCTCATCCTTCTGTCCCTATGGGGGAAATCCATTTGGAGAAAACGTCCTTTGAAATTATCATAAATTAAATATTAAAACATCTTTTGGTGCAGAGTGGACTATTCTGTTGAATTCAGTTGTTTCCACATGAAAGCTCGTACGCTCAGAGAAACTGACCAAGAAACAAAAAAACAAATAGTTTTGCCTGTATCGTCTCCTCTTAAAGCTGCATTGTGTAACTTTCCTGAAGGAGGGTCTGTTAGATGCTTTTCTCCATGGAGATGTTATTGCTTTGTCTGGAATGTTTCACAGTATGGCATTAAACCTTTCTGTGTTCATGGAGACCAAACCAGACCAAGTTACAAGTCAGATCTGTGGAGAGGCGACCCCACTCACAGTCAGAATGTCTGTTTTTCGAGGTATTTTTGAGCTATAAAATCACCTATAATTTAATAAATGTAAGTCAGAATTGTTTAATGTCACACTGTGGAGCATTCCAGGCAGAGCAATGACATCTACGTAAAGAAAAGTATTTTACGGATCCTCCACTGGAAAGGTTACACAATGCACCTTTTAACGAGGGTCCAGTGACACTGTCTGTACTGCGGCTGTACACACTGTCTGAAGACGTGTATCTGTGAGTTTTCTCTGACACAAAGGTTCAGCGCAGACGGACTTGATTACATGTGGGGCTCTGTTGTCCAGGGTCACGTCCTACACAAACACATCATGTTCATTTAACTCGTAACACAACGCTGTAACACAGAACCAAACCAAATGCCGTGTGTGCAACAAGTGTCCTCAAATGAATTGTGTCAATGCAGCACGGCCTTTTCTCCAGTGAAGTATCCATCTCCATGGAGACGAGCAGTGGATACGACCAGGTCAAGTTACAGGTCAGGTCTGTTGAGAGGCATTCTTGCTCACAGTAAGAATACAGGTTTTTCAAGGTATTTGTTATCAAAATAATAAAAAAAAAACATTTGATTGGATAAATGCAAGATAACTTTTAAACTGGCTGTACCTGAGTGTTGTCTATGTATTGGAGTAGAATTTCTCATACCCCAGTACAGATGAATTCTATAAGCAGCTCTTGAAGTTCAAATATGTCCGCTGTGCACAGTCTGCATCAAATTATAAGGCGTTTCCTTGTCTGACAACTGGAAATACGCTGTTAGCATGCTAGTCATGGTTAACTGTTACTGTTTCTAAAAGATGTGAAGCGTTCTTCTCCATCTTATTCCGCACCGCACACTTTTGTCTTTTTTTGTGACAGCACTTCTGGTTAAACAGGGATCCCCTTCATGTCAATGGAGAATTTGAGAAACTTTTTGCACCTTAAATATGACATAAAGTTGGTTAATTTCTGTAAAATGTTCAGTTTTCATGTGACCAACAAGTCACACTGCGCCGATTCTCTGGAGGCTTTAAAACAGCTTTATCGTCCGTATTGAACTTTGCTGTAAAGATCGGCCAAATTCAAAATAATACAACCCGAATGATGATAACGGTGCCCACGGCCACTTCTGGATAAACTCATCGCGGTGAGTAATTAGGATGCTGAAAATGCGTTTAGAAAGTAAGGAATAACTTTCATTTGAAACAGTTTTGCTGTGTTTCTTTCTGTTCTGTTTTTCCACATTTTTAAGACATTATGTACATCACTTTTACATTTAAAGCCACATTTGAACGTTCTTGGCAAAGCAAGAACAACATTGCTTCATCTCCATGTAGACGAGCTGACTGCAGACTCTCCACCAGAAAAACAAACACCATTTTGCTGTGAAATGGAAATTAAATTAAAAATTTCATGTTTTCTGTGACACAGAATCACACATTTGAACTATCGTGTTACAAAAACAGTATTACACATTCAACTCCAACTCTGTCTTTTATTTTTTGGTGTGAACACTTTATTTTGAACAATGGTTTAAAGAAGTCTGCCTCGGTGAAGAGTCCATTATAATAAAATAAAAATGAAACTGTTTAAACTCTGGACTTGAGTGAGCGGAGCTGTTTATGACACATGAACCTTGAAGAAGTCCAATAGGCTTTTATGGACCTGATCTTTTGTCAAGTTTGTACAGTAAACTTTTGATACCATCTCTTATAGGCCTAATATACGATTCTGTCCATGTATTTGAGCAGAATGTGGGTTACTCCAGTACAGGTACATTGTTTAAGCAGCTCCTGAGGTTAAAATAAGTCTGCTGTGTGCCATCTCAAGGTTTATGGTTACTTTATTGGTACTAACAGGTAAATTGGGTTTGGAAATGACAACGATGCATAGTTCAGGCTAACAGAACTAAAAACCCCATTAAAAACAATACATTAAAGGTGTATTGTGTAACTTTCCTGGTGGAGGGTCTGTCACCTGCTTGTTTCTATGGAGATACCATTGCTCTGCCTGGAATGTTCCACAGTGTGACATTAAACAGCTCCACTTTACGTTTATTCAATTACAGATGGTTTTATGTCTCAAAAATACCTAGAAAAACAGACATTCTGACTGTGAGCAGGGTCGCCTCTCCACAGATCTAACCTGTAACCTGGTCTGGTTTGATCTACATGAAGATAGAAAGGTTTAACGCCATACTGTGAAACATTCCAGACAAAGCAATAACATCTTCATGGAGAAAAGCGTTTCATGGACCCTCCACTAGAAAAAAGTTACACAATGCATCCATATTATGCTATTTTCTGATCTGTTATAATGTTGTTTCCTCATCACAAACAGACCTGGATTTGTGTTTTGTTTCATCAACACACAAACCCTGAACATTTAGGTTGAGTTCTTCTCTCAAACTGAAAACACTCTGTTCCACCTTGTGACGTCATGTGGTACAAGTGAAGTGAAGTGCTCCGCTGTGTTTTTAAACTCCACACACCTTCACTAGAATCATTTGGATGATTTCAGCCCTGGAACTGCCGATCTCTACGGAACTAAAGGTAAAAGTTAGCTGTTAACTTGTAAACTACCACTTGATGACATCACAAGGTGGAACAGAGCATTTTGAGCTTTGGAGATGCAGACAGACCAATAAACCAGGATTACTCAAATGTGTGATTGAAATAAAACATGGCTTAAAGCGCACAAGACTCCATTTTGCCTAATACCGGACCTTTAATCCTTGTATGTATGTTCTTTTTCAAACTCAGCTCTACATCTTTTTCTTCTCCCTCCTGGACCTCACCATTAGCCCTCACACTGGAGCCATTAGCGACCCCCGTCTCCTCTCACCGAGTCAATAAAACGAGAAGCGTCACTTCCAACACCGATCCTCCAAAACCCACGCCAGGCCGCACATAACGATAACGCGTCGTGAATTGTGCCCATAAATTACCTGAGAAAGGAGGAGGATGTCTGCGATGATGGATGGCGTGCGGAGGAGTGGCACAAAGCAAAGGCGGAGGTGCGTTAGCGTTGGCCAAACAGCTCGGTGATTTACGGGCCCGTCCGTCGCCCGGGAGATGCCAACATGACAAAGAGCGGACAAAAGAAGAAGAGGCAGGAGAGCGGCCGCGACAGACCAGAGGAACAAAGCGAAGGAGAAGATGGAGTAAAAATACAGTGTTAAAAAGGGCCAGAGTGATGTGGTATTTTTGAAGCTGGTGATAATGGGTTGGATTAGTTAAGGGCATTGCAAAGTTTTAAAAGAGAAACAAGCAAGAAAGCCCTGGATAAAGAAGTGACCAAAGCACCACAAAAATAAGAAAAAGCAAATCTAGCACAAAGTTATTCACGGAGTTGATGACTCGGCCAGTCACGAAACTTACAACTTTTTTTTTTTTTTTTTAGCTCAGTTTTTAAGATCATATCATGGGATTTTAGCCAACTAAGAAGTGCAGCATGTGCAGTTTAAAGGACACAAATAAGGGACTGTTGGATTGTCTGTTTTTTCCCGTATCCATGGAGACTGTGCAAGAGGCTAGCTAAGGAGCTAACTAAGGAGCTAGCTATGGACATTTGAGATGCTACAGGGTTTTTATGCCATATGAAAAAACAAAAAAAACAAAAACATAATTGGTTGAGCGGTCAGAACCACTGACCCACAGGTTGGCAGGGCTGGTGTGATTCCATCTACCACAGATGAGTGCTGTCGTTGTGTCCTTGGGCAAGACACTTAACCCACCTTGCCCCCAGTGTCTGCCCACACTGGTGTATGAATGTGTATGAGTGTGTGTGTGAATGGGTGAGTGGTTCCCTGATGTAAAGCGCTTTGAGTGGCTAAAAGGTGGAAAAATTCTATATAAAAATGTGACTATTTACCATATGTGGCAGAAGACCTTACAGAGGAAATACTCAGAGGGAACGAACACAAGGGGATTGCGTATCTATCGCGGCTGTTCAAGTGTAAATGTTGCTGCAGCAAAACTTGAATTTCCCTCAGGAACAATTCACCTTATTCCGGAAGCTGCTGTAGATGCCGCCATCATGATTCGGGGTGTTTTATTTTGTACGGGGCCAATCTTGACAGTAAATAAGTTCATTACAGATGAAAAAGCTGTTTTAAAGCCTCCAGAGAATCAATGGAGTGTGAGTTGTTAGCGCACATAAACTGAACAAAACAGCAAAACGTTTCCCAAATTCCACATTGACATGAATGGGATTCCTGAAAAAACGCCGTTTAGGAACGTTTCGAGACAAAATTAGGTGGGGCAGAATAAGGTGGTCTTGCTCTTTTTCTCTTTCTTATCGTTCAGTATATGAAAGTTGGATCAGTATATTTTGGGACTCAAAATATAGACCGTGTGTACAATTTCTTTGGAATAGTGGGGAGATTTTTGCAATTTCCATATAATAAGGTTAGACTTGAGCTGTAGTGAGTAGACTATTTGGCTAATAGGCCAGCTCAGCTCATGACTTTTAATGATACAGTATATTTAAAAATCAATACTGGGCAATATTATCTTATCTTACCTTATCTATCACAATATTTCTCTGTAGTGACAGGCCTATAGACGAGATTGAAAAAGAACATGTGAAACAAGCGAGAAAACCTTAAAGAAGTGACCACCAAAAACAAAAAAAAAACAAAAAAAAAAAAACACAATCAGAAAACTTATAGAAGGGCCTCCAGCACAAAGTAATCCATGCAGAAGATAATAAGTGAAAATAGACCGAGAGATAAAGATATGTTTGCTTTAAAAACACAGAGGAACTGCTTGAATTATACCAATGACAGAACATTCCTTGTAGTGAAGTAAAACTGGCCCCTGTAGCGTACAGTAAAATCCACATATTCACTGTCTTACGGAAGGGCATCCAGCGCAATGTTATTCATGCTGTACAGCGCAAAATAGATGGAAATTAGCTCCGAGGGCTACGGTCTTGTACAAAGCATCTTCTCAATGTTTTTTTTGATTAATGTCCCTGTCAAATAAACTAAACAAACAAACAATAGATGAGTGAAAAAAAAAATAAATAAATAAAACATATGTGTGCTTTAAAAACACAAAGGAGCTGCTTGACTTATACCAGTGACAGCTATTCCTCGTAGTGAAGTAAAATGTTCCCGTAGAGTACAGCAAAAGCCACTTCTGCGTTTGACTCATATTTTTACTGCTCACTCCAAAGTATGCTCTGTTTCTTATAGTTAAGCCAGCTTCTCATCAGTCACTGTCAAAAACGAGAGTCTTTACTGTAAACTCTGTGGGTTTGTGTGTGTTTCTTTGACAGTAAATTCTTCTCTGACAGTAAACTCCAAACTCGGTGGTACGTACCTACGTTCGCGCTTCAGTTAAGTTATGAAGGGTTTATAAAAATGAGGGGAAAAAATGTTAGAACGTCTGCCAGTTTTTAATTGAACTTTCTCGCTCTGTGTCTGTTTTAAAATGGTAAATAGTCACATTTTTATACAGCGTTTTTCCATTTTCAGGCGGCGGAGAGGGTTAAAGGGCCCATATTACGCTATTTTCTGATTTGTTATAATGTTTTTTCCTCGTCAAAAACATACCTGGTCTTGTTTTGTTTCATTCACACATGTTTAACACACAAACACTGCAGATTTAGGCTGAGTTCTTCTCTCAAACAGAAAACACTCTTTTCCATCTTATGATGTCATGTGTTAATACAGGAAGTGCTCCACTGTGTTTTTAAACTCCACACACCTTCACTAGAACCATTTGGATGATTTCAGTCCTGGAATTGCCAAACTCTACTGAACTAAAGGTAAAAAGGAGCTGTTCACTTTAAAACTACCACTGCGTGACATCACAAGGACAGACTAAAAATACAAAAGTTACTCATAATTGGAACAAAACATAAGTCTTGGTGTTTTTGAGGAGGTAACAACATTTTAACATGGCTTAAAGCTCACAAGAGTCAATTTTCTGTAATATAGAACCTATAACTTTTTGGTTGGGGGTCCGTCACCTGATGCTTTCTATGGATATTTTGGAGCTCATTTTGTAGCTTTCAACCATCTTATCTCTTCCTTAAGGTATTGAACATGTAAAACTTCCACCTAGAGGTGGAAACCTGGAAATGCTCCTGTCAGAAAGAGCACTTCTGGATTCACCAGCTTAAGACTTGTACTCCTCAAGGACTTAATGTGGACTTTGACCTAAGATGCTTTTTGTGATATGGTCAAACTATTTTTGCATTTTATGAGAATGTTTTTATGTAAATATCTAACTGCTTTTTCTTGTTGTAGAGTGAGCTGATCTCACAGGGTGACCTCACTTTGGGACCTCCCCTTCGTTGGTGGGAATATGAGCACCTGGGCTGGCAACTATTTTGTTTACTGTGGTCCAAAGCACGAAAAATGATCTTGCTGAAACATTATTTAAAAAAGCTTTTGGACGTCGGCCATCTGAGTGTGCCATGCATTTTTTCACTTTTAAATTTTATGTTTCTATGGATATGTCATTGCTCTGCCTGGAATGTTCCACAGTGTGACATTAAACAGCTCTACTTTACATTTATTCATTTACAGGTGGTTTTAGAGCTCAAACATACCTACAAAAACAGACATTCTGACTGTGAGCGGGGTCGCCTCTCCACAGATCTGACCTGTTACTTGGTCTGGTTTGTTCTCCATGAAGATACACTGTGAAACATTCCAGACAAAGCAATAACATCTCCATGGAGAAAAGCATTTGACGAACCCTCCACCCGAAAAGTTGCACAATGCACCTGTAAAAGTAAAATATTCTAAGTTTTCAGAAAACAGAACTCTGACTGGACCATGTACCAGAATATGTTACAGTAGTACAAGTATTCCCCACATTTCTTGTCACACCTTTATTTCTTTATATATCTTTCCTTTTACATTAGCTTGGCATTCACTCCCTGCTCACCTGCTCCATCCTTCCATTCGTTTCCTGTGCTAATGTGGCCTCTCCGGTCCATAAATCAGCCCGTCTTTTTGCGTTTGTTTACCTCTCCTCTGGCTCTGTCTCCAGCCCCAGTATCTCCGGTGCCCAGCTGCTCCTCCTCGTGTCTCTCTCCGTCGCTCGCTAATCTCCGCTTTACAACTTCCCTTAATTCGCCTCCTCCATTGTCCTCCGCATAAAGAGTTAGGGACAAACTTCGCTCCTTCTCTTACACTTTTTATTTGATTTTTTTTCTCTTCTCCGTCTTTCCGAGTTCCTATCTTCCGGCACAAGTCGTGACTCTGTGTGGGTCTTGTTAATTCGGTTCCTTTTTGGTTTTGCTTGCGAGAGAACTGGTGATTCGAGGAAAAGAAGGATGTGAGGAAAATACAAAAAAAACTGTGTGGTTTAGTTAGAAGGGGGACTTGTTATTTCTGGATTTCAGAGACCCAGAGAGTATGCTCCACGAAGATCAGTATGCATCGATTTCAGACGGATAATACTTAAAGGTCCTATATTACACAAAATTGACTCTTAAGAACTTTAAGCCATGTTATAACCAAAAACAGACCTGGAGTTGTGTTTTGTTTCATTCACATGTTTGAGTAACCCTTTATTATTAGTCTGTCTACATCTCCAAAGCTCAAAATGCTCTGTTCCACCTTATGATGTCATGAAGTGGTAGTTTTCAAGTTAACTGCTCCTTTTACCTTTAGTTCAGTAGAGATCGGCAATTCCAGGGCTTAAATCAACCAAATGATTCTAGTGAAGGTGTGTGGAGTTTAAAAACACAGTGGAGCACTTCCTGTATTACCACATGACATCACAAGTTGAAATAGAGTGTTATTTTTGAGAGAATAACCTAATTACGCAGGGGTTGTGTGTTAAACGTGTGAATGAAACAAAAAAAAAAAACACAACTCCAAGTCTGTTTGTGATGAGGAAACAACATTAGATAAGATAAGATAAGATAAGATAAGATAAGATAAGACTTTATTGATCTCACAGAGGAGAAATTCACTCGTGACAGAAGCTCACAGTCAGGGGACAGTATAGTGCAAAAAGTTGTGAAAAATTGTGCAAACACTCAGAACAATAAGTAAATAAAAAATAAAAATCACAATAAATATTAACATATTTACAACATCAGGTAGCTCTTATGTACAGGGAGTGAAAGAAATGTAAATATATAATAAAACATATCTCTTATATTATATATATATATATATATATATATATATATATATATATATATATATATATATATATATATATATATGTAAAAGAATACAAATATACAAATATATAAATATATAATCTGAGGACAGTGGAGGCGGTTACTGACGAGGTGACATGGTTACAGGTTATTGCACTGGTTATTGCACAGGTTATTGCATGTGTTATACAGTGGAGTTGTACAGTCTGACAGCAGTGGGGATGAAGGACCTGCGGTAGCGTTCCTTCTTGCACTGAGGGTGCCTCAGTCGGCCGCTGAAGGTGCTGCTCAGTTCCTTTACAGTCCGGTGCAGAGGGTGTCGGCCATGATGGATGTGAGTTTGGCCAGCACCCTCCTCTCACCCACCTCCTCCACAGACTCCAGAGGACAGCCCAGGACAGAGCTGGCCCTCCTGACTAGTTTGTTCAGTCTTTTCCTGTCCCGCTCTGTACTGCTCGGGGCCCAGCAGACAACAGCATAGAGGAGAGCAGAGGCCACCACAGAGTCATAGAAAGTCTTGAGCAGGGGCCTGCACACTCCAAAAGAACTCAGTCTCCTCAGAAGGTGGAGGCGACTTTGGCTCTTCTTGTACAGGGCGTCAGTGTTGTGGGACTGACGCCCACAACACTTTAAACGTGATACTAAATAGTGGTAGAATGCAGTGTTTAAGTCACTGTACCTGAATTTTACTGTCTTAAACTGTGAGTATTTGCAGTGGTCCAAAGTTATTAATTTTCTAGCATCTTAAGAGCCCATATTACACTCTTTTCTGATCTGTTATAATGCTGTTTCCTCATCGCAAACAGACCTGGAGTTGTGTTTTGTTTCATTCACATGTTTAACACACAAACCCTGCAGATTTAGGCTGAGTTATTCTCTCAAACTGAAAACACTCTGTTCCACCTTGTGATGTCATGTGGTAATACAGGAAGTGCTTCACTGTGTTTTTAAACTCCACACACCTTCACTAGAATCACTTTCAGACCTGAAATTGCCGATCTCTACTGAACTAAAGGTAAAAGGAGCTGTTAAAAACTACCGCTTCATGATGTCACAAGGTGGAACAGAGCATTTTGAGCTTTGGAGATGTAGACAGACTAATAATAAAGTTTTACTCAAACATTAATGAAACCAAA
Organism: Taenioides sp. WSHXM2023; assembly: GCA_029959045.1. Classification (NCBI taxonomy): domain Eukaryota; kingdom Metazoa; phylum Chordata; class Actinopteri; order Gobiiformes; family Gobiidae; genus Taenioides; species Taenioides sp. WSHXM2023. The sequence goes on from CM057087.1 coordinate 20,517,021, forward strand.
CACAACTCCAGGTTCCTGTTTGAGGAGGTAACAACATTCTGACATGTCTTAAATCTCACAGCAACTTCCAGAAACCCAAACGAAGTTTCGCGGCCACGACGAAGCTAACAACAACAACTGGCATGCTAACTGTACACTTGCTGATTCTCGGACAATGAAACGCGTTATAATTCGATGCGGACAGTACACAGCAGATTTATTTTGACCTCAATAGCTGCTTATACAAGACTCGTTTTGCTTAAATACATGGGGAAAAATCATATTATAAAAATGTATTATGACCTGGTTTATGTTTATTAATACAAGCCTCTCAAAGCACATCGCTGTAGTCATTTTTCATTCTCTCCAGACACTTCTGGGGTAGACTGATGGAGAGGCTGCCAATCCCACCACCAATAACTCACTCACTCACCACATTCATATGGCAAGGCGGGTGAAGTGCCTTGCCCAAGGACACAAGCAGCATGGATTTAGCCCGAGCTGACGAAAGCACAAACCATTGCATCTTTTTATTGATTTCATTCACAGTAGCGTGACACTGTGGTGATAGTTTCTACTGTAAAGTAAAGCTGCACTGTGTAGGTTTTCTGGTGGAAGGTCTGCCTATACTTTAGTCGATGTAATTGCTCTGCTCGGAATATAAAAATGTGACCACTTACCACTTGGAATGTGTCATAGTTTGGTATTAAACTTGACTATCTCTATGGAAACAAGCAGGAAATGCCACCAGACCAAGATACAGGTCAGGTGTGTGCAGAGGAGGGCCCGCTGATTGTAGGTGTGCACGTTCCTTGAGAAATAAAAAAAAAAACAATACACACACACCCATAACTGAATGAATAGTAGATGGACATTGTGAAACATTTCAGGCAAAGTAATGCCATCTCCATGACGACAACCAGGTGGCGGACCCTCTACCCGAAAGTTACCCAAAAAAAGTTGTGCAAAATAAACTTTTTAAAAATAATTTGAGTGTATACAATATAATGCATGTCCCATTTTTAAACCAAAACCCACTATTTTCCTTTAATTGTTCCGGATCTTTCCTGAAAACAAAGAGTGCTTCATTTCCCCAGTGTTGGTCAGTCACCTCTCCACTCTCCTCACTCAGGACTCCATGATGATACGATGTGAAAACCAAAAACATCTGTTGAGACAAGCAGAAGATGGAAACTCCTTCAAAAAATGCAGTGCATGCGATATTTTAAAATGCGTATGACAGGTGTTGTAATTCTCAAATTTTGATGTAATTTGGTGGGATAATGTATGCTGCAAATATAAATTATAGTTTTAAACCAACCAAGAAGCAATTTGTGAAGGAAAGTTGAAAAATATGTTGAAAATTACAGGAAGTAGAGCGTTTTATTTTAGAAAGTCCCAAAGAGTCCTAGAAGTTAGGCATGATTTTCACTTTTTTTATTATTTAAACAAAATAAAGGTATTTTCTTACACGTTTTATTTGTTAAATACTAATTTCTGTGTCCATTAGGGGAGTTTTGACCAAGTGTACGACATTGTTGCTAGGCACCAGTTATGGAATTCCCTATTGTGATGCCATCATTTCCAACCAGGAAGTACAATTTTAAACCTGAAAAACGGCCCCAAACTTAGCAATTTTTGCATTTTTTAAAGTAAAATCTTAAATGTGATGATCTTAACTGCATTTTAGTGAAATTAGTAGTTCAGCGCGTCATTGGCATTTTAAAGGTGCATGGTGTAACTTTTTGGTTGGGGGTCCATCACCTGCTTGTTTCTATGGAGATGTCATTGCTCTGCCTGGAATGTTCCACAGTATGACATTAAACAGCTCTACTTTACATTTATTCAATTACAGGTGGTTTTAGAGCTCAAAAATACCTAGAAAAACATTAATTCTGACTGTGAGCGGGGTCGCCTCTCCACAGATACAACTAGGAAAGTTACACAATGCACCTTTAAGTCTGATTCAAACCTAAGACAAGACCTTTAAATGTGTGAAGAACAATTCCATTTCCCACCACTAAAGGTCGCTCCTCTGTGACTCCCATTGCATCAAACTGCTCATTTCAGAACATACATCTCTCCTTTTTTCACCCTGACACGCTCAAACCGCTCACCAAACTGACTGGGGGCCACATTATAGAAGTTTGCACCACCCACTCACTCCCTGGGGCCCCTGCTCTCCTGCTCCTCTGGCCCCTCACACCGCTATAAGAGCATCCCGTGTTTGCAAATGGGACTCTTTGTGGCGCTTTGTACACCCTTCCCGGTGGATTTGGACCAATTAGCCCTGGACCTTGGCTTCACGAGGACTGGTTCTGGGTCCCCGGCGGAGCTTTTTAACGGGTGAACGGCGGAGAGGGGTTGAGAGGGGAGCGAAGAGGAGAGCTCGGATAATAGATGACCCTTTTGTCTGTTTTGCAGCTAAGGATTTTGAATCAATTGTGTGACTGTGTGGAGCCTCTGCCTGGAGTTTGCAAAGGGAATGTGTGTGGGGTGCACTTCAACTTTTGAGAGTTTAAACCAGACTCTTTTGTCTCTGTCTCGGCCCAAGTTTTCGACGATTTTTAAAATGTGAGGAGGAGCAGTTGTAGTTTCACTCCCGGGGCTTCCAGCAATTCACACTGAATGGAATCTTGTGTCTCATAAATTGTAGTTAAACATGAACTATGAAACTTTTCTGGTTTTCTGCTTATCTCCATATGCTGTTGCTTTGCCTGGAATGTTCCTCAGTATTTTGTTAATGGTAAACTCGCTCAGACCAGCAAGTTCTATATAGGTGAGATTCTATATTGCACAAAGTTGACTCATGTGAGCTTTAAGCCATGTTATAATGCTTTTAACTCCTCAAAAACACACCTGGAGTCGTGTTTTGTTTCATTCACACATGTTTAACACCTTTAACCATTTATTATTCGTCTGTCTACATCGCCCAAGCTCCAAATGCTTATTTATGTATTTATTTCTTACCGCAAATCTGTAAGAGAGCTGTGTAGTCACGTTTTGTGCATTGTCCTCTTCATGGTAAAGTGTTCAAATAAAGATTTAGGCATATTATTTAGGCAACAAGTCGGCTAAAACACAAAAATAGCCCTGTGCTGGTGATTTAAAGGTGCACTGAGTAACTTTTCTGGTGGAGGGTCCGCAAACTGTTTGTTTCCTTGGAGATGTCTTTACTTTGCTTAGAATTTTCTCCAGCACGGCATTCAGCATATCCATTTCCAACCAAACAAGCGAGTGACGCTGCAAGTCCAAGTTACAGATCAGATCTGTGGAGAGGCGCCTGCTGTCAGTGAGTATGCATGTTTTTAAGCAGAGGTGCCCCGATCAATACCTGTAATTTACTTATGGCATACTGTGGAACATTTCAAGCAAAGCAGTAACATTTCCATAGAGACAATTAGGTGGCGGACCCTCTACCTGCTGAAAAGTTGTATTATGCACCTTTAAGACCAAAAAAGTCCAAATTTCGTCTGGATCTATCACTACCTTTAAAGTTTCACCATGTAACTCTTTTAGTGAAGAGTTTGCCTACAATTTTGTCTCCATGAGGATGTTATTGCTTCGCTTGGAATGTTTCACAGTACGGTAATTAAACTTCTCTAAAACTATCTCCATGGAAACAAGCAGGGGATGCCACCGGACCAAGATACTGGTCAGGTCTGTGGAGAGGATGGCCCGCTGACTGTAGGTGTGCATGTTTTTAGAGCGAATAAATAAATAAAAACACCCATGATTGAATTGAATGAATGGGAGATGGATAAGTTTAATGCCACACTGTGAAACATTACAAAGTAATGCAATTTCCATGGACACAAGGAGGTGGCGGACCCTCTACTCGAAAAGTTACACAATGTCCTTCAATAGGTGAGAGAAAACACACACTATTTTAAGTAGTACTCCTCTACAAATAGTCTAGTAGTATCCTCAACAAATACCCCTGTGTGAATGTGTTTATTTGTTTACAGCGGCCTAAAAGCAGGACTCAACCGTGCTTATAGTAATACAGGAAGTGCTCCACTGTGTTTTTAAACTCCATACACTTTCACTAGAATCATTTGGACCATTTCAGCCCTGGAACTGCTGATCTCAACTGACCTGAAGGTAAAATTTAACTGTCACAAGGTGGAACAGAGCATTTTGAGCTTTGGAGACGTATGCAGACTAATAATAGAGTTACTCAAATATGTGTGAATGAAAAAAACACAACTCCAGGTATTTTTTTGATGAGGTAACAACATTATAACATGGTTTAAAGCTCACAAGAGTCTATTTTGACAATTAGACAGCTGGTCGATACGCAAAAAGTGCAAATTTTGGCCTGATCTAGCCTTACTGCTTTAATTATGACTTCATTCTCAACAAATAGTCCAGCATGAATAGTCAGATCCCTGGGTAAAAGCTCTCACCCTCCCTCTCTCCCCTTCTAACACAAAACTCCATGTGTTTATTTGTTTACAGCGGCCTAAAAGCAGGACTAAACCGTGCTTATAATGCTCCTCTCATTATGGCTGCAGATCTGTGGCGAGCCTGTGTCCTCGCCTCTCGCTGGGGTCTGGAGCGGAGAAGGAGCCTGCTTTTGGAACCCGCCTGTGGACTTGAAAGGACTTGAAAAGGACGGCCATCTCACCTCATTAGCGGCGGACAGCTCGGAGATGCGTCAGATCTGCGGATATGGGCCCATCGCCGCGGAGAGCCTCACAACAATCAATGGAGCTCAAAGCAGCGCAGTGTTTACAGCGCGCACACACAGAGAGGTCAAGGAGACGCTATATTTACTCACCGCACATGCCACCGTCTTTATCACAAGGTTTTTATTTTGTTTTTTTCTCTTTTAAAGGTGCATTGTGATACGCCATTTCTCTGTCTGGAATGTTCCACAGTGTGACATTAAACAGCTCTACATTACATTTATTCAATCACAGGTGGTTTTAAAGCTCAAAAATACCTAGAGAAACAGACATTCTGACTGTGAGCGGGGTCACCTCTCCACAGATCTGACCTTTAACTTGGTCTGGTTTGGTCTCCATGAAGATAGAAAGGTTTAATGCCATACTGTGAAACATTCCAGACAAAGCAATAACATCTCCATAGAGAAAAGTGTTTGACGGACCCTCCACCAGAAAAGTTGCACAATGCAGCTTTAACTAAAAAGATTTATCGTTTTAATCAATTAATTTTTATTTATTTATTTATTTATTTATTTATTTATTTAGTTATTTATTTAGTTATTAAAAAAAAAAAAAAAGGTCTTATATTACACAAAAATGATGAATTATTATCAGTCTGTCTACATCTCCAAACCTCAAAAGGCTCTGTCCCACCTTGTGATGTCACAAAGTGGTAGTTTTCAAGTTAACAGCTACCTTTTATCTTTAGTTCCATAGAGATCGGCAGTTCCAGGGGCTGAAATTATCCAAATGATTCTAGTGAAGGTGTGTGGAGTTTAAAAACACAGTGGGGCACTTCCTGTATCACCACATGACATGACAAGGTGGAACAGGGTGTTTTTTGTTTGAGAGAAGAACCAAAATATGCATAATTCATGTATTAAACATTTGTGAATGAAATGAAACAAAACACAACACCTAACATAGATAAGAAAATAGTATAAAAGTTACCTAGTTCTGTTTTTCACTTTTTTGATGATTTTTACTCAGATTTAGCACACTTAAATAAAATAAAAATAAATAAATAAAGAAATAAAAACTTCACTCAACTCAAAATAATAAAATAAACCTTTCATTGTTCACCTGTCCCGTCACGTCTGCTCGTATCTCTATCTTATTACCATCGTAATTCTTGTGCGTCTTTTAATGCAGCCCGTATAAAGATCTTCTCCTTTAATTAAAACATTAGACGAAGTGCGGAGTCAGCGGTCTGCCTCTCCACTCCACAGACCCGATCCTTGTCTGTGGACAGATAAAGCTCTCCATCACCGGCGCCCACACGACTCTGAGCCTGCTTCATTCTCCCGATTTATTCTCCCATAAAGCCCATTGACTTGTTAGTTTTACAGCTGTCTATAGCCTCATCGTTACTTGTCCTTCGTTAAGTGTTTTGCTAATAAAGTGGAGCAGATTTAGAGAGGCACGTATAGAGAAAGAACATGCGTATGGAAATACATCGAGAGGCAAAGCTGATTCTCAATCGCCACGTTTACATGAGAGCTTTAATTCAAATTAAAAGTCATTTAATTTTGAATAAAAATTAAATCTGCTTTAAAAAGACCATGTAAACACTTAATGATTATTCGGCATTAAACTTAATTCCGAAATAAGTGGGTGGTTTATCCTGATTTTAAAGCCAAATTAATTTATTCCTTGTCTTATCCTTATCTATAGAGGGACAGAGGAGATAATACTCCCTACAGCTGTACAACAACTCACCCACTGCACCAGACTATAGAGGGACAGAGGAGATAATACTCCCTACAACTGTACAACAGCTCACCCACTGCACCAGACTATAGAGGGACAGAGGAGATAATACTCCCTACAACTGTACAACAACTCACCCACTGCACCAGACTATAGAGGGACAGAGGAGATAATACTCCCTACAACTGTACAACAACTCACCCACTGCACCAGACTATAGAGGGACAGAGGAGATAATGCTCCCTACAGCTGTACAACAACTCACCCACTTGCATATTTAAGCTGAGTTCTTCCATCTCTCAAACTAAAAACCTTGTGATGTCGTGTGGTGATACAGGAAGTGCTCCGATGTGTTTTAAAACTCCATACTCTTTCACGAGAATCATTTGGATCATTTCAGCTCTGGAATTGCCAATCTCTACTGAACTAAAGGTAAAAGGAGCTGTTAACTTGAAAACTACCACTTCATGACATCACAAGGTGGAACAGAGCGTTTTGAACTTTGGAAATGTAGACAGACTAATAATAAAGAGTTACTCAAACATGTGAATTAAACAAAAACTCCAGGTCTGTTTTTGATGAGGGAACATTATAACAAGTTCACAAGAGTCATTTTTGTGAAATGTACGACCTTAAGAAAACATAATAACAGAATATTTAAGAGGATAAGATTTAGAATGACGTGTCTAGAGGAAAGTACATGTGTGTTTTGTGTTTTTGCTTGAGAGGCAAAGCTGATTCTCAATACATCAATTCAAAAGGACCATGTTTAACAGATGACTGGTCAGGGAGGGTCAGCAGATCCTGTGTCAGGGCAGTATGAGGAGAGGAAGAGCCAAAAGTGTCCGTCCTCTGTGTCCTGCAGCATCACAGCAGCCTCCAGGGGGCGCCGGGTGAACACAACAGGAAAGGCCTTACTCTTAATCCGCTCTGGTGTTCCGGTCAGCGATGAAATGGCTGATTCCCTCCAAGTGTTTCCTCTGGAAGGTCTTCTGACATATATGCTGCCACGTATGCGGTAAAAAGATTAAGAATAAGATTAAAAATAAGAAGAATTAGATCATTTTATGTTTTTTCAATACAAAGTGAATTGGAGCGAGTCAGAAGTGCACTCATGCTCGCTTCCTATTCAGAATGCCGTGGCTAGCAGGTTAGCCATGTCCATTTATACAGTCTATGAATATAACATGTCGCCTTTGTGGGAATCCTATGCACGAAACTCATTACAATATGAATGATCTGAAAATATGGCGGGTCAAAGTGAAGTGTTTCTGTACATCAGGTCTATATTTCACTCTGGTAACTTGGCTATAGCGTAAAATGTGAGATCTACTGTGTGAATGGCATTTTTTATTCATGTTTTCTTGTTTTTTGACTGCTTGTAAAATATGCTAAAAACCATCCTGGAGAATAAGAACGCATTAGGAAAGTGAGCATGGTATTTGGAGTGGTTTGTCTGCGTAATAAATTAGAAATAAGCAACAACAGCACTTCAGACTAAAGCTCAGACACTTAAGACTGCGCAGCAAGTGTTTTAAGTAAAGACAGGCGAGGTTCTGTTTTCTCAATCTGGACTAGTTTTAATTTTATTTATTTTTTGCATTTAAATAAAATACTCATCGGCCAACTTAAATGTTACTTTAGTTTCAAGTTTGTTCCCGTCTAATTCTAAAAACATGAAAAACAGATCTAGTTCATTATAAACGGTTTGCAGTGGTCCAAAGTTATTCCTCACTTCCCTTCTGCATTCAGAACATTTTAATTATTCCCTGTGATGAGTTTATAAGTGCGTTTCACAACTCTCAGAGACGGAGTGGAGTTTACCGCAAAGGTAAAAATAGCAACAATTACCATATTTTCTGATTATTGATAAGACCAGTGTGAGCTTATCTGATCACACTGGCCCATGTACCTGTGCTGGCCATTTGATTTCAGCTTTTTAAACCCAAAATCGCAAAAGGAGACGTTATTAAATTTCTAAATTAGGCGGCCCCAAGTGCTTGGTGGCAAGAGCCCATTTTCTCTGTTTCAGAGCATCGAGCACCGGGCGGAGCGCAGAGGCAAAGCCACAGATAAGTGGATCTGGGTGTGAGACTGTGGATACGCCGTCTGCGGGTTAGATTACCCCTTTGCAACATCAGAAATGGAGGCAGTTGATGGACATTTCATTGCCGATTTCCACCCCCTTCATGTTGTAAGATCCACAAGGAGATTGATAACAACATGTTACATCTCCTTGAAATACAGATTGTTTTGAACTGACGGCAGATGATGTTGTATGTAGTTGTATCATTTATTTGATTTAGTTTGCTATGATCTAGTACTACCTTATTACAAACCAAAAACATGTGCTGCTACCCTGTGATCCTTGACATGTTTATGAGTAAATTGGCAACAAAATCCATCATCATGATCTTACTCACATCTTAAAGTACTGAAGGTTTCAGTGGTCGTCATCTGGACACTGTTTTCAAGTGAACATTTCTAGATGTTTTGGCCATGTTTCATTTGCAAATAACAATTTCCAGATGACTGCCGCTGAAACCTTCTCTGCATTGAACCATTACTGGACAATAGGAAATGACACTGTCTCTTTACTTAGTTTTATTTTGAGTGATTCATGCAGGTTTGAGGAATAATGTTCTAGTGGAAGAAAATGTTAATCCACTCAGTCTCATTTTGAATATCTCAAATTGGCTTAGCACATCTGTAAAGAATGTATATGTATATAATAAAACACATTTAAAACACACGACACAGCAAACCGCCAAACAACATTATTAGATTGTTTATATGTATCTGAAAATGTGTAACTTTTAACTTAATGAAGTAATCAGCTTCAGTAATCAACTCACCCACTGCACCAGACTATAGAGGGACAGAGGAGATAATACTCCCTACAACACCAGACTATAGAGGGACAGAGGAGATCATTCTCCAACAGGCTCCTACAGCTCCGCTCAAACAGTGAGAGATACAGGACTACATTCATACTATAATACTCCCTACAACTGTACAACAACTTAGAACAATCTTAAGTAACGGATAACCTTATGCTCTGTCGATCAGCAGAGTATTTACACTGTCGTTCTTGTCTCTTGTTTATAGCTGTGATTTTATAGTGTATTTTATATTTTATTACTTATTTTTCTATTTTGTTTTGACTTGTACATATATATTTATTTTTATAATTATGTCTCATTTGACACGTGTCTCTTGCTCTTTTTGCTACACCATCTATTTTTGTTACTCTCTGTTATTATATTATATTGTGATGTTTGAGCGACTGTCCAAATAATTTCCCTTGTGGATCAATAAAGTTTGTGTAAGTCTAAGTCTTCTTCAGTCAGATTGGATTGTCAACAACGCAACAGTGATTTTGAACAAAGTTTATTTGAATAATTTTTCATGTATTCATTCTTAATGTTTATTTTCCTTTATTGCTCCCTGTTTACATTATTTCTCGAATATCCGTGAGATCCTCAGCCAAAGTGATGAAGACGAAGCTCCACTGACCAGTCTGGAAAACAATCACTACATTTTTACCAAAGAAAGTTTCCCACTTGTTTCCCACCTTATTAAAACCTTTGGAGTAAAGTGAGTAAGTGTAAATGTTTCTATTTTTTGCCGTGAGTCAGTATTATTATATTTGTCATACCATTTAACAATTTGCTCTTGAGTAGGGATGTCACAATATTACATTTCAGTCTACAGTATTGTGAAAAGAAACTGTAATTACTATTTTACAATTACTCCATAAACGAGCACCAATATACTGTAATCTTTAATCCTCATTGTCTAGTACATTAAAGAGGAGGTATTATGCTAAATTGTTGTAATGTTCCCTCAAAAACCTGCCTGAAAAGGTTTTAGACGTCATCATGTGTATTCCGTTAATTTATTTACTGGTTGTGTTGTGATATCGCATGAAACGTGTGAATACCTTATTTTAGGCGAATATGGCATTTTCAAAACAATAAAAGATAACATGGTGATCTAAATATATTATCTATCAGGAGTTAATACCCCACTTTAATTCCTCTATTTTATTATAAGACCAGCTGTTTCAAACTTTCTGAATGATAAAGGAATTTAATGTGACTTTTACCTTTTTGGAAAATAATATGGACTGAAATTACTTCTGCTCTTAAAACTGTCACAATTTATAATTTTTTTTTTAAATTGCTATATTTATATTGTGAATAAAACAGAAATAATCACAATTCTCTATCAAGCAAATAATCTTGAATCCCAGCTCTCAAGTCTTTCTTTTTAGCACTGTTTACTGTTTACTAAACTTTATGATTATTAAAATTGTATTTCCTTGTCTTTCAGTCCAACGTCTGGAACAAAGTTTGGCATAACATTATTTATTATTGAGCATTTTCCAATTCTAAGGGAGAGCCAAGGCACTGGCTATGTAAGTTAATTATCAACTATTTTTATATTGGTTTTTAAATCACTATTATTTTTATTCACCATTTTATTATTTTTTATAATCTTCATTTTATTTTAAGGATGCTTGGTTCACTCCAGGGAGGAGTCATCGGTTTTATTGAGGAGCGCCTCCACAGTTTGCATAAAAGAGAGAGGAAATAGTTCGATTTCAACAGTTTCTATACAAGAACAACAAAAAATACCATTTGTGTTACCAGGTACAGCAGGAGCAATCTTATATTGACAATAAGAAAAAAAAAAAAAAGACATATTCATTCATTTCATTTTTCATTCCAGAGGCGCAAATAACACTTGACAGGGCAGTGCAATTAACCGAATGGTTAAAAAATAATATCTGGCCAGGACCCAGGTTGGCCAGTACGTGTTGAATACGGAAATTCACCGAATACAATGGATAAGGGCTAATGGATAACACAATGGATATGGAGCACTTCAACAAATTATAGAAGAGTTTCCACGTTTAGTAGACACTTCAGGCGTGGTAAGTCAGAATCTAACTTCTGCCATTTTATTTAATTAAGTTAAATTAATCAAGGCTGCTGTTAGCCAAGCCATTCATATAAGCACATTTAAAACATCAAAAGTTTCACAAAATTACAAGAGGAGTTGCTGGTACTTTAACCTAAAGTAGTGGGAAATGCCAGACAATAAAAAACACCTTAAAAGAAGAAAGATCTAAAGATAAATGGAGGAAAAAATATACAAATAAACAAAGCAGGATGTTGGTGTGGTGAATGTTTTGTGTTTTATTTTCAGAACATGCAGGAATATGAGTGATGTGCTGATTCTTTTCTCTCTCTTACTTCTTACAGGTGGGAACAAACATTGTTGAGTACCTTTTGAAAAGACGTGTGGAATACCTGTTTGTGGTCGTACTCGGGGAAGCAAAGAGATGCTCCCAGGCATTTTCTATCCTCAATGGGACAGTAATGGAACACCCATCACTGCTGAGGGCAGCTGATGGGTGTTTTAAGATTTTTTTTTTTTTGTTTTTTGATATTTGTTACCCAAAACATGCTGCCAGATCTGGTTCCTTCAGTCTGTTGTTTGTGACATTCCTGGGAAGGAATCCAGCGCCGTCAAACTGATGAGGGCACAACCGGCTGAAATGTGAGAACATGGTTTATGGATCCACTTCCCTGAAGTTTATATATTCTTCTTGTTGTTTCTTCTGTTTGGTCATTTGTTTTATGTTTTGTTGAATTTTGGAAATGTTAGAAAATTCTTAGAACTGGCTGGTCACCAATTCTACACTAAAGGTCTCAGCCCGAGCTTTTTTGCATTTGTTAAAGTTAAAATCAGCACAGTGGTAAAGAAGCTGACTGTACTTGAAAATACAAGGTACTTGAAGAGTACTTGATTCTTTTAAATGTAAAATTTACAAATGTTTTATTGTAATATGAGTTCAATACAAATACATTTGCATTATGACATTTGTGTTTATTTAATTTTTTATTATTAATTTAGGTAACATTTTTAACATTTCATATCAGTCCAACAAATGGTTTAGTTTTAACCCAATCTTGAAAGAAAGAACCCAACTCGTTGGGTCAAATCACGTTACCCACCCCGTTGGGTTAAAATAACCCAACAGGGTTCCATATTCATATTGGACCCAGTGTTGGGTTAAAAGTTGGTTTATTTTACCCCAGTATTTTTAAGAGTGAATCAGCTAAAAAAGACTTGGAAAAGTAGACATGCTATTAAAACCCCATATACCGACTTTAGTAGCAAAAAGTTTATTTGGAATTTAGTTCCATTTTAAAGCTGCACTGTGTAACTTTTTGGTCTGTCACCTGCTTGTTTCTATGAATATGTCATTGCTCTGCCTGGAATGTTCCACAGTGTGACATTAAACAGCAGGTGTTTTATAGCTCAAAAATACCTAGAAAAACAGGCATTCTGACTGTGAGTGGGGTCGCCTCTCCACAGATCTGACCTGTAACTTGGTCTGGTTTGAACTCCATGAAGATAGAAAGGTTTAATGCCACACTGTGAAACATTCCAGACAAAGGAATAACATCTCCATGGAGAAAAGCGTTTGATGAACCCTCCACCAGAAAAGTTACAAAGTCAACCTTTAAAACATTGTGATTTCACGTAAAGGTGCACTGTGTAACTTTTCTTGTAGAGGGTTCACCACTTCCACTCCATTTTTTTTTTTTTTTTTTTTCTGAAATAATCTACAGTATGGCATTTAATTTACTATCTCCATGGAAACAAGGAGGCCACATCACCAGGCCAAATGACAGGTCAGATCTGTGGAGAAGTGGACCTGCTCTCAATAATAGTAATAATGTTTTTGCGGTAGTTTTGAGAAATAAAAACACCTATAATTGAATAAATACAAAATTAATTTGTTTAATGCAATACTGTAAAACATCCCAGGCAAAGCAGTAACATCACCATGGAGACAAGCAGATGGCAAGTTACACAGTGCATCTTTAACTATAGATTTTATTCTTTTATAAGTCTTCAACAGATCCTTAGATTCGTTCACTGTACGCCATAAACAACAACACTTGACATTTTCAGCTTCTATTTCCAGACGCTGCCTTTGAAATAATGATGCAAACAAATAATGGAGCTCTTATGGACGCCTGAATTCAGAACAGAGAATGTGGCTTTTCAAGGAGTTATTTTTACCCCACAGCTATAGCATGAAGAGAACACGGCACAGAGGTTATTATAGATGATACATACATCTGGTCTGATAGAACGCTGTCATTAACTTACTGTTTATCGTAACTTTAAAGGTGTTATATTATGCAAAACTGACTCTTGTGAGCTTTAAGTCGTGTTATAATGTTGTTACCGCCTCAAAAACAGACCTGGACTTGTGTTTTTTAGTAGAGACTGGCAATTCCAGAGCTGAAATGAATCCGAGTGATTCTAGTGAAGGTGTGTGGAGCTTAAAAACACAGTGGAGCGCAAATTATGCTACTTTTCCGATCTGTATCTATAAAGATACCTGGTTTTGTTTTGTTCCATTCACACATGTTTAACGCACAAACCCTGCATATTCAAGCTCTTCTTTTGAGTTCTTCTCTCAAACTGAAAACACTTCCACCTTGTGATGTCATGTGGTAATACAGGAAGTGCTCCACGGTGTTTTTAAACTCCACACACCTTCACAAGAATCATTTGGATGATTTTATCCCTGGATTGTTAATCTTTACTAAACAAAAGGTAAAAGAGCTGTTAACATGGAAACTACCACAATATTATTATTATTATTATTGTTATTGTTATTGTTGTTATTATTATTATTATTATAGTAGTAGTAGTAGTAGTATATTTATTTATTTTTATTTTTTTGGTATTTATTATACAAGATTATTTTTAATTTATTTTATTGGTTTTATTTATTTATTTATTTATTGCTATTCTATGGTTTTGCTCTTATTTTATTTTTACTGGTTTTATTCTTTTAAGACTTGTATGATTAAATCTGAGCATTTATTTTATCATTATAATTGTTGTTATTATTATTTATTTGTGCAGCACTTTGGAAACTGTTTGTTTATGAAATGTGGTATATAAATGAAGTGGATTGGATTGGATTGGACAAGATGACATCACAAGGTGGAACAGAGCATTTTGAGCTTTGGAGATGTAGACAGACTAATAATAAAGAGTTACTCAAACATGAATGAAACAAAACACAACTCCAGGTCTGTTTTTGAGAAGATTACATTATAAATTGGCTTAAAGCTCACAAGAATCAATTTTGTGTAATTTAAGGCCTTTAAATAAACATTAAATAAACACAGTAATAACATCTCCATGCAGGTAGTGGAGGCCTCACCAGAAAAGTTACTTCTTCTACATCTTATTGGCGCACTTAATCCTTATCGTAGCCAAACTAGAGCTTTATGTATTCTGTAGCGTCTGTTTTGCTGGGGCTGTCTGTCCCTCTGTGCAGCAGTGCTCGGGGTTTATCAGCACAAATCAATGGTGTGGTGTAATCCCCAGGAGAACCAGAGGAGCAGGGGAGAGCTCCGTGTCCACCAGCCCACCGGCGCTACTCCCAACGGGGACACACACGCACAGAGACACAGAGACAGGCCCCCTCAACATGGAAGAAGAAGAAGAAGAAGAAGAACTCCCATTTCAAAACAAATAAGGAGGAAAACAGCAGTGAATGGACAAAACAACACTGTGTAAGTAAACAGTGAAAGTTGGTGTTAAAAAAGTAATAATAGTGGAATTGTTAGGGTATGTTAATATTAAAGGGGCATTGTGTAACTTTTCTGGTGGAGGTTCCGTCACCTGCTTGTTTCTATGGAGATGCTCTGCCTGGAATGTTCCACAGAATTACATTAAACAGCTCTACTTTACATTTATTCAATTATAGGTGTTTTATTGCTCAAAAAAACCTAGAAAAACAGATATTCTGACTGTGAGCGGGTTCGCCTCTCCACAGCTCTGACCTGTAACTTGGTCTCCATGAAGATAGGAAGTTTTAATCCCATACTATGAAACATTCCAGACAAAGCAACAACATCTCCATGGAGAAAAGCGTTTGACGGACCTTCCACCAGAAATTATATATGGTACGGGTGCTCTGTGTACGTTTTAGGCAAAACAATAACATCTCCTGCTTGTTTCTATGGAGATGCTCTGCCTGGAATGTTCCACAGTATGACATTAAATAGCTCTACTTTACATTTATTCAATTACAGGTGTTTTATTGCTCAAAAATACCTAGAAAACCAGGCGTTCTAAGTGTGAGCGGGGTCGCCTCTCCGCAGATCTGACCTGTAACTTGGTCTGGTTTGGTCTCCATGAAGACAGGAAGGTTTAATCCCATATTGTGAAACATTCCAGACAAAGCAACAACATCTCCATGGAGAAAAGCGTTTGACGGACCTTCCATCAGAAATGATAACTGCTATGGGTGCTCTGTGTACCTTTTAGGCAAAACAATGACGTCTCCAAGGAAACAAATGTGGAAAACAGAAGTAATTCATTTCAAACTGTCCAAAGTTATTCCTCCCTTTCCTAATGCATTCCGAGCATGGGCGGTTTTTAAGTGCACACAGTAGTATCATTTTGACCCTAAGAGCAGATTTACAATATATCTGTAGTGGGACAAAACATTTTTACTTTATTACATTAAAGCAGCCATTTGTTACTCACCTGCATCATGATTCCGTGGAAATAGAAAGTTAAAACCATACTTTGGAACATTTTCCATGGAGAAGGATGAGTTTTATGCCATACTACGGAATATTACAGTCAAAGGGGAAAAAACAATAAAAAATCCATGGAAACAAGCAGGAGGAGGCTCTATTCCAGGGCAAATACGAGTCATTTCGAGTCAGTTTTATCATTTTATTATTAAGGTTTGCCCCTTGAGGTGGTTTGTTGAAGGTCCTATATTACGCAAAAGTGACTTGTGAGCTCTTGTGACTCTTGTGTAAACATTGCCCTAACACAAAACTGGATAACCACCAATGAGTAGAATTTTCTGTTTCCCCAAAACCCCAAAATAGCGAGTTTCTACCTACTTCCTAAAATTCATAAAAATCTTGCGACTCCCTCAGGGTGGCCTATTATTAATGGCATCGACACTATTACTGAGCCTGCTTCCAAATTTATTGACTTTTTTATGAAGCCCCTTACGTGTTCACTAGATGCACACTTGCAGGATACAACACATGTTTTGAAGAAATTACCTTACTTCCCAATTCTTTTCTAGTAACCATGGATGTGGAGGCTCTGTACACAAATATTGATCATAAGGAAGAACTTGATGCCCTCCAGTATTTTTTAGAAACGAGACCAAACCCGAATGATCCTCCCACACACGTTCTTGTAGAGCTGGAACAGTGGACTCTCACTAACATCATCTTCTTGTTCCAGGACAAGCTCTATAACAAATACGCCCCTAATGACTGTATGCGAGACTCTACCTGGGTCAGTGGAAACAGCAGTACGTTTGGAGCAGTTCCAACCCATACAGACACATGATTCAGTTTTATGGGAGATATATTGACGGCCTGTTTTTTTGTGTTCTCAGGGACTGAACCACAACTTCTTGATTTTCATTCCTCTTTAAATGGCACCAACCAGAACATCAAATTAAGCCTGGATGTCAGTAAAAAAAAAAAAAAAACAAAAAAAAAAAAACAAAAACAAAAAACAAACAAATAAACTTCTTAGATTTGGCCATTTCTGTAGATGAACATGGCTTTTAACACACAACTATCTTCAGAAAAATGACTGATAAAAATACAATCCTAAGGGCTGACAGTTACCACCCAAACAGCCTGATTTCAAATATTTCCTTCGGTCAATTCCAGCGAGGATTTCTGATACTGAAACAGAGTTTGAAACCCAATTCAAAGACATGTATAGAAGATTCCAATGTAGAGGCTATTGAAAACAAACCTTGAACGGTGCTGTATCAAAAGCAAAATCTCTTAAAAGAACCAAACTATTTCTCTCGGTAAGGCACAGCAACCTTAGACACGCCATCCAGGGCATTATAAAGAAAAACTGGAACATCCTCTAAAGCGACCAGTGACTGGCATCTGTTTTCCCAGAACTTCCATCATTCACTGTGAGAAGAGCACCAACTTTAAAAGATCAACTTGTGAAAAACTATTTCCCAGCAGAAAAAAAAAACAAAAAAAACAACAACATTCTTTTCCAAACCGGCGGTATGTTTCAGTGTGGTGCCTGCAATCACTGTGCCCATATTAATAAATGTACATCCCTTAAAGACTCTTCAGGTCAAAAAACGTTGACATGTCGACATTTTGCAAATTGTAATACAACACATGTCGTTTATATAGGGCGGACTAAAAGGAGATCGCTTCTGTGACCACAAAAACGCCATTAGAACTAAAAATCCCAATTACCCAATGGCTCTAAATTGTCAGTCCTCCACTCATGAAGTTACAACACTAGCGCTGTTGTCAGCACTAAAACAGTTTAACATTAGTGAGTGGGATACGTCTTAATGACCCATAAGTGAGTGCGTAAATGACGAGAAGAAATGGCTCAAACTTCAGTAGCCGGACATCCACTCATACCTGATCGATACACCTAGCCCCGCCCACACTCATACCTGATCAATACACCTAGCCCTGCCCCCCGGAGAGCCTGAAATCTGCTGAAATCCTGAAAGACACTGGCATGATCCCAGACAGGACAGCGACTATTTCTGCAGGAGAAATGTGCAGTAGAGCTCCAAGTGACATAGTCTGATAATCCCTCTGTATGAAGTTTAAAAATGCAGTGGAGCAATTCCTGTATTACCACATGACATCACAAGGTGGAACATGTCCAGAGTGTTTCTGTTTGAGAGAAGCCTAAATATAAAGCTTTTGCGAATAGAACAAAACATAACACCAGGTATGTTTGTAATGAGGAAACAACATTATAACAGAGATCTGAAAAAGGGCAATATAGGCCCTTTAAGATAATAATAACCAAACAAAACTCCTCTTTCAAATGTATATAAGTTAGTATTTGTCACTCTCCCTGGTCACTGTACAAGAGTCAACATTTCTTTTGCCTTCTGTAGCTGTGTCCTCCATTGCCACTGGCTAAACTCCCAGCGGACTGCAAAGATAAACCACAGGCCTGAAAAACACAGAATAAACCCTGTACTTTCTTAGCAGAATCCCCCTACCGTAGTGACTTCCTTTTGGGCCGGTCTCTTTCAAACATGGCGTCTTTGAGTGGGTCTGGGGAGCAGAGATGTGATCATCAAACTAATGCAAAACTCCTCACCACTGCAGCGTACTGTAACAGAGTGTGCAGCAGACTTCAGCTCACGCCAAAGGGAATACGAGATCTTGTTTTCAAAAAGCAAGATTCAAATTTCTCTTACAAGGAACGTGTCAGCATCTGGGGGGACTCTCGGGGCTTGGAGGGGTCGGGTGGGTTCATGGTGCAAGGAGGTCGTGTGTGGACAGATGTGATGGAGGAGTATTGTGAAGGAAAGAGAGAAAGAGAGAGATACTTTATTGATCCCAAGTGAAGTTCACGTTTTGCTGCAGTAACATTTGCCCTGTGCTTCTCAGTGGCCTTTGTGTGTCATTCAAAGTTCTCAGTGCAGTTTAAGGAGGACTGGGACTGGTCAGGGAGGGTCAGCAGATCTGTGTCAGGGCAGTTTGAGGAGAGGAAGAGCCAAAAGTGTCACTCCTCTGTGTCCTGCAGCATCACAGCAGCCTCCAGGGGGCGCCAGGTGAACAAAACAGGAAAGGCCTCACTCTTACTTCACTCCGGTGTTTTGGTCGGGGATGAAATGGTCCATTCACTCTCTTTTTTTCTTTTTTTTTACATTTATTTATTGGGTAAAGTTATTTAGACCAAACAGTGTACAGAAAAAGGTACAGGTTCTTGTTTAAAGAACCCAAGAAGTTCTTTAACTTCGTACGTACTGAGCAGGATTAGTATTGCAACAACACATCATCAGTAGGGTAAAACTAACCTGTCTCACAACGGTCTAATCCCAGCTCACATTCCCTATTAGTGGGTGAACAATCCAACGCTTGGTGAATTCTGCTTCACAATTATAGGAAGAGCCGACATCGAAGGATCAAAAAGCAACGTCGCTATGAACGCCTGGCCACCACAAGCCAGTTATCCCTGTGGTAACTTTTCTGACACCTGCTTAAAACCCAAAAATTCAGGAGGATCTTTAAAAAAGAACCCAAGAAGTTAAAGTACATAAGAAGACAAAATTTATATCTTTGGTTTTAGAAAAAGGTACAGTTTATATACTGTATATTAAACCACCCATTTACCCAACCACCCAGGTCGTGCATTGACACATATATTGACTTTCATTGCTATAAGTACTTCTTCTGGAAGGTGCTACATTTAGTGTAAAAAGCCTGTGGCATCTCAAAAATCCATAGCTAGCTCTTTATCTAGCCTCTTGTTCATCTCCATGGATACAGGAAAAACAAACAGCTCATTTCTCAGAATCCAACAGTCCCTTATTTGTTATTAAATCCCATGATATAATGTTAAAAACTGAGCTAAAAAAAACTGCTCAGCGTGTGAGCCAGGTAGCCACAAAAGCAGCCAACCACCCCGTTGCCATGGGAAAGCATTATCATCTCCATGGAGACAAGCAGGTGATGGACTCTCCACCGGAAAAGTTACACAGTGAACCTTTAAGTTGACTTGAGTGATCACGAAACGGTCAATTGCACTGGGGTAAACAATATACTTGGATACTGCCTCCTCGCAGCCCTCCTCTCCTCTGTCTGTCCTCCATGTTGCAGTTTCTCTCTCTCCTCATTCTCATTCTCCACATTAGCTGCTGTATTCTGGTGCAGTCTCTTTTTCTGTGTGATTCTGCAGATTTAGCCAGAGCAGAGTGGAGCACAGTGAGCAGTGAGTAAACTCTGGCCTCTCCAGTCCTCACTGAGTCCAATGAAACAAACTCTATGCAGGAGTGTAATATTCTTTTGTTTCAAGTCTGATTACTGAGAAGCCAGCATAAAACTGTTCACCGAAAAATATGTAAATGTTTCTTTATTTTAGTACAGAACAATATAAGACCTAATATGACAAAAAATAAATTAATAATGTAATCACTTAAAGGTCCTATACTATACAAATTTGACTCTTGTGAGATTTAAGCCATGTTCTAATGCTGTTACCTCCTCAAAAACAGACCTGGAGTTGTGTTTTTTTTTCACTCACAGGTTTGAGTAACTCTTTATAGGCTCTGTTCACGCTTACCGGAAGACGTTTGGAAACGTTTGCGGATGACGACTTCCGGTGGAGTTACCGACACTGGGCATGTGATAAAACAATAAAACCGTGGATTCAGCAGCAGCATCTTCACAACCTGCTAAAGCTTTACATGGGGGACGGGACTCTAATCGTGTCTTCGATGTCGCTTACGGACAGCTGGTTGGAACTGTTGATCTGCCGAACATAATGGAACGCTAGTGACATCTATTTTTTTTATTAAGTTAGACAAATTATAAAACACAAATTAATGGGCAATTTTTAAAAGGAAAAAAGAAAGATGAAGAAAACGCATTATCATTATTAGTCTGTCTATGCTCTGTTCCAACTTGTGATGTCATGTAGTGATAGTTTTGAAGTCAACTGCTACTTTTTAACTTTAGTTCAGTCGAGATCGGCAATTCCAGGCCTGAAATCATCCAAATGATTCTAGTGAAAGTGTATGGAGTGTAAAAACACAATGGAGCACTTCCTGTATTACCACATGAGACAAGAACTCAGTCTAAACATGCAGAGATTGTGTGTTAAACATGTGTGAATGAAACAAAACACAACTCCCGGTACGTTTGTGATGAGGAAACAACATTCTAACATGGTTAAAAGCTCACAACAGTCAATTTTGCGTAACAGAAGACCTTTAATAACGTTACAGAAAGTGACCATTTCGTCCTTGCAATTCTCTCATAAAAAATATCCATGTAAATTACTCTGGTAGTTAGTGTGAAGCCCTTCCCTCCTTCAGCTCTGTCAGACTGATTTTTGTGCTGTCTATACACACAACAGCGGCACTGGAAGCCTCCGAAAAGAGTAAAGTCAAATTATCTCTCCCCAAAGTGAAGACGCTCTCCAAAGCTCATTTGCAAAGCACTTATTTCTGTTTTAATTAATTCCTAGAAAATAAAAAACATGTTCAAAAACAAGGTGATTATGGTGTTTTTGTGGGAATTATCAACAGCAATATTAAGCTTTTGGACTCGACGTTTTTAGACTCGGAAAATTTGCAATGGAAAAAGCAATGGAAATGAGACTTCAGTTTTGAATAGCTAGATTTTTGTTTTGTTTGGGGGGAGAGCACCATCTGCTCGTCTTCATGGAGATGTTATTGCTTTCTCGGAATGTTCCACACTACAGCATTTAACAGGCCCATATTACGCTATTTTCTATGTTGTATTTTCTAATGTTGTTTCCTCATCAAAAACAGACCTGGAGTTGTGTTTTGTTTCATTCACCAACGTTTAACACACAAACCCTGCATATTTAGGATAAGGAGTTTTTACCCCCGGTGTACACTGACTGCAGGTGCGGTGCAATTTCGGTGTGGTTTTACTGTGACTTGTGCTCCACTAACTGCGGTCTTTGCTGCTCTGTGGTTGCGGCGGGCTGCGGGCGACTGTGGAAATTGCCGAGACAACGTGTTGGCGGGAATTCACGCCATAGATTAGCATCAATAGATTCATGATTAGCATGTACAAGAAGCCTTTTGGGAAAAAGAGCGGCATTTCACTCTACGACCACTTTCTCGTGCCTTTGGATACCACTTTCTTGTGCTTTTGGATACAGTGCCTATCTACAATAGGTAAGTACTTTTGCGAAGTACCAGGAGTGTGCAGGGACATTTTATTCTGAAAATACACCAAATCTATCAGTTTTTCGCGTCTGATTTCTTGTTTTGCTCATGTGATTTTGTCAGCTTAACGTCAGAGACCACTCCGGTATCCAACTAAGATAGACTTCTTGCAGATTCTTTCCACAGGCCCACCCACACCAGCACCGAAGTCAGTGTGGCAGAGGTCAGAGGTCAGTGTGGCAGGGTGTAAATGATTTTAACGACTTTCTAAGTCTTGCGCGTGTCCCGAATCGCAACACACCTGCAGTCAGTGTACACCGGGCATTAAACTCCATGCACTTTCACTAGAATTAAATGGATAATTTCAGCCCTGGAATTGCCAATCTCTACTAAACTAAAGATAAAACTAGAAAAGCACTCAGAGAGCGCAGACCTCCGCCAAGCCCCATTTAACGCAATGGTAATGAAATTTTCAAAGTGATCCAGAATCTAGGATTTCTTCTGGATCTTCACCAAAATTTAATCATCTGTTGGATTTACCATTCGGAACATTTCCTGAAAATTTCATCAAGATCCGTCCATAACTTTTTGAGTTATCTTGCTAACAAACAAACAAACAAACAAACAAACAAACAAACAGACTCAGGCAAAAACATAACCTCCTTGGCGGAGGTAAATATAGAAAACTACCGCTTCATGACATCACAAGGTGGAACAGAACATTTTGAGCTTCGGAGATGTACACAGGATTAGGCTTACTCAAACGAGTGTGAATGAAACAAAACACAACTCCAGGTTTTCAATGAGGTAACAATATATAACATGGGTTAAAGCAAGAAATGCATATATAACACCAAAGTTAACCACTCTGCCACCTCCATGTCCACCACCTCCTGTCTCAACATTATAACATGACTTAAAGCTCATTTTGCATAATAGAGAACCTTTAATCACGAAAAAAACGTTCCTATTTCGCCTCCATCTCTGTTATAAAACCAGTCCCTCTTCTTCTTCTGCCTCTCCCAATCTCCACATCTCCCCGCACTCCCTCCATTGTCGTCCGCTCGTGTTCCCCGTCAGCTCACGCCACTCTCCTCGACGCATGTGACAGAGCTACAAAGCCTCAGAGACAACCAGGAGCGGAGAAGAACAAAGCCCCCGGAGAGGAGCAGGAGCCAGGGACAGGCTTTGTACAGGTCCCTCCATTTTATCTGATAGACACGTGTCCAACAGCCCTGCGCGCCCAGATACCAGGGAGCGGGGTAATTGCTGGGTCAGGGAGCAGACTAATTGCTGGGTGGGGCTGGATAAAGCGCAGCCTGTTTTAGCAGAGGAGATAGAGCTTCAGAACACTGTGTACCAAGACAGTAAATGGTAAAGTGAGTGAAAATCTGCTGTTATATTATTAAAATAACTATATATTACAGTTGAATTTTTAAGTTATTATTATTTCCAACTTGTCTTCGTGGAGATGTCATTGCGTTGCCCAGAATGTTCCACAGTATGGCAATAAAGGTGGATTGTATAACTTTTCTGATGGAGGGTCCGTCAAATGCTTTTCTCCTTGGAGATTATTATTATTATTATTATTGCTTTATCTGAAATGTTTCACAGTGTGGCATTAAACCTTTCTAGCTTCATGGAGACCAAACCAGACCAAGTTACAGGTCAGATCTGTGGAGAGGCGACCCCGCTCACAGTCAGAATGAGTGTTTTCCTAGGTATTTTTGAGCTATAAAACCATCTGTAATTGAATAAATGCAAGGTAGAGCTGTTTAATGTCATACTGTGGAACAGTCCAGGCAGGGCAATGACATCTCCATGGAAACAAGCAGGTGAGGGACTCGCTATCCAAAAAGTTACATAGTATATCTTTAAAGGTCCCATTTTACACAACATTGACTGAGCTTTAAGACTGGACTTGTGTTTTGTTTATTTCCCATATGTTTGAATATTAGTCTGTTTACATCTCCAAAGGTCAAAACGCTCTGTTTCACCTTATGATGTCATGAAGTGGTAGTTTTCACGTTAACAGCTCCTTTTAACTTTCAGAAGAATAGCAGAGATTTGGTAGAGATCGGCAATTCCAGGGCTGAAATCATCCAAATGATTCTAGTGAAGGTGTGTGGAATTTAAAAACACAGTGGAGCACTTCCTGTATTACCGCATGACATCACAAGGTGGAACAGAGTGTCTCCAGTTTTAGAGAAGAACTCAGCCTAAATATGGAGGGCGTGTGTGTTTGTTTGTGATGAGGAAAAAACATTAGAACATAGATAGAAAAAAAGAGCCCATATTACACTATTTTTTATCAGAACCAAGGCAAGCAAGACAGATCTATTTAAAGCCACACTGCGGAACATTCCAGGCAAAACAATAACATCTCCATGGAGTGAAGCAAGAGGTGGACGCTCCATCAGGAACGTTACACAGACACAGTCGGTTAAAGACTGAGCGCCCACTAACCGAAGGTGCAAACTCCTCCATAAGGGAAAACAGCTGCTCTATCTCGCATTGTTCCACAAACAGGATGTACACTGCGCCAAAAACACACATGAAGAAGAACAATGCGGCCCAACAGCTCCAAACAATCCTCAAATTTACACGTTCCAACCCCACCAACCCATCCTGAATTTTGTTTTTTTTTAGCGGAGTGGGCCGGTCCGTGAAAATATTGCCTGACTTTTTTTTTTTTTGTTTACATTCTTTTACATATACATATAACAAAAGTGCAATCATAACAGAAATAACAACAAAAAAACATTTGCCCAGAAAGGAGTGGGAAGAAGAAAACGTATTTAATCCCACCCCGTCTTCTAATTTAACATAACAAGCTTTTTTTTGGCATTCTTCAGACATGGCGCTAACCGGTCCATGGCGCAAAAAGAAAAAAAAAGGTTTGGGAACCACTGAACTACATGATACCCCAATATTAAACCTGTCTGGTGTATTTTAATATGAACAGAACGGTTTTGGGGCGACGCCAGGTCCACACGTCGTGACTGAAAAGGAAATAGTTGTGCTTAAAATACAAAGAATGTGTGTAATTGGGTTTTTGCAGCTTTAAAGTTTCTTCATCAAAAACACACCTGGAGTTTTGTTTTGCCACACCCATAATTTTTTTATTCAATCCAAGCTCTTAAAGATTCCTGACGTTGTAAAATATTATACCCTTATTATATTATTTAAAGCATTCAACAATTTACTACTGAGTAATCTACAAAGCTTGTTCAAAATGAGAGAGAGAACTCATAATTTAAGAGGGGATGGACATTTCAAATTGCCCAATGTTCGAATTACCCGTAAACGTTTTTGTGCGTCTATACGTGGTGTAAAACTCTGGAACAGTCTGGATACACGTCTCAAGAAATGCCAAAATATCCATAAATTCAACTAGTTATATAAACATATGGTCTGGTCACAGTTTATAGAGAGTGGGTCTGAATATTAGAACAAACTGCCTTCTGTAGTTCTGGTTTATGTTTGTTGTTTCCATTGTTGGTTTCATTTTGTGTTATTGCAGTATGATGATAGTTGTGTTACTGAACTATAACAGTGACTCATTGTCCTCATTGTAAATAGTTCATATGGTCTAATGTCTGCTCATTATGTTAAATTAGAAAAGGAGGTTGGATTGAATAAGTTTTCTTCTTCCCACTCCTTTTTGGGCAAATGTTTTGGTTTTTTTGTTGTTGTTGTTGTTGTTATTTCTGCTATAATTGCACTTTTGTCATATGTATATGTAAAAGAATGTAAATTGCTTCCTTGCCCAAAATAAATAAATAAATAAACATTCACACATGTTTTTCTCTCAAACAAAAAACACCCTGTTCCACCTTGTGATGTCACGTGGTAATGCACAAAGTAAACTCCACTCACTTTCACTGGAGTTATTTGTGCGATTTCAGCCCTGGAGTTGCCGATCTCTACTGAATTAAAAGTAAAAAAGAAGCTGTTAGCGCGAGAACTACCCCTTTGTGACATCACAAGGTGGAACAGAGCATTTTGAGCTTTGGAAATGTAGACAGACTAATAATAATAATAATAAATGTATTTGTGTAATACCTTTAAATCATGTTATAACACTGTTCCCTCATGAAAAACACACTTTATTTTATTCACAGTGGTTTGATGAATCATTCTTTAGTAAGTTTGCGTCTTCCAAGTTTTCAAAAGCACGCAGTTTGGAAATTCCCAGATTTGTAATGTTATAGGTAAAAGGTAAATTCTAAATCTGAGTATTTGTGTCTTTAAACCACGCTCATTACAACTGCATGCTTCTGTTAACACGTGGGAAGAAGCTGCTAAACCGAACTTTTGACTCGTTTATTCAAAATTATTTCCCTCTCCTACCAACAGATGGCGTCCTAACCCCAGTTCCCAGTATAAGGAGCGCATTTTTAGAAACAAGGTGTCTGAAGACATTATTTTTAGTTCTGAAACATGAAATGCAAAAGCAAAGGTGGTGGAGAGTTTAAAGCGTTGCCCAGTGTAACTGTAATACATTTTCAAAGCTCCTGTCAGCACTTTGTGGAATCCTCTGCACTTCGTCCATCCTTAAACACTTTGAATCACTTTAGATACGGATTGTGCAACGGAAACACATCGAGCACTGACAGCCACAAGTTTGGACACACTTCATTTCGTGTTTTTTTTTGTTCTCTTATAGATACATACATTATAAATACAAGACGTCAAATATATGATGCAAGATATTTGGAATTATGCGGAAAAGGAAAAAAGTGAACTATTTTTATATCATATTTTTCATTCAAATCCTCACAGTATCCACGCTTTGCTATGTCGACAGCGTTGCGAACCTTTGGCCTTCTCTCAATGAGCTTCACGATGAATTCTCCTGAAATGGTTTTCACTTCACAGCTGAGCCTCAGGGCCAAGAAAAGCCAAAAGTCCAAAACCAGGGTTCAAAGGAAATGGTGGCTATTTTTAAAGTAGTTTGGAGTTATTTGGACTTTATTTTTTATTTACTTCTTTCCATATGTGTCATTCATATTTTTGGCGCCTTCAGAGAAAATCTACAAAAGAAATAATCAGGGAAATAAAGAAGAAAATTGAAGAGAACTATAAAGAAAATAAAGAAAAAGAGTCCAAACTTTGGACTGGTCGTGCATTTCATCACCATGGTAACTGATGAACATTCTGCCCATACACAAACATGTAGAACACCTCCAGCGTGATGTCACTGCAATAGTAGTAATATTAACAGTAATAATAGTAGTAGTAGAAGTATTAACAGGAATATTAGAAGTAGTAGCAGTAGTAGCAGTAGTAGTAATAGTAGTAGTAGTAGTAGTAGTAGTAGTAGTAGTAGTAGCAGTCAAGAAATGCTAAAAGTACAAACCAGAGGTCAAAGGGTAAAGGCGATTATTAAAACCCTAAAAACAAGTTTGGAGTTATAGTTAGTGCATTTTTTTTTTTACTACAGTTTATTTATAGTTCTGACGCCTTTACTGAAAATCTACAATTCAAATAATCACGGAAATGAGGAAGAAACATGAAAAGTGTGTCCAAACTTTTGACTGTCCGTGTGCTTAGAAGGAGTCCATGTTTTATTCATGGTGATACCGTTGGTTCACCAGGAAGAAACCCAAACACAGACACATTGTATTAGCAAAAACTCCATCTGAAAAACACCAAAACACCAAACTGCGACTGTGCTGACGGCAAATATTTCTGAACATAAGGCCGTCCTAATGTACCCTATGATAAAAACTAATAATACTAATAAAAAGCCTCATGTGGGATGGAGGGAGCAGCTGTGGAGAGTGAGAAAGACGAGTGTTGATGGAGGAGCAGATGCGCCGGCTCAGACTGCACACTGACAATGGAAGGAGATCTGCTTCTGTTTCCTTCACAAACATATGGGTAATAACACACAAGAAAAAAACAGAAAAACACAAAAACAGACAGTGGCTCAGTTAGTTAAAGCGTTCACTGAGCTGAAGGTCGCTGGTTCGAATCTCTATCTCGACGTAAACGTTATCTGTTGAGCTTCAGAAACATACGGGTAATAACACACAAGAAAAAAGCGAAAATAGAAAGGATGGTGGCTCAGTTGGTAAGAGCGTTCACTGAGCTGAAGGCCTTTGGTTTGAATCCCGCTCTTGACGTAAATGTTATTGGTTGAGCTTCAGAAACGTATGGGTAAAAATACATGGGAAAAAAGCGAAAATAGAAAAGAAGGAGGCTCAGTTGGTAAGAGCGTTTGTCCACTAGGCTGAAGGTCGCAGATTCGAATCTCGATATCGACGTAAGCGTTATTGGTTGAGCTTCAGAAACGTACGGGTAATACACATGGGAAAAAAGCGAAAAATGAAAAGACAGTGGCTCAGTTGGTGAGTGTTTGTCTAGTAGGCTGAAGGTTGCTGGTTCAAATCTCGCTCTCGACGTAAACGTTATTGGTTGAGCTTCTGAGATGTATGGGTAATAACACACGGGAAAAAAATAGAAAAACACAAAAATAGACTGGCTCAGTTAGAGCGTTCACTGAACTGAAGGTCGCTGGTTCGAATCCTGATCTTGACGTAAACGTTATTGGTGAAGCTTCAGAAACGTATGGGTAATAATATACAGGAAAAAAGCAAAAATAGAAAAGACAATAGCTCAGTTGGTAAGAGCGTTTACTGAGCTGAAGGTCGCTGGTTCGAATCTCGATCTCAATGTAAATATTATTGGTTGAGCTTCACAAACATATGGGCAATACAGAGGAGAAAAAAAAAAAAAAGACAGCGGCTCAGTTGGTAGAGCGTTTGTCCACTAGGCTGAAAGTTGCTGGTTCAAATCCCGCTCTCGACATAAATATTATTGGTTGAGCTTCAGAAACGTATGGGTAATAAACACACAGAAAAAAATAAAAAAGATAGTGGCTCAGTTGGTAGAGCGTTCATCCACTAAGCTGAAGGTTACTGGTTTGAATCCTGCTCTCGATGTAAATGTTCACTGGCCAACAGGTTGGAGGTGTGATTCCAATTCTCACAGATGAAGGCTGTTCTTGTGTGTGTGATGTCGCTGCAAAGTAGTAGTAGTAGTAGTAGTAGTATTAAAAGTATTAATGGGCGACAGTAGCTCAGTTTGTAGATAGCTTGTCCACTTTGTCCACTGATCTGAAGGTTGCAGGTTTGAATCCCGCTCTTGACATAAACATTATAGGTCCAATGAGATTCATTTGGTCTTCTGATAATTTAAATTATTAGGTTCTTTTTTCAGAGTTTGTTTTTGTACCTGACTGGAGCAAAAATCATTGGGACAGAGGACAACAAACACCGACGCTGGATTACAGAGGAAATCGAAATACAAAAACATGCCCACGGGACTGTAAACCTGGACAAGGGGGCTTTTTTACTCTTAAATTTGAGTAACAAAGCTTATGACATCAGCTGCAAAGTATAAATTGCTTCAGCTTTCCAAACCCGGGCACAGACTATTCTCCCACAGTGTAAAACAGTCCTTTTCTTCATGTACAGTTAAAGTCGAAAGCTCTTGTTCTAAAATGCTCTTGGATGTTTTCTCGGCGTACTTCTGGCAGAACATCACGGCTTTAGTTCATACGCTCAAATGTACAGCATCTGCCTCTGCGTAAGACCCCCGCGATACACGGAGGAACAGTTCTATTCTTGAACTTTGAGTGAGTGAAAACTGTAAACAAAGATATGTGAAAATAAAGACACAGCACAGAAATTTAAATGCAGCATGACTTTTTCACTATTTTTATTTTTTTAAAGGTCCTATGTTACACAAAATGTATTCTTGTGAGCGTTAAGTCATTTTATAATTGTTACCTCATAAAAACATACCCAGAGTTGTGTTTTGTTTCATTCATGTTTGAGTAACTCTATTATTAGTCTGTCGACATCTCCAAAGCTCAAAACGCTCTGTTCCACCTTGTGATGTCATGAAGCTGTAGTTTTCAAGTGAACAGCTCCTTTTACCTTTAGTTCAGTAGAGATCGGCATTTCCAGGTCTGAAATCATCCAAATGATTCCAGTGAAGGTGTGTGGAGGCTAAAGACACAGTTTTAAGGAGTTTTAAACACAGTTTAGTTTAAAAGTCATACAAAATGCAAAAGTACAGGCTGTTTTCTGTCGGTTTAAAGACTTGAAATGACTTGAAGCTCAAAGCAGAGGACCTGGACTTGATTTGGACTTGATGTAAAAGACTTGAAACTTACTTATAACCTATAACCCACCACATTGTCACAAATACTGACCCACTTTTTTCCGTCTTAAATTAGATATTTTAAGTTCAAATCATGTATTCCCCTCTAAAAAGTACTTCGATAATCTTGTGTGTATTCTTGTGAGTACTCTTGGTGCTTTGCGGTTCTTAACTCCGTCATGTGGGACAAAGATCTTAAGACGCGTACAGCATCTCCTCTCTGTCTCATCTCCAAACTCGTCCTCTCCTCTTCTCCTCTTCATCCTTTTCTTCTTTCTCGTCTTCTTGATGCGGTCGTTTCAAGCCTCCTCCTTCTGCCAAACAAAGAGCGTTTTTCAATTTTTAATGCGGCGCCCCCTTACAACAAGAGCAGTAATGACGCGCGTTCGACCGGGTTTTTATGTAACCACTCGAAATTAACAATTCAGAATTACAGCGAGGACAGAGATGGAGCCTGTGTGTACGCTGAGGCTGGGGAATCTCATAGAACAATTAGACAAACGAGGCTGATTGACTTTTGTTTCATGAAGATGCAGCGGTTTAAGTCGGTGATAATATTGTATTGTTGGACATTCTCGATGATGATGATGTAATTATAAACGTGACAGTTCAAACTGATGTGGGGAAAGTACTGAATAAAACAAAATTTAACTATGATTGATGATGATCTCCCCAACAGTTTTCTACAACTCCTCTGTACCTGCTAACACACTGAGCAGGTTTTGAAACTTTTGTTTTATGAGCTCAGTTTTTAACATCATATCAAGGGATTTTAACCAATTAAGAAGCGCAACATGTGCAGTTCAAAGGACACGAGTAAGGGACTATTGGATTTTGTGAAATGTTTTTCTCGTTTCCATGGAGACTGTGCAAGAGTCTGCTAAGGAGCTAGGCTTTTTACACCGTATGTCGCAGCAAATGTGGCAGAAGACCTTCCATAGGAAATACTTTGAGGGAATGAACCATTTCATCACCAACAGAAACACCAGAGCGGAGTAAGAGTGAGGCCTTTCCTGTTGTGTTCACCTGGCGCCCCCTGGACCTGCTCACCTTCTCTCAAACTGAAAACACTCTGTTCCACCTTGTGATGTCATGTAGTAATACAGGAAGAGCACCACTGTGTTTTTAAACTCCATACACCTTCACTAGCATCATTTGAATCATTTCCTTGGAATTGCCAATCTCTAATGAACTAAAAGGTAAAAGGCTGTGTCGTTTCTCACCTGTCTCTGCTTGGGTTTCCCGCACCGGTGGGATGTTGTAGGAAGAATCCAAAAACCAGGCTCTGCTAGTGTTAATACTGTTTATTACAAAAACAGAGTATAAGCCCATTACAGACAGAGGGTCCGGGCGCCTCAAAGCCAAAGTAGAACACCCCGAACAAAGGATTTGCCCACATATATGTAGCTTTCTATAGGACATCCCACCGTAATGTGACTACTTCTATATGTCCGAGATACAGACTTAAACATTCCAGATGTTTATTAGAGTCAGGGGTCTCTCGGGCCACCATGACAGATTAGAATGCAGAGACCTCATAACTTACTTAAAGGGGCTGTATGGTTCTCAAGGTTCAACAGGTAAAGCAGATAGTACTGTTGCATTTAACTTGAAAACTACCACTTCATGACATCACATGGTGGAACAGAGCATTCTGAGGTTTGGTACTGTAGACAGATTAATAATAAAGGTTTATTCAAATGTGTGACTAAAACAAAACACAACTGCAGGTCTGTTTTTGAAGAGGTAACAATATAATAATAAATAAAGAGTCTGTTTTGTGTAATATAGGACCTTTCATGCATACACAACACCAGAGCTAACGACTCTGCCACCTCCATATCTGTCACAAACGCTCTGCTCTCATTATAACAGCTCGGTGAATATTGACGGACTTGCTCTGTGAACTCTGCTCCTCTGGATCTGACACTTACAAACGTGTGCATTGATCCTGCGTCAGTTTTGAAGGACTTAAACAAACAGGACTTAATGATCATTGACGGAGCGCTGCTATGAAGACCTCACTGGAGTTTAGAAGATGTCCCAGAGGAGACCCTGTCCACATCAGAGCGACAGGAGAGGAGCTGACAGGAGCGCCAGGCAGCGGTGAGTGACAGGGCATCAGAGCTTTAAAAAATCATATCATCTACATCAATTAAAGGGGCAATATGTTACTTTGCTCGTGGAGAGCATGTCACCTACTTTTTTAACATGTTCCACAGTAGGACATTAAAGGGGCCATCCCTATGGCAACAGAGTAGTTGGTTGCTCTTGTGGCTACCTGGCTCACGCAATGAGCAGTTTTTAACACCATATCATGGGATTTTAACCTCCTAAGAAGTGCAGCAGGTGCAGTTCAAAAGTCAAAGGACACAAGTAAAGGACTGTTGGATTGTGTGAAATGAACTGTTTGTTTTTCCCGTATCCATGGAGACCGTGCAAGAGGCTAGCTATGAACATTTGAGATGCAACAGACTTTTCACACCATATGTGGCAGCAAATGAGGCAAAAGACCTTCCAGAGGAAATACTTTGAGGGACACCAGAGCTGCTGTCCTGTTGTGTTCACCTGGCGCAAAGGAGGGAAACTTTTGGCTCTTCCTTTTGGAATCATGGGGCGACAGTAGCTCGGTTGGTAGAGTGTCTTCCACAGATGACTGCTGTTGTTGTGTCCTTGAGCCAGACACTTTACCCACATCGCCTTCAGTGTCGGCATGCACTGGTGATTGGGTGAATGGTTCCTTGATGTGAAGTGCTTTGAGTGCCTTTGAAAGTGGCAAATCACTGTTTAAAAATGTGACCATTTACCACTTACCATGATTTTTGCAGACAGATTCTATGGAACATTTCAAAGAGTTGAGAAAGAAGTTAGATAGATAGATAGATAGATAGATAGATAGATAGATAGATAGATAGATAGATAGATAGATAGATAGATCATAATTTCCATGTCAGAGAAGATGTACGCAATGCACCAGAAAAGGTCTTCTCCTCCTCTCCCACCTCTCCTTTCCTCTCCCCTCCTCACCCTCTCATCTCCTCTCTTCCCCTTTCCTTTCCTTTCCTTTCCTTTCCTTTCCTTTCCTCTCCTCCCCCTCTCCTATCCCTCTGCTCTGCTCTCCTCTCCTCTCCCTCGCCTCTCCTCTTTTTCTCGTCTCCTCTCCTCTTCTCCTCCTCTCTCCTCTCCCCTGCTTTCCTCTCCTCTTCTCCCCTTCTTCCCTCTCCTCCTCTTCTCTTCTCCCCTGCTTTCCTCTCGTCCCCTCTCCTCCTCTCCTCCTCTCCCCTGCTTTCCTTTCGTCCCCTCTCCTCCTCTCCTCCTCTCCCCTGCTTTCCTCTCGTCCCCTCTCCTCCTCTCCTCCTCTCCCCTGCTTTCCTCTCGTCCCCTCTCCTCCTCTCCCCTGCTTTCCTCTCGTCCCCGAGTATAGAAAAATACAGAAAAGTATTGAAAATGTGCTGCTTTTATCGGCGCGGCTCTAATGGACCTGAGAAGCACTCAGGCGTTTCAGTCCAGGCCAAGGACAGAGGCGTACAGTTCAGAGCCGAGACAGACGCAGACTCCGGTCCTGTCCGTGTCTCCGTGTCTCCGTGTCTCCGTGTCTCCGTGTCTCCGTGTCTCCGTGTCTCCGTGTCCTGTCTCACACCTGGACCGTACGGGGCAGAGGTTCATTATCAATCAATGTTTATTTATAGAGCCTTTTACAATGATGTCCTCAAGGTGCTTTCCATTCAAATCAAGAGAAAATTGAAAAAAAAAAAATACGCAAAAATATTAAAAGGGCCCATAATACTTATATAATAATAATATTTTCAAATTTATGTTACTTGGACACAGTAGCTCACACATCAAAATAAATTACACAGATTAAAAAAAATATATATATAAAAATGGTAATAAACTTCTAAATTAGTAGCAATAAAAATAACAATAAATTGGTATTAATAAGACATAAATTATAAAAATGTATGTACAGTATGTAAAAGAAAATTCTGTTTATAACGTTGTTTCCTCATCACAAACAGACCTGGAGTTGTGTTTTGTTCATTATTTATTCACACATGTTTAACACACAAATCCGGCATATTTTTATTTATTTATTTTTTTCTGAAACTGAAAACACTCTTTTCCACCTTGTGATGTCACGTGGTGATATATAAAGTGGTTAAAGGTGCATTGTGTAACTCTTCTGGGGGAAGGTCCGTCACGTCGTCATGGAGATGTTATTGCTTTGTCTAGAACATTCCACGATAGAGATTAAACCTATGTCAAGGGAGACAACTATAGGCTACATTACAGGTCAGATCTGTGGAGAGGCGCACCTATTCACAGAGGGAATTATTGTATTTTTGAGCAATAGAAACACCCGTAATGAATAAATACTATACGGATATGTTAAATGTCATACCATGGAACATTCCAGGCAAAGCAATAACATCTCCATGGTGACAAGCAGGTGATGGACCTTCCACCAGAAAAGCTGCGCAATGCACCTTTAACTGTGTTTTTT
Source organism: Taenioides sp. WSHXM2023 (assembly GCA_029959045.1). NCBI lineage: Eukaryota > Metazoa > Chordata > Actinopteri > Gobiiformes > Gobiidae > Taenioides > Taenioides sp. WSHXM2023. The sequence continues at coordinate 20,551,810 of CM057087.1, forward strand.
AAACTCCACATACCTTCACTAGAATTATTTGGATAATTTCAGCCCTGATATTTCCGATCTCTACTGAACTAAAGGTAAAAAAGTAGACGCTAACGTGAAAACTGACCACTTCATGACATCACAAGGTGGAACAGAGCGTTTTGAGCTTTGGAGATGTAGACAATAAAGAGTTACTCAAACGACAACAGGACTAAAGAAGTTATATCGGGTTTAAACCAGGACTACTGATACTTTGTAGTGACATCAGCATGCTGGGGGTTCTACCTGTATCTCTATGGTGCAATGTTCAGCTGTTACCATGGAGACAGGGTGCGCAAATTACCCAGACACTGTCAAAATAGAAACTCAAGATACAAATACAAAATGGATTTAAAGAGCACATTTTCAGGAGCCTGTGATCAGTGTAAGTGTTCACGCTCCCATTAAGGTTTGATTTTCAACAAAAAAGGCGACTGTAACACAAATCGGCTCCAACCCAGTCAGTTCTTTCTGGTCAGATTGTGTTTATATAAAGAGCAGTTTAAAGTCTTAACTTGAGTGACAGAGCTTCAGACAGAGCAGTGCTTATAGTTAGCGTCACACTCCCGGGGAATGTGGATGGCATCAGCTGCAGCGTATGACCAGTCAGAAATAAACAAACAAAAAAGAAAAAAAAAAAAGATTGATTTACTTGTTTCTGTTCAAATCTTTATTTAAATCACTATATTTGAAGCTTTATTAGTTCTCAAAATCACAAAATACTTTTACTTTTTACTCTTGAAGTACATTTTGAAACAGGTACTTTTATACTTCAACTTAAAGCTGCATTGTGTAACTTTTCAGGTGGAGGGTCTGTCAAATGCTTTTCCCCATGGAGATGTTATTGCTTTGTCTGGAATGTTTCACAGTATGGCATTAAACCTTTCTGTCGTCATGGAGAACAAACCAGACCAAGTTACAGGTCAGATCTGTGGAGAGGTGACCCCGCTCACAGTCAGTGTTTTTCTAGGTATTTTTGAGCTCTAAAACCACCTGTAATTGAATAAATGTAAAGTAGAGCTGTTTAATGTCACACTGTGGAACATTCCAGATAAAGCAACAACATCTCCATGGAGAAAAGCATTTGATGGACCCTCCACAAGAAAAGCTACACAATGCAGCTTTAAGTAAATTTTTTTAGACAGCTCCACTCAAACAGTGAGAGATACAGTACTACATTCGTACTATAATACTCCCTACAACTGTACAACAACTCACCTTTATCAATCAATCAATCAATCAAATTTTATTTATAAAGCGCTTTTCATACAAAAATGTAACACAAAGTGCTTTACAGTGATTAAAAACAACCCCACAATTTCCTTCCACCCACCCAACCAGCCCCAGAGCTGCCTGACCCCACACAACCAAGCAACCCAAACAGTAAGACACACATACATGCATGCGCACACACACACACGCACACACACACACACACACACACACACACACACGCATACACACACGCATACACACTCTCTAACATGCTAAAATACATAAAACTACACATAGTAAAATGTGAGGCTGAATACAGGCGAACCAGCTGAGAAAGCACCACCAGAGGAGCCGTCTACACCAGGAGCAGAGAGTCGTCCACCTCCACCAGGAACCGCCACAGGGCCCCCGGAGAGAAGAGGCCCAAGCACCGTCCCTCCACCAGGAGTCCACGGGACAGACCCCGGCAGCCGCGGCCGACCACTGCTCCCGGTGAAGAGGGCTCCTACAGAGGAAACACTGGAAAACCTAAAAATGATAAAAGAATATGAGTTCAAGCTAAAAATAAATGAATAAAATATGAATAATAAAACAAGTAAAAGTATAAAATTTCAATCAAAGGCCAAGCTAAACAGGTGGGTCTTGAGCCTACTCTTAAAAACATGAACGTTCTCTGCAGCCCTGAGGTCCTTTATGTAACAGATAATACTCCCTACAACTGTACAACAACTCAATCTTAAGTAACAGATAACCTTATGCCCTGTCAGTCAGCAGAGTATTTACACTGTCGTTCTTGTCTCTTGTTTATAGCTGTGATTTTATAGTTTATTTTATATTTTATTACTTATTTTTCTATTTTATTTTGACTTGTACATATACATTTATTTTTATAATTATGTCTCATTTGACACGTGTCTCTTGCTCTTTTTGCTACACCATCTATTTTTGTTACTCTCTGTTATTATATTATATTGTGATGTTTGAGCTGCTGTGTCCAAATAATTTCCCTTGTGGATCAATAAAGTTTGTTTAAGTCCAAGTCCAAATCTAAGTCCACTTTAACAAAACGTAGTACTTCTTCTTCCACCACTACAATATAATTAAATGTATAGATTGACAGACCTTCACTGGAGAAACTGTGTGTGTGTGTGTGTGTGTGTGTGTGTGTGTAATGTGTACGTGTGTACGTGTGTGTGTGATCTTGCTCATGATGTTGACGTGTTTGAAGCTTTGTTCTTTCTCTTTCTCTGTGCAGACCGGACGTGTTATTTCTATCGATACGTGACTTTTATTCTCTGGAGTTTCAACCGCAGACTCCAATTAGAACCGCTAATCACCGCAACACACACCACACAACGCATACCGCACAACACACAACACACTGAACCGAACTGGGCAACGCAACAACATCGCCATGGAAACAAGCAGGAGGGAGGCGGGCTCTCGGTCATAAAGTTACGTAGTGTAGATTTCATTTTGGGTTTGTTTTTTTTTGTTAGGACGACAGTAGTTGAGTTGGTCGAGCGTTTGTCAACCGATCTGAAGGTTGGTGGTGCGAATCCCGCTCTTGACATAAACAGATGAATGCTGTCGTTGTGTCGTTGGGCAAGTCACTAAACCCACCTTGTCCCCAGTGTCTGCGCATGCAAGTGAAAGGTGAGATGTGGAAAAATGCTGCATAAAAATAGGAACAAGCCACTCCCCTCCAAGAAAAAAATAAAATAAAATAGAACAACTCAAAATTAACAATCGACAAACAACAAACGGCACTTATATTTACGCAGAGATCCAGTTGTGTGATGTAACTGTTATTTATCCATCAAATCACGACTGAGCGGCTCCGTGTGGATAAAAGTTCAAACATTAGGAAACGTTCGGTCAAAATCAGCCTCTAAATTCTCTTTATCCTTCTCTCCCCTCTCTCTCTCCCTCCTCTCTTCCTCCTGTCTCCCTCCTCTCTTTCTCCTCTCTTCCTCATTTCTTCCCCCTCTCTCTTTCTCCCTCCTCTCTTCCTCATCTCTTCTCCCTCTCTCTCCCTCCTCTCTCTCCCCCTCTTCTCCTCCTCTTCTCCCCCCTTCTCTCTCCCCCTCTTTCCCTCCTCTCTCCCCCCTCTCCTCCTCCTCTCTTCCTTCCTCTCTTCCCCCTCTCTCGCTTTCCTTCTCTCTTCCCCCTCTTTCTCTTCCTTCCTCTCTCCTCCTCCTCTCTCCCCTCTCTCTTCCACCTCTCTCTTCCTTCCTCTCTCCTCCTCCTCCCTCCCCTCTCTCTTCCACCTCTCTCTTCTTTCCTCTCCTCCTCTCTCTCCTCTTCTCCTCCCCCTCTCCCTCCCCCCTCTCTGCTGTATTGCTGAGAGCGCCCCCTGTCTGCTCGTGGCCTGGCTGGTGTTTTTGTTGTGTACTTGTTGGCGGGTCGAAGTCGGGCGCTCACATCAGAGGAGGCCATTGATCGGGCGCTCTCCGAAGCGTCCGTATAGATCTGCTGTTCCTTCTCTCGCTCCGCCTGTCCACACCGTCTGGGAGCTACGCTGACAGAACGCCAAACGCACTCACACGGAAAAGAGGTGGAGAAGACATGTTTCTGCGTGTTTACTGGTGTTATGGGAGGAGAATTATCATGAGGCAACGCAGTTATGAAGTACACGTAGTAAAGTACTGTACGTAAAGGTGCATTGTGTAACTTTTCTGGTGGAGGGTCTGTTTTTGCCCATATTAAACAGCTCCACTTTACATTTATTCAGTTACAGGTGGTTTTAGAGCTCAAAAATACAGAGAAAAATAAACATTCTGACTGAGCGGGGTCGCCTCTCCACAGATCTGACCTGTAACTTGGTCTGGTTTGGTCTCCATGAAGAAGAAAAGCTTCTGAAGAACCCTCCACCAGAAAAGTTACACAATGCAGCTTTAAGTTGAATTTTTAAGTATCTGAGGGCTCAAATTACACTATTTTCTGATTTATGTTACAATGTTGTTTCCTCATCACAAACAGACCTTGAGTTGTGTTTTGTTTCATTTACACATGTTTAACACACAAAAAAAAACAAATTGAAAATACCCTGTTCCACCTTGTGATGTCATGTGGTGATACAGGAAGTGCTCCACTGTGTTTTTAAACTCCACACACCTTCACTGGAATCATTTGGGTCATTTCAGCTCTGGATTTGCCAATATCTACTGAACTAAAGGTAAAAAGAGCTGTTCACTTGAAAACTACAACTTCATGACATCACAAGGTGGAACAGAGCATTTTGAGCTTTGGAGATCTAAACAGACTAATAATAAAGAGTTACTCAAACATGAATGAAACAAAACACAACTCCAGGTCTGTTTTAGAGGAGGGAACAACATTCTAACACGACTTAAACGTCATAAGAATCCATTTTGCATAATATCGGACTTTTAAACTTGGAATCTTTATCTTTTCCTGCATTTGTCAGACTGTTTTATTTATTTATATTTGTTTTAGGCAAAAGGAACAGATCCGACTCAGTGATGTGGACTACAGTTCACCTCAGCACGGGAACGCCTAATTACAAACCTACACAATGAATCAAATCTGATGGATAAAACACACATGCTGAAGTCAGCTTTTATTCCATGTTTTATATTGTGCTACATGTCTGATTTGCTGCATTATAATAAAAGACTCTGTAGCAAAAGGAGAAATTCAATTTTTTGTCCAGTTGACCAAGTGAATTTCTCCTTTTGCCATGGATTTTACCTGGACGACTGAGGGATTCTACACACAAAAAGGTTCTGTACCTGTTTTTTTTTTTTACTGTCTTAAAATGTCTGATGTTTTTGTACGCTGAAAAACTTTTGTTGGTTGTATCAGGTGCTATAAAAAGAGTTCTGTCTTATATATACTGTTGTTATGTCCTTAGGCAAGACACTTCACCCACGTTGTCTAGTATGAGTGTGGAGTGTGTGTGGCTACAGTCGTATATCACTCCCACTGTGTATGGAATAAATGAATAATGCAACGTAACGCAACATCCCCCAAGTTGAGTCGGTCCATGTCGCTGTGCTGCTTTAGTTAGAGCTCAAAGGTCCAATATTACACAACACTGACCACGTTTACATGATGTTTTTTTAATTCAGAATTAATTGTTCCCGAATTAAATAGTTCAGAATTAAATTATTCTCCCTCGAGTTTACGTGGAAATAATAATTCTCAATTGAGGTTTTCATGGAAAACACGTTAAATCGGCTTTATTTAATTCCGCTCATTGTCTGGCGGTCGGGAAGGGTTCTGATTGGACAGGGACACGAACGGATTTACGTCAACCGGAAGAAAACGCACACTTCAGCTGCTACCGGCTTTTTGTCATCTGTCTATCTGTTTAGTGTTTTTATGTTTTCTACCATCCACTTTTTTCATTATTTGTAGTTCTTCCAGTGAACTTATTAAGATAATTTCGGTTTGAGACCAACGTTTGCTCCGGGCGCCGCCTCGCAGTGCGTCATCGCATCAGAAGGACGACCCAACGAGCGCAGAACGACCGGAATTATTTTTAAGCAGAATAAATGTTTACATGATCAATTCAGCTTTAAATGAGAATAAACCACCCACTTAATTAATAATCATTTTCTTTAGGAATTAAGTGTTTACATGGTCTTTTTAAAGCAGAATTAACTTTTATTTGGAATTAAAGCTCTCATGTAAACGTGTTATAATGTTGATTACCTGGAGCAGTTTAGTTTGTTAAAAGTATTTCTGACCCCAAAATTAGTCTCTAAACTGTGTAATTTTTGTTTTGATTGGAACAGAAAGTAGAAAGAAAATAGAAGGTCCTATATTACTTAAACCTGTGAGGTTTAAGTCATGTTGTAATGTTGTTACCTCATCAAAAACAGACCTGGAGTTGTGTGTTGTTTCATTCGCACATGTTTGTGTAACCCTTTATTATTAATTGTGTGTAGAATCCCTCAGTCGTCCAGGTAGAATCCAGGGCAAAAAGAGAAATTCAATTTGTCAACTGGACAAAGTTTATTTGGTCGAATACACGTTTCGCAGCTCATCCAAGCTGCTTCTTCAGTTCTGGTGGACACTGCCTTATATCTGCCTGAAAGGGGCACTAACTACAATGAAATTACTCTGAGACTACCACACCTATTTGTTTACAGTTTCTGTTAGTTAGGTATTAGTCTGTCTACATCTCCAAAGCTCAAAACCCTCTGTGAAGGTCAGGGGAAGGTATTATTTCACATTTCCTCAGGAGTAGTGGGCGTGCAGTCCCAGGGACCCATCTCCAGATTTTGAGCTCGTCTTGGTCAGGACCACCTTCGCTGGAGGATTTGACCCATGGTGCATGTTTTGGGTTGATGGGGGAACCCAGAGTGCCCAGAGGAAACCCACCCAGACACAGGGAGAACATGCAAACTCCACCCAGAAAGACCCAGACGACAAAGGAATCAAACCTGGAACCTTCTTGCTTTGAAGCGTGAGTGCGGCCACTGTGCTGAACCTTCCACCTGTTCCATACTGTGATGTCATGAAGTGGTAGTTTTCAGCTCCTTTAGTTCAGTAGAGATTGGCAATGCCAGGTCTGAAATCATCCAAATGATTCTAGTGAAGGTGTGTTACCATATGACACAAGCAAAAACATGCTCCATAGGTAAAAAAAAAATCCTCCAGCTGAGGTCTGAGCAACAAGATCATGAAGATGGTCCCTGGGCGCCTTCATGTGCTGCCCACTGCTCCTGAAAGGATGGGTCAAATGCAGAAGGATATGCTACAGGGATAATAAAGGATAAAACAAAAAAAAAAGGTGGGGCATAGTGTTTTTTTTATTTGTTTGAGGTAAGAAAAATGAAACAAAACACAACTCCAGGTATGTTCAGGTGCACTCTTTTCTACATTTTGATGTCATGTAGTAAAGCAGAAAGTGCTCCACTGTGTTTTTAAACTCCACATACCTTCACTAAACAGTAGCTCAGAGCGACAGTAGCTCAGTTGCTAGAGCGTTTGTCCACTGATCCAAAGGTTGGTGGTTCAAATCCCGCTCTCGACCTAAACATCATTGGTTGAGCGGGCAGATCCACTGACCCACAGGTGATAAATGTGGTCGTTGTGTCGCTGTGACACTAAACCCACCTCACCAGTGTCTGCGCACACTGAAGTATGAATGGGTCACTAGTTCCTTGTTGTAAAGCGCTTCGAGTGCCTTGAAGGTGGAAAAGCACTGTATAAAAATGTGACCTTTTACCATTTGGATCATTTCAGCCCTGGAACTGCCAATCTCTACTGAACTAAAGGTAAAAGGAGCTGTTCACTTGAAAACTACAGCTTCATGACATCACAAGAGGAAACAAAGCATTTAGAGCTTTCGAGATGTAGCCAGATTAATAATAAAGAGTTACTTAAACATGTGTGTATAAAACAAAACACAACTCCAGGTCTGTTTTTGAGGACAGAACAACATTAGAACATGACTTCAACCTCACAAGAGTCAATTTTGCGTAATATTGGACCTTTAATGACTTTCTAATCCAATCAAAACAAAATTACACAGTTTAGAGACTAATTTTGGGGTCAGAAATACTTTTAACAAACCAAACTGGCTCCAGGTAATCTCTTTTACAGTAATATGCATGCAACAGTAGTATTTTCAGGCAGTGTAATACCAGCTCGTGTGTTGCAAAAGCCAAGTTTCCGCTGGCGTCTCTCTCTTTCTCTCTCCCCCCTCCTCTTTTTCCTCACTCGCTCGTCTCTTTCTCCCCCCCCCCCCCCCCCCCCTCCCCGCCTCGCTCGCTCGCTCGATGTTTTCCCGGGCGACTTAGGTTCGGACACAGTTTCCATGGAGACGTGTCTGTGAGCGCTGCAGATGAACAAGAAGCAGGAAAAACACACACACACACACACAAAATGGACGCCTATCTTCATTTAGAGAAATCTCACCTCAGATGATTCACACCGGGTTTGAAGTCCAGAAAAGTCCAATGTGTTTTTTTTTCCTTTTTTCTTTTTTTTTTTTTTTTTTCTTTTCCAAAGTCTGAAACCTCAAAATTCTCACAAGTAAAGAAAATGAAATGAAGCAGCTATCAGTGACTTGGAGCGAAAAGCAGAGAAGCACAAGGAGAAAAGGAAGTTAAATAAAATGTTTTCAGTGAGAGGAAAGTGACGCAAGTGGAGCCAATTAAAAACATTTACAAAGAGTCCGTTTGGTTTTTACTGTTGATTTAGTGGCCACAGCATTGCAATTATTGTTACTGAAAACTATTTGGTCTGCAGTGTGTTTTGTTTCATTCACACGAGTGGTCCGCATCCCCAAAACACCTTGTGATGTCATTAAGTGTTTCTTTTTAGTTTTAAAGGGCCCATATTACGCTATTTTAATTATCTATTATTTAGTTAACTGCTATTTTTGGCCTCAACTAAGCTGCTTTTCTCTTCCTTAACTGTAAATTGTTGCTTTCACTATTTTTTTTTTTTTTTTCTTTTACTAACTTCTGCTGGTGCATCGAGGAGTGAAGCCGTTTCAGTGAGGCTAAAACAATTTCTGTATGTATGATCAAAATGATTCTAGTGAAGGTGTATGGCGTTAGCACTTCCTGTATTACGACTTAATGACATCACAAGGTGGAACAGTATGTTTTCAGAGTTTGTGTGTTGTGAATTAAAAAAAACAAACACAACTCCAGGTGTGTTTGTGATGTGGAAACAACATTAGAACATAGTTTAAAGAAGGGATTTTATGTACATTTTTTGTTTTTGTTTCTTCCATGTTATAACGTTGTTCCATCATCAGAAACACGCCTGAAGAGGTTTTAGAGTCATCCATGCATGTTTGAGTAATCTAGAGCTCTTTCCTCGGCTGTATTCCAACGCTGTTTACGGTTAGCTGTAAGATTCTATACAAAGCTCCGCCCACAAGCCTACGTCACCCTCTCTTTCTCTTACTCTGTCTCTTTCTTTCTCTCTCTCCTTCTCTCTGTCTCTTGCTCTCATCCATGCAGGTTTGAGTAATCTAGCGATCTCTCCTGGGCCCTATTACAACCCTCTTTATGTTTAGCTGTAAGATTCTGTACGAGGCTCCACCCACAAGCCTACGTCATGCTCCCACACAACAATTTCCATAAATATACAAAAACATGACACAAAACTGCACACAGCAACTTCGCAAACCTGATGCGATGTGCGGTAGTTTCATTAACGGGACGCACACACGCTGATTGTGTTGTGACAGCGCTCTGAAGGGGGAGTGACTTAGCGTGTCAAAAACGCAAGTGTTCATCGCCCATAGAAGTAAAATACCCCCTTTTTAAGGGTGCTCACTGTAACTTTTCTGTTGTTATCGCTTTGTCTGGAATGTTTCACAGTGTGGCATTAAACCTTTCTATCTTCCTGGAGACCAAACTTGACGAAGCTACATGCCAGATCTGTGGAGAGGCGACCCCGCTCACAGTCACAATGCCTGTTTTTCTAGGTATTTTTGAGCTCTAAACCCACCTGTAATTGAATTAAATGTAAAGTCGAGCTGTTTAATGTCACACTGTGGAAGAAACAAGCAGGTGACGGACCCCCAACTGAAAAGTTACACAGTGCACCTTTTAAAATAGTGCACTATAGTCCCATTTAAACCTTGTAAATTCCATATTTAATCTCCCGTCTCTTCCTCACCTCGGCTACAGCCCCGTGCTCCTCTGTTCTCCTCATTACAGCTCTCTCCTGCATAATAAACTCTCCTTTAATAGCTTTTTACAGGCGATTATCTGTGTGTACATTTGCTTTAAGCCAGCGTAGCCCCATTAGGAGCTTCGTCGCCAGTCTTCGAGAATACATCGCTAACATATGCTCTACCCTCTTATGCTTTTTTTTTTTTTTTTTAGACTTTCTCCATAAACACAAGTCTGTCTGAATGGTCGTTGAATAGTCTGTTTTTAAGTGCGTGTAATCCGTCCAAAGGGTTACACAAGCTTTTGCAGATCGGGCTAATTGCGGACGCACAGAGGAGGCTTTGAAAGAGCTGTTTAATATTTATGCTGCAGAGTTTTGTATTGTGAAGTCCACTCCACTTTGGACTCAAACTTGATCAAACTCACGACTGTTACGTAAAAAGGTCTGGGTCTGGTTTAGATCATACTCAAAGCGATATCTTTTGTGTTTGCCATAGACTTTAGGTATAAATGGTAGAGATCTCGTGAGAGAAAATCGCCACAAGATCGTCCATGCATGAGAAAAATAAACTCGTGAGGTTTTATTTCCCATTTAAACTGGACAAAAATGGGTTAAGCGCTGGTGAGGTGCATCTTTGAGAATCTTCAGGATGATTTCAGCCCTGGAACTGCCCATCTTTACTAAACTTAAGGTAAAAGGTAGCTGAAAACTACAGCTTCATGACATCACAAGGTGGAACAGAGCGTTTTGAGCGTTGGAGATGTAGACGACTAATAATGCAGGGTTGCTCAAACGTGTGAACGAAACAAAACACAACTCTAGGGATGTTTTTGAGAAGGTAACAACATTCTAACATGGCTTAAACCTCACAAGAGTCATTTTTGTGTAATTTAGGGAATGTGCACTGTTACCTAAGTTTGGTTCACAACAAATTCAATATTTGCCTGGAAAATTAAATAAAATAAGTCACATTCAAGCTTTAATACTTTTAATACATTTTCCGGTAGAGGGCAGAGGTCAGTGTGTTTTGCAAATCTCCAAATGGAAAAGTGACTAAACTTTCTACATTAATTGTACGTCTTAAAGTGTTTTCATCTGACAAGGAGCAGAGCTTAGGTAAGGGCAATGCTTCTTGATGATTTGATGGAAATAAAAATGTCAAGTTTTTATGCTAACATAAAAGACGCTGAATGAATACTGACCATAAAATCAGGTCAAAACAATCTTTAAATGTGCATTGTGGAACTTTTATGGTCAGGCAAAAACAATCTTTAAAAAGGGCTACAAAAAGAGAAGAGAAAGAGTTTTTAACCTCCATACACCTTCTCTAGAATCATTTGGATGATTTCAGCTCTGGATTTCCCCATCTTTACTGAACTAAAGGTAGGTAAAAGGAGCTGTTAACTTGAAAACTACCGCTTCGTGACATCACAAGGTGGAACAGAGCATTTTGAGCTTTGGAGATGTAGACAGACGAATAATAAAGAGTTATGCAAACATGAAACACAACTACAGGCCTGTTTTTGAGGAGGTAACAGCATTACAACATGACTTAAAGTTCACAAGAGTCAGTTTTTAGTAATATAGGACGTGTAAAAATTCAACTTAAAGGTCCATTGTGTAACTTTTCGAGAGAAGATGTTGTTGTTTTATCTGGAATGTTTCACAGTATGGCATTAAACCTTTCCATCTTCGTGGAGACCAAACCAGACCAAGTTCCACGCAGTCAGAATGTTGTTTTTCTAGGTATTTTTGAGCTCTAAAACCACCTGTAATTGAATAAATGTATAGTAGAGCTGTTTAATGTCATATTGTGGAACATTCCAGGCCGAGCAATGACATCTCCATAGAAACAAGAAGGTGACAGACCCCGAACCGAACCGTTGCAGATTGCATCTTTAAAAATTCAGCTTAACTTCCTCCATATTTGAGTCGTATCTACTTTTCTTTTCTGTGTCCTTTGATGAACACCCCTGCAGAGTCTCTTCTGTAGGAGTAAAAATGCTGTGCTGTGATTGGCTGCGGCCGGCTCTACAGTCCCCTTCTCTGCTCTCTGGTCTCAGAGGGGCGGACATTTTGGGCTTGAGTGCACTTTATGTACCAGCGCTAAGGTTTAATAAAGCTCTCCCTCTCCCTTATTGCTTTGGAACGGGTCACAAGCACAAAGCATTCCATTTTAAACACAATTAAACTTTTAAGAAGCAACTTTCGGAGTCCGTAAAGCGCCGCTGACAAATACCAAAGTTTATGAACCCAGAAGTCTCAATAAATGGACACAAGGAGGAGCGTGGATGCTTCAGAATAAAGGTAAAAATGCTGAGTAATCGAGAATGGATTTGTCCGAAAGCGAAACAAAGAGGAAAAGTGTATCTAAAGGCGCTGTAGCAGATTTTTACTGTAAGAAAAACCTGAAAAACAGTTTGCAGTGATCCAAAGTTATTCCTCACTTACCTTTTGCATTCAGAGCATCCTAATTATTCACCATGATGAGTTTATAAGAGCATTTCTTCATAAAGATCGTGAAGAGATACTAACAACTGTGCACTGGTCACACAGGTGCACTTATAATAATAAAGCCTGACGTGTCACAAACGTTGCCTTAAACACAGCCCTGCCTTAGAACCATGGAGCTATAAAATGGTTAGCACTGAAACTGTCTCACTGTTTGATTAAATGACTAACTAACATTTAATCATTACAAACGCAAATTACAAACAATGACTTGTCCCTAAAAGCAAGTTATTTTTAGACACTTGTGTTGAAACTTAGCGCTGCTGTTGTCGTCTCCTGCTGCACACGCCGCTCACTGGGAATCACCGCACATCTCCCCATCAGGTTCCCATGATGATGACGTGGGTTTATTCAGCCCTGTTTGAGCCCGCTGTGGTCTTCAGTACGCATTCGTAAACCTCTAAAACAACTGGCTGGCTTCTCTGGTTGTAAAAGCGCGTGCAGAAAGCATAGACTGTAATGACTGTAAACCGCGCTCTCAACATTTGCCTCCGGGCCTCCGTAGAAGGGCAGAACAACATGGGACATTCGGAATCGCGGTTATTGCAGTTTGCTCAGTGACCAGGAGAGTGCAGTAAAGGACACCGCCACTACAAGCATGTGGAAAACAGACAGAAATGATGGAAAAACAGGATTATTTTGGCATGCAATGATTTTAGATTTTATTGGGCAACCACTGCTTGCCTTGATTCCCTTGGCCGCACATCACTGCTAAACCAAGTCTAAACCATGTCTAAACCAGGTCTAAATCAGTCTAAACCAAGTCTAAATCAGGTCTAAATCAGGTCTAAACCAGGTCTAAGCCAAGTCTAAATCAGGTCTAAACCAAGTCTAAAGCAAGTCTAAACCAGGTCTAAACCAAGTCTAAATCAGGTCTAAACCAGGTCTAAACCAAGTCTAAACCAAGTCTAAACCAGGTCTAAACCAAGTCTAAAACAGGTCTAAACCAAGTCTAAACCAAGTCTTAACCAAGTCTAAACCAGGTTTTAACCAAGTCTAAACCAGGTCTAAACCAGGTCTAAACCAAGTCTAAACCAGGAGAGGCTGATCTCCCTCTTGGTGTTGCTGGCAGGATCCACATTTCCTTTCTTATCCTCTAAAAATGTCAGATCATGTTTTCTCAATCAACGTTTGTTTCGATCTGAATAGAATCAATCACCTCTTCATCCATGCGCCTCAGCAGAGAGTGCCAGCAGATGGCGCTGTGCCCTGCCTCCTGTGTTCTGGACCCATTAACCCAGCTCACTGAACCCGTCTGGCTGTAATTTCCCCTTTTTTATTTATTTATTTTTTTTTGGAAATGATCAAACCACAAAGGAAATCATCTCCTCACTCACTCGCCAAATTGTCTTTCAGCCCGCGCCCCTGAACCTCTTTTAAAACAAAAAAATAGCAAAGTGGAGAGATATTCCTGCCTGATTTATCCGTTTCACCAACTTTAATCAAAGCACGGCTTCACAAACAGAACGGAACGCCAGGGTAATTGTGCGAGCGCCACTTTGGAAAACCTCTCTCCTCCGTCGCTCAATCTGCACTTTTCAATTAGAAGCAACAGAAAGAATGATCCCGAGCTTATACCTGAAGAGAGAGAAAGAGAGAGAATGATCCTGACCTTATACCTGAAGAGAGAGAAAGAGAGAGAATGATCCTGACCTTATACCTGAAGAGAGAGAAAGAGAGAGAATGATCCCAAGCTTATACCTGAAGAGAGAGAAAGAGAGAGTAAGAGAGAGAGAGAATGATCCTGAGTTTACATCTGAAGAGAGAGAGAGAGATACAAAGATTTAGATTCTAACAGACCTTTCTTGTGTTCGTCAAAAACATTTTACACTGAATTCTATCTACACCTCGGGCTATTTACATAAAATGTATTGACATTACATATACACACTATTTACACTATTTACAAAAACAGACTTCCAAAACAGAGTTGCCTCTCCTTCACAGAGGCTATCACCTCCCCAAAGCCCCAGTGCTCCTCAAAGCCCTCTTCATCACTGTTCATGAACTAGAGGCCAAACTCCAGCCTCAGTCTGGCCTGCACCATCCTGACAAACAGGGCCTCACACTGGTGAGCTCTCCATACAGTATACAGTGTCCGGACGAGCACATAGTCTGTGATGGTTCAGGGCCTGGACCATCAGTTTGTAAAAAGTCTTTCCAGAGGCTGCTTCCAGGGATGCAGACACAGGACAGGACAGCAGGGGGCCTGAGGAGTCCACGAGGTCAGGACTCAGGATGATGGTGGGGAAGAGGTCAGTAGAATCTGGAGACAGTGAGCCAGAGCTGAACCCTCTGAGCAGAGTCCACTCCTGTTCTGTCAGTTGCTGCCTCCAATGACACAGGAGCTGCTCCAGGGTGCGAATGGACCTCAGGCCTAGGTGAGGAGCCAGAGTCTCTGTGTTGTCCATCTCAGGATCTCAGCAGCTGCTCCACAGTGAGGACCCCCCAGAGCTGAAACGGTCACACAGTGCAGGTTGCACACAGCCAGGATGGTCCAGGGGCTCTTTTAGGAACCAGTAGAGTGAGCTATTCTCCTATTGCTGCTTCCTCAGCATGGTCCACACAGACAGAATGCCACGATAGAAAAGAGGGAGGGAGTCCGGTTGGTGGTTAGAGAGGAACAGGTAGGGCTGGGTAGAAAAATCGATTTAATCGATTTCGGATCGATTCCATTTCAATTTCGCATTCACAGGTCATGAGATTGAGTTCTTTTTTTCTTTTTTTTTTTTTTTTTTTCTTCACAATGTAATCTCGTGTGTTGTGTGAGTTTCCTCCCTCAGCCGTCTGGTGGGTGATGACGCAGCTGCGCAGTCGTACGTCGCGTCGTTCAGGCACGTAGCCAAAATGGCTGAGGCAGGGAAAACACCGCTCGGCAAGCTGTCCCAAATGAAATCTGAAGTGTGGAATCATTTCAAGTTTAAAATGACAAAGGACGAAGAGCTTGATAAAACCAAGGTAGTTTGTAAGATATGCCAAGCAGAGCTCAGTTATTGTAGGAATACTACAAACCTCAGAAACCACCTGACAAGGTACCACACTACGCTAACCTTAGCTTCCGACAACACACCGCCTCAACCAAAACAAAAGAAACTGAAGGACCTGCTAGCATTACCATTAGCGTTTCCGCGGGCCATAAAGATAACAGAGGCCATCAAATGAAAGACAGTATCCACTGTTGGCTCACCTGGCAAAGCACTACCTCTGTGTCCCAGGGACCAGTATTGCGTCGGAGAGGGTGTTTTCCACGGCAGGTGATATTGTCACTGCCAAAAGGAGCCCACTGTGGGACGAATAAAGGATTATCTTATCTTATCTTATCTTATCACCCCAGAACATGTCAATGAGCTCCTTTTCCTCAACAAGAATCTCAGTGTGACAGTTTAAGTTTACTGTCTTCGTTTTGTTAATATTAATACTTTTGTTAATATTTTTTGTTAATATTTTTTCATGTAAACAGTGCAATTTGCTGCAACGTTCATGAGCACTTTTTACATTTGCACTTTCATTTGCACTTTTTTAATTACAGTAAGATAAGACAGTTTTGTTTACAGTTACATGTGAACTGTAAAATTTACAAAATAAAGACATTTTGCAACGTACTGTATGGAGATATTTTTATTATTTAAGAGCAGATTGAATTGATTCAGACTGAATCGAATCGAATCGAATGGAATCGTGATTAATCAATTTAAAACCCTAAGAATTGAAATCGAATCGATCTAGGAAATTGACTGTGATACCCAGCCCTAAGCCCAGGCCCTCTGCAGGATGGACACAGCTAGAGGCCTCCACTGCAGCTCCTCTTGACCTGTCAGGAGCCTCTGGAGAAACTGCAACCTGAAAGCAGCTCTTCAACTGGCCAGATGGACCAGTCCCTGTCGGCCTTGCTCCTTAGGGAGGTAGAGCACCACTTGTGGAACCCAGTGCAGCTTGTCCCCAAAAAAGGGATTGTCTGGGTTGTGGACAGGAGAGAAGGAGGTGGGTCCACACACATAAACTTGTGCCACAAGGCAGAGGAGACCAGGTTGTTAATCACAAGCACTCTTCCCTGGTAAGACATTTTGGGTAGCAGCCACCTCCACCTGTTCTCCACTGTCTGGTCCCAGTTCTTTTGAAGACTGCCAGAGCCCAGGAAAAAACCCAGATATTTAAACCCTCCCATGCTCCAAACTAGTCCACCTGGCAACGTGACACCCCGCAGCCCCCTCCCCAACTAAAATGGCCTCACTTTTATTCCAGTTAAGTTTAGCACTTGAAATTTGGCCAAACTGGTGAACTATGTGGGCCACACAGTCAATATTCCTCTGTGAGCTCACAAACAACACCACATCATTAGCATAGGCCGACACCTTAAAGGGTAAAGGACACCCAGGGATCTGCACCCCCTGCAGTCGGTGCAGGAGCAGCTTAATGGCCAGAGTCTGCAACATCCCAGATAAGGAGCAACCCTGTCTGACACCCCTCCCCACACTGAAAGGATCAGTAAGACAGTCTGCAGGGTGGCTGATGACCTCCAGATGATCCCCCAGTACATCCCAAAAGGCCCTAAAAATCAGCTGAGAGACTGTCTATTCCAGGAGCACTGCCTGTTTTCAGGCTCCCGACAGCAGTGGTCAACTCAGCCATAGTCACAGAAGCCTCCAGCTTATAATTCTGCTCTACGCTGACCTGAGGCAGACCATCCTCAAACTGCCTCCCTACATCCACGCTGTTGACGCAGCTCAGCTGAAAACAGGTTTTTGTAAAGACTGGAGGCGTGACTCCTGATCTCTGAGGAGTCTCTGATTATGCTGCCGTTGTCAGAGCGCAGCGAGTGAATGATTTTCCTCTGACCATTCTTTTTCTCCAGACTGAAGAAGAACTGAGAGGGAACATCCATCTGGGAGATGCCCATATGGCGGGACTGGACCAAAGCCCCTTGTGCAGAGGTGCCCAGCAGGCTGGCCAAAGTCGACTTTTATGTTTTGAGGGACTGTAAACACCCCCATTCTCCTGTAGACTCTGCTAAAGACTGCAACTCTACTATCTGTATCTCCAGCTCCTTAACATGCCGGGCCCTGTCCCCTGTGACACCATCAGTGTACTGCTGACACAGCTGTTTGATCTGTGCTTTACAGTTCCTGTGTGATTCCCAAAACAATGTAAAAGCAGATTTAAAAGATTTATCATGTAGCAACGAGGTGTTAAAATGCCAGTAAGCACTTCGAACACGGACATTAGAAATATGTACATTACACACTACAAGATTATGGTCTGAAATGCCTCCAGGACTAATGTGAGCAGATGTACAGACAGACAGCTGGTGTCTGAGGCAGTACATACAGTCCAGGCGAGCTAGAGCCAGTCTGTTGTCTTTACAGTGAGACCATGTGTACTGCCTGTCACCTGGATGCAGAGTCCTCCACACATTCTCCAGGCTGTGTGCCTCTGTGAGCTGCTGCAGCCTGAGGGAGGAGGCAGGGTGGGGCTCACAATGGTTCCAGTCCAGTTGTGGCTCTGTAGTACCGTTCCAGTCTCCAGCCACAAACAGGAAGTCCCCAGTATCCCTAATGCACTCACACAGAGTGTCCATCACAGCCAGCCTTTACACTCCTATGCACAGCATGTACACACACAGGAACAGCACTGCAGTGTCCTCAAAAAGAGCACGCACCTGCAGCACACTCCCTGCAACCATCTCCTCTGTCTCCACGGTAATGGGCAGAAAACTCCTGGAGAAGAGCAGTCCAACTCCTGCGCTGCAGTTGGAGCCATGACTGAGAAACATCTGTCCACTCCACTCCCTGCTCCACTCAGCCTCTAGCTCAGGAGTGCTTCTGCAGCAGCACCACGTCCAGCCTCTTCATCTGTATGAGCTGGAAGACGGCTCCACGTTTAGTTCTGTCTCTGGCTCCATTAAGGTTTAGAGTATACACTTTAAAGTCACACATGATTAAAGTTAGATAGAGCACACAAGAGAAAACATATACACTGGCATTTAAACTGGATAAAAAAAAAAAACACATCATTACATTAAGACTCTTGACTTGCTGCTTGGGCCTTGACTTTAATGAACAATTTCCTCAAACGATACACCTCCTGATCTGTGAGAACCTCCTCCTCAGGTGTGGCTGGGCAGCGCATGAGGGGGCGGACTGACTCTATGAACCGCTTCAGGTTTGGTAAGAACTGTTCCACTTTCACACTCCTCACGCCTTTGGTCTCCTTTAAGAACTTTTTGATGTCAGCAGCTGAATAGTGCTCAGCTCCTGTGCTGTTGAGTCCGTCTGGGAGCGGTTAACACTCTAGAGCTGCGTGTTACCTTTGAGTCACTATTCCCGGAATAGTGAAAAGAACTTTCCTTTTTTGAGGATAAACGAGTAAGTCACCCTCATCTGACATGACCTCCTCTAAATAGTCACTGTCCTCCTCCCCAGCACTGTCCCTGCGCTCTGGGATTAGGTCAGCAGCCACCTGCTGCCCGCTGGGTAAAACAATGTCCTCAGTTTGCGAGTCATTGGGAGGAGACGGCGCCGCACCAGAAATTACGGGAAGAGCGAGACCTGTAACGGGAGTTACGGGTCCCGATAGCTCCATTCATGTGTGAGACGGACTTTATGTTGGCATATCCCACTTCTTTCCCGACAGCGAGGGTGGGCTCCTCCACAGAGCAGTTCACCGTAGGCACCAGTTTCACAGGATGGCGCCGTGTCAGCTGCTCGTAGTCACCCGGACAGGTAAGTGTCCTCTCACCAACACAGAAAAAACAATCTGATAGAATCCAGTGAAAACTCGATAAAGAAAAAGTTAAAAAAAAAAAAACGCTCCTCTGGTACGCGCTTCCCACACACACATCCGACCGGAAACGGAAACCGGAAACGGACAGAGAGAAAGAGAGAGATAGATTCATCCTGAGCTTATACCTGAAGAGAGAGAAAGAAAGAGAGAAAGGGTAAGAGAGGGAGAGAGAGAGAATCATTCTGATCTTATATCTGAAGAGAGAAAGAGAGACAGAGAGAGAAAAAGAGAGGGAGAGAGAGAATGATCCCGAGCTTATATCTGAAGAGAGAGAAGGAGAGGGAGAGACAGAAAGAGAGAGAGAAGGGCAGCGAGAGTGAGAGAGAGAATAATCCTGATTTTATTTCTGACGAGAGAGAAAGAGAGTGAGAGTAACAAAGAAACGGAAAAAAACAGAAACAGAAAGAGAGAAAGAGAGGAAGAAAGAGAGAGACAGAGAGAAAGAAAGAGAGAGAGAGAGAACGAAAGACAGACAGAAAGAGAGAGAAGGATAGAGAGAGAAAAAAGAGGCTGCATGTGGCTCTTTGTCTCTCTTCTTCCCCATAGGTTTTTATCACCTGGGGCTGTTTCTGCTCGGCTTTGGTTTGGGCTCATATTTCACTATTTTCAGATCTGCTTCAATGTCCCAATGTTGTTTCTTCATCACAAACGGACCTGGAGTTGTGTTTTGTTTCATTCACACACGTTTATCACACTCTGTTCCACCTTGTGATGTCATGCGGTAATACAGGAAGTGTTCCACTGTGTTTTTAAACTCCACACACCTTTACTGGAATCATTTGGATCATTTCAGCCTAATATATGTTCTGAACAAAAGATAAAAGAAGCTGTTCACTCGAAAACTACAGCTTCATGACATCACAAGGTGGAACAGAGCGTTTTGAGCTTTGGAGATGTGGACAGACTAATAATAAAGAGTTACTCAAACATGAATGAAACAAAACACAACTCCAGGTCTGTTTTTGACGAGGAAACAACATTATAAAATGGCTTAAAGCTCAAAAAAGTCCACATAGAATCTTTAACACCAAATAATACCTTTGTTTGGAGAATTATTCTGCGATGTTTCATTTCTAACTCTTTTTGCAGCTTTTTATTTTATTACAGAGAAATTATAAATATCCAAATTCTTCATATTTTTGAAAACGCATTATTATCCGGAGACATCAGTGAGCTTTAGTCCAGCCTGAATGTGTCACGCCCACTCATAATTTTCACCACTGTGGCTCATTTCACTTTCAGTTTAACTTTATTATTCAATCATAATAAACCTGATTTGAACTTAAAGAGGAGGTGTTATGCAGAATCTACTTTTCGGAGTTTTCTGGCATGTTCTAATGTTGTTCCTTCATTAAAAATCTGCCTGAAGAGGTTTTAGAGTCGTCCATACATGTTTGAGTAATCTAGCGATCTCTCCTGGGCCCTATTCAAACCATTCTTACTGTTAGATTCTGTACAAGGCTCCGCCCACAAGCCTATGTTACCCTCTCTTTCTCTTACTCTCTGTTTCTCTCTCTCTTTCTCTATTTCTCTGGCTTTCTCTCTCTGTGTCTTTCTCTCTCTATTTCTCAATTTTTCACTCTGTTTCTCTCTGTCTCTTTCTCTCTCACTGTCTTTCTCTCTCTCTATTTCTCTCTCTGTCTTTTTCTCTGTTTTTCTCTGTCTTCCTCTCTCTCTTTCTCTCTCTTCCTCTCTCTGTCTCTTTCTCTCTCTCGCCTTTTCTTTCTCTCACTCTCTCTATTTCTCTCTCTTTCTCTGTCTCTCTCGCTCTCTTTCTCTCTCTGTCTTTCTCTCTCGCTTTCTTTCTCTCTCTCACTATCTTTCTTTCTCTTGCTTTCTTTCTCTCTCTCTATTTCTATCTGTCTTCCTCTCTCTGTCTCTTTCTCTCTGTCTTCATCTCTCTCTCTCTCACTCTCTTTCTCTCTCTTCATCTCTGTCTCTTTCTCTCTGTCTTCCTCTCTCTCTTTCTCTCACTCTCTTTCTCTTTTCATCTCTCTGTCTATTTCCCTCACTCTCTTTCTCTCTCTTCATCTCTCTGTCTCTTTCTCTCACTGTCTTTCTCTCTCTCTTCCTCTCTCTTTCTCTCTCTCCCTGTTTCTTTCTCTCATTCACTCACTCTTTCTGTCTCTTGTCATTCATACATGTTTAATCTAGTCATTTCTTTTGGGCTCTATCCAAACCCTCCTTATGGTTCGCGGTACGAGTTTGTACAAGGCCCCGCCCACAAGCCTGTGTCACTCACGATCCCATGCGACACTTCTCCATAAATACCTGATGCGATGTGCAGTAGTTGTTGTTGTGATAGTGCTCTGAAGGGGGACTGACTTAGTGCGGAGAGCAAAGGGAGGAGAGACTCAAATACAGCATTTTCAAAACAGTGAAAGGAAACACATGAATGACATCTAAAGGCAGAGAGAGAGAGAGAAAGACCGGGAGAGAGAAATAGAGAAAGAGTGAAAGAAAGAAACAGAGAAAGAGGGAGAGAAAGAGACAGAGAGAGAGAAATAGAAAGAGTGCGAGAGAGAGAGACAGAGGGAGAGAGAAAGAAAGACCTGAAGAGAGAAATAGAGAAAGAGTGAAAGAAAGAAACAGAAAGAGGGAGAGAAAGAGACAGATAGAGAGAAATGGAGAGAGAAATAGAGAAAGAGAAATAGAAAGAGTGCGAGAGAGACAGAGAGACAAAGAGAGAGAGAAATAGAGAAAGAGACAGAGAGAGAAAGAGAGAAATAGAGAAAGATAAATAGAAAGAGTGCAAGAGAGAGAGAGACAGAGAGAGAGAAATAGAGAAAGAGAGAGTAAGAGAATGAGAGGGTGACGTCAGCTTGTGGGCGGAGCCTTGTACAGAATCTCACATCTAACCGTAAGGAGGGTTGGAATAGGGCCCAGGAGAGGTCTCTAGATGACTCAAACATGCATGGATGACTCTAAAACCTCTTCAGGCACATTTTTGATGAGGAAACAGCGTTATAACACGGTAAAAAACTAAAAACAAGTCAATTTTAACACAATACTCTCTTTACCCTCTTTAATATTTAATTCTTTAGTTATTTTATTTTATTTATTTTTTCCTCCATTGTCCTCCTGAAGTTTCATATTGTCTCTTTACTTCTTTGTGCCAATAAGTGGTGGTCCTCCTCAGATCCTCCTCAGTGGATTAACCCAGAGTCGACCTTTACTGTAAAATCCATAGCAGGCTGCACTTCCATCTGAAAAGGTCACTCTATAATCTCTTGTCAGAAGCTTTTAAGGTCCAGAATCTGAACCTGGTCTCAGACTGGACTTCTGGGACCCGTCTAGTCTCAAATGGCCATGGGTTTGATTGGGAGGCATTTAAAGCTACACTGTGTAACTTCTCAGGAAAAATGGATGGCCTGTATTTGATTGTTTCCATAAAGATGTTACATAGACTGTTTATATAAATGGACATAGCTAAACCGCAAATAGGAAGTGAGCATGGGGGCGCTTCCGGCTCCATCGACTCTGGCTCTAGTTCACTTTACCTCGTCTTAAAATGTTCGTATTAACCCGCTCTATATGATCCTGGGGTTTTTATTTTACCATTTTGTCCATAAATAAATTCAGATTCTTAATACGGAACTCGCTCCAAATCCGTTCCTATAACTGCTAACCTCTATGAGCTTCATTTGACTAGTCCATTTCTTTATACAGTTTATTGCCACGTTTACATGAGAGCTTTAATTACGAATAAAAATTAATTCGGCTTTAAAAAGACCAAAGTAAACCCTTAATTCCTACTGAAAATGATTATTCGGAATTAAACTTAATTCCGAATTAAGTGTTTTTTTTTCCGATATTAAAACCAAATTAATTTATTCCTCAATCATGTCAACATTTATTTTTCTTTAAAAGTAATT
Organism: Taenioides sp. WSHXM2023; assembly: GCA_029959045.1. Classification (NCBI taxonomy): domain Eukaryota; kingdom Metazoa; phylum Chordata; class Actinopteri; order Gobiiformes; family Gobiidae; genus Taenioides; species Taenioides sp. WSHXM2023. The sequence continues at coordinate 20,574,822 of CM057087.1, forward strand.
CTGGTGGTTCGGCGCTCGTTGGGTCGTCCTTCTGATGCGATGATGCACTGCGAGATGGCGCCCGGAGCAAACGTTGGACTCGAACCAAAACAATCATTTTAATAAGTTCGCTGGAAGAACTACAAATAATGAAAAGAGCGGATGGAAAACATAAAAACAGTAAACAAAACGAGATGACAAAAAGCCGGTAGCAGCTGTTTTCTTCCTGTCGACGTAAATCCGTTCGTGTCCCTGTCCAATCAGAACCCTTCCCGACCCCCGGACGATGAGCGGAATTAAATAAAGCCGATTTAACGTGTTTTCCACGTAAACCTCAATTGAGAATTATTATTTCCATGTAAACTCGAAGGAGAATAATTTAATTCTGAACTATTTAATTCGGAAAAATTAATTCGGAATTAACAAAAACATCATGTAAACGTGGCCTATATGACGTTATTGCTTTCCAGGGAATGTTCCGCTGTGGGGCTTTGAATTTTTCTATCACCATGGAGAAAAAAGCAGTTGGTTCCATTCGGCCAAGTTACAGGTAGAGATGTCAAGATCACCAGGTTAATCAATAATTACATTACGTATAATCATAAAAGTTAAATAAAAATTGTTAAGGTGAAATATACAAAATAACAATATTTTTTTTCCCAATTTAGAAAGTGGTGCAATTATTCAACTGCAAAGACGTGATTGTTTTCAGCTGAAAGGACTTTAAACCATAAGGTAAAAATCCTTTCAGCCGACATTAACTGACACTTTGCAGCTGATGTCATCAACATTCCTTTGGGGTGTAGTGCTAACTGGAAGCACTGCTTTGTCTGAAGTTCTGTTACTCAAGTTAGACTTCAGTCTCTGCATAATTAAACACAGTTTGACCAAAAAGAACTGCTTTTGTTGGACAGGAGAGATGGTTCGTGTTGTTAAACAAGTCTCGTCACATAAAACTACAATCGTAAGCTAGCTAGCGTTCGCCAACAGTTTTTCAGTTAGTCGCTCTCACCTTTTTGTTGAAAATCAAACTTCTAAACGAGACTACATTACACTGTGTAACTTCTCAGGAAAAATGGACAGCCTATATCTGATTGTTTCCATAGAGACGTTACATGGACATAGCTAACTCGCTGGCCGCCGCGCTGCAAATAGGAAGTGAGCATGGGGGCGCTTCCGGCTCCAGTTCACTTTACCTTGTCTTAAAATGTTCGTATTAACCCACTCTACATGATGCTGGGGTTTTTATTTTGCTATTTTGTTCATAAATAAATTCTGATTCTTAATATGAAACTCTCTCCAAATCCGCTCCTATAACTGCTAGCCTCTGTGAGCTTCATTTGACTAGTCCATTTCTTTATACAGTCTAGTGCCACGTTTACATGAGAGCTTTAGACTTAGACTTAGACTAACTTTATTGATCCACAAGGGAAATTATTTGGACACAGTCGCTCCAACATCACAATATAATATAATAACAGAGAGTAACAAATATAGATGGTGTAGCAAAAAGAGCAAGAGACACATGTCAAATGAGACATAATAATAAAAATGTATATGTACAAGTCAAAATAAAATAGAAATATAAGTAATAAAGTAATAAACTATATAGTCACAGCTATATACAAGAGACAAGAACGACAGTGCAAATACTATGCTGATTGACAGGGCATGAGGTAATTCCGATTTTTGTTGAAAATCAAACTCCTAAACGGGACCATGATCACGGGTTTCTGAAAACGCGCTCTTTTAAATCCATTTTGTATTTTTTCACGAGTTTTCAGACAATCTTAAAAAGTTTTTTATTAGTAGTTGCTCATGTGTACATTGTTTTTCCATGGTAACTGCTGAACATTCCATCACAGAGATACACATAGAACACCCCCACCGTGATGTCACCGTATCAGTAATAATAAGCAACATTTGTGGATCGTAAGTTTGGATATTTTGTGCAGAAAAAAAACAGTGAATCTCTGATTGTTAAGCGTGAATTTCCACTTCTGGGTCCAAGCACATCAGGTGATCAAAAAGTGATTACAAATTTTTACAACAACATGGAAAAAAAAGTAAAAAATAAAAAGTAAAAAAAAAAGGATTGCAGTCATTTAATGCTAACGAATTATGCTAACTGCCTTTTATCAGAATTCACGGCATCATCAAATTCGAGAACGTGAACGCAAACCGTACTTACAAACTTCCTTCAAACTCCTACTAACTTCTTCACCTCCTCTCACCCTGTTAACAATTCTCCCCCTTCCTCTCCTCTTTCATCCCCCTCTCTCCTAAATGTAAATGTGCCCAGAAAGTGCCTACGACGTGGATCTTTTCTTCGCCGTTGGACAATGTAGCTTTGAAGACGGGATTTCCACATCAGCACTCCTCCTCTTCCTCCTCTTCTTGCTCCTCTCTATCCCGCTATCCCTTCTTCTTTTAATCTGTTTATTTGTGTTTTCAAATCCTTCTTTTCTTTTCGCTAACCTGACATAACTTAACCTTAAAAAACTTAAGTTGAATCACTACAGGGAAACTCATTAAAGTAATTGGGTTGTGGGTCAGTTTTTTGTCTTTGCAATTTTAACCTGAAAGAAAATCAATTGTACAAAAAAATAAAGACCTTCATTTAAAACAGACCTCTTCTGCAAAATTGGCTTTTTCAGAGCTTTTATCCATGTTATAGTTGTTTCCACTCAACATTTACTCATCCAAAGTTGATACCGATATTGATGCTTTGACTTTGCCAATGCCCAGTTTTAACCGAGCCGAGTTTTGTATGGAAAGTTCAAACCTTATGAGCCATTCAAGTCCAAAATCAGCCTGGAAATAGTCTTATTACATTCTGTTATAAGTCCAACCAGGTATCGGCTTAATCGATATTGTGCAACTGAAACCTGATCCAACAAATTTTTCAGTATTGGTGCCGATATTCGATACCGGTTTTTATGTCACTAACATACAGGATTAGCTTCAAATTCATTTTAATTCACTTCTCACTATTTATCTGCAGTATCCTAAGGGTTTCTTATTATTTTTAGACATTTTTTGCAAACCCATCCTCAGCAAAACTAAGCTTTAATAATAATAATAATAATAATAATAATAATAATAATAATAATAAAAAATCTACATTTATCTGTGAAACAAAGATCCTAAAACACGCACAGCTGTACGGAGAATGTGCGGGAGTGTAGTGTGTTGTGTGCGTTGCCATGGCGATATGCATTTGCTTCTGGCGCTCCGTTCGTGCTCGCTTCTCCACAGACCTGACATGTATCTTGGCCCTGTGGTGTCTCCTGTTGTCTCCGTAGAGATAAATAAATGTAAATTCCAAGCAACATCTTCACGGAGAGAAGCAAGAGACGGACCCTCCACCAGAAAAGTTACACAATGAGAACATTTCAAGTAAAGCAGTAACATCTCCATGGAGACAGTTAGGTGGCAGACCCTCTATCTGCAACATTTTCATAGTGCACTGGTTTTGTCCATTATAATTGATTTATTCATGTTTTTATGGAAATAGTTTCAAACTCATATATCTGTTTTTGAAATGGATTTTCATATTTAACAAAACTAAAATAAAAATAGACAAAAATAAATATATAAATAAACAAAAATAAAATGAAATAAAATAAAACCATTAAAATTCATATATCTAGTGTGGAGTAATGGAGTAGTGAAAGTACATCACTATTTAACTGCAGTGTCCTAAAGCGTTTATTATTTATTTTTAAACATTTTACTTTTCTTTTTGCAAACCCAACCTCAGCTAAACTAAAAAAGACAAAAACAAAAGTAAAAAAAATAATAATAATAATAATAAAATAAAGTAAAATAAAATAAAATAAAAATAATCCATTAAAAAGCTACATTTATCTGTGAAACAATGATCCAAAAACACACACAGCCATATTGACAATATGTACAGTGTAGTGTGTTGTGTGCGTTGCCGTGGCGATGTGCGTCCGGCTCTGGCGCTTCTCGGTCTGTACGGCAGCATTAAACATATCCATCGTGCTCTTAATCAACAACATGGGTTTTTATTGAGCTAAAAACTCGTATTCTTACTGTGAGTGGGCTTGCCTCCACAGATCTGACATGTAACTTGGCCCTGTGGTGTCTCCTGCTGTTTCTGTAGAGATAAATAAGTGTAATGCCATACTGTGGAACATTCCAGGCAACATCTTCATCATCAACATCAGAGAAGCAGGTGATGGACCCTCCACCAGAAAAGTTACACAGTGCACCTTTAAATAATAATACTGGTTCTGTTCATTATAATTGATTTATTCATGTTTTTATGTCACTTTCATATATGTACTTTTGAAATTGATATTCATATTTAACAAAACAAACAAAAATAGACATAAATAAACATATAAATAAGTAAAAATGAAATAAAATGAAATAAAACCATTAAAATTCATATATCTAGTGTGAAGTAATGGACTAGTGAAAGTAATTCACTATTTATCTGCAGTGTCCTCAAGCGTTTATTATTATTTTTAAACATTTTACTTTTCTTTTTGCAAACCCAACCTCGGCTAAACTAAAAAAAACAAAAATAATACAAAACAGAAGAAAACAAAACAAAACAAAATTAAAAAGCTACATTTATCTGTGAAACAATGATCCGAAAACACAAAGTCGTATGGAGAATGTGCAGCAGTGTAATGTGTTATGTGCGTTGCCGTGGCGTTGTGTGTGCGTTGCCGTGGCGTTGTGTGCGCGTTGCCGTGGCGATGCGCGTCTGGCTCTGGCGCTTCTCGGTCTGTACAGTAGCAGGCTTCTCGCGCCTTATGTCTCGCGATTCGCCCGGAGCTCAGAGAAATTTGGCAGTGCGAGCCGTTCCTTTCTGTTTGTTTTTGTCGACATCTGCCAAAAAGCCGCCGCTAAAGATGATCCGAAACAGAGAAAAAAAGAGAGAAAAGAAGCGAGGAAGTCTCTGAAATGTGAAAAGCCAGAGATCAGCCGGAGGAGTGGAGCAGCAGATGGCTAACTCTGACCTAAGTCCAAAAGTTTGTCTGCGTTTGAAGGTCCTGTATTACGCAAAAGACCCTTTAAGTGAGCTTTAAGGCGTGTTATAATATTTCCTCCTGAAAAACAGACCTGGATTTGTGTTTTGTTTCATTCACACATTTATTATTAGTCCCTAAGCCCTCGTTCCCTACATAGGAACACACTCTTTAGCGCCCCCTACAGTGCACCTCATTCACAGAGAGATTTGGACACTCAGATCACTACAATCGGGTCACGTGACTCTGGCGTCTACGTGAAAAGAAGTCTAAAACTTGATTTGTGTCATAAATAAAGATCAGATCAGACTGGAACACAAGTGTTTATGGACTAATAATAATCATATGAGTTCTGTCATGCTGGATGTCACGTAAAAGGACTGGATTATTTGTTTTTTTTGTCTGAAATGTAGAAATTATCGCTCTTTTAACAGCTGGAGCTAAAGTAAGAACGGTTTATTTAATCGTGTTTTATTCAGAATCAGGATCTACAGCTCCATAAACCAGCACTTTTATCTGCTTCATTCAGTCGGGTTGTGTCCAGTTAAACTCCTGTCGCTGTAGCCGCTGTTTTCCCGACTCTCCCAGTGCATTGTGGTCTATATTGCCCGCTCTAGTGACCACCGATGCCCACTACTTTTCAAGGTGCATTGTGGGAAATTTTGAGTGCACTATTTTTTCACCAACTGGACATTCAGACACCCCTAAAAATGGCGTGACCCCTTGGGAATAGTGTGGATGTTCAGACACAGCCAATGTCCACATCTCTGAAACTCAAAACGCTCTGTTCCACCTTGTGATGTCATGAAGCGGTAGTTTTCATGTTGACAGCTCCTTTTACCTTCTTTCAGTAGAGATCAGCAATTCCAGGGCTGAAATGATCTAAATTATTCTAGAGAAGGTGTGTGGAGTTTAAAAACACAGTGGAGCACTCCCTGTACTATCATTTGAGAGAAGAACCCAGTCTAAATATGTAGGATTTGTGTGTTAAATGTGTGAATGAAACAAAACACAACTCCAGGTCTGTTTGTGATGAGGAAACAACGTTATAACATATAAACAAAACACATAACTACTAGTACTGCAAGTGCTAATGTTATTACTACTACTGCGTGGGTTTAGAACTGGGTTTAAACCAGTTTAGACCAATTTTAAAGTGGGTTTAGACCAGAGTTTAGATCGGTACTTCATTTAGACTATTTTTAGACCACATTAAGTCTTGATTTAATTCTGGTTTAGTTCTGCCTTCCTCTAGGTTAGATCTGATTTAGTCTAGGTTTTGGTCAGATTTAGTCCTGGTTTAGACCTGGTGTAGTTCTGGCTTGGTCCAGGCTGAGTTCTGGTTGAGTCTTACTTTAAACATCACACATATTTAAAGGTTGTACAGAGGATTTTCCAAGGAAAGTGAAATACAGTAACTGTTTGTCCTTTTTATGTCCTCCTCCACAGCTCCTTAAGTAGAAACACCTCCTCCGCCTCCTCCTGACTCTAGAAATCATGTTTGTTTACAGCCGGGGCGTGTTCAGAATCTCTGAACAAATCGCTGTTGAAGTTTCCTGTCCAGAAGTCATTTAGCGACCAACGCGTCAGTCTTTAGACCCTTCGTCTGCTTCAGTGCCGCCATCACTGGAAGGAATCTCCAAGAATCACCTTAGTTTGGCTTCGTTCCTTTTCCCCTTCTCTTCTTCTTTCAGCGACCTCAAAAACGGACTTTCTTTTGCGGCTAACTGGTCGTGGATTCTCGTCTGCCGTCACAACAAACTTCGTGCAAACTGTGAGGAAGCTACAGTTGGAAAAAGCCTCTAAGAACCTCTGCGTTGGTTGAGTAAACGGCGTCTTGCATATGTGGAATGCGTGAGAGGCGAACGTAAACCACATAATCCCAGTGTGCCGGCGAGTCAGTGATGCTAGAACCGTAGGGAGTTTGACTGACAACCTGATAAAAATGAGGTAGCATCATTGTCTATGTTTATCTGGCCCCACCACGTCCGCAGTTGATGGATTTTCATTCTTGTTTTTTGGTCATCATAATTACAAGGCTGCTGCATCTCTATAATGCTATTTTGAACTTTCATTGACAATTTGAAACTAAAAAAAGTCCCCCATACAACCTTTAAGATAAATATTGGTTCGATGCAAACACAGAATGTTCAATATTATAGCAAAGATCAGAAAACAGCGAAATATTGGGCCTTTAACCTGCAGATAGAGACATGTCCTGCATTGTCTCATTCTCAGTTTATGGACAGGCTCATGTGAAGCTCAGAACCTCTAGAATTCCCTCCCTGAGCTGCAGAGGCTGCACTAGCACTGACTCATGACTGTCTGCAGGTGATGGGGTTTAGATAGAGACCGTTCAGATCAGAGAGACGCATTTTAGGTTTAAACCAGATGGATTTCGAAAACCACCTCCAATGTTTTTGCAATTATGAATAAATTACCATCAGCGTAAGAACTTCAGCTCACACCGAGACAGCCGCGGAGATGAGAGGATTACACTTTTGAATTTAAAAATCCAGATATATTTTTGACGAAGGAACAGTTATGCGGTGAAAAGGTTAAAAAAACATGGGAATACATACTGAACGGTGCAATGTGTAACTTTTCTACTGGAGGCTCCGTCAAATGCTTTTCTCCATGGACACGTTATTGGTTTTTCTGGAATGTTTCACAGTAGGGCATTAAATTAAACCTTTCTATCGTTGTGGAGACTAAACCAGACCGAGTTAGAGCTCAGATCTGTGGAGAGGCGACCCCGCTCACAGTCAGAATGCCTGTTTTTCTAGGTATTTTTGAGCTTTAAAACCACCTGTAATTGAAAAAAAATGTAGAGCTGTTTAATGTCACACTGTGGAACATTCCAGGCAGAGCAATGACATCTCCATAGAAACAAGAAGGTTTTTGCAGTTATGAATAAATGAACATAGATATGAGAGGATTACACTTTCAAGTTTAAAAATCCAGATATGTTTTTGACGAAGGAACAATTATCAAATAAACATGGGAATACATTACTTGTTTTACCTCCAATATTCCAAAGTATGGCATTAAACTTTTCAGTCTCCGTAGAAACAAGCTGAAGACGCCAACAGGCAAATTTACAGGTCAAATCTGTGACGAGGCGACAGTCAGAATGCCTGTTTTGTTTTTTTCTAGGTAGTTTTGACATATAAAACCACCTGTAATTGAATAAATGTAAAGTAGAGCTGTTTAATGTCACACTGTGAGACATTCCAGGCAGAGCAGTGACATCTCCATAGAAACAAGAAGGTTTTTGCAGTTATGAATAAATTAACATAAATATGAGAGGATTACACTTTCAAGTTTAAAAAGAAATGTTTTTGATGAAGGAACAATTATTAATTAAACATGGAAATACATACTTACATTACTTGTTTTACCTCCAATATTCCAAAGTATGGCATTAAACTTTTCAGTCTCCGTAGAAACAAGCTGGAAATGCTAACAGGCCAATGTACAGGCAAGATCTGTGAAGAGGCGACCTCATGCAAGAACGCATGTTTTTAAAGATATTTTTGACCAATAAAAACAACCAGAATCAAGTATATGCATCTTCTATACGTTTAATGCCATACTGTGGAACATTACAGGCAAAGTAATGGGCCCCCAACCTGAAAAGTTACACAATGCACCTTTAAAAACAAGCTTTTCTTCAATTTTGCCTCTTCTAAAATCCTGCTTCGTGGTGATTTTGGGTGAACTTGGCGGCGCGCTCTGACAGCTACGATTGTTTGTAATGACTTGGAGAAAATGGAGAGCCGGTGCAGTTCCTTTTCTTTTATTCTCTTTTTTTTTTTCTTTTCTTTCTTTTTATCGCTCTGTTCCTCCGCGCTGACAGTCGACCGACACAAACTGTTCTGATAATCCCGCGTTTTCACACAAAAATATGGAGGGAGTTTCATCTAAAAATGTGAAACGTTATCATGAATTTGCATCCCGTTTGCATGGCGTTTTTCCGTGATTTTTGCATTAGCATTTCAGCCCCAAAACGAGAAGGTTCCAGGTTCGATTCCCAGAAAAAAAGATTAAAAAAGGAAATCCTCCAGTTAAAGTTGCACTATGTATCCTTTTTTGTTGGGGGTTCGTCACCTGCTTGTTTCTATGGATACATCACTGCTCTGCCTGGAATGTTCCACAGTGTGACATTAAACAGCTCTACTTTACATGTATTCAATTACAGGTGGTTTTACAGCTCAAAAATACCTAGAAAAACAGGCATTCTGACTGTGAGCGGGGTCGCCTCTCCACAGAGCTGACCTGTAACCTGGTGTGGTTTGGTCTCCACAAAGATAGAAAGGTTTAATGCCATACTGTGGAACATTCCAAGCAATAACATCTATCTATAACATTGTATATTAAAAGGTCCTATGTTATGCAAAATTATGAGCTTTAAGTCGTGTTCTAATGTTGTTTCCTCCTCAAAAACAGACCTGAAGTTGTGTTTTGTTTCATTCACATGTTTGTAACCCTTTATTATTTTTCTGTCAACATCTCCAAAGCTCAAAACGCTCTGTTCCACCTTGTGATGTTATGAAGTGGTAGCTTTCAAGTTAACAGCTTTTTATCGTTTTTAGTTCAGTAGAGATCTGCAATTCCAGGGTTGAAATGATCCAAATGATTCTAGTGAAGGTGTGCGGAGTTTAAAAACACAGTGGAGCACTTCCTGTATTACCACATGACATCACAAGGTGGAACAGAGCCTAAATATGCAGGGTTTGTGTGTTAAACGTGTGTGAATGAAACAAAAACACAACTCCAGGTCTGTTTGTGATGAGGAAACGACATTAGAACATAAAACAGAAAATAACATAACACTCGCCCTTTAATTTAAAAATAATCCCTAAATTTAAAGGTGCAGTGCGTAACATTTCTAGTGGAGAGTCCGCCACCTGCTTATCTCCATGGAAATGTTACTGCTTTGTCTAGAATGTTCCACAGTGTAGATTAAACCTACTGTATCTATCACGAGGGAGACGAGCAGGTCACAGCACTACGCTACATTACAGGTCAGATCTGCGGAGAGGCGCCCCTATTCACAGAAGGAATTATTGTATTTTTGAGCAACAGAAACACCCGTACTGAATAAATGCTGGATGGAGATGTTTAAAGTCATACCAGGGAACATTCCGGGCAAAGCAATAACATTTCCATCTCCATACGTCCAAAAACCTGATAAGAAGATCAAACCTGCGTCCGCGGGCGCCGTCTCCTCGCTCTCCGATTGGCTGACGGGGAGCGCCGTGTGTTGGTATCTTGTGTCTTGTCTCGGTGGATCAGAGCGGAGCGGGTCGGGCTCAGGTTCAAACGCTCCTGAGCGCGTGAGGACGGACGGCGCTGTTGTGATGTCCTGTGTAGCCTGCAGCGCCCCCTGTGATGTGAGGAGGGGAGCAGCAGGAGCGCGCAGGTGGCGGAACAAAGGCCCAGAGCACAGATCAGAGACCGACGGGTTCACTTTGATTTAAGACCCACGAGTTTTATACCTGTGAAGGTAAAAGGGATGACTACTACTACTACTACTACTACTACTACTACTACTACTACTACCATTATTGCTACTAGTACTGCAACTGTTAATGTGTGTAGAATCCCTCAGTCGTCCAGGTCGAATCCATGGCAAAAGGATAAATTTAATTTGTCAACTGGACAGAGTTTATTTGGTCGAATATGTTTCTCAGCTCATCCGAGCTGCTTCTTCAGTTCTGGTCAGATGCTGGTGGACACTGCCTTATATCTGCCTGAAGGGAGGAGCTTATTTACATTAAAAATGACTCTGAGACTACTCTCTGTGTCCCCCCTCTCTCTCACCCCCTCTCCTCTTTCTCTCTCCCATCCTTTTCGCCTCCCTCTCCTCTCTAGTCCTCCCTCTCTGTCCTCCTCTCTCCCTCTCCTCTCTCCCTCTCTCTGTGACCTCCTCTCTCTCATTCCCTCTCCTCTTTCTACCCCCCTCTCCTCTATCCCTCTCTAGTCCCCCCCCTCTCTCACCCCTTTTCCCCTCTCTTCTCTCTGTCCCCCTCCCCTCCCGCTCTCTAGCTTTCCCTCTGCGTCTCCCCCTCTCTCTCTTACCCTTCTCCCTCCCTCTCTCCATCCCTCCCCCTCAACCCCCTCCCTCTCCTCTTTTTCTCCCATCCCTCTCTCTCTCCTCTCTCTTTAGCCCTCCCTCTGTGTCCCCCTTTCCTCTCTCCAGCCCTCCCTCTCTCTAGCTTCCCCTCTGTCTCTCTTTCTCTCTCCTCCTTCTCCCCACCATCTTTCCATTCCCTTTCCCTCTCTAACCCTCTCTGTGACCCCTCTCTCTCCTCCACTTCCCTCTCCTCTTTCTCCCCTACTTCTCCTCCCTCTCCCATCCCCCTCTCCTCTCTCCATCCCTCCATCAGAGCATCTGCACTGGCCTGATAAGTCTGATTCCCTGCACTCCGCTCTGTTTACTGACCCCACATCAAAGCGGCGCGCTCGCCCCGCTGCATTGTGGGAGATCTGCATACTCTCACTCTCTTCACTCCTTCACTCCACTCAGTGCCACATCATGTTTTTTTTTTTCCCCTCTTTTTTTTATTCTTCTTTTAAAATCCCCTCGGTTTGAGAGCGACGCCGAGCAGAGGATGAACTTAAAAAACAGGACGGACAGAACACGGGGCGGGATCAGAGGTGTTCCACTGTCTTAAAGCTGCACTGCGCAACTTTTCTGGTGGATGGTCTGGTCTTCCACATGCTTGTCTCCATGGAGATGTCATTGCTTTGCCTGGAATGTTCCGCGGTATGACTTTAAACATTTCCATCTAGCATTTATTCATTATGGGTGTTTCTATTGCTCAAAAATTCACTAAAGATGCAACGTGTAAATTTTCGATAGTGGGTCCGTCGCCTTCTTGTTGCTATGGAAATGTCACTGCTCTGCCTGGAATGTTCCACAGTGTGACATTAAACAGCTCTACTTTTTATTCTTTTTACTTTTTATTCAATTACAGGTGGTTTTACAGCTTAAAAATACCTAGAAAAACAGACATTCTGACTGTGAGCGGGGTCGCCTCTCCACAGATCTGACCTGTAACTTGGTCTGGTTTGGTCTCCATGAAGATAGAAAGGTTTAATTTAATGCCATACTGTGAAACATTCCAGACAAAGCAATAACATCTCCATGGAGAAAAGCATTTGACAGACCCTCCATCAGAAAAGTTACACAATGCACCTTTAATTCCTTCTTTTTCTCTCCACAGATCTGACCTGTAATGTAGCATAGCGCTGTAACCTGCTCGTCTCCTTCGTGGTAGACAGGTTTAATCTATACTGCGGAACATTCTAGACAAAGCAATAACATTTCCGTGGAGACAAGCAGATGGCAGACCTTCTACCAGAAAAGTTACACAGTGCACCTTTAAAAATCAGTTTTTGAGACAAATAAAGGATTTTTGATCTGAGAAAAAGTTTATGATCTGAACGTATGGAAAAACGTAACAGAATGTAACTGATGTAACAGTTAATACTCCCTACAACTGTACAACTCACCCTTATGTAACAGATAATACTCCCTACAAATGTACAATAACTCACCCTGATTAAATAGATAATACTCCCTACAAGTGTGCAACACCTCACCCTGATGTAACAGATAATACTCCCTACAACTGTACAAGTCACCCTTATGTAACAGATAATATTCCCTACAACTGTACAACTCATCCTGATGTAACAGATAATACTCCCTACAACTGTACAACAACTCACCCTGATGTAACAGATAATACTCCCTACAACTGTACAACAACTCACCCTGATGTAACAGATAATACTCCCTACAACTGTACAACAACTCACCCTGATATAACAGATAATACTCCCTACAACTGTACAACAACTCACCCTGATATAACAGATAATACTCCCTACAACTGTACAACAACTCACCCTGATATAACAGATAATACTCCCTACAACTGTACAACAACTCACCCTGATATAACAGATAATACTCCCTACAACTGTACAACAACTCACCCTGATATAACAGATAATACTCCCTACAACTGTACAACAACTCACCCTGATATAACAGATAATACTCCCTACAACTGTACAACAACTCACCCTGATATAACAGATAACACCGAACAGAGTTGGTGTTACGGATTTCTCGGGGCCGTTATGTAAACGACTCATATCGCACACGCCACAGAAGAGCGCCCTCTGCTGACAGACGCACAGGCATCTGCACAGACACCTGTCCCAGAGCCTCTGGGGGGCGCTGTGTAAATAAATGTAAAAACGTTCTTCTGTGGCTTCCTTTCCACCCTGTCTGAAGTGGAGAAGTGGATTTACTCGTCCGCGCTGTAGGAAAACAGTGAGAGGTTTGTTTTTCCGCGACCCACGGCGAGTATTTTGTGTCGATGCAGACGGGCCGTGTCAGTCCGGAGCAGCGGCACTTATCGCTACATTCACGCTCAAACGTGCTGAAACACCAGCTTTGCCTCACATGTACCTCTGGGATGATTCAATAAAGTGAAACGTACTCAAAAGAAACACAGATACCACATTGAAAACGAAATATTAGGTTTATTAAAGCCGGGTCCTTGCAAGGCCACGCCCACATCGCCCCATGTGACGTATCGCCACCAACAGATGCATAACACCGGCAACTCCTGTGGATATCTGCACCACATTAGCAGATTTTTTTTCATCCGTACCAAAACGACTACACGTATCACTGATGGAGAAAATACAATTGTAGAACAGAACAGAAAATTAGTACAGAGCAGCGGCGGTGAACACAGGGCATGATCGGCAATATGGCGTCTTGAAAATATGTAATTAAAGATTATTCAAACATGCACAAATCACTCCAAATACAACTTCGAAAGGGTAAATGAGAAGGGGGAACAGCTGTAACATGATTAAAAGCTCTGAAAAGTTGATTTTGCGTAATAGATGTCCTATTAAATCAAATCTACTGTACTGTTCCTTTAACATAACGATCAAAAGAAAACACCGCTGTATCGCTTTTAAAACGTGTTTAACTTAAGTCCGTGAAAATGAAACTGTGATGGAATAAATTAGTGAAAAAATGTAACAGTGACTTAAAAAAAAACCAAAAAAACGCTTTCTTACAGTCAAATTAAACGATACAGAAAGAGCAGTTCACAGAGTTCACCGTAATGACTCCGTCTCCTCTCCTCGCGCTCTTGTGGACTCATCTTATTATATCGCAGCGGTCGTTCTTAAAATGCGTTCTCGACATTACAAAAGCAAACGACAAAACATAAAAATCTCCTGTAGTGGTGGAAAAGAGTGCGATTTGTCATAGAGGCAGAACACGTAAGTGAAGATAAGCAATTAGGAAATATAGGTCAGCTGCAGATGTGCTTATGGTGCTTCTGTGTGGGGAAGAAGCACTTAGTTTTACAAATACCTTCTTGTTTCTATGGAAATGCCATTACCTTGCTTGGAATGTTCCACAGTGTGACATTAAACAGATCTACCTTACATTTTGTCCAATTACAGGTGGTTTTATAGCTCAAAAATACCTAGAAAAACCTGTATTCTGATGTGCGTCGCCTCTCCACAGATCTGACCCGTAACATGGTCTGGTTTGGTCTCCATGGAGATAGAAAGGTTTAATGCCATACAGTGAAACATTCCAGCCAAAGCGGCGGACCCTCCACCAGAAAAGTTACACAACGCACCTTGAATTCCTTCTGTAACCTGCTCGCTAGCATCTCCATGGAAACGAGCAGACCATCAGACTTCCATCAGAAAAGCTACACCGTGTATCTTTAAGTAAAAGTATTCAAGTACCTGTTTAAAAATGTACGTAAAGAGTAAAAAGTTAAAGTATTTCCCGCAGATTTTGAGATCTATTAAAGCTTCAGATTTGTGCTGAATTTTGGTCAACAGAAACAACTCCATCGATCTTTTTATTGCAGCTGTTTTTATTTGCATATTTGTTTTTATTTAGTTTGTCCAGACTACAAATGTGTAAAAAAAAAACAAAAAAAAAACTCAGCCTTTTCAGCAGGAATGTTCTCCTACAGTACAGCAATAAACTTATATCTCCATGGAGCTAAGTTACAGGTCAGATCTGTGAAGAGGTGACCCCTATAACAGTACAAATGTTTCTCTGGTATTTTATCCATTAAAAGACCCGTAACAAAATAAATGCTAGATTCAGATCTCAGATTGAGATTCAGATTTAAAAAACTTTATTGATCCCAGAGGGCAATTCATTAGCAGCATCCTCGGAGCAGCGGAGCCAGAGGAGGAAAGGGCGGAGCCAGAGGAGGAAAGGGCGGAGCCAGAGGAGGGAGGGCGGAGCCAGAGGAGGGAGGGTGGAGCCAGAGGAGGGAGGGTGGAGCCAGAGGAGGGAGGGTGGAGCCAGAGGAGGGAGGGGCGGAGCCAGAGGAGGGAGGGTGGAGCCAGAGGAGGGAGGGCGGAGCCAGAGGAGGGAGGGCGGAGCCAGAGGAGGGAGGGTGGAGCCAGAGGAGGGAGGAGCCAGAGGAGGGAAGGGCGGAGCCAGAGGAGGAAAGGGCGGAGCCAGAGGAGGGAAGGGCGGAGCCAGAGGAGGGAGGGTGGAGCCAGAGGAGGGAGGGTGGAGCCAGAGGAGGGAGGGGCGGAGCCAGAGGAGGGAGGGTGGAGCCAGAGGAGGGAGGGTGGAGCCAGAGGAGGGAGGGCGGAGCCAGAGGAGGGAGGGTGGAGCCAGAGGAGGGAGGAGCCAGAGGAGGGAAGGGCGGAGCCAGAGGAGGAAAGGGCGGAGCCAGAGGAGGGAAGGGCGGAGCCAGAGGAGGGAGGGTGGAGCCAGAGGAGGGAGGGTGGAGCCAGAGGAGGGAAGGGCGGAGCCAGAGGAGGGAAGGGCGAAGCCAGAGGAGGGAGGGTGGAGCCAGAGGAGGGAAGGGCGGAGCCAGAGGAGGGAAGGGCGGAGCCAGAGGAGGGAAGGGCGGAGCCAGAGGAGGGAGGGTGGAGCCAGAGGAGGGAGGGGCGGAGCCAGAGGAGGGAGGGTGGAGCCAGAGGAGGGAGGGGCGGAGCCAGAGGAGGGAGGAGCCAGAGGAGGGAAGGGCGGAGCCAGAGGAGGGAAGGGCGGAGCCAGAGGAGGGAAGGGCGGAGCCAGAGGAGGGAGGGTGGAGCCAGAGGAGGGAGGAGCCAGAGGAGGGAAGGGCGGAGCCAGAGGAGGGAAGGGCGGAGCCAGAGGAGGGAGGGTGGAGCCAGAGGAGGGAGGGTGGAGCCAGAGGAGGGAGGGTGGAGCCAGAGGAGGGAGGGTGGAGCCAGAGGAGGGAAGGGCGGAGCCAGAGGAGGGAAGGGCGGAGCCAGAGGAGGGAGGGTGGAGCCAGAGGAGGGAGGGGCGGAGCCAGAGGAGGGAGGGTGGAGCCAGAGGAGGGAGGGGCGGAGCCAGAGGAGGGAGGAGCCAGAGGAGGGAAGGGCGGAGCCAGAGGAGGGAAGGGCGGAGCCAGAGGAGGGAAGGGCGGAGCCAGAGGAGGGAGGGTGGAGCCAGAGGAGGGAGGAGCCAGAGGAGGGAAGGGCGGAGCCAGAGGAGGGAGGGTGGAGCCAGAGGAGGGAGGGTGGAGCCAGAGGAGGGAGGGTGGAGCCAGAGGAGGGAGGGTGGAGCCAGAGGAGGGAAGGGCGGAGCCAGAGGAGGGAAGGGCGAAGCCAGAGGAGGGAGGGTGGAGCCAGAGGAGGGAGGGTGGAGCCAGAGGAGGGAGGGTGGAGCCAGAGGAGGGAAGGGCGGAGCCAGAGGAGGGAGGGGCGGAGCCAGAGGAGGGAGGGGCGGAGCCAGAGGAGGGAGGGTGGAGCCAGAGGAGGGAGGGTGGAGCCAGAGGAGGGAAGGGCGGAGCCAGAGGAGGGAGGGTGGAGCCAGAGGAGGGAGGGTGGAGCCAGAGGAGGGAGGGGCGGAGCCAGAGGATGGAAGGGCGGAGCCATAGGAGGGAGGATGGAGCCAGAAGAGGGAGGGCGGAGCCAGAGGAGTGAAGGGCAGAGCTAGAGGAGGGAGAGATGGAGCCAGAGGATGGAGAGGTGGAGCCAGGAGACCCTTTGCTTTTCTCAGCACCTGCCCCCCCCCACAGAGAATGCAGCTCTCTCAGTTTAACACCTGTTATTTTGGAGCAGGTTTAAACAATGTTCTGCAGTTTGTTTTTATCCTTCAAGGAACTGAAATCAGCAAATGAAAGAAAAAGTAAGCAGACTTTCCAAAAAAGAACAATAAAAGCTAGATAGTTGTTTAATGCTATACTGTGTAACATTCCAGGCAAAGCAATAATATCTCCATGGAGACAAACAAGTGACTGAGTGTTGAAACAGTTACTCTCTATAACTGCTGGGATATAATAATAAAACATATACAGACATTTTGTGTGTGGCATTTGTTTTTGCTAAAGGTGGAAACAAGTCAAAGTTTTGTTTATAAAAGTAGAAACACAAAATACAGTGTCTCTCCCTGAGGCTGCACCAACCGGACTCACCGTCAAAAACAAAAGGTTACGGAGAGAAGGTGGAGGCGCAGGGAGCCGGGAGCCGGGAGCTGGACTGTCACGAGGTTTGAGATTTGAAACTCATGAGGATCCCAACTGCAACTTAACTTTTTAATATACTTACTTATGTTTAATAGTGGTTAAATAATGTTGTCTACCTTTCCTGGTCCTTTTTTGGAGGCAATTTTAGAGCAAACTGAGGAATGCTTTGATTTCAAGTACTATGTGACGTCACGCAGAACTGCCCTGACTACAGGCAGGTGTTTCTTTTACATTTTAAACATTTTTAAATGTAAGATTATGGGTCCAAAACGTTAATAACAAGACAGACTAATTCAAATGACAAAACAGAAGACATAACGGGACAGTTTGCAGACAAGACAAAAAAACAAACAAAAAAAAAAAAGTAAATAAATAAAAATAATGATGGAATAGAATGATGGAATGGGCAGCACGGTCGCCGCACTCACGCCTCACACGCCTCTGGGTTCGATCCCTGGGTTTTCTGGGCCTTTCTGTGTGGAGTTTGCATGTTCTTCCCGTGTCTGGGTGGGTTTCCTCCGGGTACTCCAGTTTCCCCCATCAACCCAAAAACAAAAAAACATGCTCCATAGGTAAAATCCTCCACCTGAGGTCCTGACCAGGACCAGCAATAAGATCATGGAGATGGGTCCCCGGGCACCCCATGTGCTGCCCACTGCTCCTGAAAAAAGGATGGGTCAAATGCAGAAGATAATTTCCCTACAGGGATAATAAAAGGATAATAAAAAAATAAATACATATTTTTGCTTATGGAACTCTGATAAAGACACAGGAAGCTTATTGATATCAAAGTCACAAACAAGTAGAAGGTTTAGTCAGTCCATTTTGTTAAAAATAAAGTTAGGGATACAGTACCACAGGGAATTATGGTGTTTAATCCAGGATTTAAGCCAGTTGATTTTTAGGGTTGCACTGAGGCTTTCTAAATCAATTACGTTTAGGCCACCTTCTCGTTTCTTTCACCAAATGAATTTTCTTCATATAATGGGATCTATTTCTCCATATGAAATTTAGATTAATTTGATTCATGGATTTGATTTAATTCTTTGAAATGGCATTTGAATAAAGTGGGTAAATACATCGTGACAAACTTTCCATTTTGTTTAAATAAATCCGGCCTAATAATGATAGATCTCTCTGGAGCCAAATATTCAGTTTTGATTTACATTCGTTAAACTTGTTTTCTATAGCGACCGATTGTCTTACTTTTTGATCTTTACAGAGCTGAATACCTAAATATTTCATTTCAGTTTTGATTGGAATGTGGCAAATTTCTTTTAGCTGATTGTCATAGAGAGAGAAAAGTTCAATTTTTTTTCAAATTTAATAATAATCCTGAGGCCTTGTAGAATTTAGCAATTTTATCAGTAGGTTTTTGAATTTGATGCTCATTTTAAAAAAAATAAAGTTGTTTCATAACTGAACGATGACAATTTCATTGTCCAGGACAGTTCACTTTTGGATATTTGGTACAGTTTTTAATATAAATGGCTAATAATTCTGTGACGAAAATAAAGCGATTGGGCGAAATTGGGCAACACAGCTGTTTATGTTTTTATATAATCCACCAATTAAATGTCTAAATTTGATACCAAACCCAAAATGCTCAAGTGCAGACATAATAAATGGGTGTTCTACTGATTTAAAGGAGTTGTAAAAGTCCAAAAAAAAATGAACCTGTAATCTTCAATTAAATCGCTGCATTCAATTAGGTCAATAATCTGTTTTATATTATTATGAATAAATCTGCCCTTTAAAAAAACAGATTGAGTCTCCGCAACAATATTTGAAAACCCCGACTGAAGACGAGAGGCAAAAATGTCTGTTAGGAGCCTGTAGTCGGAATTCCTGAGTGTAATAGAGCTTCTATTTTCTGTGACTCTAGAATCTTTATTAGGTTTTGGAATAGAGATTAAAAACCCATGCATCATAGTAACTGCAAGTGAACAGGTCTCAAATATTTCTAAGAATACACAGTAAAGTAATTGCTTTATGTCTTCCATGTTTCCAGTGAGACCATCTGACCCTGGGGTTTTGTTGGGACATAGTTTATGGAGTTTATGGCATCAGGTTCAGAAGTAGAAAGAGAAATATCTGAGGTTTTTTTTATAGTTCTCATTTATTTTTGGAATGTTCTGTGTATCCTCTTTAAGAAAGACTTCACAGTCAATTTCAGAACATTTAGAGGTGTAAAGTTGCTGATAAAATTTAAAGATCTCTAAGGATATTGTTTTTTTCATCAGTAATTTCTTGGTTATGAATTAATAAGGATTTTATGTTGTTTATTTTTTACCACAAAAATAGGCAGAAGTCTTCTCTCCTTCTTCCATCCACTTTGCCATAGATTTAATAAACGCACCTGGAGCTTTATGAATGTACAATTGATCTAAAGAGGATTGAAAATGTAAAATGGTTTGGTTATGTCCCTCACTCTGAATTCAATTGGTTAATAATGTAATGTTCTTTTTGTTCCCGTTTTGTTTTATAGGATTTGTTTTAAAGGATTGAAACTTAATGGATTTTAAATTTTAGGCATTCCCATTGTTTACTGGGGTTGAAAGTTCCTCATTGCATTTAATATCATTAATTAATATTTTAATATATTGGCAATAATTCAAATATTAAGAGTTGAAAGGCATTGCGGAGGGTAATCAGCTATGTGCTAACCAGCTACATGCTAATTAATGTCCATAACGTTGTTGTTTTCAGTCCAAAAAACACATTTTAAACACAAGATTCATAAATAATTAAATATCGTTGTGGTTTATAAAGTTTTAGAAACAGATTTTAAATATTACATGTCTTGTGGCCATAAATTACCCCATAGCTGATTACCCCTTAGCGAGCTTTCCAACTTTAATACTGTTTATTTTTGTTTTTGTTTTGAAAAGCCCCTGATAAAAATTAATGACAAATTAAATTTCAGGTTAATTAGCGCTGTCGTATCAATCTGGCCACTTCCTGGATTATCACCTGATGACATCACCAGGTGGAATTGAGCGTTTTGAGTTTTGAAGAGGGAGAAATAGGAAAAATATACAGCAACAAAACACAATTCCCTCTTCGTATATAAACAATACAGATGCCTGAAGCTCTCCGACTGTCTGTGGAAAACGCTTTACATCTATCTCTTTAAGTGGCTTCTAATTACATTTAATTAGCTCCAATTAAGATCTGACCTCTCAACATTTATCCAACTAACCCACTTACACTAAGACAACCGCTTTGGATTTCTCACAATAAACTGCACTGCTTTGAGAGATTTTAAACCAGATGCCCTCTTTATCGCGACTACATTTTTTATTTCGTATTATTTAACTTTTTTTTTTTTTTTTTTTTTTTTTTTTTTTTTTTGTATTTCTAAATTACTGCTATATGTTATTAAAAAAATGTTCTAAAAAGAGCAATTATGTTTGGTACTATCTGGTCATTCTTTAGGAGATTTTACACCAGATGCCCTCTCCATCGCAATCACATTTTTAATTTTGTATTATTTTATTTTTATTTATTTATTGCAAAATGAGTAAATATTCTAAAAAAAAAAAAAAAAAAAATAGGGTTAGGGTTAAACCAGATGCCATCTCTATCACAATCACATTTTTAATTTTGTATTATTATTATTATTATTATTATTATTAGTAGTAGTAGTAGTAGTAGTAGTAGTAGTAATTACTGTTGTATGTTATGCAAAATGAGTATGTACTAAAAAAAAAAAAAAAATGATAATATCTGGTCATTCTGTGGGATTTTACAACAGATGCCCTTCTTATCACAACCATATAGATATTTTTAACATAGTATTTTTTGTTATGTGTAGAATCCCTCAGTCATCCAGGTAGAATCCATGGCAAAAGGAGAAATTTATTTGGTCGAATACGTTTCGCAGCTCATCCAGCCTTATATTTGCCTGAAGGGGGCGCTAACTACAATGAAATTACTCTGAGAGTACCACATCTCATTGTTTACAGTTTCTGTTAGTTCGGTGGGTCTATTCAATATGCAGTGGGAGTGGGGGTGTAGTTAGCAGAACCATTCAGGGCCATGATGGTGTTTTCACACCTCTGGACATGTCCTGGCTAGTCCCATTGTTTTCTTTGTTTGTTTTGATTTAGGTTTGAGGATAGAGTTATAAATGGAGACAAATGATGTCTGAGACCTCCATTTAGATGGAAATGTACGGCAGACTGAGGTCCTTTTAGGTGGAGATGTACGGCAGACTGAGGTCCTGTGTTGCTCTCTTGTCTGTGTTGATACATCCTTTTGTGAAGTGGCTGTTTTGTTTCTCCAATGTAGCGCCCCCTGCAGTCTTCACTACACTGAATGGAGTAGACCACATTGCTTTGTTTGTGGCTTGGTGTTTTGTCCTTAGGATGGACCAGTTTTTGTCTTAAAGTGTTTGTGGGTTTGAAATAGACTGGGATTTCATGTTGTCTGAAGATCCTCTGTAGTTTTTCGGAAACGCCGGAGACGGGGCTAGCCAGGTCAGGTCCAGAGGTGTGAAAACACCCATCATGGCCCTGAATGGTTATGCTAACTACTCCCCACTCCTACTCCATATTTAATAGGCCCACCTAACTAACAGAAACTGTAAACAAATATGTGTGTTAGTCTCATAGTAATTTCATTGTAGTTAGCGCCCCCTTCAAGCAGATATAAGCAGTGTCCACCAGCATCTGACCAGAACTGAAGAAGCAGTTTGGATGAGCTGCGAAACGTATTCGACCAAATAAACTTTGTCCAGTTGACAAATTGAATTTCTCCTTTTGTCATATTTTTTGTTATGCATAAGGAAAAATAATAAATACAAAGAAAAGCAAGCTAGCACCTGCCTATTGCAACTTTAATTACACTCCTTTTTATTTTTATTTAATTTAAATGATATTTATTTATTTATTTATTTATTTATTTATTTATTTATTTATTTATTTTATTTTATTTTATTTATTTTTTTTGCTTTATTTAACTGCCCCCTTTCCTGTCACATGAAACTTTACGCCCCCAGTCTGGGCAAATTAAAGGTCCTATATTACGCATATTATTTATTTGTGTGCAAAACAAAACACAACTCCAGGTTTGTTTATGATGAAGAAACAACATTATAACACAGATCAGAAAGTTGCGTAATATGGCGCCTTTAACCCAAGCTCTTCCCTAGCATTGTTGACGTGTTAGCATGTGTCCATCGTCTGCCGAACAAGCTCGTTAGCAGACGGCGTTGGTGCCATTCTCCGGTTGTTTAGTGGATCAGAAGAGGATGTGCCTGGATTGATCCGGGCGCATGGTAATCTGTCTCCAAGCTGTCTCCTGTCCACGGCGTGTGATGGAGGGGACGCCCAGGCCTCACTAACAAGACCCCAGCACAGCCCCGCCGCGCTCTGCCCAGGATCAATGCACCGCGGACGGGCACAGGGAGGGGCAAGGACTGGGGCAGGGCGGAGGTATGGAGATTAAAGAAGACCTACATTCACACACGCTTGGGTAAACCTTTATTATTCTATCTACATCTCCGAAGCTCCTTTTACCTTTAGTTCAGTAGAGATTGGAAATTCCAGCTCTGAAATGATCCAAATGATTCTAGTGAAGGCGTACGGGGTTTAAAAACAGCGAAACACTTCCTTTTGAGAGAAGAACTCATCCTAAATATGCAGGGTTTGTTTGTCGTTAGATCAGAAAATAGTGTCATATATGCCCTTTAAAGTAGACATATTGTACTTGTGTCTGCTTTATTGTTATAATCCATGACACCCGTGGATCATTCGGTTATAATTCGGACTTTTAAAATCACAATATTCGTCTAAAATTGCTTAATAAATTAAAAAAGTGCGCTGACTTCCACATTAGTAAACCGTGGTGCCCAAGGGGAGCTGACATCGCCGCAAATGTCACCACAACGAAATGCCGCACACCTGTCCGCCCCATAAACTGACTAAAGACGTGGACTAAGGCAGTGTGACATCGCCCACAGCGTTCGGCTCCAGTCATATGAAGTTCATCGAGGTGAGCAGTTATACAGGAGGAGCGAATTTGGAGCCAGGTCCATATTAGGGATTTATTTACGGACAAAACAGCGGAATAAAAACCCCAGGATCGTGTAGAGCGGGTTAATACGAACATTTTAAGACCAAAGAGAGAGGAGAGACAATTTTTCAAATTAAAGTCAACTGGAGCCAGAGTCGATGGAGCCGGGAGCGTGCCCATTAACACCAGAACGAGCAGCAGATGGGCGTCAGTCAGAGCCTCGCCCGGAGCTGAGGAGACAGAGTGGAGCAGATGTTACACACTCAGCTCCGTTACTCCACAAAACACACTATTTATTTATTTTATTTATTTACAACAAAACACGGGCTGCTTTAAGTGTCGGCCGAGAAACGAGAAGATTTCAGGACGAGGAGGAAGAGTCTCATTGTGATCGTGAAGGTTTAAAATGTTTAATTCCACAACTTTTCTGGTGGAGGGTCCGCTACCTGCTTGTCTCCATGGAGATGTTATTGCTTTCACTGGAATGTTCCGTGGTACGACATTAAACATACACTGCAAAAACTAAAATCTAGTTAAGTTAAAATGACTTGAATTACGAAAGTTTTATCATGATTTGAGTACATTTTTTACCAAAGGATCAAGACTTTTTGTACTTAAAATATGAAAATACATCTTGCTACACTTAAGATTAAAAAAAAGAAAAAAAAAAAAAAAAAAACTCTTTGCACTTAAAATAATCAACAAAATCAAATGTTGCCTGAATTAAGAAAAACTTGTCAAATTGAATCTACTAAAATAAAGTCAAATGTTCTTAATTTAGCTAAATATAACTTTTTTTGCAGTGTTTCCATCTAGAATTTTTTCATTGTGTGTGTTTCTGTTGCTTAAAAATACAATAATTCCTTCTGTGAATAGGGGCGACTCTCCACAGATCTGACCTGTAACGTAGAAACGAGTAGTGCTGTAACCTGCTTGTTTTTAATGCAATGATTTTACTTTTCCTTGAGTAACTTTTTGCCTTTGCATCTTTACTTTTACGTCAAGGTGCATTACGTAACATTTCTGGTGGAGGGTCTGTCCGTCACCTGCTTGTTTCTATGGAGATGTTATCACTTTGTCTGGAATGTTCCACAGTATGACATTAAACAGCTGTGCCTTACATTTCTTCATTTACAGGTGGTTTTATAGCTCAAAAATACCTAAAAAAAAACAGACTTGTAACTTGGTCCGGTTTGGTCTCCATGAAGGTAGAAAGGTTTAATGCCATACTGTGTAACATTCCAGACAAAGCGACAACATCTCCATGAATAAAAGCATTTGACGGACCCTCTTTTGTTGAGTTTTGTCTTGTATCTTTTCCTTCTGTACTTAGTCTATTTCTAGCCGTGGGTATTGGACATTTTCCATCTCAACCTCCGCAGCGTTCATCTTCCATCTGCAAAGTCAAATAACGTCGATACAGTTAAACTTCGGTCACCATAGCAACAAATGTTTCCATTCTATAACGTGGCCACCTGTCTCCATTTTTCACCTTTTATATCTCGTGCCTCAGTTCAAATTGGCCACTCGTCTCTGCGTTTCTATGTGTGTTTACAGTCAAAATGCAAGCAGCTTTTTCTAGTGAAACAAACGGAAGAGGAGGTCACTTTTCCCCATCATTTCCTCATATTTCCTGTGTTTAGTTTAATACAAGAAAATAAAAAATATTTATTGAAAACTAGTAAAATAAGACCTCAGAAAAAAGCATTAAAGGGCCCATTTTACGCTATCTTCTCTTTCTCTACGTTCTAATGTCGTTTCCTCGTCACAAACAGACCTGGAGTTGTGTGTTTTTTTTTGTTTCATTCACACGTTTAACACACAAACCCTGCATGTTTAGGCTGAAACACCCTGTTCCACCTTGTGATGTCATGTGGTATTACTGTACAGGAAGTGCTCCACTGTGTTTTTAAACTCCACACGCCTTCACTAGAATCATTTGGATCATTTCAGCCCAGGAATCGCCACCGATCTTTACCGGACTAACAGTCAAAGGTGGAGGTTAACTTGAAAACTACCGCTTCATGACATCACAAGGTGTAACAGAGAAGTTTGAGCTTTGGAGACGTAGAACGACTAATAATAAACGTAAGTTTTCGATGAGGTAACAACATTATAACATGAAAAAAACGCTCACAAGAGTCGATTTTGTGTAATATAAGACCCTTAAAAGCTGTAAGAAGTCAACTTTACAGAAGAGCTCTACTTGAAAACTGCCACTTCATGACATCACAAGGTGGAACAGAGCATTTTGAGCTTTGGAGATGTAGACAGACTAATAACAAAGGGTTAGGAGTCAGTTTAGTGTAATATAGGACCTTACATAAGTCCAGAGAAATCGAAGAACGTTGCCCGTGTTATAAAAAGCTCTAGATAACAGATTGATTGATTGATTGATTGCCTGGAATATTCCACAATATGGCATTAAACACACAGCCATGTTACTCAAATAAAAAGTTAATCTGAACACAGTCTGACCAGAAAGACAATTGAGCTAATTGTTGCTGTTAGACGCATTAGCCAACAGTTTTTCAGTTAGTCACTCTCATTACTCTCATTATTATGTTATTTAAAACAAGGACAGTGCACAGACAACGTTAAACTCAGACAGAAAAGATGTTCTGTGTCAGATTTAGCGTCAAGCTCCTTTCCGTCTGCAGTCCTCGGGCAGGTACAAAACACAAAAGAAAATATTTACATTAGACCAACTCGAGCTACAACATTTCATCTGTAACATCAGTGTCTCCTTAAAATAAACACAATCCAATTCATCATTAAACATTTAAAACTATCAAAATTAATTCATTCTAATTTCCATAAATACTAGATTTCAAATTCATCATTATCTTCTAAAAATACTCAAATTCACCATCATCAATATCCTTTAAAACGCACATTTACCAAATTCACCTCTCACCTTTTTACCACGAACGCCCGGACTGATCACAGGCTCCTGAAAATCTGCAGTTCAAATCCATTTAGTTGTTTTTTTTCTTTTAACTCTTTTTCGCAGTGTTTGCTAATGTGTGCATTGTGTCACCATGGTAACTGCTGAACACTTCCTCATAGGTATACGTATAGAACACCCCCAGCGTGACGTCACTCCAAAGTATCAGTAGGAATTTTAATGCCAAACTAAGGGATGTTTCGAAATATCGACATATCGTATTGTTTAATGTGATGATACAATATCGATATAGTGGGCTGTTGTATATATTTTCTGGAATATTTTACTAAATTGTTTTGTCACAGCGCAGTAGTTTTGTTGCTTTAGAGGACGGAAACTCGTTTATGCGACACATTTGACATTTTCACTGTTTTGTTGATTAAAATTGGCGCGTTTTGTTAATTTTGCACAAAAAGTGGTTTAATAAAGATTTTTTAGTGTCACAGCCGCGATTTTTTACTGAACCATATTGAATCGATTTGGAATATATCGTATCGTGGCCTATGTATTGTATCAGTAACTAGCCATGCCGTGAAACATTCCAGACAGTCATCATCTCCATGGCGACAAGCAGACGTCTGCCCCTCCGACATAAAAGTTACACAGTGCTCTTTTAACTTACAACATTTACACAATTTTATTTATAGGCTACACTATATTTTCCCAGTCCTGTATTTTTATATTTTCATACCTACATGTCTGGCAATCGTCACGGCAACAAACATTTCAAATCTCACATTTCATATCGTGGCATCATTATGTTCAGGTCAAACCACCACCTGTCTCCAATTTCCACCCGCTCCTCTCTCATGTCTCGGGTTCAAAAATGTACGCCGTAATTATAGGCGCCACGGTAACGGCCTGCCCCATTGACTCCTGGTTCGCGACGGAGGATGCTAGCGCGTTAGCCGTGGGTGGCGCGTCGCTAGTGATAAAGTTGCATTGGCGCTTAATGAGGAGTTTTATTTTGCGATTGTTTACTGGTGGGAGGCAGGCAGATGCTCGGTGGGTGACTGCTGCTCCGAGTGTCAGCTCGTTAAAGGCAGTGTTAGCGTCGAGAGGGAAAATACGCCAACCACTGTACAAATAAATTAAATAAATGTCCGTAAACGTGCGGTAAGTAAAACAGTGGAGTTAATGCAGCGGAGGTGTCACTCAAGAACGTGTTCGGATATCAAAGAGGAGGGAGAGCAGGTGAGGAGCTGCTGCTGAAATGCTCCAGAACTTTTCAGGTAAATACTTTTTAGCAGTAGGTTATGTTTGCATCGGGGAAACAAACAAGAATAAGGAAAGTAAGAAATGCTCACAGAAAGAATTAAAGTTTTAACAGCAGCCATAATTGAATAATTGCAGTGTAAATATGTGTAAAGCTGTACCATGGAAGATGATAATATGAAGTTACGCAGTGAAGCTTTAAAGAGGGGGTATTATGCAAAAACTATCATGTTATAATGTTGGTTCCTCATCAAAAACATGCCTGAAGAGGTTTCTTTAATCTAGCGATCTCTCCGGGACCCTATTCGGACCCTCCTTACACTCCACACATTATGGATTGGGACGGGGCACGGGTCATTGGATCAGAAAACAACAAGTTCAAACGCTGAAATCAGAAAACGCGGCACGGACAGAATTAACCGAGATGACGGAGCGTTCCTCCTTTCACACACCTGGGACACCCTCCTCCAGAGACCACCGGGCGACGGGAGGCGTGGTCCGTCTGAGCGACCTGCCAGGTCCATCAGGCTGACCACACCTACAGGAAGTAACAGCAGCTGACCACACCTACAGGAAGTAACAACAGCTGACCACACCTACAGTAAGTAACAACAGCTGACCACACCTACAGGAAGTAACAACAGCTGACCACACCTACAGGAAGTAACAACAGCTGACCACTCCTACAGGAAGTAACAACAGCTGACAACGCCTACAGGAAGTAACAACAGCTGACCACGTCTACAGGAAGTAACAACAGCTGACCACGCCTACAGGAAGTAACAACAGCTGACCACGCCTGATATACGACATGTCACCACCAACACTGGGGACAGTTCTGAAGATGCAACAGCCGAAACATGTCAACAAGGTAAATACACGTTACTGTATCGTCTTTTAAAAAAGAACCCAAGAACTTAAAGTACGTAAGAAGACAAAATTAACATCTTTGGGTCCACACAGCGGATTTAAAACATTTGTTCCAAAATGTCTACATGGCAATCCTGAATCCCATGTGTATTATCGATTAAGAAAATTAAATTGTAGAATGAAGGAAGTGACCGTGTACCAATGGTGGTGAAAATGGGTAGATCTGAGCACGTCCTGAAAAAAGGAGAAGAAAGATTACTCAAACATGCACAAATAACTCTAAATAAAACGTCAGAGGATCAGTTAGAAGGGAACAACTATAACGTGGTTAAAGGGCCCATATTACACTATTTTCTCAAACTGAAAGCACTCCACTTTGTGATGTCATGTGGTAATACAGAAAGTGCTCCACTGTGTTCTCCGTACACCTTCAGTAGAATCATTTGGATAATTTCAGCCCTGGAATTGCCGATCTCTACTGAGCAAAAGGTAAAAGGAGCTCTTAACTTGAAAACTACATCTTCATTTTGAGAGAATTTTGAGCTTTGGAGACATAGAACAACTGATAATAAAGGGTGTGAATGAAACAAAACACAACTCAAGGTATGTTTTCGATGAGGTAACAACATTATAACATGAAAAAAAGCTCACAAGAGTCAATTTTGCATAATATAAGACCCTTAAAAGCTATAAAAAGTCAACTTTACAGCTGTAAAAATCACGTACAGCACCTTTAACACGTCATTATCACTAACTTCACTTCCCATTACAAACAGTTTCTCATATAATCCCAGTGTACATGTCTACCATTTATATATGCAATCTATAATGCTCCCCCCTCCGCCTCCCGTCTACACAAAAGGCCTGTCAGGAGGCACCAGGCCCTACAAATGAATCGCATGTTATTGTGTCTTATGGCGTGTTTTGGTGTGTGCATACAGCCCCGTATTGATCTGGCTGACAATGAAAACCATTAGCGGCGCTCACCATTTCAAAGGATGCACATAAAACGCGGCGAAATTGGAGAACGTGTGTTAGCTCGCCGGTCGGACGAAGCATGATTAAAGGATTCATCTCCTTCCCAAACGCGCCGACGAGAATGAAAAGACAGCCGAAGAAATGGTGTTATTGTCTCGTAACTGTCTGCCGTGGAGGTTACGGGAGAGGGGAGTGGATGAAAGCGCATGATTGGACGAGAAAATGAGACGGCTAATGGGGGAATTGGGAACAACATATACAGTGTTCAGAGTTAAGAGGAAGAAAGAGTGATTGACAGGAATTCTACTGTACAGTGAGGAGGATAACTCTGCTGCAGTAACGCAGGGAGGGGAGGAGATCGAGATCAGGGGTCAAACCCACAACTTCTTTACTGAGAAGAGGAAATAGGATAACTTTTCACAGTAATGTTTGGCTGGGGAAAAAACTGGACCATCCCTAGAACCGATACCGTACTTTTGAGAACCTCTAGGCTACAAATTGGACACTACACTAAACGGGAATTGTTAGATACAGGGTTTTAAGTCTAAGGTTTGAGAATTGTCGTGTGGGAGCATGAGAGACAGACAGAATTGGCTAACCATAAGGACGGTTCAAATAGGGAGAGATTGCTAGTTGACTTAGGCATGGATGGATGAGGTTCATTTGGTTTTCCGATGTTCTTTTTCAGACCAAGAATTATACAGGTTTTGGAGCTGTCTTCCTACCGGTGGAGGCAGGATGACAGCACCATGGGACAGAGCAAACATCATCGGGACAGAGGACAACAAACATTGTCGCTGGATTAAAGAGGCAATCGAAATATGGAAACACGCCCATGGGACCATAAACCGGGACAACAGGGCTTTTTTACTCTCACACACCTGGGAGACTTTCCAGAGGAAGTCGGACTGCAGATGGCGTTGTTATCTGAGAATTTTTGTGGGAGCATGAGTGAGTGATGTAGGCTTGTGGGTGGAGCATTGCACAGAATCGTTTGAATAGGCCCTGAGAGAGATCGCTAGATGACTCAAACATGCACGGTGACATATAAAACCTCTTCAGGCTTGTTTTTGATGAGGGAACAATGTTAAAAGATGGTAAAAAGGGAAACTGTTTGGTACAGGGTCTTAAGTCAATGCAATAATTTAAGTTAAAGGTTCAATGTGTAACTTTTCTGGTTTGCTGAGAGGACGCAACAGGATAACCATGGTAACACAGGGACAGTAACTAAAGCCAACCAAGCCAATAATAATAATAATAATAATAATAATAATAATAATAATAGTGATAATGATGATGATAAAAAATAAAATAATAATAATAATTTAAAATAAATAAATAAATAAATAAATAAAAAATTATAAATAAAATATGATAAAATAAAGTAAAATAAAATAGTGATAACTAAATTGTCACACTCTATTTGATTATTTGATGTGTAACTTTACCGGTAAAGGACCCCCAGCTGCTTGTCTACATGGAGATATTATCACTGTGCCTGAAATCTTCCACAGTATGGTATTAAATTCACATGTGTAGTACATGTAACGTTTTCATTTTCATTTTGAATTCTATAAACATGTCCCCAAATATGAGGTAGACATGCTCACATCAAATATTGCATTATTTGGGGTGTATCCAATCAGAAAGTAGAATGAAGCATGTAAGAATGAATTGAAAATGGCATTTATGTCTCTCAAAATGCATTTAGTTTATTACAACTTGTTGAAAGAGTGTTTGCCTCTCTCTGATCTGAATGGTCACTACCCCAGCACCTGTAGCCAATCACCAATCAGTGCTAGTGGACAGAGCATTTTGAGCTTTGGAGATGTAAACTAATAATGCAGGATTTCTCAAACATGCAACTGAAACAAAACAAACTCCAGGTCTGTTTTTGAGGAGGAAACAACATTATAACATGACTTAAAGCTCGAGTATCCCAGTTATGATCAGGTTTTTTGAGTATCCTGGTTATCTGAGTGTCCATGTAGACGCAGTATCCCGGTTATGAGAAACCAGGATACTGTGGCATGTAAACGCAGTATCCTGATTTCTCAAAACTGCAGCTGTACTGAGCATGTGCGAACTCAAGTAACAGATACAGTAGGAGCCGTTATTCCCCCCCCCCCCCCCCCCCCCCAAAAAAAAACAAACAAAAAAACAAAAAACTCCTACCAGAACCTTTTCAGTAATACTTATAAACAAAATAAAAGTCTACTGTGTAATACAACCACATTTTAACACCAGCCTGACTTCTGTGGTGCTTTGTGTTGCTGTTGAACTAAATTGACTCTATTTTGTTGTATTTTTCAGCTGTTAAAAATGCCTTTTACTTAAGTTGTGACAGTGTTTTACAGTCTGATGTTTTTATTTGAATGTACGTCTTCTTTTTTGTTGTTAGAAACCTGTTAAAAAGCCTTAAGTTGGCAAAGTTGTTTAGTTCCTTGCCACATCTGTATCATAGTTACCATAGCAACCAGTCTAAATATCCAGGATACTCTGATGGCGCATGTGCACAGGGACATGAGTGTTTTGGTTTCTCTGAGCGCAGGTAAACACCAAATATCCAGAATACTGTCAGAACCGGGACAAGACTCATAACCGGGACACTCACGCGCATGTAAACGCACTTAATTTAGGGTCTTTAAACCAGCACGAATACAGAACTCATTTTGAAACCTGATATGATGCTTGTTGGCAGCTCACCCAACCTGTAGTCATGAGTTCTTTTATTAAACCCATCCTTTATTTCCTTCGTACTGTCTCACACTGAAGCCTAATTACTGTGTGTTCCATCGCCGCGTGAACAACAATAATTAAAAAGAGATTAAAACAAAACCGGGGGCTTTTTGGAACCTGCCGGGACATTTTGTTTTGGCGGAGGTGAACAGTTTGTAGCATCCTCTGAGACTGACTGACAGAGCTTCACACTTCCAAGGAAAAAAAACAAAAAAATGTAAAAATAAACCCTGGATCTTAGCCATCTGTCGCTAACGTTGAAGATAGCTTGCACGGAGCCCCACCTGCCGGGGCCGGGTCACGCTCCAGTGTAGGGGATTGCGAGCGCGCGTTAGCTCGGGGCGCATATGGATGAAGGAGAGTGTAGATCCGGAGGTTAGCTGTCAGTCATGCTAGCATATGCTAACGCTCGTATGGCGGGCTTATTAGCGACAGCAGCAGAAGGGAAATCGGCTTAATGAATAGAATGGATTTCGAAAGTGTTGTGTAGGTGTTTTTTCTCGCAGTATTTACAGTAGGAAGTGTTTTGCTTGTTATAAACATCACTTAAAGGTTCTATATTACACACAACTGACTCTTGTGAGCTTTAAAACAGGTTTATGGAAGATTATTTATTTGTTCCATCAGATTTTGAACTTTAAAAAGCATTGAATTTCTCACTTTGAATTTTTTAACTATGAAAAAACAGTGTTTAAAATTCAATATATATATTAAAAAAAATCACCTTTTAAATATTCAGCACAAATATTTTAAGCCATCAAATTCAACAGTCAAAATTCAGAGTGTAAAATTTCACAGCAAAGATCAAGACGCCAAGGCAGAAGCAATCGATCCTGCGTGAGTGAGGAGGACAGAGGCTGTTTCCTAATGGTTCTCATCTGTGGGCAGGGTTTACATGAGGCTAATTCTGACCAATCAGATGAGAACCATTAGGAAACCGCCTCTATCCTCCTCACTCACACAGGATCTATTGCTTCTGCCTTGGCATCTTGAAATTTTTTACTTCAAATTTTACACTCTGAATTTCGACTGTTGAATCTGAGCGCTTGAAAATATTTGTGTTGAATATTTAAAAGGCAAATTTTTTTATTTTGAATTTGAAACACTGAGAATGTACGCTTAAAATTTCAGCACTTAAAATTCAGAATAAAAATAATTCAAACGTTTTTTCAGAGTTAAAAAAATCAAAGTGAGAAATTCAACATTTCAAATTCAAAATCTGATGGAAGAAATTATCTTTATTTTCCATACATTAAAGTTGTTATAATGTTGTTACTTCATCATCAAAACCTTCGCTGGTGTTGTGTTTTGTTTCGTTTACACGTTTAGGCTGAGTTCAGAAAACACTCTGTTCCACCTTGTGATGTCATGTGGTGATACAGGCCGTGCTCCACTGTGTTTTTAAACTCCACACACCTTCACGAAAATAATTTGGAATAATTTCAGCCCTGGAATTGCCGATCTCTACTTGAAATTAAATTGAAATTGAACTTGATATGATATGTTCTGCGGTAGAGTGTTTGTTCATTGACCCAGCGGTTGGCAGTTCAATCCCAACTCCAAATCATAGTGATGTTGTGTCATTGGGCAAGACATTTCACCCATCATGGTTCTATATTTCGGAAAATTGTGATCTTTAAGTCATGTTCTAATGTTGTTTCCTCCTCAAAAACAGACCTGGAGTTGTGTTTTGTTTCATTCACATGTTTGAGTAACTCTTTATTATTAGTCTGTCTACATCTGCAAAGCTCAAAACGCTCTGTTCCACCTTGTGATGTCATGAAGTGGTAGTTTTCAAGTTAACAGCAACATTTTACCTTTTATTTAGTATAGAATTATGGTTATTTTTACTCCATAAATACTTGTGCCAGTCCAGTTTGAGTATTTATTATGGATATTAGTGATTTATTAATGTATAACAGAAATCAAGTTTGATCAGAATTTAACCTTTTGGCTTTTTTTTCACCCAGCCAGACGCCAGAGTCACGTGACCTGAATAAAGTGAGCTGCAAAAGACAAAACAGTGAGAGAGGTAAAAAAGCTCCTTCTCAGAGCACACGGCTAATTACAGAGAATAAAGCGAGTTTGCGTTGATGTTATCAGGCCGTCTCTGCAGGTCGTTCAGCCGCAGTCGTGCTTCCAAACACTAAATGAAGACATTAAAGCGGAAACACAAATCTCTCTACTGTCAATATCAGAGTTTCAGCCTCTGCAGAGTCTCCACAGTCTGTGTTTTTCTACTTGCAAACAGACGTAGCTCTCAAATACACGTCGTGTCATAAACGGTGTAAAGAGGTGACATCACCCACAGCGTTCCAGTCAAATGAAGCTCAACGAGGCTAGGAGTTATGAAGTGAGGAATAGGAATTTATTTACAGACAAAATAACGAAATAATAAGCAACACCAGGATCATGTAGAGCAGGTTAATATGAACATTTAAGACCAAAATGACTACAGTTACAGAAAGAGAGACACTTTCTATTTGGAATGCGGTAGCGAGTGGTTTAATAATGTCCATTTATGATTTGAATCTGAGCCGCCATCTTGTCTTCATCATGCCTCCGTTTTCATTTCTGTTAAAAGTTCTAAAAGTTCACAGCACATGTACACAATGTGGTAACTCTTCTCTTTGTTCACTGGAAATAAAAAAAAATAAATCTCTCTCTACACATAAACAGTCTATGGCGGTATTGGATCGGAGAATTGGTCGGCGTACTCGCAGGTATTGATACCTAAAAAAAAGTGCAGTATCTGAGCTTTTAAACCCTCATTCTCCACAAAGATAATCCCCACTAGTTTCAGAAATCAAATCCGGCCCACGTTATTTTGAAGAGGCAGCACTCCTCACTCAGAGTGGGTGTTCTGCATGTATCTATTTCTATGGTGGAATCGTAAGCAGTTACCACGGTGACGCAATTAACACATTAGCAAACACTGTAAAAAAAAAAAAAAAAAAACATTTTAAGGTCTTTCTGAAAACTCACAAAAAATACAAAATGGATTTAAATAGCACATTTTCAAGAGTTTGTGTTCAATACGAGCGTTTATGGTTCTGTTTAGGAGTTTGATTTTCAACAAAAACATGAGAGTGACAAACTGAAAAACTTTTAGCTAGCTTAAGACTGTAATTTTACATGTAAGAGACTTGTTTAACAGCACAAATCATCTCACCTGTTGTAGTTCCAACTAAAGCAGCTTTTTCTAATCAGATTGTGTTAAAATAAAGCCTCAGATGGAGCAGTGCTTACAGTTAGCGTCACACCACCGGGGAATGTTGACGACATCAGCTGCAGAGTCTGTAGGAGCCTATAGAAAGTCGTGATGTGCGACGGTGTAGAATTTGTAGATTTCGTTGCGTGCAAAAGATGACAGCACTATTCCAGGCACATTCTGCAGAGGTATGACTCACAAACCGTCAGTAACGTAATTAAAACATCACGGTAAACTTCTCGCGAACATCCGCCGCGCCGACCTGTCCGTACTTACCCCAAACGCCCCTTTAACGCCTCTCCAGCCCATGTTTTATTAATGCCTGCTCACCAGCGTCACGGCAACACTTCCCTTTAAGAACGCAGTGCGCCACAATTTGTCACTTTGGCCGGATCGTACGCAGGATTAGAGATGACGTTTTCATGGAAGGAGGGATGGAGGAGAGGGAGAGAGGGAGGGAAAGAGGGAGGAGAGACGGCGAGAGGGGACGGGGTGTGATTATTCGGGGCTGAGGTAAGTTTTGCGTCGCCGTGACAGCTGTCGTTCGGAGGGGTGCTAAAGTGAAGGTAATGGGCAAAATGGCCGCCGGTGTCAGGGGCCCTTGTCAGCGGTGAGAACGCCGACAGACGACACGGAGCCCGGAGAGAAGGAAGAGGGAGGGAGGGAGACAGAGAGAGGAGACAGAAAGAGGGAGGGAGGGAGGGAGGGAGAGGAGAAGGGTAAGAGGAGGCAGAGAGAGAAAGAGAGGAAACAGAGAGAGGGAGGAGGGAGGGAGAAAAGGAGAGAAGGAGGCTGAGAAGGAGGGTAAGAGGAAGCAGAGAGAGAGAGAGACAGAGGAGACAGAAAGAGGAGGGAGGGAGGGAGGGAGAGAAGGAGAGAAGGAGGCTGAGAACGAGGATGAGAGGAGACAGAAAGAGGGAGGGAGAAGAGGAGGCTGAGGAGGAGGGTAAGAGGAGGCAGAGAGAGAGAGGAGGGTAGGGAGAGAGGAGGCTATAGGAGAGAAGGAGGGAGGGAATGAGAGGGATGGAGAGAGAGGGAGCAAGGGGGAGAGAGAGACGGGGGAGATGAAGAGAGGGAGGAAGGGAGAGGCTAAGAAGGCAGAGAGATAGGAAGGGAGAGCGCGAGGGAGGGAGAGAGGAGGAAGAGAGGAGGAGCCTAAAAGAAGGAGAGAGCTGCTGGAGGGAACTTGGGGGTTTATGCTGATCGTGTCATGGAGGTGAGCTGGTTTGGACTGTTGGCTCTTATCAGGGAAGTTGTGGGTTCAAGTTCTAAAAATTGTGAGGCCATCTCTATCTATCTATCTATCTATCTATCTGCCTGTCTATTAAGTTTAAATTATTCCTCACTTACCTTATGCATTCTGAACACCCTAATTATTCACCATAATGACTTTATAAGCACGTTTCACAACACAGTTTTGCCATTACAATGACAAACTAGCATACTAATGCACACTTCCTGATTATTATACAATTAAATGCTTTATAATGAGCGGCAGACTCACCTCTTTCCTTATAGAGGGATTATCAGACTATGTCACTTTGCGCTTCTTGTGGGATTTCAGCAGATTTCAGACTCTCCCTGGGGCGGGGCTAGGTGTATCGATCAGGTATGAGTGTGGGCGGGGCTTGGTGTATCGATCAGGTATGAGTGGATGTCCAGCTACTGAAGTTTGAGACATTTCTTCTTGTCATTTACGCCTAACGTTCATTTAGTATCAGAACTTATTTTATCGTGCGGTGTTAAACTGTTTTAGTGCCATGACAACAGCGCTCACTAATGTTGCAGCTTCATGTTCACCGCACAGACGGTGGCGCGTTCTTCACTCAATCAGCGCACATCCGCCGTGTTCATAAACAAATAATCCGTCTGTACATCAGCCACAAACTCCTGATATCACACATTCACACTAATCTAATGCAATAATCTGTAGGAACTTCAGCTGAGAGGTTTGCTCAAGGACAGGCATGGGATCAAACCATCAACCTGCAGATTTGTGAACCACCTGAGCTCCTGCTTGAGGAACTACATTCAAATCAGTCACAAATATACAGAGAAAACCTTCCTGATGCTAAAAGAATGACTTTAAAAGGGGGTTTTATACTAAATTTACTTTTTGGAGCTTTCTCCCATGTGAGAATGTTCTTGTGTCTAGTGCCAGTTATGATCTATGACACCCGTGGATCGTCGTGTTATAATTTGGACATTTTAAATCAGAATATTGTTCTAAAATGACGTAACAAAAGTGGAGAAGGAAGTGTGTATGTCACAGTGGGAATGTACCAGCAGTGAAAAAGGGGATAGATCAAAGCACTAAAGACTTTAATACAGGAGTGTGACGGCGTTAGTCCCGTCAGCCACACGGGGAGGCCATGGTGCCGATGTACACGCACACGCACACCGGTGTTTCACTTACCCAGCCATTTACCACTATCCCCGAGTTTCCTCACAGAACCATCGCTACAGTCCGGGGCGCACACTTGATTTCTGCGTGAACATTCCTCTTGCCACAGCCGTTGGCCAACTCGAGCGTCGTGATCTTCTGCATTTTGTTGCATCACGTAGGGCGGGAACGTCAGGTGACTTTTTTGTTTCGTGTATACATAATGTATATATTTTTTTTCCCTATCTGTGCTTGGAGATTATTATAGAGAGCCTGCATATGACGTCACAGCCTTGACCCGATCCACTTCCGGCGGTCTAGCAATCCAGACCGCCATTGTAAAGTTTACTTGTAAACTCCTCACTTAACCTACAAAATTCTATCATTATCATCATGCCGGAAAAGTGTTGCGCACAAAATTGCAATCAGACGCGAGATCAAGACAAGGGGATTCAGTCGTACCGAATACCCGTGAAGGTTGAGCGATGAGACAAGTGGAATTAACCAAGGAATTTACAACCCTGACACCGGTAAACCACAACGAGGAAGTCCGCTTTGGCAGCCGTCAAAACACAGCAGGCTTTGTAGTCTACACTTTGTTGGAGGTCAGTGACTTGTAATCACTATCACATTAACATCGTTTTTGGAAAGGCTTGTATACATGTATTCTTATAACAGATTAGAAGCAAACTTTATGATAATAATGCTTACAAGGTACACATCGAAACAAATGAATACATATGTCTACATGTGTTAGATCGAGATATCAAGATGTTTTTCCTTGTGCGTGATCATGCGTGTTGTTTTGGGCATTATGGATCAGAAATATTGAATCTTTTTAAGCTTCTCCTCGTATTTTAATCGACTGGCTGCATCTAGATGGGACGTGTGTTCTGTACAGTGAAATTCTGAGGTTTGATTGATCAATTTACTGGCACTTGCTATGTTCGCCATGATAGCGTCACTAGCAGCTCGACCGTCAATATGGCGGCCAAAACAAAGTGGGTCACGTGACTGCAGCCTCTCTATTAGAGTACTTTTATTTGTGGTAATGTTTATGATTTTTCAGTATTAAAGGGGGATGTATCTGTTTCTATATGTGAAGAAAAAGCCGTTTTTCGTTGTTAATTGATTTGTGGGAGGAGCCTCGTACTTTAAAAAGGGCCTCCCATCTTCGCAGAGGCAGTGTGTGTGTTGTGGGTTAGAGCCTTATGCACCGCAGGCACCAGCTCCGACTGTATTTTTTATTTTTTTTCCCCATTTTCACTATTATGCGCACTTCTGTAAATAAAATCACCAACACTATTTTGACTACGCCGTATTATTTCTTTTTCGTCAAACAGAACCCACGACAAGGAGAATAAAGATTACTCAAACGTACACAACTTCGAGAGGGTAAATGGAAAGCAGCTATAACATGACAAAAATCTCTAAAAAGTCCACACAGAACAGGTCCGCTTTAACTACGTCTTAATGAAATCAGTAATCATATACACTTAACGAGGTTTGTTTGGGCTGACGGAATTGGAAACAAACATCGTAATAAATGCTCCTTTATTTCCCAGCTTGGTTCAATATTGACTTAACAGAAGCATTACTCACCCACACAAACGCACACACACACACACACAAACGCACACACACACACACACACACACACACACACACACACGTAGATAAAATTAAATAAATGCACTCCAGCCTTTCTTACAGTTTTTAATAGACTGCAGAAAATTAATCGGTCCATAGGGGATAGAACTAAAAGGGTTAGTTTAAGAAGTCATTAACAAGTCCAAAATACGTTTAGAATCGCCCCTGGGTGTTTTAAATCAACTGTGAGAACTGGTACGGGGGCATATGTGAGCAGCAGAGGTTGATGGTTCAATTCTGAGGTGAACTCTTCGGTCCATTTAAAGTTAAAGGTTCTATATTACGCAAAAATGGACCTTTGTGAGCTTTTAGTCATGTTATAATGTTGTTAGCTCATCACAAACAGACCTGGAGTTGTGTTTTGTTTCATTTACACGTTCGAGTAACACTTTATTATTAGTCTGTCTGCATATCCAAAGCTCAAAATGCGCCGTTCCACCTCGTGATGTCATGAAGCGGTAGTTTTAACAGCTGCCGTTTACCTTTATTTCAGTAGAGATGAACAATTCCAGGGCTGAAATTATTCAAATGAGTGTTACCACAATGACATCACAAGGTGGAACAGAGTGTGTTTGTGTGTTAAACGTGTGAATGAAAAAAAACACAACTCCAGGTGTAAAACACTAAGAGGTGCTGTAAGACTTTGCCCCGCTTCAGGGTGTTCACACGAAACTCAACCAGATGTCTTTAGTATTGGAGATTTATTTTGGTTTGTATATTTGTGGATATGTGTGTGGTTCTGAAAGAAACAAGAATAAAATGTACATGAATAAAATGTAGACAAATAATCAAACATATTACAAATACAACAAATAACTACTTGCTATCGAATAATAATAAAGACTGTAAAAGAAACCCAACAGGGCATCGCTGATGTCACCCCAATAACCAATGAGCTACACTTGCGCTGGTTCTTTAAGAGCGCTGCCTGACCGTGACGTCACTGGAGCCACACCATCTGCTCGTGTAACGCGCTGCCTTTAACATGAAGCTCTGACATGCAGCAGCGTAATATAGACAATAATAATGTTTTAACGAACACGAGAAAGGTAAACACACACTCACAAAGAACGATTATCAACAACTATAGTCGTATCTGCTGACTCGCGCTGTCCAAGACGAACGCAGGTCACGAGGAACTCATGCAATAACTATTCAATTAACTCAATAACACAGTAATAACACATCAAACTCGTCACACATCATAAACAATTATTTACGTTATATTCGCACGCCAAACATTAAAACAACCAAAGGTTCTAACTAAATACTGAGGCAACTTAACGCATCCTCCATCTTCTCTCTGCTCCCGTAACCTGTAAGACAGGGTCACGTGGGTGGAGCCAGAGTTCTGATTGGCTACTGGAGAGACGTGTCAGTGTCTCGGCAGAATAATGTGAGGATGCTGGTGGGCCTTTTCAACTCCAGGTCTGTTTGTGATGAAGAAACAACATTAGAACATACAAGTAGATCAGAAAATACTGTAATATGAGCCCTTTAAGTACGGGACTTTACTACTTTTACTTCGTTGCATTCCACCACTGCTTATCAAGCCTTTGTGTAACTCTTCTGGTGTTTTGTATCATCTACACATGTTTGCGTAACATTGTATTATCAGTCTGTCTACATCTCCAAAGCTCAAAACTTTCTGTTCCACCTCGTGATGTCATGAAGCTTTATAGATTTCAAGTTACCAACAATGAAAATGTGTTGCTTAAATCCATTTTGTGAGTTTTCAAACAATCTTAAAGCTTGTGTATGTTTGTGTATTGCGTCGCTATAGTAACGCCTAAACATTCCACCAATAGAGATACATGTACATCACCCCCCTGCGCGTCAAGGCTAAGTATCAATAGCTTACTGTATTTACTTGTTTCACACTATGGCGTTAAACCTTTCTATCATCACTGAGACCAAACCAGACCAAGTTACAGGTCAGATCTGTGGAGAGGCGACCCCGCTCACAGTCAGAACACCTGTTTTTCTAGGTATTTCTGAGCTATAAAACCACCTGTAACTGAATAAATGTAAAGTAGAGCTGTTTAATGTCCATAAATAAATTTCAATTCCTAAAATGAATATTTGACTGGAACCGAACGCCGTGGGTGACGTCACACTCGGACAGGCTAACCACTCTGCCGCAGTCATGTTTCAGATAGATTGTAAGACCCGGGGGATGTTAATTAGTCGTAATAGTGACCAATTAACGCAGATCTGTTTGAGAATGAGAGGATCAGACGCCGATACACTCTGAGCCGTGGATAATTAGCACTTTGGAGACATGTAAATCAAATAAATATATGAAACGCTACGCACTCCCACGCACTTTTAAATGTGTTTACAGAGAGAGACTGTAGTGTTCAGACAGGGAGGGAACCAAGGGAGGGCATCTGGTAGAGTAGCAAGATTGAGATTTGGATGATTTCAGACCTGGAATTACCAATGTCTACTTCACACATGTTTAACACACAAACCCTGCATATTTACATCAGGTATTTACAAGTTCACAAAACACTCTGACACCTTGTGATGTCATGTGGTGACACAGGAAGTGCTCCACTGTGTTTTTAAACTCCACACACCTTCACTTGAATCTTTTGGATGATTTCAGTCCTGGAATTGCCGATCTCTATGGAACAAAAGGTAAAAGGAGCTGTTAACTTGGACTTAAACTGTAGTTATCAGACAGGGAGTGATGCAAGGGGTGGTGAAGCTGGGAGGGCATCTGGCATAGTAGCAGGGTTGATTATGTATTGTGTGTCATATAATAGTCTTATGTACTGCAGTAGAATAACAATAATACATCAGACTTGTATAGCGCTTTTTTGGACATTCAAAGATGCTTAAGAAACAAAACAGGAAGTAACGCTGTTGAAAACGAGCAGAATCATGGGGGGAATTCCAGATTGAACAGGTGAGTTTTTTGCAGTGAGTTCGAGTTCCTGATGGATTGTGGGAGTGAGTTCCAGAGGGTATAAATCAGGTGTAAATCAGGTGTAAACTAAACCATTTCTAAACCAGGGTTAATCCAGGTTTAAACCAGGTTTAAAACAGTCTAAAACAGGTTTAAAACAGGCCTAAAACAGGTCTAAAACAGGTCTAAACCAGATCTAAACCAGGTTTAAAACAGGTCTAAAACAGGGCTAAACCAGATCTAAATCAGGTGTAAACCAGCTGTACACTAAACCATTTCTAAACCAGGTCTAAACTAGGTCTAAACCAAGGCTAAAACTGGGCTAAAACAGATTTAAACCAGGTCTAAGTCAGGTCTAAACCAGGTCTTAAACAGATTACAACCAGGTCTATACCAGGTCTATACTGGGTCTAAAAGAAGTGTAAATCAGGTCTTTAAAGAACTTTTATTGTTTTGAAAATGCTATAGTCGCCAAAAACAATGTAATAATAATAATAAAAAAGTTTCATTTTTGATGCTCGGGGACCATCATGTTGTCACAGAGATACGTTTGGAGATCAGCTGATGCTTCTCACATGACTCATGGTGTTTGGAGAAAATGATGTGCGGAGTTTGTGAACAAGACTGACCCAAAAGTGAAGTAAACAGAACTAAATCGCACTGGAGTCGGTCCAGAGATTGTGGGAGAGAGTTCCAGAGCGAGGAGGCGGCAGCAGCGAAGGCTCAGGCCTCCAAGGTCCGGTGCTTTGTCCTGACGAGGGGAGCGAGGAGGTTGGCGTCGGCTGATCTGAGGCGGCGGGTGGGACGCTGACGGAGGAGGTCGGGGAGACGGGGAGGGGCCAGGTTATGGACGGACTTGAAGGTGATGGGGAGGACCTTGTATTGAATGCAGTATTGGTATTGGGACAGAAACCAGATTGAAAATGTAGAGTGTTTGTTCATTGACCTGGAGGTTGGCAGTTCAATCCCAACTCCAAACTAGTACTGATCATGGTTCTATATTACACAAAACGGACTCTTGTGAGCTTTAAGTCATGTTATAATGTTGTTACCTCCTCAAAAACAGACCTGGAGTTGTGTTTTGTTTCATTCATACGTTTGAGTAATGCTTTATTATTAGCCTGTCTACATCTCCAAAACCCAAAACGCTCTGTTCCACCTTGTGATGTCATGAAGCGGTAGTTTTCACGTGAACAGCTCCTTTCTGAACAGCTTTTGTTCGGTAGAGATTGGCGATTCCAGAACTGAAATGAAATGAGTCTCATGGTGTATGGAGTTAAACACTTCCTGTATCACCGCATGACATCACAAGGTGGACCAGTCTGTTTGAGAGAAGAACTCAGCCTAAATCTGCAGGGTTTGTGTGTTAAACGTGTGAATGAAACAAAAAAACAAAAAAAAACAAAAACAAAACACAACTCCAGGTCTGTTTGTGATAAGGAAACATTATTACACAGATTAGAAAATAGTATAATACGAGTCTTTTTTCCATAATATAGGACCTTTAAACGCACAATTTTCCTCGAAAGTGTCTTGCCCAAGGACACGGTTGAGTGCTTCTGTTTTGTTTATTTATGGATAATTCTCCAGTGAAATCCAAATCTCCTCTCCCACAGTGTCACAGTCCTGATGGAAAAATAAGTACGTCCAATCTTCCTCTCGCCTGTCCTGTCATTTTGTTAACATCCACCCACCTCTCGTTTGGATATCATCTCTCCATCTCTCCATCTCCCTGTCTATCCTTCAACCCTTCTTCTCTCTACCCTCCCCCTCTCTCTCTCTCTCTCGTTTCCTCCATTCCACCCCTCCTTCCCTCCCTATCTT
Source organism: Taenioides sp. WSHXM2023 (assembly GCA_029959045.1). Taxonomy (NCBI): domain Eukaryota; kingdom Metazoa; phylum Chordata; class Actinopteri; order Gobiiformes; family Gobiidae; genus Taenioides; species Taenioides sp. WSHXM2023. Next base: position 20,619,065 of record CM057087.1, read on the forward strand.
TGTCTCTTTTTCCTCTATAAATATTCTTTCTCTCTCCCTTTCTCCCTGTCTTTCTCCGAGTCTCCCTCATTATAAATATTATTTCTCTCTTTCTCTTTCCTTCTCTCTACTTCCCTCTTTTACTTCTCTCACCCTCTCTCTCTCTAATCATCTGACTCTCTCTTGTTTCCTCCAGTCTGTCCCTCTTTTCCTCTATCTCTTTTTTCTCTATATTTTCTTTCTCCCTCTCTCTTTCCATCATCACTCAATCTGTCTCCCTCCTTCATTCTCTCCATCCCTCTCTGTCAGTTTCTCAGAGTCTCCCTCTCTATAAATATTCTTTCTTTCTCTCATCATCTCTCTCTTGTTTCCTCCATCTGCTCCTCCCTCACTCTCAAATATCGTTCTCTCTCCCTTTCTCCATCTCTCTCCAGTTCTCATGTCTATCTTTCTCTCTCTGTCTGTCTCTCTTCATCATTTCTCTATCTATCTCTCTCTCTCCCTCCATTCATTCCCTCCCTCCATTTCTCTGTCTCCCTCTCCTGTCTCTATCTTTCTTGTTTCCTCAATTCTGCCCATCATTCTCAATTTCTCTTTTTCCTCTTTAAATATTCTTTCTCTCTCCCTTTCTCCATCTCTTTATCCCCCTCTGTCTTCATCATCTCTCTTGTTCTCCTCCCTCTCTCCATCAGTCTCTCCTCATCCCTCTTTCTTTCTATTAATCAACTCTGTATCTCTCCCCACTCTTCATTCCTTCATTCCATTCCATTTCTCTGAGTCTCCCTCTCTATAAATATTCTGTCTCTCTCTCTCTTTTTCTCTATTCTTCCCTCTCTCTTGTTTTCTGTGTTCATCTCTCATCCTCTCTGTCTGCCCCTCTTCATTCTCTATCTCTTCATCATCTCTCTATCTCTGTCCCTTCTTCATTCTTTCTCTGTCCTATTTCGACATAAATATTCCTTCTCTCTCTTCCTCTCTCTCCCTTGTTCTCCGTCGTCGTCTCTCTTCATCCTTCATCTTTCTCTCAGTCATGTCTCTAGCTCTCTCCCTCACTAGTTTTTATCTATTCTTTCCCTCCCTCCTGCTCTCTTCTTTCTACGAGTCACTCTCTCTCTGTATATATATATATAAATTCCTTCTCTCTCTTCGTCCCTCTCTCCTGTCATCATCAACGTCTCTCTCTCTAAGCGGAGGAGAGCGTGTGGGCGGAGTCGGGGGCGGGGTTATCCCGTCTGTCACTTAGCCCCGGCGCCGTGTTCCTCTCCTCCTTCTTTTAATAGCGGTGACGGAGCACTCTAATTGGCCGAGCGTGGGCGGTGATGGAGCCAAAATGGCGGCGGGTGCGCTGTGCTCGGCTCACCTCTGTGACTGTGTCCTGTCACTTCTGTGTCACCGCCATCGTCTCAGCGACGGGGTTAGACCGAGAGGAGAGAGGATGGGGCTGGATTATTAGGGATAAGATAAGACAGAACTAAACCAGGTCTAAAACGGGTCTAAACCAGGTCTAAAACAGGTCCAAACCAGGTCTAAAACAGGTCTAAACCAGGTCTAAAATGTGTCTAAAACAGGGCTAAAACAGGGCTAAAGCAGGGCTAAACCAGGGCTAAACCAGGTTTAAAGCAGCTATAAACTAAACCATTTCTAAACCAGGTCTAAACCAGGTTTAAAACAGGCCTAAACCAGGTCTAACACAGGGGTAAACCAAGGCTAAACCAGGTCTAAATCAGGTCTAAAACAGGGCTAAACCAGGGCTAAACCAGGGCTAAACCAGGTCTAAATCAGGTGTAAACCAGCTGTAAACTAAACCATTTCTAAACCAAGACAAAACCAGGTTAAACCAAGTCTAAATCAGGTCTTAAACAGATTTATACCAGGTCTATACCGGGTCTAAAAGAAGTCTAAACCAGGTCTTTAAAGACCTTTTATTTGTTTTTGATGCAGGGGGACCATCGCATATCGCACTAATTGTGTTGTCATGGAGATAAGTTTGGAGATCAGCTGATGCTTCTCACGTGGCTCATGGTGTTTGGAGAAAATTATGCGCAGAGTTTGTGAACAAGACCAACCCAAAAGTGAAGTAAACAGAACTAAATCGCACTGGGGTCGGTCCAGAGAGTGAAAATGACCTTTAAATCATGCCTTTTCATTTTGGTCGTTTTTACTCCATTGAAAAACTTATAAAAACACGTGTCCTACTGTGTGTGGGCTTGCATCTCCACAAACCTGACTCTAATTATGCCTGGAGGAGGGCCTTCTCTTCTTCTGCTTGTTTCTTACATTACCATGCTAGTTCTTGCTAGCTTTACTGTCACGGCAAAACTTTTTTTATTACACAAAACTACTTTAACCATAGACCTGACATGTACATTGTCCTCGTGGCTTCCCCTGCTCGTCTCCATGGAGATAGATACATACTAAAAATAATAATAATAATACAATACAATACAATAAAAATAATGAAACAATATAAACTTGGACTTACCCAGGACACAGCAGCTCCAGTAAATACACCATGTTCTTTCTTTCTTTCTTTTTTTTCGTTGTATTATTTTTAACCAGGGCCAATTAGCGGTGTGCGAGTAGCCGCTGCCGTCTGTTAGCTTCCCCGCTAACTCGCCATGTGAGCACTTAGCCGCGACACTGAAGAGAGCGTCTCAGAATAATGGCGGTCGTGTCTCTGAGGACAAACAATTAAAGTCCATTTGGATCGTGGTGCGGCGGAAACAAACAATTAGCGCTAAATCAGAGGCTACAGCGTCAGGCGCAGACAGGACAGGGACAGAGACGGTGCTTGGAGAGGGCACGGACAGGGACAGGACAGGGACAGGGTAAGGACAGGGTAGGGACAGTCCCGGGAGAAGACAGGACAGGGTAAGGACAGGGATGGGCAGGGACAGGGACAGGGACGGTGCAGGGAAAGGACAGGGTCAGGGTAGGGAGAGGACAGGGAGAGGGCAGGGACAGTGCCGGGAGAGAACAGGGACAGGACAGGGCAGGGAGAGGACAGGGACAATACAGGGAGAGGACAGGGACGGTGCAGAGACAGAGGCAGGGACAAGGAAGGGACTGGGCAGGGACAGTACAAGGAGAGGACAGGGATGGTGCAGAAAAAGGACAGGGACACGACAGAGAGAGGACAGATGAACAACAGCGTGATAGAAATGTGGAATTTTGTAAATGTTCTGTGTCTGAGAAAATTTGGGGTTTTAAATTATCAGCGTTTATTTTATTTTATTTATTTATTTATTTATTTATTTCATTTTATTTATTTATTCTTTTTTGACATTATACAACATACAACAAAAACAAAAAAATACACACAAAATATCCACAACTTTGATGACAGAAGATGAGATATTGGGTCAAATAGAGCTGAATTAAGATATCCATAGAGATTTTTGCCTGGAATGTTCCTCAATAAACCAGGTCTAAACCAGGGATAAACTAGAGCTAAACTAGTTCTAAACAGGGTCTAAACTGGGTCTAAACCAGGTCTAAACCGGGTCTAAACCAGGTCTAAAGCAGGTCTAAAGCAGGCTTAAACCAGGTCTAAACCAGGGTTAAACCAGACCGGTTTAACCCTGGTTTAAAGAGTTGAGATCTTTACATTTAAGATTTTGCAAGACTGAGGGACAGAATGGAGGAAACGAGAAAGACAGAGAGAGGATAGAGAGAATATTTACAGAGATGAAGAGGGAGAGAGGGAAGGAAGGGATGGAGGAAAAGAGAGAGATAAAGAGTTGATGAAGAAAGAGATAGAGACAGATTATTTTCCCCAATTTGGCATTTTTTTACGCTCTAAAATGTACTTCCACATTACATTATAGTAGCGTGTGTGTGTGTGTTGTGATAGCGCTCTGAAGGGGGAGTGACTCAGCAAAGGGAGAGGAGTCTCAGAGCACCAAAAAGAAAACTAATTAAGAACTTTAATCTGTTGTTTTCTGAGAACAAACCATTTTCAAAACAATAAAACGTAATATGGTGATCTTAATGTTATGTGTCTGCAGTTAAACCCCCATAGAAGTAAAATACACATTATTGTTTTATTGTTGCCATAATTCCCACTAAACATATAAAACTGCTCACACACTTCCTGTAGGTGGCGCCGTCTGCTCTGCTCTTGTCTTCATGTCCACATGTCTGGACAGAGCTGGGCCTGTTGTCCCTCTGGTCTCTGGGGGAAAGGGGGCGCTGTTGTGGTGTGGAGCTTGTTTGGATCTGGGATAGAAGCATCAGTCGTGTCCCCGGGCTCCATGGCGACCCCCGCACCCGCCACCACCCGCCACCACAACCACCCCACCCGCACTCGCCGCCCCACCCGCCACCACCCGCCACAGGCCCCATCCACCCACCTGCCCCACCCGCCCCCGCCACAGCAGCAGCAGCAGCGTCAGAACCAGAGCCGGCCTAAGTGTGTCTAATTGGTCTAAAGAGGAGGGTCTGAGCGGAGAGAGAGATAATGGACAGACTGAGTAATGTAAGAGAGGGAGGAGAGAGGGAGGAGGGAGGGAGCTTCCTGTCAGAGAGAAAGAGAGGCAGGGAGAGGAGGAAGAGAGAGAAAGAGGAGAGAGAGAAGGAGAGGGAGAGAGAGACAGAGAAAGAGAGAAAGAGAGTGAGGATGGAGGGGAAAGGAGGGAGGGGGCTTCCTGTCGGAGAGAAAGGGGGGGGAGAGGAGAGCGAGGGAGAGAGAGAAGGAGAGAGGGAGACAGATAGAGAGAGAGGAGGAAGGGATGGGGCTTCTGTCAGAAAGAAAGAGAGAGGGGGAGGAGGGAGAGAGACAGAAAGAGGAGAGAGAGAAGGCAAGAGACAGAGAGAAAGAGAGAGAGAGAGAGGATGGAGGGGAGAGGAGGGAGGGGGCTTCCTGTCAGAGAGAGTGAGACAGAGAGGAAGATAGAGAAAGAGGAGTGAGAGAGAAGGACAGAGGGAGACAGAGAGAAAGAGAGGAGTGACGAATGGGGCTTCCTGTCAGATAGAAAGAGAAGGGGGGGAGGGAGAGAGACAGAAAGAGCAGATCGAAGGAGAGCGAGAAAGAGAGAGGGAGACAGAGAGAGAGAGAAAGAGAGGAGGGAGGGATGAGGCTTCCTGTCAAAAAGAACGAGAGAGAGGGGGAGGGGAGGGAGAGAGAGAGACAGAGAGAGAGGATGGAGGGGAGAGGCGGGAGTGAGGGGGCTTCCTGTCAGAGAAAGAGTGAGAGAGAGAGAGAGAGAGGAGGGAGATAGAGAAAGATGAGAGAGAGAAGAAGAGAGGGAGACAGAGAGAGAGAGAGAGGAGGGAGGGATGGGGCTTCCTGTCAGAGAGAAAGAGAAGAAGGAAGGGGACGGAGAGAGAGAGAAAGAGGAGAGAGAAGGAGAGAGGGAGACAGAGAGAGAGAAGATGGAGGAGGGAGGGGGCTTCCTGTCAGAGAGGAAGGAGAGAGAGAGAAGGAAAAAGAGGGAAGGGGAGAGGGACTTCCTGTCAGAAAGAAAGAAAGAGGAGGTTGGAGGAGAGAGAGACAGAGCGAGAGAAGAGAAAGAGGGAAGGAGAGAGGGATTTCCTGTCTGACAGAAAGAAATAGAGAGGGAAGCGGGAGGAGAGAGAGTGAGAGAGAGAGCAGAGAAGAGAAAAGAGGGAAGGAGAGAGGGACTTCCTGTTAGAAAAAAGAGAGAGGAGGAGGGAAGGAGAGAGGGAGAGAGCAGAGGGTCCCCAAGCAATAAAGAGAGTATGAAAACACTATTGTAACCATGTGGCGCCATGAATATTGAAAGCATTAGTGTTCAGAGCTCTCCTCAGATACCAGCTGTCTCCCACTAACTACTGCGTTTGAATGGAAAAAGACACATTTACAGATAATTATTCAAGGGATGGGCTGTGTATCGGTTACAATATCGATAACACCAATATCGGAGGGTCTTCACCGATATTTTAAAGGTCCTATATGACGCAAAACTGACTCTTGAGTTTTAAATCATGTTATAATGTTGTTTCCTCCTCAAAAACAGACCTGCAGTTGTGTTTTGTTTCATTTACGTTTGAGTAGCGCTTTATTACATTTGCGTGTTTATATCGCCAAAGCTCTGAATGCCCCGGTCCACCTTGTGATGTCACGAAGTGGTAGTTTTCATGTTAACAGCTACATTTTTTACCTTTTGTTTAGTAAAGATCGGCTGAAATCATCCAAATGATTCTAGTGAAGGAGTGTAGAGTTTAAAAACACAGTGGAGCACTATTTTGTAAACTTTGCAAAAAAATTCACACTAGATGCAACAATGCAACAATTCAAAACGTTTGACAAATTAAACTTCGTGAGCAGAATGTAAAAAAAAAACACTCTTGTAAAAAGGACTTTTATAAGTTTGTTTTAAACTTAAAAACTTATGTAATCATGTGGGCCGAAAACTATACTTTTTGTCAGATTTATAACAAGTTTCCAAAAATGTACCAAAGTGAGTGAAAATGAATTAAAAAATAAAATAAAAATTATACAAATAATTAAATCAAATGCATGTTCTGAATTAATGTCATTTTAAGTAATACATAAAAAGGGGGCGGGGGGGGGGAGTAAAAAAAAAAAAAAAAAAGAAATGTTAATGTATTTTTATACTTTATGAATGAAATAAACAAACAAACAAAATCTCAAAGTGCGACACAGCAGATAAATGACATAAAACACAATTAAAAACATGCAAAAAGGAAAAACACTACAGATACATAAAATGGTTTTCATATCATAAAAGTGTGTGAATACAACATTTTAAAAAGAAACGTTTTTACACCTTTTTTAAAGTCCTGGACACTGTGGAGCCCTCAGGGACTCTGGGAGGGCGCTCCACAGGCGAGGGGCTTTTCAGGCAGCTGCCCTGAAAAGCGCCATCTCCCACTGTGGAGAGTTTGGTCCGAGGCTGGTGAAGGCAGGAGGTGGAGGTGGAGGTGGACTGGTGAAGGCAGTAGGTGGAGGTGGACCGGTGAAGGCAGTAGGTGGAGGTGAACCGGTGAAGGCAGTAGGTGGAGGTGGAGGTGGACTGGTGAAGGCAGTAGGTGGAGGTGGACCGGTGAAGGCAGTAGGTGGAGGTGGACCGGTGAAGGCAGTAGGTGGAGGTGAACCGGTGAAGGCAGTAGGTGGAGGTGGAGGTGGACTGGTGAAGGCAGTAGGTGGAGGTGGACTGGTGAAGGCAGTAGGTGGAGGTGGACTGGTGAAGGCAGTAGGTGGAGGTGGACTGGTGAAGGCAGTAGGTGGAGGTGGACTGGTGAAGGCAGTAGGTGGAGGTGGACTGGTGATATGGAAGGAGACAAAGTTTATACTGGATACGGCAGTGGATGGACAACCAACGAAGTGACTGGAGAACAGGTGTGATATCGTACGTTTTACCTGTTTCCCCACATGACATCACAAGGTGGAACAGAGTCGATGGTTCAATTCTGAGGTGAAGTCTTCACTATTTTGAGTCCTGTTATTATATTAAAGCTCCTATATTACGCAAAATTGACTCGTGTGCGCTTTATAATGTTGTTAGCTCCTCAAAAACAGACCTGGAGTTGTGTTTTGTTTCACTTTATTATTCGTCTGTCCACATCTCCAAAGCTCAAAACGCTCTGTTCCACCTTGTGATGTCATGAAGCGGTAGTTTTCAATTAAACAGCTCCTTTTACCTTTAGTTAGTTTGTTCACACAGCAGATTTATATTTATGTTAATTGTCAATCGATTTTTTGTTGTTGTTCTCTTTAAATCGATGCCAACAAAATAACAGAATGAACAATAAATAAATAAATAAATAAAAACTTGAGTAAAGATTGGCAGTTCCAGGGCTGAAATCATCCAAATGATTCTAGTGAAGGTGTGTGGCGTTTAGAAACACCGTGGAGCACTTCCTGTATTAGCGCATGACATCACAAACAGAGTGTTTTCAGTTTGAGAGAAGAACTAAACGCGAGTGAAACAAAATAAAACACAACTCCAGGTCTGTTTGTGACGAGGAAACGACATTAGAACAGATCAGAAAATGTCATAATATTGGCCCTTTAATCTTCCAAACCTCCCGATGACCCTGAACTCGAGCTGCTAAACTTGGAACTGCAAATCCGCCGTGACGGACCGGACAAAACCATATTTACATAATGCGGTTTGAAGTACGGACTGAACCCGGGACTAAAGACCATTTTGTCCCTGAGGCGAAGTCCATTTTGTCCCCTGTCCCTCTGGCCTCCTTCATAATTCATGAGGGGACGGAGTTAATGCTTCGCTCGGGTTTGTGCGTGTGTGCGGTTTATGGAGATGTTTATTGATCTGATTTCACTGCCCCTGTGTCGAAAGCCTGAAGGAACGATAAAAAAATAAAAATTTTAAAAAATGGAAAGTCACACGGCGTCTAGAAATGTTTTGACACCAATAATGTGTTAAAGGGCCGATATTACGATATTTTCTGACGTTCTAATGCCGTTTCATCGTCACAAACACACCTGGAGTTGTGTTGTGTTTTGTTTCATTCACACACGTTTAACGCACAAACACACCTGCAGATTTAGGCTCTTCTTTATTAGAGCCAGGAGTAGACCAGGTCTGAACCAAGCCTAAATCAGGACTGAAACCAGAACTAGACCAGGACTAAACCAGGACTAGACAAGGACTGAACCAGGACTAAACCAGGACTAGAGACCAGGACTAACTTGAACTAGACTTGGACTAAACCAGGACAAAATCAGGACTAGACCACAGACCAGCACTAGGCCAGGACTAAACTAGGACTAAATGTTTTTCACCTGCGTATGGTGAAGTTGAATTTTTCTTTTTAATTATTAATTATACTTTTTATTCCAATAATAAAGCTTCTGTTCATTCGTGTTGAGATACAGCCGCCATTTTGCCTTTATGGTCTCTGCGGTTTGACTGACAGTCCGTCCCGTCAGCTCTTCCCGTTAGCATCCGCGAGATCGGCTGACTCCACATCACTTGACACTAATGCGTCTGTGTTGGCGCGCGTTAGCACTCACTATGTAACACGCTAGCTACAGATCGCTAACACGCCAGCATCACATACGCGCGCACATCACTCACCTGCGTAATCAATGCTGAGGAGATGGGCCAGTCAGCAGGAGTGTGAAGGCAACACTTTCATCTGAACATCTGAGAAGAGCGTTTGGAATGGAGATGGAGACGAGCTCAGAATGTTATGGAAGAACGTACATTTGGAGGATAATACCGGAAAATAAGCTTTGTTATGTCGTTTTCCTTCCTAAAAACACCGAAAAACTTGGGGTCTTATAGAAACTTATAGTAAAGATGTGGCTGTTTTAAAAATGTTAATCGGGAAAAGGTGTGTTGCGTAACTTTCCTGGTGGAGGGTCCATTAGATTCTTTTCTCTGTGGAGATGTTGTTGCTTTGTCTGGAATGTTTCGCAGTATGGCATTAAAGCTTTATGTTAGAGCCATAATTTAATTAATAAAAAAAGTGATTTGATTTACCATAAATTCATATTTTATTCTTCTTTAAAAACAATTATAAAAAATATTCTTCTTAAATTAATTATTATTATTATCATTTAATTTAAAGTTGTAGGAAAGATGCAACTGTGTTAAAGTTTCAGTTTGGACGATTCATTTTACTAAAATGCAGATTTTGGCAAAAACACACACAATTTGGCCATTTTTTTAGATTTACATTTTTTCTTCCTGTTTGGAAATCGTAAGGGACACAAGTGAATTCACATCTGTTACCTCCTCTAATGTACACAGACATTATTATCAGACAAATACAATTAGAAGAAAACACCTTTATTTTGTTGAATTCATGGTTAAAGTATCTGAAAAAAAAAAAAAAAAAAAAGTGTAAATTGTGCTGAACTTTTGGATCGAATTCTCCCAGTGTGATGTCATCAGTGTGGGACTAAAATTGAACTCTCTACTTCCTGTAAATTTCAACATTTTTTTTTTTACTTTTCTTCACAAATTGCTTCTTGATTTGTGTAAAACTATAATTTATATTTACAATAATTATAATTCCACCAAATTACGTCAAAATGAGAGAATCATTTTGACGTAATTTGGTGCATTGTGCAGCTTTTCTGGTGGAGGGTCCATCAAACGCTTTTCTGGAATGTTTCGCAGTATGGCATTAAATCTTTCTATCTTCATGGAGACCAAACCAGAACACGTTACAGGTCAGATCTGTGGAGAGGCGACCCCGCTCACAGTCTGAATGCCTGTTTTTCTAGGTGTTTTTGAGCTCTAAAACCACCTGTAATTGAAGATTCTCGGACCCTCCACCAGAAAAGTTACGCAACGCACCTTTAATCTCTTTCGTGGAACGTTCGAGACAACGCGATCGCATCTACATGCAGACGAGCCGTTCTCAAGACGTTCTTAAGACGTTCTCATCACTTCTGCTTTTCATATTGACGTCTGAATTATTAAAAATGACTCCTCTAGAGGGGCTCCTTTGTTTGGAAACTTCAGCGTGAATGAGGGGAAGGAAGGGGAATTGGACGCAAAGAGAAGATCGGCTTCGCTAATCCAATAAAAAAAAATTGTCGTTTGCCTGTAATCTGATTAAAGAAATGATTAAGAGAAATCGGCGGAGCGTGGCTGCTGTTTGAATTTACATAAGCACTGCTGCAGATAAGGGGCGCTCAGATGAAGGCCTGCACAGAGAAGATAATTTTCGAGATCGCGAGAGGCAAGTGTCTACCGAGGGTTTGCAATTAAACTACAATGATGTAATTTGTTGGAAGAAGTTGGTAGGGGAGTCTCAAATCTCTCAGTGAGGAGGTTGTGGGTTAGACTTCTGAGAGGTGTTAGGCCCGTCATGATCATTACGGCGTTGATTTACGATTCCGCGTCAAATTTTTATCACATTTTAACATTTTCTCTGCAGTTGTGGGAATTTTTTGGCTATGTAATAAGATTTAAGCCATAAAAGGTTGAATTAATAACTTCTCATTCTCATTATAGTTGCAAATGACCTACTCAGTCTATTTTTTTCTACAATTTTTTACAATATTCAACATTTAGAATAGTTTTTGTGGTTTAAATCTGCTCTTGGGTTAAATTAGTTTCAATATAATCGTTTATCGTCTATCTTTACTTCAGTAATATATCGCACTTCAAAATTTGTTATCGTGACAGGCCTAAGTGGAGTTTGCACGTCCTCCCTGCGTTACTGTGGCAGAGTGGTTATCATGGAAGTATAATATGATCTGGAAGATGAACCCAAGATGGCGTCGTGTTGTGTTCAGTGGCCTGTCCTCATTGGCACAAAATGCCCCCAGTTTTTTATTTTTTCTTCTTCTTCTGCTGCTGCACTGCTTCCTGAATACTGGTCCCACTCGGTGATGTCAGAAACGTGCGGTTCTGACTGTTCTGCTCTCACTGTTAAGACGGATACAGCTATGCAGATAAACTCCTCGACAACTGACAGGTGTATTGTCCACTTTAATGCCGTTGCCTTCGATTATCGACAGAGTGAAACTACATCAGAAAAGAAATAAGCATTATTTAGACTGTGCAGTGATCCAAATACACACATGTGGTAGCTTAAATCCAGCTAACATTTGCCAAAACTAAATCTAACGAGGGTATTCTTTTTAAGTACACATATGCACACATAATTGCAAAATATGGTTTCTAAGACTTTAATTTAACATAAAATACTTAGAAGCAATGATTTCTGTAAAACAACAAAGAAGAATGGATATTACATACAGTCAGCCATTTTACAAAGTGTGCTGCATTTCCTAACTCTACAGCAATTAATAGTGAACATTAGCATTTAACAAACACAGTGCCTCCGCTGGTGGAGGGAAAAACTACGCCAGCACACTGACCAATCGAGCATTGGCTAAATCTTACAAAGTTAAATTTTTAGGCGCGTTGATGTTTTAAAAAATCTGAATAGTTCATATTGTAAAAATACAGAAGAATCCTACAAAATCCAACCTTTGTGAAAACGGTCGATGTCCTGTCAGCCGAACACGGGCCGTTCGAACAAAAAAAAAAACAAAAAAAAAACATGTATCGTGTCCCAGAAGCTGCAGTACCTGGAGCGGCCACTAGTAGATCTCACACAGGGACAGAGGGGAGCGTTTTATTCAGTTCGTAAGATGGATCCACGGTGGTTATCCAGTCTTTTGATTTATTTTATTTTCTCAGTGACAGACCATTGAACCTTACAGAGCCAAATGGACGTTTGTCGTGAGAAAGTCGAGCTTATGAGTTCGCGAGATGCATTCATTTATTGTCGAGAGTCTATTACGTTAACCAAAACTCGCTGCAACGAAGTCAAGTTTCTTAAATTCTTCCGTAATGATTCAGAATGTGTTTGTTGCTGCTAATGATTACTGCCCCTCTCGAAATGGTAATATTTTTGTAATAGGTCTAGCTGTAAATTAAAATATCACTCAAATATAACTGTTGTTTTAGATACGCTCTTACTCCGCTCTATTGTTTTGCTCTCTTTCACCGTCTCCATGGATACGGGAAAAACAAACAGCTCATTTCACACAATCCAAGTGTCCTCTACGCTGCACATGCTGCACTTCTGAGTAAAAATCTCATGATATGATTAAAAATGAGCTAAAAAAAAAACTTTCAAAAACTGCTCAGTAGATTTGCGTTTTTGTGGAGGTAACGGCATTCTAACATGACTTAAAGCTCAATTTAGCATAAACTAGGATCTTAAATGTGCTCTATCCTCGTTCAAATACATAAATAAAATACTCCACGGCACCACCAGCGTGTGGAGTTTATTATTTATGTTTTTGTTAAAGTAAAATTGCTACGACATGATTAAAAAGCTTTAAAAAGTCTCTTAATTTGGTGTTTGTTCTTCTCCATCTCCACACGTCTGACCCCGGCTCTAAACTGTGGCCGACGTTCTGAACTCATCAAACTTTTCCTCCAGCTGCTGCTCCTCTCCAGACTTGTTTTCTGTTTTTAGTTTATTTTTCTTGGTTTCTCGCTGCTAATCATGCAGCTTTCATCTGTTCAGACAGACATGGCTGCTCCACTCTCTCCTCTCTTCTCTTTTCTCTTTCTCCTTTCTCTCTTTTCTCTCTCTCCTCTCTCTCATCCTCCCTCTATCTTCTCACTTCTCCTCTCTCCTTTCTTCTCTCGCCTCTCCTCCTCTCTCTCCTTTCTTCTATCTCCTCTCCTCCTCTCTCTTCTTTCTTCTCTCTCCTCTCCTCCTCTCTCTTCTTTTTTCTCTCTCCTCTCCTGCTATCTCTCCTTTCTTCTCTCTCTCTCTTTGTGTCCTTTCACTCTCCTCTCTTCTATCTCCTCTCCCTCCTCTCCTCCTCTGTCTCTCCTCTCTTCTTTCTTCTCTCTCCTCTTGTCTATCTCCTCTCTGTCCTCTCCTCCTCTCTCTCTCTCTCTCCTCTCTTCTTTCTCCTCTCTCCTCTTTGTCCTCTCCTCCTCTCTCCTCGCTCTCTCCTCTCCTCCTCTCTTCTTTCTTCTCTCTCTTCTCCTCTCTCTCTCTCTCTCTCTCTCTCCTCCTCTCTTCTTTCTTCTCTCTCTCTCTCCTCTCTTCTCCGGTGAGTCAGACAGACAATGGCACAATCATCCAGGAAAGAAGAAAAGAACATAAAAAAAAAGAATAGAGCGAGAGGAAGGAAGACAAATCAAACGCGCCCACAATCATTACATTTTTTTAGTTTTTTGTTTTTTCTTCCGGAGACTAATCTGTCGTTGTGCGTTTGAGGTTGGACTCGTTTGGACGGGTAGCGCTCGTAATTACAACGGACAGAAAGAAACGGTCCTTATGGCCATTGTTCTGCATGAACTTAAAGGAACTCAGGGGAAACTTTTGCAGGGTTCAGTGATTAGACGAAACTGTGAGGTGAAAAAGTGAAGACGGCTTTGTTGTGTGTTCAGAAGTCGGTAAAATAATAATGTGTGTAGAATCCCATTCTTCACACATTATTATTTTATTTATTTTATTATTGTTATATTTATTTTACTATTTTATTACTTTTATAATTTTATTTATATTATTATTGTTATATTTATTTTACTATTTTATTATTTTTATTATTTTTATTATTTTATTTATTTTATTATTATTATATTTATTTTACTATTTTATTTACTTTATTTATTTTATTATTTTTATTATTTTATTATTATTATTTGCCGTAAAATAATAACGTCCTTTCCTCATCACAAACGGACCCGGAGTTGTGTTTTTTTTGTTTCATTCGCACATGTTTAACACACAAATCCTGTATATTTAGACTGAGTTCTTCTCTCAAACACTCTTTTCCACATTGTGATGTCACGTGGTGATACAGGAAGAGCTCCACTGTGTTTGTAAACTCCATATATCTACTTTAGATTCATTTGCAGTGTTTTGTGTGTGTCACAGTGAGAGGAAATTGAGGACCGAGGGGGGGAAAAAAAATTAAAAATAAAATAAAATAAATCAATTTGTGGCGCTCGGTTTGGCCACAGATGGGAAACCCTGATTTGGATGTTGGATATTTTCAGCCCTCATTTCTGAATTAAAGGTAAAAGGAGCTGCTAACTTGAAATCTACTGCTTCATGACATCACAAGGTGGAACAGAGCATTTTGAGTTTCGTAGACATACACAGACTAATACCATTATTTCAAAAATACAGTACTCAAGTAGAAGTACAAAGTTGTGGTTCTAATCAGAGGCTGTAATTTGGATTCGAGTCAGACTTGAGTCACTGTTGACACTTTGCAGTGACGTCGCGCTGGGGGTGTTCTACATGTATCTGTATTGACGGAATGTTGATTAGTTACAGTCACACATCAGCAAACACAGTCAAAATGTTTTAAGATCGTCTGAAAACTCCAGACAGAATACAAAATGGATTTAAACAGCACATTTTCAGGAGCCTGTGATCAATACGAGCGTTTATGAGCGTTCATGTTTAGGAGTTTGATTTTTAACAAAAAGCTGAGGGCAACTGACTGAAAAAACTGTTGGTTATTGTTATTAGTCATGTTATTTGAGACTGATTTGTTTAAGAACATAAATCTGGTGTAATTCCAACCAAGTCAGTCCTGGTGAAGTGCTCCTGTGTCTCCAGAGTCTTCACCTGCAGATAGAGACATGTCCTGCGTTTGTTTCATTCTCAGTTTATGGACAGGCTCATGTGAAGCTCAGAACCTCCAGAATTCCCTCCCTGAGCTGCAGAGGCTGCACTAGCACTGACTCATGACTGGTGCAGGTGCTGGGGTTTAGGTAGAGACCGTTCAGATCAGAGAGAGACATTTTAGGTTCAAACATTTCAGCTTTGAAACTGGCAACCCAAATGTGAAACTCGTGTGAGTACTGGATAAATCAAACATGCATGAATCACTTAAAACTTTGTATGGTATATCATCTTTAAAGAGCCTGGAGTTGACAAAATACTCTGTTCCACCTTGTGATGTCACAGAGGTGGAGTTTTCAAGTTCACAGCTACTTTTAGTTTAGCAGAGATTGGCCACTGCAGGGCTGAAGTTGTCCAAATGATTCTGATGAAGACACAGTGGAGGACTTGACATGACAACACATGACATCACAAGGTGGAGTGTTTTCCGTTTGAGAAAATAACTTCTCCTAAAACACCAGGGTTTTTGTGTGTTTATGATGAGGAAACATTAGAACATAGATCAGAAAATCGTGTAATGTGGACCCTTTAAACAGAATCTCCTCCTTTGCGGACGGAGATCCAAATAAAAGCTCATATTTTCTCGGCTGAAGTAATCACAGCGGCCACATTTAGTCACTTCCACTCCTCTCTCCATCCATCTTTAAGCAGCCCTGTTCACCTGGGCGTCCCTTCTCTCCCGCTCGCCTCTTTAGCCCGGCCAAACTTTATTAGAACTGGGACCGCCTTCTGCAAAGAGAGACCCAGGCCTGGTCCAGAGCCCGGATCAGAACCAGCGAGAGGGATGACAGGGCTGCTCTGGAGGGCAAGGCTGTCCGGTATAGGAGAAGAAGAGCACTAAAGAGGGAAGGAGAGGAGGAGTGGAGAGACGGGAGCAGGGCTAAAAGTGGATAATGATGAAGATGCTACAAGGTGGTGACAGATATAGCGTTTTAAAGGTTCTATATTACGTAAATTTGACTCTTGTGAGCTTTAAGTCGTGTTATATTCAATTCAATTCAATTTATTTTTGTATAGCCCAAAATCACAAGAGTTATCTCGGCGGACTTCACAAAATTGTTGATTAATAAAGCAGAAGAAACATTCATAAAACAAAAATACAGAATGTTCAACAACAAGCAGGCAAATGGATAATTGTCCCAGCATCTCCTGTCCTTAGACCCGCCTTCTCGGCAAGGAAAAACTCCAAAAAACCCAATGGGAAAACGGAGAAACCTCGAGGAGAACCACAGTGAAGGAGAGATCCTACTCCTAAGGACGGACAGGCAGATAAAGCTACTAATCTAGCAGGACGAGGACAGTTAATCCAGGATAGGGAAGGAGAGGAGGGGTCCAGGTCCTCGACACTAGGGGGGCAGCAGCGGTCCAAATTGGAACAGCAGCATCTGAAACAGTTACACTCCCCAAAAGGGGAGTGGGACAGGGACAACATGTGAATAGCAAAGAACAGACTACAAATGAACTAGTAATTGAATAATCTTAACAGTAGGAGGAGAAAAAGTAGGAGAAACCAGAGGACAGTGCTCAAGTTGCCATACTTTCCCCAGTAATATATCTCCTAGAGCAGCTTAACTAGGCCTATGGGTTTAGTTTCTGTTCCTAACTGACCTGACCATAAGCTAATTCAAAGAGGAACGTTTTGAGCCTAATCTTAAATGTAGAGACTGTGTCAGCTTCTTTGACATGAGCAGGGAGCTGATTCCACAACAAGGGTGCTTGGTACCTAAAAGCTCTACCTCCTAAAGTACTTTTAGCGACTCTAGGAACCACCAATAGTGCAGCATTTTGAGAGCGGAGTGAACGGTTAGGATGATAAGGTACAATTTCATCTTTAATGTAGGAAGGGGCCATGTCATTTACAGCTTTATAGGTTAGAAGAAGAATTTAAAATTTTACTCTCAACTCAACCGGAAGCCAATGAAGATTTTTTAATACTGGAGTAATGTGCTCTCGTTTTTTAGTACCTGTTAGTACTCTTGCTGCTGCATTTTGAACCAATTGAAGGCTTTTTATAGAGCTTTTAGGGCAAGCTGCAAGCAGGGAGTTACAGTAGTCTAACCTCGAAGTGACAAAAGCATGGACAAGTTTTTCAGCATCATTTTTTGGCAGTACATTTCTAATTTTGGCTATATTGCGTAAATGAAAATAAGCCGTTTTACAGACATGGCTTATGTGTGCTTTAAATGAGAGCTCTTGATCAAATAGGACTCCAAGGTTTCTTACAGTGGAGCTGGAGGCTACACTGACATTGTCCAATGTGATTATCTGCTCAGTTAGAGAGTCAAACTTTACATTGAGTTATAATGCTGTTACCTCCTCAAAAACTGGATTTTGGCTAAACAAATGACAATTTATGCTTCTCTTGACTGTTGACGGGGATCAGATTAGTTAAAAATTGTGATAGTCCTGTTTTAGTCTTGATGTAGTCCTGGTTTAGATTTAGGATCTGTCCCATTATTGTCTTACACCTTCCCTTTCCCCTTTATCTACGTCTTTGTATTGCCCCTCGATACCGAGCTGTGAGGGCTCGGGGTACAAATGTTCCTCTAAGAAATGGGACACCACTCGATTACCGTTTGCTTCTCTTAAGCAAATTGACTTCACACTGATTTCACCTAAAAAGTGCCATGTTAAGGATTATCGGGTACCTCAGCTCGACAAAAAATGAGCTTGTTTATACATGAAAGTTCGATGAAAACAATAACATCGGCTAAACAGACATTACTACAATTAAAACCGCAACAACAGTTCAGTAAAAGTAACGTACAACATAAGCGTCAGAATTGTAAACTTACTAAACTGTTAATTGATATTTACAACTGCTGAAAATACTTACATTTATGAGACTCTTTGGCTGGTCGATGTGACGCTCCATCCTGATCCCAACACCTGCCTGAGCTTGTAGGCTGACCCCTTCGTTTCAAGTCTGGTCCAGAGCTTACTTCGTTTTAAGGGGTGTGTAGCCCGAGGTCGTGGCCCTAGCCTGTGATCAAAATTAGAATCAAGACGCCCCTTGCCCTCACATGAACGGGTAAAACCAAGGGGCAGGGGTAAGATGAAGGGGTAAGACAGAGGAATGGGACGCAGCCTTAGTTTAGTCCTGGTTGAGATCAAATTGGTCAAAAATAGGGACACCTGGGACATTTGTTGTGTAAAACTGGGACAAATCACTGGTTTTGTATAAATCTGCTGGGACAGGGGACACAGGGCTCAAAACTGAGACTGTCCCAGGGAAATAGGATCGTCTGGTCACCCTTGTCTAACCTGAGTAACAGAGCTTCTAACAGAGCAGTGCTTTCAGTTAGCGTAGTATCTATCGTAGTCGCATGCATATTGTTTGAACTCTTTCCAGTTGCGTTGTAAACTTCTCTGACTCTGACTCGTCTCTGGGGTCCACACAGCCACCCCTGGGAACCTCTCCCCAGACTCAGCTCTACCTCAGTGGGAATCAAACCCTCAACGCTCCGCTAAACCGTGCCAGGCCAAAGAGCACGGGGCTGTCAGAAATCTCCCATCATGCTCTCTGCTCCACGGCCCACCGCTCCCAGGAGGACGCCGTGTTTGTAGAGGGGAGCAGGCTCAGGAACGCAGCGGCTCACCTCACTGTGTACACAACAATAAAGAACCATATTCTACCACATTCTGCAGCGCGTGTTTATTGTTAACTAATCACGCTGGGGGTGTTCTACATGTACGGCTATGGTGGAATGTTCAGCGCTTACCGTGGTGACACAAGGCACACATTAGCAAACAGTTTTAAAGGTCCTGTATTACGCAAAGTCCTCAAAAAAAGACCTGGAGTTGCGTTTTGTTTCATTCACACATGTTTGAGTAATGATCTTTTGTTTTATTATTAGTCTTTCTACATGTTAAAACGCTCTGTTCCACCTTGTGATGTCATAAAGTGGTAGTTTTCAAGTTAACAGCTCGTTTTACCTTTAGTTCGGTAAAGATTCCAAGCAATTCCAGGGCCTGAAATGATCCAAATGATTCTAGTGAAGGTGTACGGAGTTTAAAAAACACACTGGAGCACTTCCTGCATCGCTACGTGATGACATCACAAGGTGGAACTGGGTGTTTTCCGCTTGAGAGAAAAACTTTGTGTGTTAAACATGTGAATGAAACAAAACAACTCCAGGTGTGTTTTTTGATGAGGAAACATAATACAGATCAGAAAATATAGTAATATGGTCTTTTTACGTCCAAAAAAGAGCATTTAAAACACAAAATTCAAACTTTTAATATGTTTTTTTTTTTTTTTTTTTGAAAGTCAACGGGAGCTCCATAAAATACGCGTAAACAAGCAGGTGACGGGCTCACCAGCAGGAAAGTTACACAGTCTGCTTTTAAATTGAATTAAAAGCAATGCAATAAGACCATACATGAGAAAGTTTGTGTGCATAATGAATAATAAGTAGTCTAATATTCTAAGACCCGCCGCACAAGTTTTAAATTAAAAAAGTATAAATATTCATAAGACTGAGGTGTTTTAAGCAACTTGTTCAAATGATTTAATTCTTAACAGCTTTAACAGCGTTGGACCCTCTCAAGCAATACAAGAAATGTCCTCAGACAACTTCAAAAACTGTATGTACTTTTGTATCTGCTCTAGTGTTGTCACCATGCTCAAATTTAAAGCTGCATCGTGTAACTTTTCCCGTGGAGGGTCCATCACATGCTTTTTTTCATGGAGATGTTATTGCTTCATCTGGAATGTTTCACAGTGTGGGATTAAACCTTTCTATCTTCATGGAGGCCAAACCAGTCCAAGTTACAGGTCAGATCTGTGGCGACCCTGCTCACAGTCAGAATGCCTGCTTTTCTAGGTATTTTTGAGCTCTAAAACCACCTGTAATTTAATAAATGTAAAGTAGAGCTGTTTAATGTCACACTGTGGAACATTCCAGACAGATCAGTGACCATCAGGAAAGGTTCGTTTCTGTCTGTGAATGTGACTTTTTTTAGTATCAATACCTGCAAATAATGATTATCTAGTTTCAACTAGATTTTTTTGTTTTTTATTGGTGAGTATCTGATTTTTGATAGTTATAAGTTTATAAACACTTTTCACAACTCTCAGAGCGAGTGAGAGAGATACAGTAACATTTCCACGGCTCTTCTCAGTCCCTCTGTGTCTCAGTCAAAGGTCTCAGGTCAGTTTAAGGAGGACTGGTCAGGGAGGGTCAGCAGATTCTGTGCCAGGGCAGTTTGAGGAGAGGAAGAGACAAAAGTGTCCCTCCTCTGTGTCCTGCAGCGTCACAGCAGCCTCCAGGAGGCGCCAGGTGAACACAACAGGAAAGGCCTCACTCTTACTCCGCTCTGGTGTTTCGGTTGGTATAAGTATTTCATCTGGAAGGTCTTCTGCCACATTTGCTGCCACATATGGCGTGAAAAGTCTGCTGCATCTCAAATGTCCATAGTTAGCTCCTTAGTTAGCCTTTTGCACGGTCTCCATGGATACGGGAAAAACAAACACCTCATTTCACATAATCCAATAGTCCCTTACTCGTGCTCTTTGAACTGCACCTGCTGCACTTCTTAGTTGGTTAAAATCCCATGACATGATGTTTCAAAAACTGCTCAGTGTGTGAGCCATTCAGCCACAAGAGCAGCCAACCACTCCGTTGCCATGGGAAACATTACAAAAGTAGATTCTTTATAATGTCTCCTCTAAAATGTGCCATGAAATAGTTTTGTAAATTCAAAGTTTCACATTTTATTGGACTTTGCAGCAGAATGAACAGCTCCTGCTCCTTTTCTCTGCTAAACAGAAACTTTCTCTTCTCCTGATGAAGTCGTGAAGCTCTGGTCTGCTCGCCGCTGCTCGGTTTTGTATTGGCTGCGGATGGGCAGACTCGGTGTAATTTGCCAGTTTGGTGGTGATCCGAGGAAGGAACATTCCAGATAACACGGCATTCCCGGGAAAAACAAAGTGTGTCTAATGGAAACCAATGCAGCATGACGGAGACTGGAGCCTGTAAAGGGACTGAAGGAGGAGGAGGAGGAGGGGCTGGAACAGGTCAAGAAAGAAAGAACAAAAACACAGGATCTATTTCTTATTTGTTTGCACATACACTTAGAACTTACACGTCAGATCTGTGGAGTGGCGACCCCACTCACAGTCAGAATGTCTGTTTTTCTAGGTATTTTTGAGCTGTAAAACCACCTGTAATGTAAGGTAGAGCTGTTTAATGTCATACTGTGGAACATTTCAGGCAGAAACATTGCCACAGAGAAAAGCATTTGAATGACCCTCCAGCAGAAAAGTTACACAGTGCACCTTTAAATGTTGCTTTGAGCCTCATGCTACTTTAAACCTGCAGTCACCAGAGGCCTGTTGCTGGAAACAGGTTTAGTTTGAGCTCTTTTTTTTTTTTTTAATGTTCAAAATATTATTATATAAAAATATGATATGATATTATATGATATTATATATACTTTATATTATTAAATAAAATTGTATTAGATTATTATTAAATTAAATGAAATAAAGTAAAGGTTAAAGTAAAGTTAAGTAAAAGTAAAGGTTAAGGTTAAAGTAAAGTAAAATTAAATAAAGTAAAGTTAAAGTAAAGTTAAAGTTAAAGTAAAGTAAAATGAAATAAAGTAAAAGTAAAGTAAAATAAAAATGAATTTCTATCTATCTTATATTACAGCAGACAAGCATAATACTGTATGTCTTTGTAAACTGTCACAACAGAGAGGAGAGTTTGATTTTTCTTGCTGTGTAAAATGTAACTTTATTAGTATAAACATCCATTCTTCTCGAGTCTGCGGATGTCCTTTAACACTCGGAGTGCTACTGTAACTGCACACACTTTCACACTTCAGAATAATGAGTGAGCTGGAGCTGGGGTCAGCGTGGGAACCATTTAGAGTCAATACTGTATTGACTGTCAAAGTATCGCAGGAGCTACAGGTCATGGAAATGAGATGCGGAGGTTTTGTTTTGTTGTTTTTCATTTGTGTCTAAATGTCCTCATCGTTAAATACGTTTTTATCGCAGAGTTAAAGGCCCATATTACACTGTTTTATAATGTTTCTTCATCACAAACACACCTGAGCTCTTCTCTCAAACAGAAAACACTCTGTTCCACCTTGTGATGTCATGTGGTAACACAGGAAGTGGTTAAAGTTGCACTGTGTAACTCTTCAGGTGGAGGGTCCGTCACTTGCTTGTCGTTGTGGAGATGTTATTGCTTTGTCTAGAATGTTCCACAGTAGCGATTAAACCTATCTATCTCAACTATAGACTACATTACAGGTCAGATCTGTGGAGAGGCGCCCCAATTCACAGAGAGAATTATTGTATTTTTGGGGCAATAGAAACACCTGTAATGAATAAATACAAGATGGAAATGTTTAATGTCACACCATGGGACATTCCAGGCAAAGCAATAATATCTCCATGGAGACAAGCAGGTGATGGACCTTCCACCAGAAACGCTGCTGTGTTTTTAAACTCCAAACACCTTCACTAGAATCATCTGGATCATTTCAGCCCTGGAATTGCCAAACTCTACTGAACTGTAAAAGGAGCTACTTGAAAACTACCACTTGATGATATCACAAGGTGGAACAGAGCGTTTGGAGCTTTGGAGATGTAGACAGACTAATAATAAAGAGTTAATCAAACATATGTGAATTAAACAAAACTCCAGGTCTGTTTTTGAGGAGGAAACATCATTATAACATGACTTAAAGAGTCAATTTTGCGTCATATTTTAAATAAGGAGAAAACTAGAATTTTAAGAGGCAGTGCAAGTTTATTTATAATTCAAAATGTTTTACAGAATAAGATGCAATGACGTCGTGAATACAGGAGAATAAATGTAGCTCAAACATGCACGCGGCACTCTAAATACAACTTTGAGAGGGTAAAGGAGAGAAAAAACATAGTTAAAAGCTTCTAAAAGTTGATTTTGCGTAATAGTTCTCATTTAAACGACTTGAAGTTTGTGTATTTGTAGGTACTTTCAGCAGGTTTGGATCACTGGACTTGGCCTGTATGCTGT
Organism: Taenioides sp. WSHXM2023; assembly: GCA_029959045.1. Lineage (NCBI taxonomy): Eukaryota > Metazoa > Chordata > Actinopteri > Gobiiformes > Gobiidae > Taenioides > Taenioides sp. WSHXM2023. The sequence continues at coordinate 20,642,146 of CM057087.1, forward strand.
GCAAAATTTTCAGACAATTTCATGCATAAAAATCTGTATTTATTATTCTTATTTAAACCTTACATTTATTTTGACATTTTATCCTTCTCATATAGTACACAAACATATACAAATGAATTAATAATGGCTAAATAAAAGCTGCGGCCGAGTGGGGGTTAAAATATCATGAAAAACATTTTAAAACCAGACTACCAACTGTTAAAAAGGCTAAAAATATTCGAAAACAAAGTGAGCTGTGAAAATAATCAAGACTAAAACCAGAATCTGTAAAAAAAAATAATTTATTACAAAAGATAAAATATAAAAATAAAAACAATTGCACCCAATAATAAAACAGAAGTCCATTAAAAACAGTGGGGGTTTTGGGGGGAAAAATCCACAGTGTGAGTTTGGAAAGGGAAACGGGCAGCAAAACGTTCTTTTAAAAGGAATAAAGTGCTTCTGTGGCCAGGTAGGAGTAATACAATAAATTACAGGGCAGGGCAGAGGTAAAAACAGTTTCCCACGGGTTTTTTTGAGATTGGATAATTAAAAACAGGAAGGAAAACACACGAAACTGCAAACACATTTCAAAATAAAAGCATGCAATATAAAAACAACGTGCAAATCACTACAAAGTCAACCTGTAACATTCCTTTTAAAATCATTTTTTCAATCATTTTATTTACATTAAAGACATTGGACTTTTTCCAAACATAAGCACGTAATATACCTATTCGTTTTTCTATTTGTATCTGTTTATTTTCTTTATTTCGAAAGGTTAATTTTCTTTCCACACTCGCAGAAAATGTTGCTTGAAATAAGAAACTATAACTTCTATTATGACCCTGTAAAACTGGCTCGAAAGTAAAATGACAAAATTACAGCCAATTTAGCCAAACCACTCAAACCACTTCCCCTTTTGCGATTTCGTACCCCGTTATAAATTAAGAAAAGTATAAATATTCATGACTCCGAGGTGTTTTAAGTGCAAAGTCTCCACGCTGGCCCCATGCTGTCGCGATAATTCAGTTCTTAACAGCTTTCTTAGCATCAGAACCTCCCTCCCCTGAGCTTCTGGCGCACAAAGCAGTATAAATATTCAAAATAAGTCCCCAAATAACTATTATCATAATAATCAAAGTCATAATTCACCAAGGAGCGAGGATTACAGCGAGCCGGCTCCTCCCTCCGAAGCAGCCCTCTCATTTGTGTCTCCTCGCAGAAATATCAGCCTGTGATTTTCAATTGGTTAATAAGAGGGTGGTGAAAATCAAATTAAAGGAGACGTATTACACTTAATTCTAGATTTTTAGAACAGTCTTGGACACTACTGCGCCGGGAGTCAGAATAATGAAGCTTGAGTTTTTAAACGGCCCATATTACGCTGTTTTCTGTTCTGCGTTATAATGTTTCCTCATCGCAAACGGAACTGGAGTTGTGTTTTGTTTTGTTTAATTCACTCATGTTTAACACACAAACCCTGCATAGTTAAGGTGAGTTCTTCGATCAAACCGAAAACGCTCTGTTCCACCTTGTGATGTCAAGTGGTAATACAGGAAGTGCTCCACCAATCCACCAATCGCAGGAGAGGTCTGTCAGATTGAGGCTTGCACAAACACAGGGATCAGCAGCAGAGACTTAAACAGATGTGACTACAGGAGATGGAGGCTTGAGTAACAGAGATGTAAACAGAATAATAATAAAGAGTTACTCGAACATGTGAATGAAACAAAACACAACTCCAGGTCTGATTTTGACGAGGTAACAACATTATAACATGACTTAAAGCTCACAAGAGTCAATTTTGTGTAATATAAGACCTTTAAAAGTGTAACTTTTCGGTTGGGGGTTTGTCACCTGCTTGTTTCTATGGATACGTCATTGCTCTGCCTGGAATGTTCCACAGTATGACATTAAACAGACCTAACTTACATTCATTAAATTACAGGTGGTTTTAAAGCTCAAAAATCTCTAGAAAAACAGACATTCTGACTGTGAGCGGGGTCGCCTTTCCACAGATCTGACCTGTAACTTGGTCTGGTTTGGTCTCCATGAAGATAGAAAGGTTTAATGCCATACTGTGAAACATTCTAGACAAAGCAACAACATCTCCATGGAGAAAAGCGTTTGACGAACCCTCCAGCAGAAAAGTTGCACAAAGTATTACACCCTAAAAGTAGTTGTTCACTTTAAAACTACCACTTCATGACATCACAAGGTGGAACAGAGCGTTTTGAGGTTTGGAGATGCAGACAGGCTAATGCAGAGTTACTCAAACACGTGTGAATGAAACAAAACACAACTCCGGGTTTGTTTTTTTGACGAGAGAACGACATTAAAACGCGACTTACAACTCACAAGAATCCCTTTTGTGTAATACAGCACCTTTAACCTGCCACACTCACATTAACTCGGCTCGTCTCCGTAACTCGTAAATCGTCTCTTCATTTCGCTTTATGTGTTTACTCGTACACAGCCTCGTACTCGCGTTCACCGACGGCGCCGCGCGTAGCTGGAACGCCATTAGCACGTTCATATTAGCCGCTTTTATTCGCCATTAGCCGTAGCCGTTAGCTCCTGTTTGTGCAATTGGCTTTGATTACAGCCCTCCACAGTACATTAAAACCTCGACTCTGAAAATGAATGCGTTCGTCTCTTGCGTTTTTATTGACCGTTCCATCGTGTCCGACCGATGTTTCACGGCGGTTTTATTGGCGTTTTAATGCGAGCGGCACGATGAATTATGGCGCTAATATCGGGCGGGTATTTTTCCGTAGATTTCTGGGGAGAGCACTTCAGAAGGGAGCGTTATTGTCACGTTCGGAGTTACAGGCCGTGAGGGGGGGAACGAACTGCACGTCTCCCGGTGACGGGGCGAAGGAAGAGAAGAAGGAGAAGGAAGGAGGGAGTGAGGCTTAATAAAGCGCCAGCGGAGAGGAGAGAGAAGAGAGGGAGGAGAAGAGGAGACAAGAGAGAGGGAAGGAGAGAGAGGGAGAAGAAGAGACAAGAGAGAGGGAAGGAGAGAGAGGGAGAAGAAGAGACAAGAGAGAGGGAAGGAGAGAGAGGGAGGAGAAGAGGAGATAGACAAAGCGAGAAGGGAGAAGAGACAGTGATGAAGGAGGAGAGAGAGCGGAAGGGATAAAAGAGAAGAGAGAGGGGGGAAGTGATGAAGGAGGAGAGAAAGTGATGAAGGAGAAGAGAAAAATATGAAGGAGAAGAAAGAGAGGGGAAGCGATGAGGTGGAGAGAGAGAGAGAGGAAAAGTTTAATTAGAAGAGAGGAAGAGATGAAGGAAAAGAGACAGATGAAGGAGAAGAGGGAGAGGGGAAGTGATAAGGTGGCAACAGAGAGATGAAGAGTTGAATTAGAAGAGAGTAAGAGATGAAGGAGAAGAGAGAGAGAGGAAGCGATGAAGTGGAGAAAGAGAGACAGATGAAGAGGAAAAGAGAGAGGAAGAGAAGAAAGAACAGAGAGGAGAGAAAGATGAAGGAGAAGCGAGAGAGGGGAAGCGATGCGATGAGGTGGAGAGCGAGCGGAAGAGATGAAGAAGAAGAGAGAGAGGAAGAGATGAAAGAGAAGAGAGAGAAAGGGTAGTGGAGAGAGAAGAAGAGAGGGATGGAGGAGAGGGACACAGAAGAGAGGGAGCACACAGAAAGAAAGAGAAAGGAGGAGGACGGGAGAGTAAGACTTAAAGGTGTAAATCAAAGTTCTGTCGTCTCCCAGTGTCTGAGGGACAATAAAAAAGTCCGGTGTTTTCTATTACTCTGTTCTTTGAGGAGGAAGGAGAGATCTACTGTTTTATTTCTGCTCTTTTACTTTTAAAAATGGAGATAAAACAATGAACACCGAACTTTTGTAACGTTGGAACTTTTGTTTTCTAAAATAGTTTGTTTATACGTCTGGAGGAAGGTCCCAAAGCAGCCGACGGAAAGCTCATATTACACTATTTCCTGCTCTGTTATAATGTTTTCTCGTTAAAAAACATGCCTTGAGTTGTGTTTTGTTTCGTTTGCACGTTTAACTTCTTCACTCAAACTGAAAAAACTCTCGCGATGCCATGTGGTGATACGGAAAGGCCTCCACCGTGTTTTTAAACTCCATAAACCTTCATTAGAATCGTATTTTTTGAGGTTTTCAGTCCAATAAAACACGCAGGAGTTCTTCCATCAGCGTTGAACGTGTTTATTTGGTTAGTTTGGGCGCTTCCTCTTTGACTTCTGCTGAAACTTCTGCTTCAGTATAGCAGTTTGTCTTTTTTTTATGTCAGATGCCCTTCCTGATGTGACAGAAGTGAGCACTGTGAGTTAAATGTCCAGAGACACAACTGGACCAACCTTACTACTATTTCACCCATAGACTGTTTATCTAAATGGACATAGCTAACCCGCTAGCCGCCATGTTCCAAACAGGAAGTGAGCATGGGCGCCCTTCCGGCTCCATCGACTCTGGCTCCAATTGACTTTACATTATAAAACTGTCTCTCTGTAACTGCTGCTTTGAGCTTTTGGTCTTAAAATGTTCATATCGAAGGTGAATTGTGCAACTTTTCCGGCGGAGGGTCGGTCAAATGCTTTTTTCTCCATGGAGATGTTATTGCTTTGTCTAGAATGTTTCACAGTATGGCATTAAACCTTTCTATCTTCACGGAGACCAAACTAGATCAAGTTACAGGTCAGATCTGTGGAGATTCGACCCCGCTCACAGTCAGAATGTCTGTTTTTCTAGGTATTTTTGAGCTCTAAAACCATCTGTGATTTAATAAATGTAAAGTAGAGCTGTTTAATGTCACACTGTGGAACATTCCAAGCAGAGCAATTATCCATCCATCCTAACCAAAAAATGGCATAGTGCAAGTCAAATGAAGCTTACTGAGGCTTGCAGTTTTAGGGCCAAATTTGGAGCCGGGTTAAAAAGTTTATGAACCGCCATACTTTATTGGATCTGTATCTCCATTTCAAACAGTGAAAGTGCTACCATAAGCTGATTTTTTTATTCTTCTGTCGATTTCCGTCGTTGTTTTGAAGCGTTTGAAAACATTACGAGGTCCTGGCAGGTTTGTAACTCAGTCTTATTGATTATTGATTATCTGTGTGGCCCTAAAGGAAAGATCTGGCTGCGCTGGCCTTCAGGACCTCTCACCGCGCCAACTGACATCTTATCGATACTGTGATTTATTTCAAAGTGTAAACAATATGGCGCCATGATTATGTGTTTAAAGGAGGGCTTTGTGTATCCACCGCAGCCTCTTTCGGACACAAATGATTCTGTTTGAAAAGAAAAAGACATAAATAGCTTTGTTGGTAGAGCGTTTGTCCACTGATCTGAAGCTTGAAAGTTCCCGCTCTTGACATAAACATCGGCTCCGACAGAGATGTTCGAACGACACAACGACAGAACAAAAGTTGGAGGTTCGAGCCCGGCAGTTATACATTCTGCAATTAAACGTGCAGCATCCTCTAAACTCAGCTGCTTTTAGTTCCAAGATCTAGAATGAATCGTTTTAAAAGGAGTTTCGTTCCAGCTGCTGTTGTACTAATGAATAAATTGTAATCTATTTAACTACTGATTTTAGTTCCCTGTCTTGGAAAGTCGTGTTTTTGATATATTTTATATTTATTGTGATTTTTAGCCATGCGTGATGAATTAATTATTTATAGAACAACCATTCTGCACTGTAACACTTTATTTGTAATTGTGTTTTTATATGTGTTTATTGTGTACAGTGTGGATGAATGAAATGTGGGACCAGCCTCTCAAATCTGTAAAACAAATTTACCAATGGGTATGAATAAAGCGACCAAACCTAACCTAGGCTCCTTGGGCAAGACATGGCTATGTGTGAAAAACATTGGTGTAGTTATTCTGGCCATACAAATAAAGAAAGAAAGAAAGAAAGAAATAGCATTAACCACCATTTTCAGTAAAAGATGCACTATGAAACATTTCAGCATTGACTGTCTCCATGGAGATGTCATTGCTTTACATTAAACATTCACATTTAACATATTAATCTTGCTTTAGAACTCACCACTACTTCCTGTGTTTTTGTACTTTTCTAAAACTGGGATACTATTGACTACAGGTACAATCAAAGTCATAGTTAGAGATCGACCAATATGTGTTTTTCATGATCAATACCGATACCGATACTGTTTAGAAACCAGAGCAACCAATGGCCAATAAGCTCTGCCAATATTTCTGGGCCGATATGTAGGGTTGATTTTGATAGTGGAAATAATTGGGAACAACAGCAACTCAGCCATGAAGTGGAAGGCCACGTAAACTGACGGGGCGGGGTCAGCAGATGCTGAGGCGCATAGTGTGCAGAGGTCGCCAACTTTCTGCAGAGTCAATCGCTACAGACCTCCAAACTTCATGTGGCCTTCAGATTAGCTCAAGAGTTTCAAGTGTGTAAAGAGTTTCATGGAATGGGTTTCCATGGCCGAGCAGCTGCACCTAAGCCAAACATCACCAAGTGCAATGCAGTGTCAGATGCAGTGATGTAAAGCACCGCCACTGGACTCTAGAGCAGTGGAAGGCAGTTGGCAGAGGGCAGTGAACAGTTCTCTGGAGTAACGAATCGTGCTTCTCCATCTGGCAATCTAATGGACGAGTCTGGGTTTGGCAGTTGCCAGGAGAACGGTACTTGTCTGACTGCATTGAGCCAAGTGTAAAGTTTGGTGGAGGGGGGGATTATGGTGTGGGGCTTTTCTTCAGGAGCTGGGATTGGCCTCTTAGTTCCAGTGAAAGGAACTCTGAAAAAACTGAAGTCATTCTATTAGGCCCTAAACACTTACGAGACTCTATTGTGGTTTTGTCCCGGCCTGCAGCCGGGCTCGATGTAAAGTTTGACTCTCTAACTGAGCAGACAATCACATTGGACAATGTCAGTGTAGCCTCCAGCTCCACTGTAAGAAATCTTGGAGTCCTATTTGATCAAGAGCTCTCATTTAAAGCACACATAAGCCATGTCTGTAAAACGGCTTATTTTCATTTACGCAATATAGCCAAAATTAGAAATGTACTGCCAAAAAATGATGCTGAAAAACTTGTCCATGCTTTTGTCACTTCGAGGTTAGACTACTGTAACTCCCTGCTTGCAGCTTGCCCTAAAAGCTCGATAAAAAGCCTTCAATTGGTTCAAAATGCAGCAACAAGAGTACTAACAGGTACTAAAAAACGAGAGCACATTACTCCAGTATTAAAAAATCTTCATTGGCTTCCGGTTGAGTTTAGAGTAAAATTTAAAATTCTTCTTCTAACCTATAAAGCTGTAAATGACATGGCCCCTTCCTACATTAAAGATGAAATTGTACCTTATCATCCTAACCGTTCACTCCGCTCTCAAAATGCTGCACTATTGGTGGTTCCTAGAGTCGCTAAAAGTACTTTAGGAGGTAGAGCTTTTAGGTACCAAGCACCCTTGTTGTGGAATCAGCTCCCTGCTCATGTCAAAGAAGCTGACACAGTCTCTACATTTAAGATTAGGCTCAAAACGTTCCTCTTTGAATCAGCTTATGGTCAGGTCAGTTAGGAACAGAAATTAAACCCATAGGCCTAGTTAAGCTGCTCTAGGAGATATATTACTGGGGAAAGTATGGCAACTTGAGCACTGTCCTCTGGTTTCTCCTACTTTTTCTCCTCCTACTGTTAAGAATATTCAATTACTAGTTCATTCATAGTCTGTTCTTTGCTATTCACATGTTGTCCCTGTCCCACTCCCCTTTTGGGGAGTGTAACTGTTTCAGATGCTGCTGTTCCAGTTTGGACCGCTGCTGCCCCCTAGTGTCGGGGACCTAGACCCCTCCTCTCCTTCCCTATCCTGGATTAACTGTCCTCGTCCTGCTAGATTAGTAGTTTCATCTGCCTGTCCGTCCTTAGGAGTGGATCTCTCCTTCACTGTGGTTCTCCTCGAGGTTTCTCCGTTTTCCCATTGGGTTTTTTGGAGTTTTTCCTTGCCGAGAAGGAGGGTCTAAGGACAGGAGATGCTGGGACAATCATCCATTTGCCTGCTTGTTGTTGAACATTCTGTATTTGTGTTTTATGAATGTTTCTTCTGCTTTATTAATCAACAATTTTGTGAAGTCCGCCGAGATAACTCTTGTTGTGATTTTGGGCTATACAAAAATGAATTGAATTGAATTGAATTGAATGCTTCAGCACTAAGAGATTTTGGACGATTCCATGTTCCCAACTTTGTGGGAACAGTTTGGAGATGGCCCCTTCCTCTTCAACATGACTGTGCACCAGTGAACAAAGCAACGTCCATAAAGACCTGGAAGAGAGAGTTTGGTGTGGATGTTGACTGGCCTTCACAGAGTCCTGACCTAAACCCGGTAGAACACCTTTGGGATGAATTAGAGCAGAGACTGAGAGCCAGGCCTTCTGTCCAACATCAGTGTGCGACCTCACAAATGCACTTCTGGAAGAGTGGTCCAAAATTCCCATAAACACACTCCTAAACCTTGTGGACAGCCTTCTCAGAAGAGTTGAAGCTGTTATAGCTGCAAAGGACCGACATCATATTAAACCCTATGGATTAAGAATGGGATGTGACTTAAGTTCATCTGCGAGTCAAGGCAGGTGAGCGAATACTTTTGGGAATATAGTGTATGTACCTTTAATATTGCACTTAAAAAAAAAAAAATCCATGTTATAATATGTGAATGAAGCAAAACACAACTAGTGCATATTTTTGATGAGGAAACATGTTTCACACATGAATCCTGCACATTTTGGCGTTTTTTCTTTCAAACAAACAAAAAAAAAACTCTGTTCCACCTTGTGATGTCATGTGGTAATACAGGACATACACTTTATCTAGAATCATTTGGTTCATTTCAGCCCTGGAATTGCCAGTCTCTACTGAACTGAAGGTAAAATTGAGCAATCCCAGGGTGGAGATGTAGACAAACTAATAATAAAGAATGACTCAAACATGTGTGAATGAAACAAAACACAACTCCAGGTTATGTTTTTGATGAGGTAACAGGATTATAACATGACTAAAAGCTCACAAGAATCAGTTTTACATAATAAAACACCTTAAAAATCCAGCACTATAACACTAATTGTTATGCATACACACCACATCATAAAGAGGAAGACGTGATGAAGAGGAGAGAGGGGGAGTGTTTTGACTGTAGGGGACCAGCATAGAGTGAGTCAGCTCCCAGTGTATTGTGATGTTTTTTAAAGGGGACTATTTACAGCCCCGTTGACTCATTCGGAGGCTAAATGAGAGACGCACAGTTTCTACACTTTTTCTTCTGCGACAATCACGTCTTTATTTAGAACCAAATCATCGGGGAGGGAAGAAGAAGAAGAAGAGGAGAAGAGAACTACAAGAAGGAGGCTGTGTTTGTGTACAGAGTTATGTTATGTGAGTCATAGATGCAGTTGTTTAAGGTCTTCATCAGTCACAGAGTAAAACTGAGTGTGTGTGTACAAATATATATATATATATATATATATATATATATATATATATATATATCCCATATTACGCTAATTTCTTTTAATGTTGTTTCCTCCTCACAAACAAGAAATCATGCATATTTAGTGTGCTTCTTTCTTTGTTTTCTTTTTTTTTTTTTTTTTTTTTTTTTTCAAAAATTGTGCTGTCTTACCTCCAAATAGTGTGTGGGGCCCCAGAGTCTGAGGTGTCCACTTGGGTCCTTGATACTCCCCTGTCTTTGACTAAAACTGTTGCGACTGTGAAAGACCATGTTGTTTGTGTAACCTTCCTAAACCTTCCGGAATCATTTCTCTACTGTAACTGCCACTTGCTCCGGTGATTGTTAGCATGTGCATGTGTGTGTGCAGGAGTGTGTGTGTGTGTGTGTGTGTGTGTGTGTGTGCTTGAGTGTTACTTATGGACTCTATTTACGCTTGCGTCGCAAAACCGGAAGACGTTTGGAATGACGACTTCCTTTGGGCTCTGTTGGCGATAGTAACTCTGAGAAAACTGAGAAAATGGCCCGGTTTTCTTCATCTATATGTCATTGTATTTGTTCTTTTTTTCCTTTTATAAATTGCCTGTTAATTAGTGTATTATAATTTGTGTAACTTAATAAAAAAATAAAAAATAAAGATGTCATTGTAGTGTTCCGTTATGTTCGGCAGATCAGCAGTTCCAATCAGCTGCCTGTAAAAGACATCAAAGACGCGATTAGAGTCCTGTCCCCTATGGAAAGCTTTGGCAGGTTGTGAAGACGCTGCTGCTGACTCCACGGTTTTATCACATGCCCAGAGTCGGTAACTCCACCGGAAGTCGCCATCCGCATGTTTCCAAATGTCTTCCGGTAAGAGTGAATAGAGTCCAGTACCTAAGCTTCACTGAGGTCCATGGTTGTGGGATGGGTGGAGCTTCGTGTTGCATGTCTGAAAGAACTTCCTCTGACTCAGCTAAGACAGTCTGGGGATGGGTCCCTAGGTGCTGCTCCTCAGTTTTGTCAGATTAGTCATATTGCCCCAAAAAAATCTGTGTTTGTACATGTTATAGAAACGTAATTTGCCCAATTTAAGCTCCCATGTGTAACTTTCCCGACAACCGACAGTAGCTCGGTTGGTAGAGCGTTTGTCCACTAATAAGAAGGTTGGCCGCTCGAATCCCGCTCTCGACAGAAACCTCATTGGTTGAGCGGTCCGATCCACTAATCTCCCACAGATAAATGTTGACGTTGTGTCCTTGGGCAAGACACTTAACCCATCTCGCCCCTAGTGTTTGCGAGTGTGTGAATGGGTGAGTGGTTCCTTGATGTAAAGTATATTGATCCTTGAAGGTAGAAAAGTGCTGTATAGAAATGTGCCCATGTGACAATCCAGGTAAAAACAAAAACATCACCATGGAGACAAGCAGTTGACACTTTACCTGAAAAGCTCCATCGCACGCCTTTAAGTTTAAACACTAAAACAGGATTAAAAGTCTCTCAGAGCTCTCAGGTACATTAACCAAACACTTTTCCTTCATAGAATCACTCTCTGTACTTTATACACTTCACATGTCGCCCACTCCGTCCCCTCTGCTCCCCTCTCGTCGCCGTGCCGCGATTTAGCTTGTCCGCGTGTTAGCTTGTGTGTAATTAGCGCTCCATTTAGACAGAATCAGCGTCGGAGACTTGACATTTAATTTCCTGGAGGTGTCATCAGGTCTGGAGCTGCGTGGAGCCCCCCTCTCCGCTGACGCTTATTGTCTGGGCGCCATGGTGACAGCACAGTCTTTATCTGACGGACCTCCAGAGCGCAGCTAACATAACCCCTGTCACTCCAGTTATGAAGCCCAGCCCGGGAGCACTCCGCCTGGGTACTGTGGACTCAGCTCAGCCTCATGTGGAGGACAAAAGTGAGTTTTAGCACTTTAATACTTCATTCATAGTTTGAGCACAGTTTAGTCCTGAAGTTACATGGATTTGGTTTGGACTTTCTCTGATTCTGCTCATTTAGTCCAGGTGTAGTCGAAGTTTAAGGTCCTATATTATGCAAAAATCACTCTTGTGAGCTTTAAGCCATGTTATAATGTTGTTACCTCATCTTAAACAGACCTTGAGTTAGGGCTGGGTGATCATTTATCTTTTTCTCTGTACTGATCGATCTTGAGTTTTGATTCGATCTTCTTCCATCAACACAGACAGGCATAAAAAGCAGGGGGTCAGGATCGCTACAGTTTTCATTTGATAGGAACAATAATTCCGGAGATATTCACATTTAAAGGTTGGAATGCGTCTGAACAATATGTTAAACCTGATGCAGACGCGCGTTCCCGTTAGACATAAACACGTGCGATGTCCGTGCGTTAAATGAGGACTTAAGTTTCACTCATAAACAGTGAGAAAATACTTGTTTACTTTCATAATTTGGATTATAACGATAAGAAGAAACAGAGGAAAGAAAGAGGAGAAAAGTTGAGGAGCTGGATCAGAGAGATGGACAGGCAGAGGGGGAGCAGGGCAGAAACTCAAATTCTGCAGATTTAAGTCAAATTCTTTTTCTTCAACAAGAGCGTAAATCCTCGTCAGCACCACACACTCTCACTGCCACACGACTGGCTGTGATAATTTGTTCCATCAGATTATGAATTTTAAATACCGCTGAATTTCTCACTTTGAATTTTTTAACTCTGAAAAAAAATGTTTGAATTATTTTTATTCTGAATTTTAGTTGCTGGAATGTTAAGTGTACTTTTTCAATGTTTAAAAAAAAAAAAAAAAAAAAAAAATTACCACACATAATTTCAAGCCCTCAAATTCAACATTCAAAATTCAGAGTGTTGCAGTGAAAATTTTCAAGACGCCAAGGCAGAAACAATCGATCCTGTGTGAGTGAGGAGGACAGAGGCTGTTTCCTAATGGTTCTCATCTGTGGGCGGGGTTTACACTTAACAAATAAAAGAGATGAGGTTTTGATGAGGCGAATTCTGACCAATCAGATCGCTTCACTGCACCATTTCCTGTTTGCTACTAAATTAGATCGGATCACTTTGGATCGATTGCTTAGGCCTTGGCATCCTCAAACTTTCCTGTGAATTTTTTTCACTGCGAATTTTGCACTCTGAAATTTGACTGTTGAATTTGAGGGCTTGAAAATATTTGTGGCAAATATTTAAAAGGTGATTTTTTAATATATATATTGAACTTTAAACTCTAAACTAAATGTACACTTAAAATTTCAGCAACTAAATTCTGAATAAAAATAATTTAAACATGTTTTTTTTTTTTTTTTTTCACAGTAAAAATTTAAAATTCAAAATCTGATGAAACAAATGATCTTTCATAGTAGACCTGTTAATTAAAATGCACTTGCCTTATTATCGAGATTGACCAAAGTAGAGATCATGATTTATCAATCTTACTACCTGGAGTTGTGTTTTGTTTCTGCTTATTATTATGCTTATTATTACTCTGTCTACAGGCAACGAACCCCTGACCAAAAAGTTACATAGTGGACCTTTAAGCTCTGGTGATTCACGTTTTTGATGAAAAAGCAACAATATAAAAACCACAGACCCCATGTTTGTACTGGCCCTTAACTTTTAAGAGCAATCTTTTTGATCTCTGATTTCTGTCCCTGAGGCTAACCCAAATTTCCTGTCCTGGTTTGGTCTTGGTCCTCTTTAAACTTTGTTTCAGCTCTGTTCCTCAGGCTGTAATTACCCAGCAGCGCTTGGGTCAGGGGCCGCTGCAGATTACAACCATTGTTCACAGACTGATTTAGACCGTCTCTCTCTCCCAGTGATCTCCTCGGTCAGAGAAAAGCCACTCATCAAGCGGTTTTTGGTCAATACTTTTGGACGGTTTTGCATTGAAATATTGTGTTTCCTGAAGTACATGAATAGGACTTTCATTGAGTGCTTGGACAATGGTTTTGTCTGCCACATAGACTGTATAAAAAAGTGGACTAAGGGAGTGTGACGAGTCAAATGAAGCTCACCGAGGCCAGCGAATACAGGTGCACATTTTAAGTCAGGTCCTTATTGGGAAAAATAATGTATTTACGGAAAAAACAGGGAAATAAAAACAGCAGGATCATGCAGAGCGGGTTAATCCGAACATTTTAAGACCAAAATGACGAGGCTCACGGCAGCAGTTACAAATAGAGAGGGGGGACAGTTTTTCAATATAAAGTCAATTGGATCCAGAGTTGATGGCGCCGGAAGTGATTTCCTATTTCGCGACTATTTTTGGCCCCCTGCTGGCAACAGTTGGGAGTTAAGCAGGTTGAAAAGACAATTAGCAGCATGGCTAGGTGTTTCGAACATTCCACCAGCAGAGATGCATATAGAGGTTACCATGGTGACACAATGCACACAGTCGCAAAAACAGTCAAAAACATTTTTAGATGTCACTCACGTCAGATTAATGGAGTTTGGTGCTTCACACATTGTTTCTGCAGAAATCTGATGTGTTTTTCAGTCTCCTGTGACTGTTTTTTTACCCTTTTTTTCTCTTGTAAGCAGCCATATTTGTTTTCCTACAGACAGACCGTGAGTGTCCCTGATTGGCTAATCCACTTGTCAATCACATCCATCTGAACTTTGTAAAGAATAACACACGACTCACAGCTAAAAACTCACCTGTTCAAGCTGCATTTCCCCCACGATTCCCCCTGTTTCTTACAGTGTTACTTCCTATTTTGTTTGTTAAGCGTCTTTGAGTGTCCAAAAAGCGCTATACAAGTCTGATGTATTATCATTATTATTATTATTATTATTATTATTATTATTATTAATAATAATAATAATAATAATAATAATAATAAGTGTGAGTTCTGGATCCCAGGCATGTTCAAGTGTAAATAAAGAAGGGCGAGGTCTATATAACTGATGTCACCTGTTTATGCACAATGGCACGCTCGCTTTTTAATAATAAGTTTATTCGGATATTTTATGAATGATAAATTGCATTATGTTCCAACAGTAATCAACAGATACATAAGGGCAATTATTTTTACGTTACTAATCACAAATATAATCTGCAAAAAATAAAAAAAATCCGAAAAGGAGTGGGGAGAAGCAAACGTTTATTTGCGCCCACAATGTGCTTCTGCCAGACTCTTATAAAAGTACGTCACATTACTGCAGATACAAAATAAAGAACTGCATTTCAAAATGTTTTCGTTAACATTCAAATGACAAATTAACTTAAATTCCTTCTTCTGTACACTTGGCAATAAGCATTTCTTTATATCTTTGTTTAAACATTTTCATATTTAGGTATTTTTTGAGCTCATCACTCACAGTTCCAAATTTTTACCCCAAAAATTTAAATACAAAATTTTTTCTTTGTTGTATGGACTCTGCCATTTTAAAGAGATGCATTCCCCGTAAATTATAAGTATTTCTCTTTCAATAAAATGTTTTGAATATGTTTTGGTAGTTCTTTCCTTTTTCCTTTTTGTCTGGAAGCTTAAGCTAACAGTCACTTTAAATAAAATCAGAAAACGTAAATTAAACAACTATTAAAATTTATATTAATTCAAATAAAGACTTTATGTGTAGAATATTTCAGTTTGTGGTGTTGTTTTCATAGCACTGAGACACAAACATCTTTCTAAACACAGTGTCCTTCACTGAAGCATTCATTTTATTTCTGTACTTTATCTTTAAATATGTATTCATTTTAGCACGACTCAGTAAAAAACCTCCTAAAGATAAATTTGGACAGGAAGTAGTGATGCTAACAGTGAGATTGCAGGACGCTATTTTACACAGAGTCTACAGTGTGACTTTTTGGATCTCAGCCTATCTCTGTGTTGCTACATCCTGGTTTGAGTCCTTTAAGCCGGCGTGGTTCTGTCCTCCATCTTGTTCCTGTCTTATCTCTCCTCCGTGTTCAATAAAGTCACTGTAATTACTTCTTTCTGATAGGAGGTCAAAGGTCAGCCTGAATATTGCAGCCATTGTTCTGCAGTAATCACAGCGGACACTTAAATGAACTCTCTCCATTCACTCGGACTGTCAGCTCGGAGAAATCACTCTACTTTTTAGTAAAATTTAACTTTTACTTCGTGTCAAAGGAGAAGACAGGAGACAGAATGAAAATGGAACAGAGGAGGACGGACAGTATAAAAGAATATAAAGCTACCATCTGTAAATTTATAACATGTTTTGTTTATTTATCAGTAGATGGCGGATGTGAAAACTGGCCCCTCCCTCTCCTCTCACCTGGCCCCTCCCTCTCCCCCTCCTGGCCCCCCTCCTCTCACCTGGCCCCTCCCTCTCCCCCTCCTGGCCCCTCTCCTCACACCTGGCCCCTCCCTCTCCTCTCACCTGCCCCCTCCCTCTCCTCTCACCTGGCCCCTCCCTCTCCCCCTCACCTGCCCCCTCCCTCTCCTCTCACCTGGCCCCTCCCTCTCCCTCTCCCCCTCCTCTCACCTGGCCCCTCCCTCTCCCCCTCACCTGCCCCCTCCCTCTCCTCTCACCTGGCCCCTCCCTCTCCCTCTCCCCCTTCTCTCACCTGGCCCCCCCCTCACCTCACCTGGCCTTTGCTCACACTCACCTGAGCTCTCGGTTCTTCTTCTGTCTGGCCAAAGCTGCACACTGTCAGACAGTAGTAACATAGGCAACAACTAGGGGCGGGTCAGCCAGTCTAAACACAGATGTTAGATTTCAGGTTAGGATTTCATCTAAGCTTTCCAGAACAATTGTAAAAAAAAACAAAAAAAAAAAAAAACAAATTCTTTAACGCGGTACTTAAAAATCTCTGTAAGTTAAAGGTTCACCACGCAGCTTTTCTGGTGGATGTATTTGTCTCCATGGAGATGGAATGTTCCATAACATTAAACATTTCTATCAAGCATTTATTCATGACAGGTGTTTCCGTTGCTCAAAAATACAATAATTCCTGTGAAGGGGGACACCTCTCCAAAGATCTGACCTGTAATGTAGCGTAGTGCTGTGACCTGACGAAAACGTAAAGATGACGAAAACGTAAAGATGACAAAAACGTAACAATGACCAAAACTTAAAGATGACAAAAATGTAAAGATGACAAAAACGTAACAATGACAAAAACATAAAGATGATAAAAACGTAACAATGACAAAAAAGTAAAGATGACGAAAACGTAAAGATGATGAAAACGTAAAGATGAAAACTTAAAGATGACAAAAACGTAAAGCTGACAAAAACATAAAGATGATAAAAACATAAAGATGATAAAAACTTAAAGATGACAAAAATGTAAAGATGACAAAAACGTAACAATGACAAAAACATAAAGATGATAAAAACGTAACAATGACAAAAACGTAACAATGACATAAATGTAAAGATGACGAAAACGTAAAGATGACAAAAACGTAAAGATGACAAAGACGTAACGGTGACGAAAACTTAAAGATGACAAAAATGTAAAGATGACAAAAACGTAACAATGACAAAAACATAAAGATGACAAAAACGTAACAATGACAAAAACATAAAGATGACAAAAACGTAAAGTTGACAAAAACTTAAAGATGACAAAAACATAAAGATGATAAAAACGTAACAATGACAAAAACGCAAAGATGACAGAAACGTTGCTGGAGTGCTGAATCCTGAAAGTTAAAAAGTTAAGGTTAGGATTTCGCTTATGACTCCTACGAAAACTGTAAACAAAAAATTATACTTTTAGTGGGGCATTTTTAATTAGAATTTTAGCCGACAAAATGTATGTAATTCGAGTCATTCTGGAGTTTTTCTTCAAAGATTTGTGATGGATGATTTACCATCAGCTCGTCTCCATGGAGATGTTATCGCTTTGTGTGAGAAATTCCACAGTACGGCATTAAACAAATACTGTATATATCTTGTATTTATTCAATTACAGGTGCTTTTATTTGTCAAAACTACAGTAAACACAGAGTCTTAGTGTGAGCAGGCCGACTTCTTCACAGATCTGACCTGTAACTTGGCCTTGTCATGTGCACTGCTTGTCTCCATGGAGATAGTTAAATTAAATGCCCTACTGTAGAACATTCCAGGGAAAAAACATTTAGATCTACATGAGATCAAGCAAATAATGTCCAAATAATTTCCCTTGTGGATCAATAAAGTTTGTGTAAGTCTAAGCAGGTGGCGTACCCTCTACCAGAAAAGTTACACAGCGCACCTTTAATGTACGGACGAATTCAAAGATGACAAGAAAAAGTTGCTGTGCTTTGAATCCTGAAAGTTAAAAGTTACCGAGTAAGTAAGAAAGTAAGTAAAAGCAAATGTAAGAACTTTTGAGTCAAGTTTTGCTGCTGTTCCGCGCCACAGCCCTCTTTCTCCGTCCTCCATTTTGTTTCTCTTCTTCTTCCCTCTTCCTGCCTCTTCCCTGTCTCCCTGTCTCACCTCGTCGCCCCCGGAGACCAGCCCCCGTCCCCGCTCGCGTCCCTTATCTTCGGCGAGCACATTTCTCGGGGGAAATCTGCCTTCTCCCACCTTTGGGTCCATACACTTAAGTCAAAGGAACAAGTGCGCGAGGAGCTAATCACCCAAGCAGAGATGGAGCTGGAGCGAGAATCCTGGAAGAAAAAAAATAAATAAATAAAGTGAAAAGTCGAAAGCGAGAGCCACAGGAAAACTTGGCCTGTCTCTGTGTGTGTGTGAGATGAACACGCGAGGAGAACAAGGGCCAAACGGGGAGCGTGCATTCGGCGTGTTTTCGACAGCGAGGAGGGACTGTGACTTGGACGGAAAACTACTAAAGAAACATGCACAAAGTTATATTAAGTTAAGTTTCCAAGTTTGTTTAAATGTTTAAAATGGCAGTTTGCTGAAGATTCAAAGTTACAAGTTTGAACTGTTTTAAAGGACCCGTATTATGGTATTTTCTGATTTATGTTATAATATTGTTTTATCGTCCAAAACTGACCTGGAGTTGTGTTTTGTTTCATTCGCACATGTTTAACGCACAAACCCTGCACATTTACGCGGAGTTCTTGTCTCAAACTCAAACCGAAAACACTCCGTTCCACCTTGTGATGTCATGTGGTGATACAGGAAGTGCTCCATTGCGTTTTTAAACTCCACACTCCTTCACTAGAATCATCCGAATGATTTCAGACCTGGAATTGTCAGTCTTTACAGAACTAAAGGTAAAAGGAGCTGTTCACTTGAAAACTACCGCTTCATGACATCACAAGGTGGAACAGAGCGTTTTGAGCTTTGGAGATGTAGACGTAATACACACTTCCTCCTTCCTCTGTCCTTCCTCACTCGTCTCCTTGTCCCCTTCGCTCACACATGTTGGATTTGAATGTCTTACTTGAACACACATCTACATACATTCGAGGGTTTTATTTTATACTATTGCGTTTTTATTTAATATTTAAAAGCCCATATACAAACGCAAATAAACAGAAATATTTAACACACAAACTCTGCATATTTAGGCTGAGTTCTCCTCTTAAACTGAAAACACTCCACCTTGTGATGTCATGTGGTGATACAGGAAGTGCTCCAGTGTGTTTTTAAACTCCACACACCTTCACTAGAATCATTTGGATGATTTCAGACCTGGAATCACCGACCTGTACTGAACAAAAAGTAAAATGTAGTTGTTAACTTGAAAACTACCGCGCAATTTGAGCTTTGGATATATAGAAAACCCAGTAAGAGTTACTCAAACATGTGAATGAAACAAAAAACAACTCCAGGTCTGTTTTTGAAGAGGGAACAACATTAGAACATAACTTAAAGCACAAGAGTCAGTTTTGTGTAATATAGGCCCTTCACGTTTTCCAGCAATGCATTTTCCTTTTGCTTCATTACTTCCTATAAATGTGACTTCTCAACTTGAATACAGAAAGCTCCTCTTGATCAGGAAGTAAACCACAGCAAAACTGGATCCAAATAATGTTATTACGACGGCAAAGATTTTTAATTGAAAGTTTATTGTCACTATGAGCACTGTGTAACTTTTCTGATGGAGGGTCCACCACCTGCTTGTTTCCATGGAGATGTTACTGCATTGATTGGTATGCTTCAAAGAATGGCATGAAATATATCTTATTTACATAGACATGGCAGCATGGTCCAGTTACAAGTCTGATCTGTGGAAAGGAGGTCCCGGTTACATTGAGAATTCATTTGTTAAAGGTCCTATATTAAGCAAAAGTGATTCTTGTGAGATTTAAGTCATGTTCTAATGTTGTTCCCTCTTCAAAAACAGACCTGGAGTTGTTTTTTGTTTCATTCACATGTTTGAGTAACTCTTACTGGGTTTTCTATATATCCAAAGCTCAAATTGCGCGGTAGTTTTCAAGTTAACAACTACATTTTACTTTTTGTTCAGTCGAGATCGGTGCTGAAATCATCCAAATGATTCTAGTGAAGGTGTATGGAGTTTAAAAACACACTGGAGCACTTCCTGTATCACCACATGACATCACAAGGTGATGTCATGTGGTGAAGTGTGAAGTGTTTTCAGTTTAAATCAGCCTAAATATGGAGGGTTTGTGTTTATTTGCGTTCGTATATGGGCTCTTAAATATTAAATAAAAACGCAATAGTATAAAATAAAACCCTCGCCAGGCCCTGTATGTAGATGTGTGTTCAAGTAAGACATTAAAATCCAACATGTGTGAGCGAAGGGGACAAGGAGACGAGTGAGGAAGGACAGAGGAAGGAGGAAGTGTGTAGAAGGCAGGAGCCAGACTCACCCGAGCGCTAAATGAACAGCGCGCGGTGGCAGCTCTAAATGAAAATGAATGGCTTGTGTAATTGGAGCATGTGTTTGTCAGAGTGATGGAGAGCCCGCCCACTGCGCTCTGATTGGGCGAAACGGAGGCTCGCGCTCTTCTCTGATTGGTTACAGAGAAGGAAGGACATCTGAGCCAGGATCTACGGTCAGGAGACTGGTTGGGAGTATGTTTCTGTACATCCTGAAATTATCAGAATGTCTGTTTTTCTGGGTATTTTTGAGCTTTAAAACCACCTGTAATTGAATAAATGTAAAGTAGAGCTGTTTAATGTCACACTGTGGAACATTCCAGCCAAAGCAATAACATCTCCATGGAGAAAAGCATTGGACGGACTCCACCAAAAGTTACACACACCTTACGTTAACAAGTTTAGATATAACCATTTTGACACTACAAAACAAAATACATTTTCAGGAATTGTTTAAAATAAATAAATATGAATAAGTAGATAAGATGAAAGTAAAAAAAACAAAACAAATAATGCCATTGTAGTTGTTAAAATGTTGTACACTGAGGAAAAGCGCCCCCTACTGACATTAGTTAGAATTGAATTTGAGTATCTGGGAGTTTTGGACAAAGACAGTTAGTGCTGCACAATGAGGAGGAAGTACATCATTTTGTTACTTAAGTAAAAGAACAGATGAAGAAGTACTCACGTAAAAGTACCACATGAAAGAATCTACTCAAGTAAAAGTACTGAAGTTTAAAAATATGCTTAAAAAGTAAAAAGTAAGAGTATTTCTCGCAGATTTTGAGATCTAAAAAAAGCTTCAAATGTAGTGTTTGTGTTCATTGAATTTAATTTTTTGTATATTTTTGTTTGCAACTATTATATAAGAAAAAAAAAAATACTGTACTTTAATCCTTTATTATTAGTGCATCTACATCTCCAAAGCTCAAAATGCTCTGTTCCACCTTGTGATGTCATGAAGCGGTAGTTTTCAAGTTGTTAAAGTGAAGGTGTACGGAGTTTTCCTGTATTTCTGCATGACATCACAAGGTGCAACAGAGTGTTTTCAGTTTGGGACAAGAACTCAACCTAAATCTGGGCGTTTAGGCATGTGCGAATGAAAACACAACTCCAGGTGTTTTTGTGATGAGGAAACAATAGATTTATGTTGTATTTAGCTTTAAAAATCAGGTACAGGCCCTTTAAATCGTTAGTCGCTATGGCAACAGTCCTGATTTTCTATCCTTCTGAAGCCCAGGGACAGGCAGCCGTGTCCCTCTATAAACGTATGGTGTGACTTTGCCATCGCACGCCTCAGTCCTATAGCTTTAAATAGAGCGAATGTACACGGAGCTCCTCTCTGTACGGCTTTTGGACATGATGATTCATTATCCTGCTTCAGTCTATAATTACTCACTGTACAAACACACACACACACACACGCGCGCGCGCACGCACACGAACGCACCGAGATCTGGTCTGGTTTCACTTCTATACAGAGTTAGTCTGACAAGTTAGTCTGACACCTCTTCAGTTGATCGCCATTTCAAAAGTGAGAGTTATTTCAAATGTCCTTTTACATTACAGAAGTGTCTAGTAGCAAAGTGCAGGTTCTAAAGTCCAGTGTGAGCGCGGCCTTTGTTTGTTTCAATATTTTATTGTTTTTTGTTTTGTTTTTTTTAAATATACCATATTTTCCGGACTATAAGTCGCACCAGCCAAAAAATGCATCATCAGAAGAAAAAAAAAAAACATATATAAGTCGCACTGGACTATAAGTCGCATTTTTGGGGGGAAATTTATTTTATAAAATTAGAGCCCAACAACAGACATTTCATCTTTAAAGGCAAGTTATAGTAAAACCAATAGAATAGAGAACAACTGAATAGGCATCTGGTTTGTTAACGTAACATATGAACAGTTATTCAGAAAACTAGAGCATAAACAACAGAACAAGTTTACCAAACTCTGGATCTCACTCCAAATCACTAAATTCATTGAATTCTTCATCCTTGGTGTCACTTCTGACCAACACCGCCAACTCTAATCTACTGTAGCTTTTAGCCCGCGATGAGCTTTTCTTGTTTTCTTCATTGCAGTTCCTCCACTTTTCCCCAGTCCCTCACAAGTTTCTCGCTCACTCCAAACTTTCTTTCCACTGCTTGATTACTGTTTTCGGCTGCATCTGCAGAATATGATCCAACAGTTTATC
Organism: Taenioides sp. WSHXM2023; assembly: GCA_029959045.1. Classification (NCBI taxonomy): domain Eukaryota; kingdom Metazoa; phylum Chordata; class Actinopteri; order Gobiiformes; family Gobiidae; genus Taenioides; species Taenioides sp. WSHXM2023. The sequence goes on from CM057087.1 coordinate 20,664,458, forward strand.
GCCGTGTGGTAAAATAATTTCTGATGTTAAATTAGCGAGTGGGATACGTCTTAATGATCCGTATGCTTTAAATGTAGGTGGGTGCTTAAATGACAAGAACAAATGTCTCAAACTTCAGTAGCTGGACATCCACTCATACCTGATCGATACACCTACGAGACACTGACATGATCCCAGACAGGACAGCAGCTTTTTCTGCAGCCGACATGTGCAGTAGAGCGCCAAGTGCCAGTGGTACAGGAGGAATAGCGTGATAGGAGTAGCAGATACTGGCACACAAGCCTAGAGCGCCCTCTAGCGGCTGTCAGTGTGAAAATAACGAACATGTGAAATTATATATTGTAATACATAAGTCGCACCTGAGTATAAGTCGCAGGACCATCCAAACCATGAAAAAAGTGCAACTTATAGTCCGAAAAATACAGTACTAGGCTGAAGAACAGAGCATTTACCACAGATACTGCAGGTTTCTCTAAGGCACTTTTAGAGAAATCAATTTGAAACTTCTTCTGCGGTGTGCATATAAAAATGCAAGAATATTTTTATACATAAACTCAAATATGAGAATGTGTCAAATGTTATTAAAGCAGAAGAACAAAATGACTCATGTAAGATTAAAAAAAAGTATTTGGGAAAAGTACACAACTAAAAGTAATTGTGGAACTGTCTGGACATAACAGTGAATTTGAGGTTTTTTGTTTTTTTTTACTTCAATCCCAATTGAACCTGTTTCTCCAGAGCTTCAACCTGCAGATAGAGACACACACAAGTTTGTCTCATTCTCAGTTTATCATGCGAGGTTCATTCTGCTTTCTGATTTGATAGTCAAACAAAAAAAGTGTGCGGTCACTCAATTTTTCTTATATTTTATTGGCTGTTTATTGAATTATTTTCTGTGATACAGCAGGTCTCAGGATGTGACATACCTCAGAGATCTCACTGCTCTGATCAAACTCTGGTGTTTCTGCATACTGGACTTTCTTCTGAACCTTTCTTCTCAAACTGCCACTTCACTGACGTAATATGGATCATATTTAAGAAAGATGCTGTTCTAGACAATGTAATAAGATGAAAAAATGCGAACTTGACACATGAACATTTATATGATGGATACCACGTTGAGAAGGGCCAATTTCGTCCGGTCTCAGAGTCTGCAGGGCCGGCTCTGGTCAGTACTTGGATGGGAGACCACTGGGAATACCAGGGAATACAGTCCCTTTTTTTTTTACTTTCTTCCATGGTATAACACTGCTCCCTAATCAAAAACATGCCTGAAGGTGTGTCATCCATGTTTCGGTATTTTAGCGATCGCTCCCGGACCTTCTTCAAACCCTCCTTAGATTTAGCTGCGCATAGCATTCAGTTCTAGTCAAATGAAGCTTGTTTTTTCAAATTTAGGCTATTCCCTCAAACAGAAAACACTCTCTGACGTCATGTGGTAATACAGGAAGCGCTCCACTGTGTTTTTAAACTCCATTCACCTTCACTAGAATCATTTGGATCATTTCAACCCTGGAACTGCCGATCTCTACTGAAGTAAACATAAAAAGTAAGCTGATAACTTGAAAACTACCGCTTCGTGACATCACAATAGAGCATTTTGAGCTTTGGAGATGTAGACAGACTAATAACAAACGTGTGAATGAAAAAACACAACTCCAGGCCTGTTTTTGAGGAGGAAACATCATTTAAACATGACTTAAAGATCACAAGAGTCCATGTTGTGTAATATAGGACCTTTAAATGATTGCGACAACAATTAAACTGTGATTAATTACACAGTGTGACCAGAACACTGTATTTGCCAATGCTCCTTTAATTCACTCGGACACTCTGGGCACTAAAACTCCATCACATTATTTAAGGCATTACCTCCTCTTCTGTTATCCCTCCATCCAGCTACACCTCCCTCTGAGCCCTTTCCTCTGACGGAGCGGTCCGTCTCAAATCAATAGTGAATCAAAGCGGAAAAACACACAGCTCCGAGGCCGGCCGAGCGCTCACACCTCCTGTTAGCCAATCGGAGCGGGGAATGGTGTCTCTCTTGTTTTGTTTGTTTGGTTTTTTCCATTAATGGTGCACTATCTAACTTTTCGGTAGGGGGTCCGTCACTGCTCTGCTTCAAATGCTCCACAGTGTGACATTAAACAGCTCCACCTTACATTTTATTCAATTAAAGGTGGTTTTATAGCTCAAAAATACCTAGAAAAACTGTGAGCGGGGTCGCCTCTCCACAGATCTTACTTGTAACATGGTCTGATTTGGTTTCCATGAAGATAGAAAGGTTTAATGCCATACTGTGAAACATTCCAGCAATAACATCTCCATCTTCAGTCAGAATGCCTGTTTTTTTAGGTATTATTGAGCGATAAAACCAGCTGTAATTAAATAAATGTAAAGTAGAGCTGTTTAATGTCACACTGTGGAACATTCCAGGCAGAGCAGTGACATTTCCATAGAACCAAGCAAGCCAAAAAATGACGTAGTGAACCACACACAGCACTTTGTACAAACATGATGATTTCAAACGCTCAGTGTGTGTGTGGATTTCCGTGGAGCTCTTTATCGTCAATGGAACCAATCCTCCCCCTTCCGGTCGGCCAATCAGAGCTCAGAGTTTAGGGAATCGCGTTTTAGACCGCACTTACAACAGTCCATCTCCCTTTAAGCAGCCATTGTACGGAGTTTGACTCTCTTGAAAAAGATGCACTGTGTAACCTTTCTGTTTTCGTTACTATTTTATCTGGAATATTGTCGTATTGAAATTCAGATACTAATCAATTAAGGGGTGACAGTGGCTCAGTGGTTAGAGCAGAGGTCCCCCAAGCCAAAGGGAGAATTGATTCCTGCTCGGACGAAGTTCTGTCGTTATGTCCTCGAGGAAGATACTAACTCACATCGCCTAGTACAAAAGTGGTGTGTGTGTGTGTGTGTGTGTGTGTGTGTGGGGGTGTGTGGGGGGGGGGGGGGGGGGGGGGGGGGCGTGTGTGGGTGCGTGTGTGTGTGTGTGTGTGTGTGTGTGGGTGTGTGTGTTGGTGGAGGTCAGAGTGGGACGCGATGGTGCAGACTGGCAGCCTCGCTTCTGTCAGTCTGTCCCAGGGCCGCTGTGGCTACTACAAGCCTGTAAAGAGCATTACAAGTGTAAGGCATTTTTATTACTATTAATCGATATTAAAACTAGACTCTAAACTACAGCAGGTATCCATGGTAAAAAAAAAAAAGGACTGAATGTCTTTAGAATGATCTTGAGCTGTATCAGAACAAGTATAAGAGCACATCGACTAGTATACGCACATGGACCACTGTGGAACCTACAGGACCACTGAGGGAGTACACAGAAATAAGGCCACATAATATAAAATAATGTAATGTACAAAAAATTGGACATGCAGGTAAATTTTTGTATTTTTCTATTGTCCAAAACACATTGTAATTAGTGTTAAGCCACACTATTCTTTGTCTAATCCTCTCTCACAGGAAGGCTATACCTTTAGGTTTTCCATTTACATGTCTGCGGTTTATTTCACGTTAAGTGTTTGATAAAGATGTTACTTGTCTGACTTAAGAAAGCCAAATGGCCAACCAGACTGACCTAAGTGCAAATGGTTCTTGGGGAAGGGCTTGGATACTATTTTAAGTATTTCAAGTTTTGTTACCCCACTGCTCTGGGCTCACTGCTGGCAGGAACTCTGTCCGTCAGTAGCGCGACCGTTTGTTACTGGTGAAAACGTAATAAACCAACATAGACAGTCTTTTTGTATGCTCTGGTGTCATTTTACAGATAATTTCCACGACTATGTACAAGTTGTTTGTTTGTTATAATTTGATTCAAAACGATTATCCAGTCAGAAAGCAGAATGAGCGTCACATGAGTCTCATTTGGCAGTGTCAATGCTCAAATCCAACAATCCTTACAGTTTAATCAAAGAAATCCTAAGCTACCCATTGTTGCTATGGCATGGTTTTTGCTAACAAATTACATTTATGTGAAGCTACACACAACTAAAAACATGCAAAAGAACACAACATGGCCCCCACCTGCCAGTTTAAAAGCACCGATTTCAACTCCACACTGTGACAAGTGTGGACTTACTAAGACTAGATTTCACTGCAGATAGTAGATACCAGATAAATGATGTTCCGGAGTACAAAAACACTTCTCTATCCCTCCCTCTCTTTCTCCCTCTCTCTCCGCGGGCTGTGTCTATGAAGCCGTTTAAAGTCGAGACAAGATTGGTATCGATTGGGCGACAGAACAGGAAATATGAGCCCTGGCTTTTAACCTGCACTTCCTGCCTCGGAGTGCGAGATAGAGCCCACCGCCGCGCTGATAAGATGGATCACACGCTGCGCCGTGATTGGCCGACAGCCCCCGACACACTGTCAATGGGCTGTTGACTGTTTTAAAGCGGTCGATACCAGAGACAAAGATAGGGAGAAAAATAAATAAAAAAGTATAAGAGCTCAGAGGAAATCCACTCTCGCCGGCAGTATTTAAAATCGTGTTTGACAAATGTGCTAACAAGGAGGGGTACGCTAATCCTGGGTCCTGTACTTTTACACAAGAGATCTGGTATTACAAAAGGTATTACCGTAACAGCTGGACCTGAGTTGAAAATCAGATACTAATCGATACTAAAAAACTAGATACTCATTTGAGCAAATTTTTATGAAGGACACCTGGAGGACCCAAATATGCAGTCAAAAAGTATTTATTTAACAAAGATAGTCTTGTCCCAGGGGAGGTGGACGGGTCCTGGTCGGTAAGTAGTGGCTTGAACTGACCAGAGACTGACAAAACCAATGAAGATGAAGCTGGCTCCACCCAAAGGCACTGAAGGACGGACAAAATAAGGCAGGTAAGTCTACAAAACCTTCAAAAACTCTCAAAAACATAGAATTAGCCTGAGCATAAGTTCACCACTTGAACGTCAGAACAATCTGGCATTGGAGAGGAGGAGGTGATTGCAGGATGAGGATCAGCAGTGGAATTCATAATTAGGATCCGCCCAGGAAACACCAAACAAGGTAAGAACAAAGAGAGAGAGTAGGAGAGGAGGGGTAAGAGCAGCAGGAGGAAACCCTCAAACAGGTATCGATACGAAAAAAGTCCCATTCACAGGACAGAAAAGAACCTTTCCTGAATAGTTTTAGAATGATCTTGAGCCGGTTCGAATCCCGCCCTCGATGTAAACATCATAACATCTCCACCTAAAAGCCACAGGCCACTCCTTTGAGGACAGCGAGGTCCAGATCTTGGCCAGAGAAAAGAACTGGTTTGAGAGGGAGTTAAAGAAGCTATTTTTGTCAAGAAAGAGAATCCTTCCTTGAACAGAAATGGGGGTCTCAGACATCATTTGTCTCCCATCTATAACGCTATCCTCAAACCTAAATCAAAACAAACTGGGAAAACAATGGGACTAGCCAGGACATGTCCAGAGGTGTGAAAACACCCATCATGGCCCTGAATGGATATGCTAACTACTCCCCCACTCCCACTCCATATTGAATAGACTCACATGACTAACAGAAACTGTAAACAACTCCATATTGAATAGACTCACCTGACCAACTGAAACTGTATTTAAATATGTGTGTCTCAGAGTAATTTTCATTGTAATTAAGCTCCTCCCTTCAAACAGATATAAGGCAGTGTCCGCCAGCATCTGACCAGAACTGAAGAAGCAGCTTGGATGAGCTGCGAAACGTATTCAACCAAATAAACTCTGTCCAGTTGACAAATAAAATTTCTCCTTTTGCTATGAATTCTACCTGGACGACTGAGGGATTCTACACACATCTCAATAACATCATTGGTTGTGCGGTCAGATCCACTGCCCTACAGGTTGGATGGTATGATTCCAACTCCCACAGATGCATGCTGTCCTTGTGTCCTTGGGCAAGACATTTAACCCACCTTGTACCTAGTGTCTGTGTACACTGGTAACTGGTTCCTTGATGTAAAACGCTTTGAGTGTCTTGAAGGTGGAAAAGCGCTATATAAAAATGTGACTATTTACCACATAGACTTGTATAGTACTAGTACAATGTATCTCCATGGAGAATGTTTCTAAGTATGATTTTAACTTTCCACCTGCCACTTCCTTTCTCCACTTCCAGAAATTTACCTTTGAAGGGGCACAATGTAAACTCTCTGGTGTATGGTGAAGGGTCTTTCGGCTTGTCTCTTATCAAAATGTCTCTTTTCTTCAGTTCTTCTTCAGAACTGAAAAAGCAGCTTGGATGAGCTGCGAAACGTATTCGACCAAATAAACTTTGTCCAGTTGACAAATTGAATTTCTCCTTTTGCGATGATTAATATGCTTTATGCCATACAGGGGAACAGAAAACGTACACTGTGCATCATTAAAGGTCCTATATTACTCAAAACTGACGTCTGTGAACTTTAAGTCATGTTATAATGTTTTTACCTCCTCAAAAACATAGCTGGGGTTGTGTTTTGTTTCATTCACACATGTTTAAGTGGCTTTTTATTATTAGTCTGTCAACATCTCCAAAGCTTTCACCTTGTTATGTCATGAATGGCTACTTTTTACCTTTAGTTCAGTAGAGATTGGCGATTCCAGGACTGAAATTATCCAAATGATTCTAGAGAAAGTGTATGGAGTTTAAAAACCTAGTGAAGCACTTCCTTTATTACCACATGACGGAGTATTTTTCATTTTGGAGATGAACATAGCTTAAATCTGCAGTGTTTGTGTGTTACACATGTGTGAATGAAACAAAACACAAATCCAATGGTGTAATATGGGCCCTTTAAGTAATTATTGCTTGTAACTCCATCTACTAATGGCTACCTACATTATTTCTAACCAGGATGTATCTAGTGTTTATCTAGTTTGTACTTAAGCCATTACCAGCAAACTTTTGAAAGCATCTCATCCAAACGTACAGAGTAAACATGACCTCATTTTTGACATGTTCTAGCAAATGCTGATTCCAATACCTCGAGGTACAAAACACTACCAACACATTAAGGTCTTAAAGTATCTTCTAGCGCATCTCCATCCCCCATGGACACCACATAATCTCCAAAATGTCCTCTCAAACTGACTGGTGGACTGACCCGTAGTAATCAAGAATACATCATCTCCGGTTTTATTTTGGAGAAGATTTGATCACACCAGAGATGCTAAACCAGCCCAGAAGGGGATCGAAGTCACGGCAAAAAGACGCGAGGAGACAGGCGGACCCCGAACGTGCCATTAAATATGAAAATCGCCGCGAGAAACCAGGCAGACGCTCGCCAACATCAAGAGGAGCTCGTAATTGATTTAATGTAGTGTGATGTAATGTGATCGTGTTCAAAACAGTAAAGAGTAAAGATGTATGAAGGCTTCGAGATTAAGAAAGAAGACCAAGAAGGACCAAGAGTTTGAAGATGCTGTGTAAATTTTCTGGTGGAGAGTCTGCCACTTGCTTGTCTCCATGGAGATGTTATTGTTTTGTTTGGAATGTCCTGGTATGGCATTAAATCATCTTCCATTTACACAATAAAATTTGTTTTTCTTGACCTAAAAACTTGCAATTTGGCCCTGTGGTGTCACTTGCTTTCTCTGTAGAGATAAATGAGGGTAATGGCATAGTGTGGAACATTCAAGGCAACATTTCAATGGAGAGAAGCAGGTGACGGACCATCCATTACACAGTGCAGCTTCAAAAAGAACTTTTTACAAGCTACACGTGGTTGGTGAAACTATTTTATGCAAAACTGATTTTTGTGAGCTTTAAGTCATGTTATAATGTTGTTACTTCCTCAAAAACATACCTGCAGTTGTGTTTTGTTTCATTCACATGTTTGAGTAACTCTTTATTATTAGTCTCTCTACATCTCCAAAGCTCAAAATGTTTCGTTCCACCTTGTGATTGAGTTAGCTACCAGCGCCTTTTACCTCTAGTGTGTTTTTAAACTCCACACACCTTCACTAGAACAATTTGGATACATTTAACCCTGGAAATGCCCATTTCTACTGAGCTAAAGGCAAAAGCTGTTAATGTAAAAACTACTGCTTCATGACGTCACAAGGTGGAACAGAGCGTTTTGAGCTTTGGAGATGTAGACAGACTAATAATAAAGTATTACTCAAACATGTGAATGAAACAAAACACAACTCCAGGTATGTTTTTGAGGAGGTAACAGCATTATAACATGGCTTAAAGCTCACAGGAGTCAATTTTGCGTAATATAGGACCTTTAAAGTCTAACTTGAGTAACTGCAGACAGAGCAGAGCCTCCAGTTAGCTTCCAAGTATGAAACACTGTTGTTTTTACGACATCACCAAGTACATCTGAGGACATTATTACACGTTTCACAATGAAGAGACCAGTCATGTTGGTAATATTCTGGCTGACCTTTACTAATGCATCAGCCTCCTCTGTGTCTCCTCACCTCACCGCCGCGCCGTACGCCGAGACCAGCATGTGTGCGGGTTTTGCGATTTCCTACCCACACGGATGCACCGAAACGCCTCCTGCGCTTCGCCAAAGTCATATTTTTGTCTGTTTTTTTGTACATATTTAATAGCAGAGCCGTGAAAGGTCAGTAATGATACGCTTTCTCTTCCTCTGCTCCACCTACAAGCGCTTCGTACGGCGCCGCTTATGTCCCATTTGTGCCCGGCCCCATTCGCCAATTAGCAATAATGCAATGACCCCGGTGACCTTGGCAACCAGCTCTCGGGTTTATAAGCTAGCTAGCATCCCACAATGTATTTGCGGTCTGTGTGAAAAAATAAAAAATAAAAAATAGAAATAAAAAATAAAATAAATGCAGTTGCTGTGTCTAGCTAAAGTTTTAGAAGTTGTCAGAGTTCGGTTGCTAATTAAAGGAAAGCAGACATCAGAGTGAAAAGGACAGCACAGATAATAACACATGAAGTCAGGCTGCTGGGTCGCTCGTGTTAAAAATAGTAAGAGTTCAATTATTGACAGAAAATGGCTGTGGACCAGACTGGTTTTTAGCTTCAGTTGCATCCACAGACTGTATAAAGAAGTGGACTAAGGGAGTGTGACGTCGCCCACAATGTTTGCCTTCAGTCTAATGAAGTTCATCGAGGCGGGCAGTTATAAGAATATTTATTAACGGACAAAATAGCTGAACAAAAACCCCAGGATTACGTAGAGCGGGTTAATACGAACATTTTACAGCAAAATGACAAGGCTCACAGCAGCAGTTACAGAAACAGGGGTGACAATTTTTCAAGTTTCTATGGTTACATCATAAAAAATGGGTATTTACTTTACTTCCGTATTATTATTCAGTCAAAGCATGAAGAAAGTGTTTGACAAATGTGCTCACAAGGAGGGGTACGCTAATCCTGGGTCCTGTACTTCTACACAACAGATCTGGTGTTACTCAAAGGTACTACAATAACAGCTGGTTGAAAATCAGATACTACTAATCATCAATACTAAAAAAAACTAGATACTGATTTGAGCAGGTATCAATACTAAAAAAGTCCCACTGACTGGACAGAAATGTCAATGACAAAATAACATTAAAAAGAGGGTTAAAACACCATCTTGTGATGCTTCCGAGGAAAACTACAGGAAGTAGCCCAAACATGTAACGCAGGTAAACAAACTCTCCTGTCTGACTAAAAGAATCACTGTTTCTAAGTTTATAACTGACAGAATGAACCTTTACCAAAGGGTGAAGTATCTTGCCTAAGGGCACAGTATTCTGTGGTCCATTGAGAAATGCACTGAGCCATTGTTGTTGTGAGTTAGTTGATGTTAAACACTGGGTGGGGTGAATCGCGGATGTCAGTGCCTGATCTCGTCAGATCTTGAATAATGAACAATGCTAGTCATGTGTCATCGCCATAGTAATAATAACAATAATAACAATGTGCATTACTATTTAAAGTCACTACCTGCTACTTATTTATTTATTTAACCACCACTGTCCATCACTGCACTGTACACAATATTTTTATTGTAAATACTTATTATTATTTATCTTGTTTTTGATGTGTGCTCTTGTTTTCCTACTTTTTCTGAAACTTGCGTTGTGACATTGAAATTTCCCCACTGTGGGACGAATAAAGGATTATCTTATCTTATCTTATCTTATCTTATCTTATCTTAGACGCTAAACAAGGCCAAGTGGGAGACCGCGGGGAACATTAGGCGCCAGCAGCAGTGGCTCTAGTACATACTGTTGTTGTGTCCTTAGGCAAGTGTGAGTGAATGATTTGTGACTCAGTTTCTTGGCAACAGAAGTAATTTACCAACACTGATTGTGTTTGACTAATGCATCAATTTTTCAACCGACTTTTAGTGTGTGAAAGTGCTATAGACGACTAATGCATTATTATTATTACAGTTTAAGATAATAAATCAAATGTCCTCTCAGGGTTCCTAGACTTTTAGACTTTAGACTTTTATTGTCGCCAAGGGGAAATTCATTTTCACGCACACAGAGCTTGTTTGACATATACAGCAACAACACAACACAACAAATGCAGACACATTACAACAGTCATTACAGCACACTCAGCGGGTCCTGTTGTTCAGAAATGTGCCGAGGAGATCAGGCTTCTGCCAAAGCGGGTCCTCCTGCACCCGAGCGCCTCGTACCTCCGTCAGGGTCCTCCTGCACCCGAGTGCCCTGTACCTCCGTCAGGGGTCCTGTTCTATGGAGAGTCCAATGCGTCCAATGGCCTCATATAATAAAGACAAGAACTTCTTCCAACTTCTGTTTAAATTGAGTATAATTCCTTGATTTTTGTGGTGTTTTTTTTTTTGTTGCAGAAAATATGAAAGTGCAGGACGGGTTCATTTAAGCGGTTCTCATAGACTCTATAAAGATATGATTCATTTAAGTGGCTCTTACTTGAGTCGTAGGATTCTCAAATATTTCTTACTCTTACCTGAATAATTTCTTGAACCACTACTTTAAAGTTCTATTTGAGTATTGTTATTTTGAAGTAACTTTACACGTATTAGAGTATACAGTACTTCTGGCTACTACTCACCCCTTTTGGCAGAGAAAACAACATTGCGCTGCTCAAATGATCTCCTATTCTCGACAAATTCAGATTTTGAATTCACGCTACGGGAAATACCGAGACAAAACAAAACCTGAACATAAATTATAGGCCCTCTAATATGAATTTCAATTTTTCACGACTGGAATGACCACAAAGTGAGATTTTATTGTTATTGTTTTATCACCACCCCAAGAGACCCCCCTCGCCTTTCCGCCATTGCATAACTGTTCCAAATGATAGAGAGGTGACGCTGCCATTTTGTGCACGCCACATTGATTCTGTTCGGTTTGTTTATGCATAAGATCCCCTTCGGACGGCCCCAGACTAAGTACGCCTGTCAAATTTCTGATACCACCACACTCCAGCGCTTTCGAGGCTTCCAGGACACCACGAAACACCAGATTTGGCATGAATCGATTTAGGAAAATGTCCAATTTAGTTTAAAATAATGAATGAGGTGAAGCGTAAGACAGCTACACGGTGACCTAGCTTCCAGGGCAGCTTTGACGTGGCTACGCTAAAGATCTTGAACCCTCTTTGCGCCCAATTAGCTCGGCAACAAAAGCGTACATTCGTTATTTGTCCGGCCCCTTAGACAATGCTGTCCATTAGCGTAGCAGCTAATCAATACTGGGCAGATTTATGGACGTTTTTAATAGAAGGCAATTATTTCACGTGTGTGCTGGGGCCCTAATGCCTCAGAAAGCTCATTTTGGCTCACAAATCAAAGTGTGCGTTTATGACAGTAATTGCAGCTGCTTTTTCACACACACGGGATATTCCCAAGAGGAGAACGGGGCCAGTCGATGTGTTTCCGTTCATGAAAGATCTGCAGTTTAAACACAGAGACAGAGGAGAGAGGACGATAACAACGGACAGAGCTTTGAACAACGCTTCACTTTGGACGGATTCATGGCAAAATCTGTCTAAAATCATTGAGTGAGTGACATGGTTTTGAAACATGAGTGAAATACACATTACAGATTGACTGTATTGTGTTCAACTAATGACATTTGTCTCGATGGTGATGTTCAAATCCACTTTATTTCTACAGACAAAGCTTCCAAAGTGCTGCACAGAGATCATAAAATACAAAAAGGTAAATTGCTCAAATTTGGTCATACCATTCATAAACATCAAAATTAAATAAAAGCAAAACCATAAAAATCATAAAATAGCAGTAAATAAGTAAAATAAATTAAATAGATAAAAGACACAGAGGACCAGACAACTCAAGTGGTGTTAAAAGCCAGAGAATCTTAATGTTGTTGATGAATTGTGTTTTAGAGGAGAATAATACTGATGAATTTGGTAACTGTACATTTTAGAGGATTTTAATGACAAGAAATGTGAGTATTTTTAGAAGATAATGATGGATTTGAAATGTTGTATTTATGGAAATTAGAATTAATTAATTTTGATTGATTTTGTTGTTTGAAATCCGCAGAGTGGCTGGGCGCTCCCTTAGAGAGCTCAGTCAGTCACACAGGAGGAGCTCGGAGTAGAGCCGCTGCTCCTCCACGTCAAGAGGAGCAGCTGAGGTAGCTCGGGCATCTGTTCCAGATGCTTCCTGGATGCCTCCCTCGGGAGGTGTTCCGGGCATGTCCAGCGTGTCCTGGGAACCCCAGAGGAGCTGGAGGAAGTGTCCCGGGTGAAGGAAGTCTGGGAGTCCCTGCTTAGACTGTTGCCCCTGCGACCCGGCCCCGGATAAGTGGAAGAAAATGGATGGATGGATGGATGGATGTTTGAAATGTTTAATGATAAATTGGACTGTGTTTATTTTAAGGAGACACTGTTCCTGATGAAATGTTGTAGCTCGAGTTGGTCTAATGTAAATAGTTTCTTTAAGGTGTTTTGTATCTATCCAAGGACTGCAGATGGAAAGGAGCTTGAAAAAAGGAGCTAAATCTGACACAGAGCATCTTCCTCTCAGAGTTTAATGTTTTCTGTGCACTGTCCTTGTTTTAAATAAATATAATGAACCGTTAGCCCCGCCCACTCTCTGATGTCACTGTGTGGATTGGTTAAAAACTTTCTGACCCTGAGAGTTGCTTCCTTATGGTTGTCATCCAAACAAAATGCCTTTTAAAATGTCTATGATTCACTCTATTAGCGTCTTTCAAGACATCCAAAGCACTTCACAGCATTATTCATTCACTCCACACTCAGAAGTGGTGAGATACTGTTGTAGCCACAGCTGCCCTGGGACAGACTGACAGAAGCGAGGCTGCCAGTCTGCACCTTCAGCCCCTTTGACCCCCACCAACACTCACACACCACTTTCGTACTTGGCAATGCGGGGGACAGCGACAGTTTTGTCACTGGCGCCCCACTGTGCCACTTTTCATTGAATTTTGTTTATTTTATTTGAGCAAATTCTTACACAGTGTACGGCAAGAAAAACTGTTTTTAAATAAATAAATACCACAGAAAAAACACAACGATGCTCTAAAGCAGACGTGGGCAATTATTTTTTCCAAAATATTGTGGAGGGCCGGACCAAAATGTTTAACTCAGTTCTACATAATATGAGTTGTATTTCTTTAGAAAAAGCAGTAAATCTCATTGTTTTGACAAGTTGGTAAGACTTTGGTGACAGGAGCTCAGTTGGTTGAGCGTTTGTCCACTAATCCGAAGGTTGGCGGTTCAAATCCCGCTCTCGACATAAACGTCATGATTGCGCGGTCATATCCAGTGACCCACAGTTTGGCGGTGTGATTCCAGCTCCCACAGATGAATGCTGTTGTTGTGTCCTTGGGCAAGACACTTAACCCACCTCGTCCCTAATGTCTGTGAGTGGTTCCTTGTTGTAAAGTGCTTTGAGTGCCTTGAAGGTGGAAAAGTGCTACATAAAAATGTGACCTTTTACCAGTGTATGTTATGACTAAGCAGTGAAAAAGTGAAAAAATGTCATAAAAAAACACCTCTAAAATAAAAGCAATGCAGCTTTCGTCCATGCACGAGGTAAAATTATAAAATAAATGTTTATTTTGTAATTCCAAATTATCAGGCCGGTAAAAGTTTGTACAACACCTGTAAAAGCAGAGATTTAATCCATGTGTTTTAAACTGGTGTGCCACAGGTTTCTTTCACAAGTACTGGAGTTTGAACAGTCTTTGTAACAATATTATAAGTAATGGAAGTCTATATCCCTGTCTATGTAGGACCTGGTGGTGTGGGGGGTGGAACAGCTGCCCGAGCCACCTCAGCTGTCTCCTCTCGATGTGGAGGAGCAGCGGCTCTACTTGGAGCTCCTCCCGTGTGACTGAGCTCCTCACCCTATCTCTCTAAGGGAGCGCCCAGCCACTCTGCGGAGGAAACTCATTTCAGCCGCTTGTATCAGCGATCTTGTCCTTTCGGTCATTACCCAAAGCTCATGACCATAGGTGAGGGGAGGAACGTAGACTGACGGTAAATCGAGAGCTTTGCCTTTTGGCTCAGCTCCTCTTCACCACCACCTGGTGCCTCAAGTGGAGGAGTTCAAGTACTAAAAAACTGCTTATGTGATATACAGTATAGAGATATAAAAGTGAGGTATGTTTGTTTTGCAAGGTGGTACGCCATCTGCTTATCTCCATTGCTTGAAATGTTCAACAGTATGGCATTAAATTTATCTATCTTCATGGAGATCCTGACAGGCAAAGTTGCAGGTCAGATCTGTGGAGAGGCGAGCCCACTAACAGAGTACATATTTGTCAAAGCTCTTTACTGTACATAAAGATACAGAAGATGCGTAACTGAAAAAATCATGTGAAACACTCCAGGCAAAACCTTAACATTGCCCTGAAGCTAAGCATGTAGTGAACCCCCCTCATAACAGTGACATAAAGCAGCTGTGTGACCTTCATATTCCCCCAAACCCACATCTCAAAGTTTATCCTTTGCTTTTATCAGCCTCACGACGGGATTCTTATCACTGCGGATTTACGCGGCGATCCTTGTTTAGCATATTGTCAAAACAAATATTTTAGATCCAGGTAATGTGCCTTGTGTTTCCGGCAGGTTTCTGCAAATGTTCCTATTTCAAGCTAAATTACCTGTCATCAGTAAGAATCGTATATTACACAGGTATTATTTTGTTTTGAGAATCCACCTCTACATTTCAGTCAAACAATATCAAACAAAATAAGATCCATAAAATAATCCACGTTACAAGGAGTTTTAAAACAGGGCTGGCCATAGTGCTGTACAGAGAAAGCCATCTGCTTTTAGTCATAATGCAAAAAGGCAGTCACACCTCCCTCAGTCTGTCCCAGGGCAGCTGTTGCTACACAGACAAATAGGCCACAGTAATTTAAAGGTCCTATACTACACAAAACTGACTCTTGTGAGCGTTAAGCCATGTTATAATGTTGTTTCATCCTCAAAAACAGACTTGGAGTTGTGTTTTGTTTCAGTCACATGTTAAAGTAACTCTTTATTATTAGTCTGTCTACATCTCCAAAGCTCAAAATACTCTGTTCCACCTTGTGATGTCATGAAGTGGTAGTTTTCACATTAACCTTTCAAGACCGACGTATACGATACCTGGGAATATGTTTTATAGAACCACACATAACTTTCCAATCATAAAAGATAAAAACAACCTTTTTTCCTTGAAAAGCTCAGAGTTGCGGCTTTCTGATCATATTTCTGTCATATTAGGGAAAACAAATGTCCAATAGGAACTTTGTTTTCACCAAACACATGCGCTCCATCCATTTTCATTTTCAAAGAGTGTAGTGAGTCAAAATCGTCGATGTTCTGAGTGTCTGTTCATAACAATTAAAAAAGCCGGTCTAAGTGCAGTTATTTCTCAAATAAATGGCAAATTGCACATCTTGGTCTGTGTAATTGTGCATCCTTTGCTATTTTTATTTGAAATGTTTATTTCACTCAAAAATGTACAAATACAAATGTGATAAACACCATGGAAATGCGAGGCAGGTGATGTGGCTCTGCCCTGGACTTGACAGGAGCTGTTTTTATCACTGGCATCTGTAATGTTTTTTTTTTCTTTTTTATTTGTTTGTTTGTTTGTTTGTTTGTTTGTTTGTTTTGAGGGCAATAAGGATATTTTTAGTTTACTTACAGACTTGATATTTTGCACTTTTGTAGCTAAGGCCCTAATTTTTTTTTTTTTTTTTTTTGTGTGTCCAAAAAATTGTTCATACATGTTTACTGTGTGTTTTGTATGAAAGACTGTGAATTTTATTTTATTTATTTATTTTTATTTATTTATTTATTTATTTTTTCATTTGTATTGCTGGTCCTCTTGCTTGTATTACAGCCATATGACACAACTACAACATGCAGATTGTGAAATATCAGGTTGTGCTGAAAAAAAGGATGTATAACACTTATAACACTAGGGGGTAAGAGGGGGAGTTTTAATAGTAAAACAAAGAAAAAAATCCAGGCGAGGACAAATGTACTAAAATTGCCTTTAGTTCTTGAAGGGTTAA
This sequence comes from Taenioides sp. WSHXM2023, assembly GCA_029959045.1. Taxonomy (NCBI): domain Eukaryota; kingdom Metazoa; phylum Chordata; class Actinopteri; order Gobiiformes; family Gobiidae; genus Taenioides; species Taenioides sp. WSHXM2023. The sequence goes on from CM057087.1 coordinate 20,680,918, forward strand.
TAGCTCCTTTTACCTTTTATTCAGTAGAGATCGGCATTTCCAGGGATGAAATTATCTAAATGATTCTAATGTAGGTGTATGGAGTTTAAAAACACAGTGGAGCACTTCCTGGAATTAGCATTTACAGGAAGGGCTCCACAATCACTAGAATCCTCTGAATGATTTCAGTCCTGGAACTGCCAATCTCTCCTCAACTAAACGTAAAAGGTAAAATGCCACATTTAACCTCCACCCCCCATTCCCAAAGCCCCCTTCACCCTCCCCCAGCCCCCCACCCTTAACAGACACTGGAAAAAAAAGAAAGGAAAAAAAACTGATAAAGATATTATTATTATTATTATTATTATTATTATTATTATTCTAAACATAATAATATAATAATAATAAATCATAAAATAAAAAAATAATAAAAAATAATGATAATCCAGGAGGTGTTACGGGCATGTCCCACTGGGAGGAGACCCCGGGGAAGACCCAGGACACGCTGGAGGGACTATGTCTCTCGGCTGGACTGGGAACACCTTGGGGTCCCCCCGGAGGAGCTGGAGGAAGTGTCCGGGGTGAAGGAAGTCTGGGAGTCCCTGTTTAGACTGTTGCCCCCGCGACCCGGCCCCGGATAAGATAAAGAAAATGGATGGATGGATAATAATCATCATCATCATCATCATCATAATATTATAGGATAAAGTAGAAATAATAACAATAATAATGAAAAGACAAAGTTGGATAAGTTTAATGCCATACTGTGGAACATCTCTAAGAAATCAACCAGCTACTATATTTACACAACTCATTTGACATCAGTTTTTTTAAGGTAAACAGCAGGTCTGAGTCTAGTCAGTTTCAACATTATAAAGAACAACGTTATACAGCAAACAGTGCTGACACATTTAATGTAGTAAGGGACATTTTTAAAAGCATCTGCAAACCTCAAAATTGTGAGTTACAAGTCATTTTTAGCAGCCGCTGTGGCGCACGAAGAGCTGTTTTGAGACAAACAAAAATGAAAAAAAAACAAACAAAAAAAAACAGTTTATTTAGCTACGGCGACGGAAAATAAAACTGCAAGGACTCTCACCAAAACACTACAAACCTGGGATGCCGACAGTGTAGCGGGAGAAGATTAAAGCTGGAGAAGTTACGACGCCAAAGCACATCGCTCATTAAAAACACAGGTACGAGTGGAACTGTCACCAAACGCTGGGGTACTCTTCACTGTGAGAACCTGAGTTAATTATGAGCCTGGAGGAGGAGGAGGGCTGGTGTGGTCTGTGGAGAGGCCACGGCGGAGGCAGAGACGCAGCTAAAAGGATCACAGAAGACAGGTATGGTTTTATTTTTACGATTTAGTTTTAATCTACAACTTAATTAACCATTGTCTTACATTTTGTTCATTGTAAAAGTATTGTTCTAAAACAGCATAAAAGGTCCATATTAGATTATTTTCTGATCTGTTCTAATGTTGTTTCTTCATCGCAAACACACCTGGAGTTGTGCTTTGTTTCGTTCACACACGTTGTAGGTCCTATATTACACAAAACTGACTCTTGTGAGCTTTAAGTCATGTTAGAATATTGTTACCTCCTCAAACCTGGAGTTGTGTTTTGTTTTGTTTCATTCACACATGTTTGAGTAACACACTATTATTCATCTGTTTACATCTCCAAAGCTCGGAATGATCTGTTCCACCTTGTGATGTCATGAAGCAGTAGTTTTCAACCTTTTTTTTTTTTTTGTTAGCTCTTTTTTTATTCAAAGTCTCTGTGATATCACAATCTTAATCAACCAAACAGACGTCAACACAACGAATTAAATGATAAACACAAATAAAAACAATAATTATAACCAAAGAATAAGCCATACTGACCAAAAATGAGACAAAATATCACAATAATTAAAACAAAAAAACAAAAAGGTAAATAGGACCAACTTACCGAACAAACAGACACAGACAGACAAGATGCACAGAAATGGACAGGACAAAACAGAACAAGACAAAATGGACAGGACAAGACAAGCCTGGAGTCCTCGTCCTAACCACAGGTTTTATACCAAAAGTTCAAAGTTTTAGCCCTCAAACTTCTTCACAGGACAAAGCAGTGTCCGCCAGCATCTGACCAGAACTGAGGAAGCAGCTTGGATGAGCTGCGAAACGTATTCAACCAAATAAACTATGTCCAGTTGACAAATTAAAATTTTCTCCTTTTTTTTTTTTTTTTTTTGCCATTCACAGGACAAACATACAATAAATAAACCGAAGATGTTCATATTGTCTTCTTATGTACTTTAAACTTCTTGGGTTCTTTTTTAAGACAATACAGTAACATACAGTGTATTTACCTTGTTGACATGTTTCAGCTGCTAGCTGCGAGCCATCTTCAGAACTGTCACCGGTGTTGGTGGTGACGTGTCGTAAAATCCCACAAGAACAAAAATGCAATGCCATCTACGAAATCCAATGCAAATCATGCAATAAATCAAACATAGGGGAAACAGGCCGGGCTTTTCACATCCGAAAAAAGGAACACCAAAAGGAATGTGAAAAGGAAACATCAGGGCGACTCACCAGAACACAAAAACACAAAGCATTGCAGGAAAACCTAAAATCCGCCATATCAGACCACTGTAAAAGAAATAACCACATTATGGATTGGGACGGGGCACGGGTCATTGGATCGGAAAACAACAAGTTCAAACGCTGGATCAGGGAGGCCGTTGAAATCAGAAAACGAGGCACGGACAGCATTAACCGTGATGTCCGTCATCACGGTTAATGCTGTCCGTGCCTCCTTTCACACACCTGAGACACCCTCCTCCAGAGACCACCAGGCGACGGGAGGCGTGGTCAGTCTGAGCGACCTGCCAGGTCAATCAGGCTGACCACGCCTACAGGAAGTAACAACAGCTGACCACGCCCACAGGAAGTAACAACAGCTGACCACACCTACAGGAAGTAACAACTGCTGATATACGGCACGTGACCACCAACACCGGTGACAGTTCTGAAGATGGCTCGCAGCTAGCAGCCGAAACATGTCAACAAGGTAAATACACGTTACTGTATTGTCTTAAAAAAGAACAATACAATAAATAAGTATACAATAAGTGATAATGTTCTAGAATTCACAACCACCATTTCAGTCCCATTTTAATAGTTCACATTTTTTGGAACGTAAGAGTAACCTATTAGAATTCGTAGCTATAATTTTTTTCAGTTTTTATTTATTTTTTGAAGTGTGCCAAACATAGGTCAACCTTATTAATGGCTTTGAAAATCTTTTTTTTTTTTCCCCCACTAAATAATGTTGTTGACTAATTTTGATGAAAGATTATTCAGCACACCAACAATTACAATCATGGGGCTAATCTGTAATAGTTTTCAAGTTAACATCTACCTTTTTACCCTTTGTTCAGTAGAGATTGGCAATTTCAGGTCTGAAATTATCCAACTGATTCTTCTGAAGGTGTGTGGAGTTTAAAAACGCAGTGGAGCACTTCCTGTATTACCACATGACATCACAAGGTGGGACAGGGTGTTTTCTGAGAACCTAAATTTGCAGGTTTGTGTGTTAAACGTGTGTGAATTAAACAAAACACAGGTCTGTTTGTGATGAGGAAACAGCGTAAAATGAGCCTTTTTCAAGATGAAACTAGTTCAATTAAAACCAATTCTCAGTCTGGAGGTTGGGGGTTAGACTCCTGATCTCTGTGAGTGTGCATGCCCTTCCTGTATTCTTATTATTATTATTACTTGCCCATTTCTCCCTCTATAATCCACATTTTTGCTTTTTTTCCCCCCTTTTTGTCATTATTATTCCTTATTTTCTCTCTGTGTGACTCCAGGATGCACAGCGCTCATTTCTCAGGGCGCTGTAGGTTTTTTGAATTGCTTCTTTGTTCCTATAAATCTAATAAAGAGGCTGATTGCTTTTGCTAATCACGCCACGTCTTCCTGCTGAAGCCTATTGCTGCCATTCATTTGGGAGATAAGCAGCCCGGCACAGCTCAGGCCGATAAGAGTCCCAACGCTAAGGCTAGGAAAGACATTAGCCCATACTGCGCTAATGACAGGATGTGGCATGAAAAGTACAATGTCCCAAACAGCAAATGATCCAGATTTTTAAAAATGTATTTATTTATTATTTTATTTAATAGGGACAGTGCATATTGATGAACATCTACAACATTGCAGTGTAAATATGCCAGATTGTAGCAAAAATGCCAATTTCCATCTGTAGTCCCTCCACACCACAGCAAAACAATAACAGCAGTTCTGCACTAAAAGTGTCCTCAAGTCTGGTTTTCCTTTAGCCGCTGTTTTAAGTGTAATTTGAAAGTGTCAGTGTTGGAGTCTCTCTTATTGATAATGGGAGAATGTTCCAGAACTTAGGCTGAGTCTCAATTCTCCCCCTTAGCCCTTTGTCTTAGCCCTAACCGTCTGTTGTGCGCGTTCACGAGAGACAGAGGGGTGTCCCAATACTCTTTTCTGTAAGTGCGAGGGCTAAGGGGAAGGGCTATGATACCCCTCTGCGCAAAGCGTTTTCAGATGCACCCTTTGCGCAAAGGGGATAGGCGTGGCTTAACGCAAATCGGAGCAAAAAGCAACACGGAAATCGGGAAGTGTCGAGCAATCGGGAAGAAATTGGACAAATGTGAGTATTTGCACTCAAGAACCTCATAAAAAGTTGTATAAACTGTAGTAACTTTTGAAAAGTTGTAGGTATACTCATGGCGCCAGCATTTACGCTTTCTGACATATACGGCTTATCGTAACATGCCCGGTTAGAACTATACGCTTGTTACGGTAGAATGTGTAAAGTATTACGAACATGCATGGCCTAAAATATTATTGTTTCGTTTCGCCTTGTAAATTATCCCCTATTTATATTAAAAATGTCATGTTATTAATCACATTTATATTTTGTTCAGAAATTTCTTGTAGGAGGCTGGACTTGTTGGAGTTGTGTCAGCCCAACAAGCTTCAAAAAAGTGGGAGAATTTGAACATACAATATAAGGTATATTACATTCTATAATATTTGTAGGTACCAGAACAACTATATATGTTTATGACTATGTATTAATTTTGTTTTCTTTTTTGTGTGTACCAGGCATCCTCTACAACTCCGTCCACCTCTGCAGCATTTTAATTTTGTGTTACAGTTGATTAAAATTTGATTTACATATGTTGTACAGAGTATAGTAATTTAAAAAAAAAAGACATTAAAAAAACATTTGACTTTTTGCAAAGTTCATTTAAAACAAACTCAAAAGGAGCACAATACTTCAAAACTTTAAAAATAATGTCATATTGTTGCGACTGCAAAGGGGTGTCCCATTTCTAAGGGTTTAAAACACACCCCTTTGCCTTACCCCTCTGTTTAAAGACAGAGGGGTAAGGGCGAGGGGTAGGGCTAAGACAAAGACAGAGGGCTAAGGGGGAGAATTGGGATTGGGCCTTAGTACCTCTGACTGAGCGCACACTTTGTCCGAATGTTGTGCGTCTGTGTGGGACCTCACAGTTCCCCCAGGCCATGGCCCTAGTTCCCATCCCACTGACAGCCTTTAAACCAAAGATGTTCATTTTGTCTTCTTATGTACTTTAACTTTTTGGGTTCTTTTGTAAAAACAATACAGTAACGTGTATTTACCTTGTTGACATGTTTTGGCTGCTAGCTGCGAGCCATCTTCAGCTTTGGCAAGATGTCTTGCAGCGAGCAGCCGAAACATGTCAACAAGGTAAATACACGTTACTGTATTGTCTTTAAAAAAGGGGGGGACGTTTTGCCCATGCAAAGTTTTGCCCATGCAAAACTTTATATACAAAACATCCATATTTGAAATGAAGAAAATTATTAAAATTAAGCAAGTTGTACTTATCTAAAATAGTTCAGTGGTGAACTGAGAATGTTTTCTTGTCCAATATTTTTAAAGCTTTTTTTTTTTTTTTTAAAGTGATTCAACTGGTTTGAGTGTTGTCCCAGCAGCAGGTGACCATGTGGTTAATACTCTATATGAGACAGAATCATGGAGTGTAAAAACATTTGTGCTGCGTATAGAATCATAAAGGATCTTGCCTGTCTAAAATTCAAAGTTAAAATGAACAGTTTTTGTGTTAATGTGTTTCTTAAATGTCAATGTCGGGTCCAACGTCAATCCCAGGTATTTAAACTCTTGGAAATGATTCTAGTGAAGGAGTATGGAGTTTAAAAACATAGTGGAGCACTCTCTGTATCACCACATGACATCACAAGGTTGGACAAAGTGTTTTTCTGTTCTGTCTGGCTAAATATGCAGGGTTTGTGTGTTTAAATATGTGACTGAAACAAAACCCAAATCAAGGTAGGGGCAAGAGACTTAAAAAACCTGCAGTATTGGATCGATGTTTTGAGATCCACCCAATATCCTGGCCTAAACGAATAAATAGACCATTCCTCTAAACCGATTGTGCCTTCAGTTATTCTCCAGTTTTATTGCTGATGCATTTACTTATTGTTATTCACTGTGTTTTTATGTGTAAACAGTGCAATACAGTACTTGTGGGTACTTGTGTTTACATGTATAGCTTCAACTTATTTACTATAAAGTTGTACATTTTTTATGCGTTTTTCTTCTCTGTGATTTGTAATCTTGTATATTTGGTCACGTGCTTTAGGTCACATAACCCCGTGCCCCTTTGAAGAGCCGCTAAATGCCTGTGCTAGAGTTAACACGGGTCAATCGCGGGAACTCGGCAGGTTGGGGATCGCGGGTGGGGTGATGCTGTGGGGCGGGGCTTGACCTATGAGTGACAACCGGGTGACAGCGCCGGTCAGTAAGAGCTGCAAGAGCAAACTGCCAACGGAGAGTGACAGCGACAGGGATAGGACTCCTCACGTCCCACCCACAGACCGTGAGCAGCTCGTCACGTAATAACCTCAAAACAGCATCTGACTCATTGACGGCCGTTTGTCCAACCCGGAAATTCAAATGTCGTGACTGTAGTTGATCCAAAGAGGCCGGTACAGACATGTCTTTGGAATCAAAAGTCCGAGTTTTAACAAATATGCACTAAAATGCCAAAATAAGGCCAGGGACAGGTATGCACTTCTATTTTAGACCCATTTACACAGCTAATCAGTAGAAAAAAGTGGTTTGGTTGTTCAGTGGCCCTGACGAAGAGCTCACGTGTGTCGAAATGCGTTGGCCGATGTCACCATTAAGGACTTTTATTCTAATTCTAGTGCCTCAGACTTTTTGACCGCTTTTTTCTCTATCACAGTAAGTTTTTACATTATGAGCTTGGTCATCTTCACTATATCTATATCTACTGTACATCTATATCTATCACGATGTTTGCTTTTTTGGAGCGTTGTCCTCGAGGAGCACCTGTTGTGGACTTCTATTACGACACCCTGAAGCTCCCACTTCCTCTGTGTTTTCATACAACTCCAGGTCTATTTGTGACAAAGGAACAACATTTTATCAGAAAATAGTATAATATGGGCCCTTTAAGCTGTTTTATATCTATATTGGGGTTTACAATGAACATAATGTAAGATAATTATGTTGTAAATTAAAACAAAATAAAATAAAATCAGTCCGGCACAGAGCACAAGCAGATAGAGTCGGAATGCTAACACTAACGCTAGGAAAGACATTAGACAAACAGCGCTAATGGCAGGATGTGGGCTATGCAGCTTTCAGTGTAACATCAAAAGTACAACGCCCTCAATAGCTACTACTAATACTTTTATGAAAACTACTAATATTACGTTTTAGATGCTTGAGGCAAAAGTCATAAAAGTGTGTTGTGCTGATAGATAAATATATAGATACATTGTCTTGTAAGTATTAGCCCCCCTCAAACTTTTTGACCTTTTGCCACATTTCAGGCTTCAAACATAAAGATATAAAATTGGATTTTTTTATTTATTTTTTTTGTGAAGAATCAACACCAAGTGGGACACAATCATTAAGTGGAACAAAATTTATTTGCTATTTTAAACTTTTTTTTGCAAATAAAAAAACTGAAAATATTCACCCACTGAGTCAATACTTTGTAGAACCACCTTTTGCTGCGATTACAGCTGCGAGTCTTTTGGGGTATGACTTTATCAGTTTTGCACATCTAGAGACTGAAATTTCTGCCCATTCTTCCTTGCAAAACGGCTCGAGCTCCATAAGGTTAGATGGAGAGCGTTTGTGAACAGCAGTTTTCAGATCTTTCCACAGATTCTCAATTGGATTCAGGTCTGGACTTTGACTTGGCCATTCTAACACCTGGATATGTTTAGTTTTGAACCATTCCGTTGTAGATTTTGCTTTATGTTTAGGATCATTGTCTTGTTGGAAGGTAAACCTCCGTCCCAGTCTCAAATGTGAGAGAAAACAGCGGTCTGGGGACATCGAGCCATTGGAGCTGTAACGTACAAAACACCAGGGCCAAACAAACCTTAACCTTTAGCTACTTTCGAGGAGTATCCTAATTATTAACCTAGTGATGAGCAGGTTTTGACAGTAGGAACTAAGGCTGGGAACCACAGCATCCCTCTTGACTCGATACGATATTATCACAATATGGAGATACATGTGATAGTAGATATAGAACTACATTTTTTAGCATTTTAGCAACAATACTTCTTCGTTAAACCACAAAATATGCTAAGTTAATATGAAATACATGTATTTTACTCATCAAAACAGATAATATGTCAAGTGTATTACATGAACAAGTTTGCGTTCAGTAAAAAAGCAAAGAAATTGTCGCGCAGTCACAAAGATAAAACGCTAAAAGATACCAAAAAATACGTTTGGCGGTTTATGGATACAGCAGTCCACGATAACGATAATACAGAAGCTCGTCTTGCATACCTGCCTCCATGTGACACCAGTCCTTCCTCCTTATTGAACTTCTTTGAATGTACGTTTCTTTGAGTTCAGTTTAATTCTTCTCTCCCTTTATCTCCGCGGAACATACTTTTGTGCTCGCTGCTCATCGTCATGGTGAGTAGTGGCATCCGCGGTAACCCGGAGTTTATCTCGACTTCGCCGCAAACCGCTTCAGACGTGAATATTCATTAAAAGTTACGGCGCAGCGTCTGAAAGCTCCCCTTAAATCAGCTGCTGTCTGCGTTTACAAATTGCCGTCTCTCCTCGCCGAACGTAATTGGCTAGTTTCAATTAGCGCGTGTCAGGGCCAGCCGCCAAACCAAATCGTGCCGTTTTTTAATGATCAAAAAATATGTTAGCGCTCACTGTTTGCTAGCCACTGTCACCTCCTTCAAGAAAAGCAATTATAAAGGCCAGCTGCTCGCTCCATGAATCCATTTGCGGAGATAGCAGCTACTACAGTCTGTCTCCCAATTAGACCGGGCACTATTAAAGAGAGGGGCTCATTCATTTGGACGGTGGTGAAGAATAGGGGCAGGCAGGGACAGTGTGATTTAAACTGTTCAAAATGGGATGTCCGACCGTAATTGTATTAAAAGTGAAGATTTACGACGGATGAGGGGCCAGAGTTGCATGTACTTGGAGAGAGCATTGAGTTATTGGATGCTTCGTTCAAAGGGCTCAATACTAAATCAGGGGTGATTGGTTCGTGATTAAAAGCAGGAGATGAATCAGCCACATCATTACGACCACCTGTCCAAGCTACAGCGCAGTGTACGGCAAACTCAGGTGTTACTGTTTAATCAGAGGTGCTAGCAACGTAGACTGTGTAAAGAAGTGGGCTAAGGGAGTGTGACGTCACCAACTGCGTTCGATTCCATATTATTGGGGTTATCGGGGTGAATTTGGAGTTGGGTTCCAAAGTTAGGAATAGGAATTGATTTATGGACAAAATAGTGAAATAAAAGTCTACAAGCCTACTTCACCCATGCCTAGCAACTCTGGTCCAAAACTTTCTTTTCTCCATGGTGGAATGTTCCATAAATGGTATAAAACTGCAATTTCCATGGAAACTAGCTGGTGATTATTTTTTATTTTTTTATTTTATTTTATTTTTTTTGACAATAAAATGTCCATTATTGAATAAATGAAAGATTGAAAGTTTATACCATATTGTGGGACAATCCAGACAAAGCAATAACATTTTTATGAGACAAGCAGATGACGGACCACTCGGCTCACACTAGACTGATGTGTGTAACTCTAAACTGAGTTCTACACATTTATTTATCAATCTGGAATGGCTCTCACTGAAAGAGGTCGAGAATAGATGGAGCATCATGACGATTATTTGAATCTGATTGGTCGAAATGTCACAGCAGAACAAGAGGAAGTCAGACTTTAGTCAAATTCAGTTGAGAGAAAAGCCCAGACATCCCCTGTCCACAAGAGCTTTTCCCTCTGCACATTTTTCACAGCTAAATAGTCTGTATTTCCTACATTAGGCTGAAATACACCCGTCGCCATTGCCATGTTTCTTTTGCATCGTTTTGGCGCGTCACCTTTGGTCCCACTCAAACCATAATACTGCCCTGTGATTGGCCTCCAGATGGATTTGTGAGGTTGTGAAGTTACAATTATCGAGAGAATCCATCTTAACCAGCTTATGTGACGTACCCTCCACCAGAAAACTTAAATAGTGCACCTTTAATACTCTACTGTACCACAAAGAAGGCTTGAGCCAGAATGGAGCTCATCAGTTTCTGCTCACCCCTTGCTTTCAGAAGTAAATTTCTCATTCATTTTTCCCAAAGACTTTCGAAAAAAATAAATAAAATAAAATAAAAGTTTGAAATCTTGCTATATGTAACTAATGACCACAAGACCTAGACCTTGAAGACAAGATCAGTTTCTGAAACTTTATAAACTGCTAAGTTATAACAGCATCTCGCCAAATCTTGTGTTTTAAATGTGATTTTTAGACTTAAATCAACCGTGTTATGAATATTAGCACTGGCTGCTTAGCCTCTGCAATGCCTTTCAGCTCTTATTATTTGAATTTTTCAAAAGTCTATGGGAAAAATGATTGTAAAATTTACTTCTGAACCTGGGCACTGTTGGTCACTGTTGCACTCCATACAGTGCCTGCCTCTGGACACACTGGACGGGACCAAACACACGTCAAACCTGTTCTAATCTCCTCTCGCCTCTTTCCTCTCCTCTTTGTGCTCCTGTCTTCCTCTCAAAGCGCTCCTTGAAAGCTCCTGCGTGCCTTCACTTCCTGATAGTGTTTTTTTTCCGCTCATCATTTGTTGGCTGTGACTTAAATTGTATCTCAGCTTCCCAGGTGCGTTTGATCCTTCTCATCTCTCCTCGGCTTATTTGTGTCTTGACGTTTTCCTTTCATTTTCTCTCCTTTTTTTTTTTTGGCGTTTGCGTTGTTAAAAGTGTCCAAACTTGTGTCCCGTGCCAGTTTTCCAGGGGAATAAAAGCGGAGGTGACAGGCAGCTGTGTGTGGAGGGATGAGGAATCAAACAACAGTCCCACACACTGATGTCTGTGAAACGTAACACTAATTTATATTAAGAGCCGGAGCTGAGAGGGGAGGGCCTCAACAAAAGAGATTTGGTTTACAGAAATGAGAAGAAATGAGGTCGTTTGTCCTCTGCATTTGACCCATTCTTCACTTTAATGGGGTTAAACTTTAATTCCCTGGTGACCTATACTACCCATAAAGCAGACCTATGATGCAAAATCAACTTTTCAAAGGTTTTAACCATGTTATAGTTGTTTCCTCTCAACATTTACACTCTCAAACTTGTATTTGGAGTGATTCGTTCAGGTTTAATCACTTATTTTCAAGACGCCATTTTGCAGATCAGCTCCTGTTTTCACTGCCACATACCCACTGCTCAGTACTTACTTCGTTCTCCAATTTTATTTTCTTTATTTGTGATACAAGTAAGATTCGGCAGTGTTCAGTGTAGTAATTTTGGTACAAATGGAAAAAAAAAAAGCCACTTCTCACTATTGCTGTGCGGTGTGGCAATCCATAAGAGGGGCCCACAGCACTCCTTTCTTTTAGTAAGTGATTTTAGATCAATTTTGTGATTTAAAATGCCCAAATTATAACTTAATGACCCTTGGGTGTCGTAGATTATAACTATAGAGCAGACACAAGCACAATAGGTCTTCTTGCCAAACTCCCCCTTATGATGAGTGGCTTACAACTACGGTTAAACTGACATTGTGTGAGAAAGTGACTTAAAGTGGGACTAAACACCAAAACTCCAACCAAAACCACATTTCAAACAGAGCTGCTAAACTGGAAGTGGACTAAAGGCCGCCACACACTACAGAATTTGGCGATAAAGTCCACAGGAAGTAGAGTCTCGATGTCTAATTTGCAGCTTCACCTCGATCCGTGCGCTGTGTGGATGTAAACAGACACACCTGAGGAACGACTCTGGACTTTTTACTTTTAAAGAACGCCTCAAACTGGATTAACAGCACAGTTTTGTGGACTGAGGTCATTATTTTCAGAGGACAAATTCTATGGATAATGTGGATGAGAAGCTGCAGTTTAAATTTACAACTTTACAAGAGGTGAGTAATAAAGTCTTCTCATTATTTTCGCTGTTTCCTGAGTTTGTATCTTGCACCTCTGTATCCGTCAGTCCTCTGCCCCTGACGCTCTGTTTTATCGGCTGGTATCGTAGCGTTGCTGATGTTTGGTGGTTACGATCTGACACTGACACACACACGAGGAGCGCAGCGGCTTCAAAATCGCACACGAAGACGAAAATTCGGGTTACGCCTCCTAGAACTCGGGGAGAAGAAATTGCAGCAAAATCAGCCAAAATCTCCTGTAGTGTGCGGCGGCATTAAGAGAGTGTGACGTCAACCGTAGTGCTCAGCTCCAGTCAAATGAAGCTCATCGGGGCTGGCAGTGGCAGAGGTGAATTTAAAGCCCAGTTCCAGATTTGGAATTCCGATCATGAGCATCATAGCAACCAAAGAACCAATCCGTAGTGAGGCTGGGAGCAGGCACTTAGCAAGGCTGTCAATCAAACCTCTTGCTAACACTAGCTATTCACATCTTGATTTCCGGAACAGGACTGACCAGTAGAGAATGAAATGTATTTACTTAATGTCAATCAATATGAGTTATTTGTTCGTCCCTTACGGCTAAATTTAAACACGTCTGCACTACACCTTTGCATCTTGTAAATCTAAAACTAATCTATGCTTTTTCTGTTCGTGCTTTCCTCCTTCCTATCCTTTCTTCACCTCCGTAAAATTGATCTTTTGGGGTCCGGACCTCTGCTCTGCTTGGCCCAGGGCAAACACGATGACTAAAATCCATAACATTTGTACAGAGAGTGAAAATATGATCTCTATTCAGAAGGACTGTGGACATGAACTCCCCGATGTCGTAGTCAAACATCTGCCTCTCTGCTGTTTGTCCGCAGGCTTTGAGTACACAGCATTAGCTCGTGATTAGAAGAGTAAATACCAGAACATGACTGACAGGGATTAGCACGTCTGGGCCTGCCCCCCGTCCCCCTCTTGACCAATCAGATCGCTTGCAGTTGGCGTTAATCGTTTATTTGCGCTAGTCGTGAGGATTACTGAAACTTGGCGTTCATTAGAATCATTAACTGTGATGACTTTGTTCAAGCTGTTCATATAATAATATTTGTGAAACTACTCAAATGTTTGACTGGTTTAAAGGTGCACTGTGTCACTTTTCTGCTTGTCTTCATGGTGATTTTATTCTACACATGGCATTAAGCAAATATATCTTGCATTTATTAAATTACAGGTGGTTTTATTTCTCAAAACTACAGTAAAAACATGCATTACTACTGTGTACTTCTTCTCCACAGATCTGGCCTGTAACTTGGCCTGGTGATGTGGCCTGCTCGTTTCCATGGAGATAGTTTAATTAAATGCCATTAAGTGAAGCAGGTGGTGGACATTCTACCTGAAAAGTTACACAGTGCACCTGTAAGGCTAGAATAGGAAAAAAAAAAAAAATCTTAAATTTAGAGAAATCAATTTGAAACTTCTGTAGTTTTTACTCATATAAATGTAAGAACAAAATGTATTACACATTTTTCCATCATGTAATGTTTTCATATAAAAATAAGGCATTTTAGGTGTAAAAATGGCACAGATTTTCAAAACAGAATCATGAAAAGAGCCAGATTTGACACATTAGATACAAAAAATACACAAAGGGGATTATGGATGTATTATTTAGTATTTCAATGTAGTTTTGACTGAAAATGTTCTTAAAAATCCTAATTTTGCCTCGTTTTTTGGTGAAACTTGAATACAGGGGTCTCCAAACTTTTTTCTCTGGGGGCCATATTCTCGCTCCTGACAGTGATGGGGGCCGGGGTCGGGTCGGGTCTGTATAACAGAATCGTATCACCCAGACCAAAATGACCAGCAGGCCTCTTTGTGGAGTAGAAATGACGAGCCTGGCACAGAATTCCTGGCTCATATTTGTTCATCGTTACTGGTGGTTTGCAAAAGTAGTAAGTACTTCAAACTTTGTTTTAATTTGAAATACCACAGATATTCCATTTATTTATTTTCTAATAACAATAATATCAAAGGTAAGAAACTGTCAAGGTAAGAAACATCTGGTGATTGACACTGGCAAAGGAGAGTGAAAAATTACAAATTGTAGGTAGGCCTGTTGATAATAATAATAATAATAATAATAATAATAATAATAATAATAATAATAATATGTGTGTAGAATCCCTCAGTCGTCCAGGTAGAATCCATAGCAAAAGGAGAAATTTAATTTGTCAACTGGACAGAGTTTATTTGGTCGAATACGTTTCTCAGCTCATCCAAGCTGCTTCTTCAGTTCTGGTCAGATGCTGGTGGACACTGCCTTATATCTGCATGAAGGGAGGAGCTTAATTACAATGAAATGACTCTGAGACAACACATATTTATTTACAGTTTCTGTTAGTCAGGTGGGTCTATTCAATATGGAGTGGGAGTGGGGGGGTAGTTAGCAGAACCATTCAGGGCCATGATGGTGTTTTCACACCTCTGGACATGTCCTGGCTAGTCCCATTGTTTTCTCTGTTTGTTTTGATTTAGGTTTGAGGATAGAGTTATAGATGGAGACAGATGATGTCTGAGACCCCCATTTCTGTTCAAGGAAGGATTCTCTTTCTTGACAAAAATAGCTTCTTTAACTCCTCCTCTCAAACCAGTTCTTTTCTCTGGCCAAGATCTGGACCTCGCTGTCCTCAAAGGAGTGGCCTGTGGCTTTTAGGTGGAGATGTACAGCAGATTGCGGCCCACCCTGGTTTTCCCGTCTGTGTTGATACATTTGTTTGAAAAGTGGCTGTTTTGTTTCTCCAATGTAGCGCTCACTGCAGTCTTCACTACACTGAATGGAGTAGACCACATTGCTTTGTTTGTGGCTCGGTGTTTTGTCCTTAGGATGGACCAGTTTTTGTCTTAAAGTGTTTGTGGGTTTGAAATAGACGAAACGCCAGCCAGGTAAGGAATAGTTACACCCTTTCTCCTGGGTTCTGGTTCTCTGTTCTCTTTTCAAACGAATGTATCAACACAGACGGGAAAACCAGAGTGGGCCTCAATCTGCCGTACATCTCCACCTAAAAGCCACAGGCCACTCCTTTGAGGACAGCGAGGTCCAGATCTTGGCCAGAGAAAAGAACTGGTTTGAGAGGGGAGTTAAAGAGGCTATTTTTGTCAAGAAAGAGAATCCTTCCTTGAACTGAAAGTTTGCTGACGACACCACCATCTTAGGCCTCATCACCAACAACAATGAGAGAGCCTACAGAGACGAGGTGAATTCACTGATCAGTTGGTGTCAGGAAAACAACTTCTCTCTGAACGTCAGCAAAACTAAGGAGATGATCATGGACTTCAGGAGACAGCGTGTGGACCAGCATCCCCCCATCCATATCAATAACGCCGTGGTGGAGCAGGTCAGCAGCTTCAAATTCCTCGGTGTACACATCACGGAGGACTTGTCCTGGACATTACATACAGACAATGTGGTAAAGAAAGCCCGACAGAGACTCTACTTCCTGAGGAAGTTGAGGAAGTTTGGTATGAGCACCAGCATCCTCACTAACTTCTACAGGTGCACCATCGAGAGCCTGTTGACTGGATCTATTACAGTGTGGTATGGGAACTGCACTGCTCAGAGCCGAAAAGCACTACAGAGGGTGGTGCGAGCGGCAGAGGACATCACTGGCAGCAGTCTCCCCTCCATCCAGCACACTTATCACAGCAGGGCTCTGAGTAAGGCACGCAGCATCACTAAGGACCCTACTCATCCAGCAAAAGGACTTTTCCGTCTGCTACCCTCTGGCAGACGATACAGGAGCCTACCAGCACGCACAAAAAGGCTCAAAGACAGTTATTATCCCCAAGCTGTCAGACTACTGAATTCTGGATAATGCTCCAATATACTGAATTCTTAATAATACTGCACTGAACCACTTTATATAACATGTAACCACTTTATATAACATGTTTGTCATTACCTCACTTTAAATACTATTTATTAACTGTGAAATAACCTGCTCCATAATCCAAGTGCAATATTTACAATGTACTTATGCTGTGTGAAATTGGTCTACTCATTTGTGTGCAAGTGTTTACTTACTTATTTGTGTGTGAAATTGTTACTTTTTATTTATTCCTTGATTTTGATGTGTGCAATTGTTTACTTATTTCCTGATTTTGGTTATTGTCTAGCGAGTCATATGGTTGCTCTGATCCTAAGCTTTTCATTGCATTGTTGACCTTGTGTTGAACTTGCATATGATAAATAAACAATCTTGAATCTTGAATCTTGAAACAGAAATGGAGGTCTCAGACATCATTTGTCTCCCATCTATAACTCTATCCTCAAACCTAAATCAAAACAAACAAAGAAAACAATAGGACAGCCAGGTCAGGTCCAGAGGTGTGAAAACACCCATCATGGCCCTGAATGGTTCTGCTAACTACACCCCCACTCCCACTCCATATTGAATAGACCCACCGAACTAACAGAAACTGTAAACAAATATGTGTTGTCTCAGATTAATTTCATTGTAGTTAGCGCCCCCTTCAGGCAGATATAAGACAGTGTCCACCAGCGTCTGACCAGAACTGAAGAAGCAGCTTGGATGAGCTGCGAAACGTATTCGACCAAATAAACTCTGTTCAGTTGACAAATTAAATTTCTCCTTTTGCCAATAATAATAATAATAATTATTATTATTATTATTATTATTATTATTATTATTATTATTTTATAAATAATAATTGTGTGCAGCACTTAATAAAATTCAAATAAATAGGCCTACAAAGTAAATATGTTCAAATACGGCAGCAAATGTAAATACATCATACAATTATTTAAATATAAATACTTCATATAAATATATATTTTTTTTACTGAAAAAAAAAAAAAAATTCTACAAAATACAAGATGCGGACATATTATTTGCCAAAAAGTAATTTAAAAAATAGGTCATGACAGCTTTTGAGAATTGCCAAAGGGGCGTGACGGGCCAGAGTCAGGGCTTAGTTTAATGACCTCGACTTAATAAATCAGACTTGGATTTAAATATGCAATAGAGTTACTTTATTTGAACATTTTAAATTTTAAGAAAGCAACATATAGTCTTTATACTAGTCAAACATTCAAAACATGTATGACTGACAAGTATAAATATATAAAATAAAAAAAACTTCTTTACATTTCATCAAAATCTAGTTAAGTACAGGACTGTAAAGTTTGGTTTGGTAGGAGCTTCTGTAAGGACCCTTATGGAGGAAATGCATTTTGAGAAAACGTCCTTTGAAGTTACAGTGTTCCTCTAAGAAGGCAGGCTGATTAAATTAAATATTAAAGCATCTTTCAGTGCAGTGTGGACAGTTTTGTTGTTTCCACATGAAAATGCATATGCTCAGAGACCAAACTGACCAAATAATAATAATAATAATAATTGAAAAAAATAGTTTTGTCTGTAGTGTCTCGCATAATCAATTTTTGGAGCTTTCTACCATGTTATAATGTTGTTCCCTCATCAAAAACCTGCCTGAAGAGGTTTTAGAGTCATCCATGCATGTTTGAGTCATCTAGTGATCTCTCCTGGTTAGCTGTGAGATTCTGTACGAGGCTCCGCCCACAATACTACGTCCCCCACGCTCCCACATGACACAAAACTGTACACTACAACTTCACAAACCTGATTGTGTTGTGTTAGCGCTCTGAAGGGGGAGTGGCAATAACATCTCCATGGCGACTAGAAGGTTTCAGACAAGAAATAAGTTAAGGTGCATTGTGTAACTTTTCCAGTGGAGGGTCCGTCAAACACTTTTCTCCATGGAGATGTTATTGCTTTGTCTGGAATGTTTCACAGTATGGCTTTAAATCTTCATGGAAACCAAACCAGACCAAGTTACAGGTCAGATCTGTGGAGAGGCGACCCCGCTCACAGTCAGAATGTCTGTTTTTCTAGGTATTTTTGAGCTTTAAAACCACTTGTATTTGAATAAACGCACGGTAGAGCTGTTTAATGTTACACTGTGGAACATTCCAGGCAGAGCAATGACATACAGTATCCGTAGAAACAAGCACGCGATGGACCCTCCACCAGGAAAGTTGCAGAATGCTCCTTTAGTAGCTCGTCAGCCTGCGTAAGTCTTTATTCATATTGATTTCATCTTCTTCTCTCTGCCCAACCTGTTTAATCAAATAAATCCTCTGTTTACATCTATGGCTGCCGTAGTGAGCATCTCTCGCCTAATATTGACGTCTCGCTGTGCGGACGCTGCTAACCTAATGTTTGTAATAAATAATAGCCCACAATTAGCCGGGATATTAGCCAGCGTGAGTGATTAGAACAAATGGAGGGAGGAGAAAGACTGCGGCGAAGACGATATAAAGCTGACATTTTCATTAGTGGCGGTCAGGAGGCAGCAGGTGGCTCAAATGCACCAGTTATGACAAAAAACAAATGTATAGAATCAAACCGAGAAAATACCAAAGTTACGTAATGTCAGCTGAGGCGTATGTCCATCAATTTTGAAGGACGATATGTTGCTACGGAGACACGTAAGCATTAAACAACGAGGAGCCGCGCTTTCTGAAGTTTTAACACACGCCGAGTCGTAGAACACATGACAAACTGCTGCTGTCAGACTCGTAATTTTAATTTAATTTAAATTTTAACGCACTCTACATGATCCTGGTGTCTTTATTCCACGATTTAGTCTGTAAATCAACAAAAGACCAATCAGGTGCTTTCTTTCCCCAAAGGCTGCTCCATAGACTGTATAAAAAAGCATTTGGCTCCAGTCAAATGAAGCTCACTGAGGCTGGCGGCTATAAGAGCGAATTTGGAGTTCCATATTAGGAATAAGAATGTATTTATGGGTGAAATAGTGAAATAAAAACACCAGGATCATGTAGAGCGGGTTAATACGAACGTTTTAAGACCAAAACGAGGCTCACTGCAGCAGTTACAGAGAGAGGAAACGATTTTTCAATTTAAAGTCAATTGGAGCCAGAGTCAGTGGAGCCAGAAATGCCCCCATGTTCACTTCCTATTAGGAACGTAGCAGCTAGCTATGCCCATTTATATGTGCAGTCTATGTATATGTGTATATCAGTAAATATATCCCAAGCTCAGAATGCTCTGTTCCACCTTGTGATGTCATAAAGCGGTAATTTTCAAGTTAACAGCTACATTTTTACCTTTTCTTCAGCAGAAATTAGCAATTCCAGGGCTGAAATTCTCCAAATGACTCTAGCGAAGGTGTGTGGAGTTTAAAAACACAGTGGAGCACTTCCTGTATTACCACATGACATCACAAAGTGGAACAGAGTGTTTTCTGCTTGAGAGAAGAGCCTAAATCTGCAGGGTTTGTGTGTTAAAAAGTGTGAATGAAACAAAAAAACACAACTTCAGGTCTGTTTGTGACAACTAAACGACAATAGAACATAGAGTAAAATGGGCCCTTTAATTCTCACATTGTAACGTAAAAGTACTAGCCATAAAAGCAGAAGTACTAATAGCAGTACCAGTAGTAGCAGCAGCAGTCATTGTAGTATTATTAAAAACAAATACAATTTAATAAAGGCTATTTTCTGCCAGTTGAGTTTCTATTATGTTGCGATTGGTTCACTCAATACTGGATTTAAATATGTTTACTGTTCCACTGCGAGGAAACAGAGGAATCCATACATGTGATAATAATACTAATGCTTTTCTTACGCATTCAACATCACACAGAGACGCTCACTGATGTGTCTTGCCAAAGGACACAACGGCAGTAGGCACAGTTGGTCGCAGGGGTCCAACCATCTACATTTATCAGACAAACATGCACGATTTAGTTCTTGCAATCTGACAAATGACAAATTAATGGAAAATGTGGTTGTGGAAGGGCATCTGGCGTTTAAAAATAGTTAAAGGTGCACTGTGTAACTTTTCTGGTGGAGGGTCTGCGATCTACTTGCGTTCTATGGTGATGTTCCAGATTTATTTATTTATTTTTTAATTTCTCAAAGCTACCACAAAAACATGCATTCTTACTGTGAGCGGGCCCGATTCTCCACAGATCTGACCTGTAACTTGGCCTGGTGATGTGGCTGCTCGTCTCCATAGAGTCAAACAGGTGGCGGCGATCTAAATAATAAAACAAAAGAAACATTTATTATTAAATTCCTATTAAACAAAAGCCATTATATTATATGGGATACATAACGATAATTTCTACCTATACAGAGCAGCAGTTCAAACGTCGCAGAAAAAAATTGTACTGTAATTGTGTCCTTGAGCAAGACAATTATCTTACTCACCAAAGCCCTGCAAGTGAACAAAAGGATCACACATACAGAGGGCCCTTATTACACTGTTTTCTTATTTATTATAATGTTGTTTCTTCGTCACAAACACCTGGAGTTGCGTTTTGTTTCATTCACACCTGCATATTTAGGCTGAGTTATTTTCTCAAACAGAAAACACTCTGTTCCACCTTGTGATGTCATGGGGTAAAACAGGAAGTGCTCCATTGTGTTCTTAAACTTCATACATACACTTTCACTTGAATCATTTGGATGATTTCAGCGCTGGAATTGCCGAGCTCTACGAAACTAAAGGTAAAAGGAGCTGTTAACTTCAAAAATACCCCTTCATGACATCACAAGTGGAAACAGAAGCATTTTGAGTTTGTGTGAATGAACAAAACACAATTTCAGGTGTGTTTTTGAGGAGGTAACGACATGATAACACAACTTAAAGCTCTCAAGAGTCAAGCTTGTGTAGCGTAGGACCTTTAACGAGTAAATAGTTAATTACACACAGGCTAACCTGGATGACACACTGTAAACACATGACAGTTTGGAAGTCACCTGTTCTCCGCGTGACCCCCCGGGAGCCTTCTGCACGGCGGGATGCACTTAATAAAGACACGCTCCGTCAATAGTCCCCCCCCGGCGACGGTCGATGTGGCAAATGCCAAACGAATCCATGGTTTTATTACGAGACATCGAGCTAATATGGCTATCCTCTCATTGAGCGCCAGCCCGTCAATAGCGTAGTTTTTAAAGCAAAGCTAAAGGACACCAGTGACACGCCGTAAACGCATTTTCAGATAAATCAATGGGCGATGGACGTGGATCAGAGGGCTCAGAGCTTTTAGAGGATTTGTGACGAGAATTGAAACAGTGAAACGGGTCTGTGGAGAGGTCGAGGAGAGGAGTTATAGATTACATGTTGTTCTTTGATTAGTTAAGATGATCAGAGGAAGTGGGTTAGCAGCAGAGTTAACAAACGCGCTTCAGGGCCGGGTCAGTCCTGGTTTGATCCGGATGTACGGGGGGGTTGGTGTAGTCCAGGTTTGAAACTTGTTTAACGGTGCACTATGTCACTTTTCTGGTGGAGGGTCCGTCACCTGCTTGTTTCTATGGAGATGTCATTGCTCTTCTTTACATTTATTCAATTACAGCTGGGTTTATGGCTCAAAAATACCTAGAAAAACCAACATTCTGACTGTGAGCGGGGGTCGCCTTTCCACAGATCTGACCTGTAACCTGGTCTGGTTTGGTTTCCATGAAAATAGAAAGGTTTAATGCCATACTGTGAAACATTCCAGACAAAGCAATAACAACTCTGTGGAGAAAAGCGCTTCATGAACCCTCCATCAGAAAAGTTACACAATGCACATTTAAAGGTAATGCAAAACTGACTCCTGAGAGCTTTTAGCCATCCTCAAAAACAAAAACGTACCTAGAGTTGTGTTTCCTTGGTTTAGACCTGTTTTAGACTTGGTTTAGATCTGGTTTAGTTTAGACCTGGCTTAGAGCTGATTTAGATTTGGTTTGGACCTGGTTTGAGCCTGGTTTGGGCCTGGTTTGGACCTGATTTGGATCTGGTTTGGCCCTCTTTTGGACCTCTACTGGACCTGGTATACACCTGGTTTGGTCCTGGTTTGTTCCTGGTTTGGACCTGGTTTGGATCTTGTTTAGTTTGGACCTGGTTTAGACCTAAATTGGATCTGGTTTGGGCCTCTTTTGGACCTCTTCTGGACCTGGTTTGCACCTAGTCTGGACCTGTTTTGGGCCTGGTTTGGCCCTGGTTTAGACTTGTTTTAGACCTGGTTTATTCCTGGTTTAGACCAGGTTTAGTTTAGAGCTGGTTTAGACCTAATTTAAATCTGGTTTAGACCTCTTTTAGACTTGGTTTACACCTGTTTTAGACCTGGTCTCGCTCTGGTTTTTGGCCTGTTTTAGCCCTGGTTTAGACTTGTTTTAGACCTGGTTTAGACCTGGTTTAGACCTGCTTGCATGCCCTTATTTTTATTTTATTATAGCATCATATTTATGTTTTGATTTGTTTGTTTTGTGATTTTAATGTCTCTTATTCTTTAAAACACGTTGAATGACTTTGTGCACGAGTTGTGCTGTACAGATAAACTTGCCCTGCCATAATTTATATTATAAAGTTTTGTTTAATGTTGCACCATGACGCCAAAGCAAGTTCCTACTTATGACAAAAACAATGACAACGGCAATAAAACTTCTGATTCCTATTAACATATGCATAATTAAGCTACATTTTCTTTTATTTTATCTTCTGGAACATCCCGGAAAGACTCCTCAGCATTATTTAAAATTCTTTCTGAGGATGCGATGGACGGCTGAGTTTGAGAAAGTTATAAAATGTGCGGAGGAGAAGAAAGAACAGAGCGGAGCGGCTCACCTGGCGTGTAACAGCCCAGGGCCCGGTCGACGGAGCTGTCTGCCTCCTGTGATTGGTCCCCGAGGACTGTCAATCAAACGGGCCAATCCAGGTGTGACCGCCCCACTTACTACGTGATTGACAGCTACTTCAGCCAATTAGAGTCCCCGGGCACACACACATGTACACACACACACACACACACACACACACACACACAAACGCCAGGCACACAGGATCTGCTCCAGGAAGAAATGCCAAAGACCGGTTCAGATGCAAAACAGGATAGCGGTTAAGAGGAGACACTGCAGATATATTTTTTTATTTATTAATTTAATTCAAGTGTATTATTGTTTTTGGGTTTTTTTTTAATATATGAAAAAATATGTTAAATAAATTAAATAAAAATATATATTGATGATTTTTACAATTTATTTTCATATTGAATTAAATTAAATTGAATTAAAACGTATTTTACATACATATATAAATGCCAGATTATAGCAAAAGGAGAAATTTAATTTGTCAACTGGACATATGCATTTCCACAATAATTCTGTTTCAAATGTGTATTTAATATTGTGGATATGTGGGATGAAAATGTTTCACCATGGGGCATTTTCGACAGGGTTATAATACCCCAAAGTAGGGATGCAAAGCTGTGTTCAAAAGCTGTTTCCTCCTCAAAAACAGACCTGGAGTTGTATTTTGTTTCATTCACATGTTTCACTAACTCTTTATTATTAGTCTGTCTACATCTCCCAAACTCAAAACGCTCTGTTCCACCTTGTGATGTCATGATGCTGTAGTTTTCAAGTGAACAGCTCCTTTTAACTTTAGTTCAGTAGAGATCGGGAATTCCAGGGCTGAGATTTTCCAAATGATTCTAGTGAAGGTGTGCGGAGTTTAAAAACACAGTTAAAGGTGCATTGGGCAAATTTTCTGGTGGAGGATCTGTCACCTGCTTGTCTCCATGGAGATGTTATTGCTTTGCCTGGAATGTTCCGTGGTATGACATTTAACATATCTGTATAGTATTTATTCATTACAGGCGTTTCTATTGCTCAAAAATACAATAATTCTCTCTGTGAATAGGTGCGCCTCTCCACAAATCTGACCTGTAATGTAGCCTATAGTTGTCTCCCTTGACATAGACAGGTTTAATTTCTACTGTGGAACATTTTAGACAAAGCAATAACATCTCCATGACGACATGGTGACAGGCCCTCCACCAGAAAAGTTACACAATGCACCTTTAATAGTTTATTATTAGTCTGTTTACATCTCTAAAGCTCAAAACGCTCTGTTCCACCTCATGATGTCATGAAGTGGTAGTTTTCAAGTGAACAGCTCTTTTTAACTTTAGTTCAGTAAAGATTGGCAATTCCAGGTCTGAGATTTTCCAAATGATTCTAGTGAAAGTGTGTAGAGCACTTCCTGTATTACTATATGACATCACAAAGTGGAACAGAGTATTTTGAGAGAAGAACTCAGCCTAAATATCCAGGGTTTGTGTGTTAAACATGTGTGAATAAAACAAAACACAACTCCAGGTCTGTTGAACACCATAAGCAGCTCATCTAAATCCATAAAAGTTTCAATTACGGAATGTACGTCTGAACACAGATTTTGAAAGGACAAAAGTGTGGGGGAAAAAAACAAAAACTCAAGCTGTACAACAAACTGAAAATAATCCTCTATCATTTGTCCATCTTTTTGTTTTTATATACTATTCTCAGCTGTGGAGCGCCCCCTACAGTCTGATAATCATTTCAAATCAGAAACGCAGTAATATTTTCTCATAGAGGCTGTATTTTAGTGCTGTTGTTTCAAGTTTATTTCAATTTTACTTAATGTCATTGTGCACTTCTCTCAGTCATTGAGTAATGAGGAGTTTGAGAGGGTCACATGGAAGTCAAATCGTAACGGACACGAAATAGAAACTGTTCAGGAGAAAATTATACAAACATTCAAAACAAAAACACAAATTAAAATGAAATAATGATTTGCAGTGATGAAAAGCGTAAAGGTCGACATTTAACCCTGGATTTCGCAAAGATCCAACAGTAAATAGCAAATTTCTGTTTTCATATTAACAGCTTTTCATACCGGGACCTTGCACTTCGAAAGGGGCAGGAACTGTTGATTAAAAGATACAATAAATAATTATGTAATATAGAAAAAGAGCGAATGAAAATGGAAAACTTCAAAACAAAAACCTTTGCACACGGTCTATTGAGCAAGTTCCGGATGCGGGTGTCTCCATGGCGACCAGGTGATGTACTGCACATGTTACTGTGTTTTTTTGTTGTTTTGTTTTTGTTTTTTGCACAGAAAACATTAATCTCAGTGAGAAAAGATACTCTGCTACAAGCTCCTTTCCGTCCGCAGTCCTCGGGCAGGTACAAAACACATTTAAGAAACTATTTACATTAGACTAACTCGAGCTACAACATTTCGTCATTAACAGTGACTCCTTAAAGTGACTACAATCCAGTTCTTCATTAAACATTTAAAACAATCAACATTCCATTCATCCATACATTTTCTTCTGCTTATCCGGGGCTGGGTCACAGGGGCAACAGTCTAAGCAGGGATTCCCCAACTTCCTTCACCCCGGACACTTCCTCCAGCTCCTCCGGGGGACCCCAAGGTGTTCCCAGGCCAGAGAGAGACATAGTCCCTCCAGCGTGTCCTGGGTCTTCCCCGAGGCCTCCTCCCGGTGGGACATGCCCGGAACAGATGCCCGAGCCACCTCAGCTGCTCCTCTCGATGTGGAGGAGCAGCGGCTCTACTCCGAGCTCCTCCTGTGTGACTGAGCTCCTCACACTATCTCTAAGGGAGCGCCCAGCCACTCTGCGGAGGAAACTCATTTCGGCCGCTTGTATCTGCGATCTTGTCCTTTCGGTCATTACCCAAAGCTCATGACCGTAGGTGAGGGGAGGAACGTAGACTGACGGTAAATCGAGAGCTTTGTCTTTCAGCTCAGCACAATCAAAATTCATTCATTCAAATTTCCATAAATACAAGATTTCAAATTCATCATTATCTTCTAAAAATCTCATTATCATCAATATCCTCTAAAATGTACATTTACCAAATTCATCAGAGTTATTATCCTATCATCAGCAACATCATCAAGACAAATGTGATTAGTCAAACACATCTACACAATACATCTGCAGTACAATCAGTCAGAATGTTTAAACGTTTGAAGAAGCCTGATGTTGATGCACCTGCTGCTCAGAAGACATTGTTTTAGTCCATGAGAGAAAGTGTGACAGTTAGTGCAAGTTTTAAGATCAGCTGGAAGTGTATGAGAAAGCCGACTGTTCCATCACAGGAAGTTTAAAGGGAACGGTCAAATCAGAATTTACAGATGAACGAGATGTTCTAGTCGTCCGCTCTGATCTTAACTGGAAGAAGTGTCTTAAAGGAGGGGGAGCAGCCACATCTCACAATAAAAAAATCATATTGTCAAAGTTTAACAGGTTGTATCTGTTCAGTATGTTACAATAATAATAAGTCAATGATTTTTATCGGAAACTTTGAGGGCTTGCTTAAAAAGAGTCTCAGTTGATTTTTTTAAGGTCTTTTAAGGAAAAAATCATGGCATGAAGAAAAGCCTTTGAGTGTTTAGGGAGTTTCAAATATGTCTATGGTTTGCAATATTAAATGTAGGATATGGCTGACTTGAAATACAGGCCTAAATATTTCACTTCTTGTTCATTATTAATAATTTGTCCTTGTACACTAAGTTGTGGACCACAGATTTGCTTCTTCTTGAGGCAGGACGTCATGGAAACATCAAACCAAAACAGGAAGTGTGGTGCATCTGCTCTTGAATCTCCACTTCTGCAAGAAAGAAAACTACAAACTTTATCTCTAAATCCAACCTTATTTGAAAATTCTTGCCACTGTTAGAAAATTGGTGATATGTTTGCAATATTTTGGGAGGAATAAATAAACATTCTGAAACTTTCTTAACTTAAAGGGAGCAAATTTTGACTTTCTGGAGATTTCTACCATGTTATAATGTTCTCTCATCAAAAACACACCTGAAGAGGTTTTAGATGTCATCGCCGCATGTTTGAGAAATTTAGTGATCTCTCTCGGGCCCTATTCAAACCCTCCTTAAGCTGCGTTCAGACCGCGGCATCAAAAAACGGGCTGGACGCCTCTAGTTGGACGCCTTTGCATTTGAATTCAGACGAAGGCGATCGGCTCGGCAGCGTATATATATTTATACTCCGTTACTGACACGTCGTAGATTTCTTGTTGTGGTGTTGTGGTTTCGGGGTCTTTCTCTTTCTTCTCCTTCTTCCGGATTTTGATGACACTACGTTACTAGATAGTCGTCCCCGATCGGTCAACGGGAGATTCTCGCCTAAACACACGTCCACATAGACTTTGCTGTAAACTGAACGCCTTGACGCCCCGGTTTGAAAGCTGCTTTACAGTTAGTAGTATAATTGTGTCCAAAACTCAACCCACAGGCGTACGTCACCCAGGCACCCACGCTCCCACACAACAGTTCTCTAGAAATACACAAAAACATGACACAAAACTGTACACGGCAACATCACAAACCTGATGCGATGTGCGGTAGTGTAATTAGTAGGATGCACTCTGATTGTGTTGTGAAGGGAGTTCCGAAGGGAGAGTTATTTAGTGTGGAGCGCAAATGGAGCATCAAAAATGAAACTGAAACTAATTTAACTTTTTAATATGTTTTTGAAGACATATACAGCGTAGCATAATATAGGACCTTATCTCGCTCACTGCTCATGTTTGACCCTGAACGTTTCTGACGGATCACTTGAAAGCAGTTTTTTTTTTTTTTTGTATTTGCAGATGAGCTCAAATTCTCCCATTCATTTTCTCTTCAGTCTCTCTCCCCTCCGCATGTCAAAAACACTTTATGCTAACGCGTCTCCCCAGCTAGCATTTACAGCGTGCCCGGCTTTTATTGAATCTCGTGTTCATCGAAAATCTCCCTTCTCAGGTTTTCAAGACATGACAGATTAATACAGAGGTTTGATGTAGATTGTATAAAGTAGGTCTGATTTTATAATGTAAATATCTGGAGTCGTTTTTATTACATTTCTCGCACCTGTACGTGTTCTGTACGAGGCTCTGGCACCTGCTTGTCTCCATGGAGATAGATACTTAAAGGGCCCATATTACGTGATTTTCTGATCCATGTTCCAATGTTGTTTCTTCGTCACAAACAGACCTGGAGTTGTGTTTTTTTTTGTTTTGTTTCAGTCACATGTTTAACACACAAAACCTGCAGATTTAGGCTGAGTTCTTCTCTCAAACATAAAAACACTCTGTTCCACCTTGTGATGTCATGTGGTAATACTGTACAGGAAGTGCTCCATAGTGTTTTTAAACTCCACACACCTTCACGAGAATCATATGGATCATTTCAGCCCTGGAACTGCCGATCTCGACTGAACTAAAGGTAAAATGAAGCTGATAAAACTTGAAAACGACCGCTTCATGACATCACAAGGTGGAACTGAGCATTTTGAGCTTTAAAGATGTAGACAGACTAATAATAAAGGGTTACTTAAAGATGTGTGAATGAAACAAAAGAGAAGGAAACAACATTATAACGTGGCTTAAAGTTCACAAGAGTCCGTTTTGAGTAATATAGGACCTTTAACACATAAATCCTGCATATTTAGGCTGAGTTCTTTTCTCAAACAAAAAAACACTCTGTTCCACCTTGTCATTTGTTTTTCTTTATGACAATTATTTTTTCTAGATTGTACTGATTGTAAATTATGTAACATTTGTGTTTCTTGATTTTGTTTGAATAAAGAGTTACTCAAACGCATGCGAATGAAACAAAACACAACTCCAGGTCTGTTTTAGAGAAGCAAACAACATTATAACATGTGCAATTGTGTAACTTTTTGGATTGCGAGTCCGTCACTTGCTCGTTTCTATGGATATGTCATTGCTCTGCCTGGAATGTTCCACAGTGTGACATTAACCAGCTCTACTTTACATTTATTCAATTACAGGTGGTTTTAGAGCTCAAAAATACCTAGAAAAACAGGCGTTCTGACTGTGAGCGGGGTCACCTCTCCACAGATCTGACCTGTAACTTGGTCTAGTTAGGTCTCCATGACGATTGAAAGGTTTAAAGCCATACTGTGAAACATTCCAGACAAAAAAAAAAAAAAAAAAATGACATCTCCATGGAGAAAAAAGCATTTGAAGGACCCTCCACGAGAAAAGTTACACAATTAAAATTTTTAAACTCACAAGAATCCATTTTGCGTGATATAATCATTAATCACACTTAACGCTAATATAACTGAGGAATTAGAAAACCACCTACGTCGCTCGAATCACATCTCTGCTCATGCTTAACCTTGGATCATTTGAAAGCTGCTATTTGTTAAAAAAAAGAAAGGAAGAAAGAAAGAAAAGAAAACATACGTACATGCAATTTCCCATTCATTTCACCTGCCATTCTCTGTTCCTTTCAGTCTCCCCTCCGCACGTCAAAAACACTTTATGCTAACGCGTCTCCCAAACTAGCATTTACCACTGCTCCAGCGCTAAATAAAACCGACAGGGGCCCTTTGTCTCAGCGCGGTGTGATAGTGGATAATCACAAGGCGTTTGACGTTTTTAATGGCGTCTTTTTTTCTTTTTTCTTTTTTTTTTCGTTCTCGCGAATCAGAGCGGTAATGACAGGGCTGACAGGCGCAGGAGCAAATCTACTTCTCTTGAATTGAGTCACTCGTCTCCTCCGCGCTTTTATGTCTTTTTCAAGTCGGCGTCCGTGTTTTTTCTTTTCGTTTTTTTTTTTTTTTTTAAAGAGAGAGATGTCATTTGCGAAAAGAAAGAAGAAATGTGGGAGACGAGAGGTGCTGAAAGTTTTCATAAATCAGAGTTGATCAAGGATAATGTGAGATGAATCAGGAGAGCGGTAGAATGCGCTGCCCCCTGGTTTAGGTTTTCTTAAAGGCGCCGGGCTTTTTCTTAACACGAGAAAAACAAAAAATAGTTCCAATGTCGAGGTCCACGTTTTTTTTCCTCCTTCGCATTTGAACTTTCGCCTTCTGAGCTAATTATTCACTGCAATGAGTTTAAACCTCTTCACCACTTACAGAGCAGTGTTTCACCATCTCAGTTAAGATAACAAATGGCATGCTAACAACACAGATACTGATTCGCAGAGGATAAGAAGCTCTGTATAAAGACGCAGCCAATACACAGCTTTTACAATAAATCTGAATGGGGAAATTCAAACTCATTTTACTTAAATAAAAACAGGTACAGCTCCTTCAAAACACTCTTTAGTCTTTGTTTTGTATTTATGTTCTTGGAATATATTAGATATCAGTTTAAAGAACATTTAAAAACGTACAATAATACTCCCTACACAGAGCTACAAGAAACAGCAAGTACATGAAATCTGATTTAGTCATAGACAAATGTGTCCTTCAGCAAAACACCAGAACCCCACCCTCATATATAAGTGCTGGTGGTGGTCGGTGGGACAGATGGTGCAGATTGGCAGCTTCACTTCCCTCAGTCTGCCCCGGGGCAGATGTGACTATAATAGTGTTTTACCACAGGATGGCGCAGAGACAGATTTACTCTTCCCGGTTTAGTCCTTAATTCCTCCTGCTTAAATCGTCCTGGTCCCGGTTTAGATTCTGATCGTATTAGATTATTTTTCTTATTAGTCTAAAACATCAGTAATCCAGACTAAAGCATTATTTAACCCGGTCTACTCTAGGACAACAGATTTGTTCAACTGTTTCCACTAATTTGCATAATGGTATGCGTTGCCATCATGCCGGGGGTGTTCTACATGTATGCATATGATGGTATGTTCTGCAGTTACCATGGTGACACAATGCACACATTATTTATATTTATATATATATATATATATATATATATATATATATATATATATATATATTTTTTTTTTTTTTTTTTTTAAGTATAAAAAGACATTAACAGTGTCATAACATTAAACATAGAAATGAATGAAAAGGAGCAGACAAAACTTTAACACTAAGAGTTACTTTAAAATCAATACATTTCATTTTAATCACAATTATTAATCAATTGCAAACAAAGATCTTCACTTTTATGCGCAACAGCTTCAACTTTCTTTTTCATACATACACATGTACTGGATTTTTTGTATTTTTAAATGCCGTTATTGTACTCAGTGCTTTGATTTCTTTGTCAGGAATATTCCATAAATGAACTCTTTCACAGCGACGCTTCACTCCATAACCCTGGTTCTGAATCTGTTTTTTTTTTTTTACATGTAGGTTCCTTTTAAATTGTAGTGGCTTGTGTTGATCTCAAACAGTCTTTGAATATTTACAGCTAACACATTGCACTTTGCTTTATACATTACTTTGAGGATACTTTACTTTGCATTATCAACGAAGCCAGCTCTTTCTGGTCAGATTGTGTTCAAATAAAGCTCAGGTTAAAGTTGAATTTGTCAAATGAAAAAGTTCTTATAGAGATGTAAATTGAGAGAGACGAGATAGAGATGCTATTTTTAAATAACATTTCGACAAAAAGTCTTCGTCAGATCATTTATTTTTCTTTACATAACATCAGTTTACTAGAGCTGCAGACAAACAAGTACGTACAGATAGCATCACAACCCCAGGGCATCAGCTACCAAGTATCAACAGCCTTAAAGGCGCATTGTGTAACTTTTTTAGTGGAGGGTCTGTCAAACGCTTTTCTCCATGGAAATGTTATTACTTTGTCTGGAATGTTTCACAGTATGGCATTAAACCTTTCTATCTTCACGGAAACCAAACCGGACCAAGTTACAGGTCAGATCTGTGGAGAGGCGACCCTGCTCACAGTCAGAACGCCTGTTTTTCAAGGTATTTTTGAGCTCTAAAACCAAAAGTAATTGAATAAACGTAAGGTATTGCAGTTTAATGTCACACTGTGGAACATTCCAGACAAAGCAGCAACATCTCCATGGGGAAAAGCGTTTGACAGACCCTCCACAGTGCGCCATTAAGTAAATAGTTACATACTAAATAAAAGTTTACATTTATACATATTTTTAAGACGTACTTAAATTAGCCTGGTGCTCTATGTCCGAACACGCGCGTTCGCCATTAGCGGCGCTCGGTAAAACCAAATTAATTGTCTCTTACTTTGGCCCCTCTGTGGAGTCTTTCTCATTTAGCAGTTCATTTACTCGAGACAGTGCTTGCATTGTGTCCACACACCGCTAGCGTTAGCATTAGCGTTAAGAATATCTATCTATAATTTATTTCCCGCACCTGTACAAATGACTGTGGCCTATCTGTGTTTCCAATTAGCCCGGGCCAAATTAAAACGCTCGAGTTTGTGCTAGCATGTTAATTAATCCGTTAGCTGCGGTCTGGAGACGTTTTTCCGAAGATGGTAAATAAAAAAAAATAAAGAATGAAATGCAAAAATAAAAACACTTGAGTCCTGGTAATGAGCAGCTCTTTCCAGTGTATTATCCATGATTGCTGTGATTAATTTTTAATGACTTTGGGGGCGCGTGGGGAGAGGGACCTATGGAAATGTATGGCACCCCAAACACGAGCGGAATACAGACGACTGCGTTTCCTGTTCGCGCCTCAAAAACACACCTGGAGTTGTGTTTTGTGTCATTCGCGCATTGAGTAACACTTTATTATTAGTCTGTTTACATCTCCAAAGCTCAAAACGCTCTGTTCCACCTTGTGATGTCATGAAGCGGTTAGTTTTCACGTTAGCATCTACTTTTTTACCTTTAGTTCAGTAGAGATCGGGAATTCCAGGGCTGAGATTTTCCAAATGATTCTAGTGAAGGTGTGCGGAGTTTAAAAACACAATTAAAGGTGCATTGTGCAACTTTTCTGCTGGAAGGTCCGTCATCTGCTTGTCTCCATGGAGATGTTATTGCTTTGCCTGGAATGTTCCATGGTTTGACATTTAACATATCTGTATAGTATTTATTCATTACAGGCGTTTCTATTGCTCAAAAATACAATCATTCCCTCTGTGAATAGGTGCGCCTCTCCACAAATCTGACCTGTAATGTAGCCTATAGTTGTCTCCCTTGACATAGACAGGTTTAATCTCTACTGTGGAACATTTTAGACAAAGTAATAACATCTCCATGATGACAAGGTGACACAATGCACCTTTAACCCTTTATTTTTAGTCTGTCCACATCTCCAAAGCTCCAAATGCTCTGTTCCACCTTGTGATGTCATGAAGTGGTAGTTTTCAAGTGAACAGCTCCTTTTACCTTTAGTTCAGTGGAGATCAGCAGTTCCAGAGTTTAAAAACACAGCGGAGCTCTTTGTAGTGTTTCCGTGTTTGTGTGTTAAACGTGTGAATGAAACGAAACACAACTCGGGGTGTGTTTGTGATGAGGAAACATTAGAACAGATCAGAAAATAGTGTAATATGGGACCTTTAATTTGTATAAACGCAAAATGAAAATAACAACAGCTCTTAAAATTGTTTCTACCTGAATTGTGTTTTTAATAGTTTGGAAAAATGCCTAATGAATTGTAAAAAGACAGAAGACATTTCCTATACATTTTTAAAGACATGTTATACAAAATGTACTTTTTTGTTGAGCTTTTGACCATGCTATAACATTGTTCACTCACTAAAAACATAACTGGAGTTGTATTTCACGTTATTTACGCTGGTTTCAGTAATCCTCTGTAGAAAGTCCTTTGCCTCTGAGCCTCACAAAATAAATTATAATTTAAAAAAAGTTTCCCCTTTGCTGTTTTTCCCATTAAAAGTTGCTCCCCCAGACTTCAAACTCCAGGTTTTGGCTAAACTAATCATAATTACCACAGTTTGAGGTACTCTGATATTGTTTTCAGCTCGTGACCCTGCGGCACACATATGTTTCTTGCTGGTGGCCATTTTGCGAGTGTTAGCGTTGGCATCATTGACGTGTACAAAAAGCATAAAAACAAAATTAAAAAACATATCTGGAGTTGTTTTTCACGTCACTCACACTAGTTTCGGTAATTCTCTAGAGACAGGTCTTTGCCTTTGAGCCTCACAAAACAACACATTTGAAATTTCCCAGGATTGTGATGTCATAGATGGAGGAAGTGTTTGAATTATCGTCAGACTCATTTTAAGCATTTTTGACTCAAACTGTAGATGGAGTTTATTCAGCGCAGTTATCATCAGCCATTCCCTCGGAAAAACTGACTTATGAACTAAATGACAAACAAGACATGATCTGGAAAATATGGACACCTGTACACATATTTAAATATGTATATGTGTGTGTGTGTGTGTGTGTGTGTGTGTGTGTGTGTGTGTGTGTGTGTGTGTGTGTGTGTGTGTGCGCGCGTGTTTGTATTTGAGTTTACATGTGTGGATTTAGTTAACATATCGAGTATGTGTGTATGTAGTAAATATATGAATATGTAATTGTGTGTGTGCGTGTGTTTATTTTTATGTGTGTTTTTATGTGTGTGTGTATATACATGTGCACATACACATATACACATATAGATATGAACACGTGTACACTTGTGTGCACATTCCTGGGTATGTGCGTGTGTGCATTCAAGTATGTATGTATTGTGTATGTATGTATATGTATATAATTTATATATTTCATTTTTGTATTGTTATTAATGTTATTATTACTACTTTATCCTGTATTATTTTATTATTATTTTATTGTTTATTGTTATCACTATTAATTATTATTATCGTATCTTTTTTTCTTTTTTTTTTCTCAGTGTCTGTTAAGGGTGGGGGCTAAATGTGGCATTCGTGTACTTGTATACTTGTACACTTTGTGGCATTATTGTGTGACCATAAGGCCATAATATGGAGGGGAAAAAAAAAATAAAAAAAAAAAAATAAAAAATAATAATAATAATAATAATAATAAATAAAATATACAGTGCCTTGAAAAAGTATCCAACCCACTTGAACTTTTCTACATTTTCTCACATTATGACCACAAACATAAACATATTTCATTGAACCTTTGTGTGAAAGACCAACACAAAGTTGCACGCAATTGTGAAGCAGAAGGACAGTCATACATGATCTAATTTTTTTTTACAAATAAAAAGCTGAAAAGTGGGCGTGCAAAATTATCCAACCCCCTTTTTTTCTGAGTGCAACACATTGCTTTTAGAGGCTTTAGAAGGATCCAATGTTGACCTAACGATTAAATAGAGTCCACCAGTGTGTAATCTACTCTCAGTATAAATGCAGCTGTTCTGTAAAAACCACAGAGGTTTGTTTGAGAGTATTGGGGAGCAGTCAGCACCATGAAGTCCAAAAAACACACCATACAGGTCAGGGATAAAGTTGTGGAGAAGTATAAAGCAGGGTTAGGGTATAAAAAGATTTCCAAGGCTCTAAACATCTCACAGAGCACTGTTTACACCATCATCCAAAAATGGAAGGAGTATGGCACAACTGCAAACCTACCAAGACCAGGGCGTCCACTTAAACTTAAAGTCCGAACAAGGAGAGCACTGGTCAGAGATGCAGCCAAGAGGCCCATGGTGACTCTGGAGGAACTGCAAAGATCCACAGCTCAGGTTGGGGAATCTGTCAACAGGACAACTATTAGTTGTGCACTACACAAATCTGGCCTTTATGGAAGAGTGGCAAGAAGAAAGCCATTGCTGAAAGAAAGCCATAAGAAATCCTGTTTGCAGTTTGCCAAAAGCCATATGGGGGACACAGCAACCATGTGGAAGAAGGTGCTCTGGTCAGATGAGACCAAAATTGAACTTTTTGGCCAAAATGCAAAACGCTATGTGTGGCGGAAACCTAACACTGCTCATGACTCTAAACACACCATCCCCACTGTCAAATATGGAGGTGGCAGCATCATGCTCTGGGGGTGCTTTTCTTCAGCAGGGACAGGGAATATGGTCAGAGTTGATGGGAAGATGGATGGAGCCAAATACAGGGCAATATTGCAAGAAAACCTATTGGAGTCTGCAAAACACTTGAGACTGGGGCGGAGGTTCATCTTTCAGCAGGACAACGACCCCAAACATAAAGCCAAGGCTACAATGGAATGGTTTAAAACAAAACATATTCATGTCTTAGAATGGCCCAGTCAAAGCCCAGACCTAAATCCAATCGAGAATCTGTGGCAAGATCTGAAAACTGCTGTTCACAAACGCTCTCCATCTAATCTGACTGAGCTGGAGCTATTTTGCAAAGAAGAATGGGCAAAAATTTCAGTCTCAAGATGTGCAAAGCTGGTAGAGACATACCCAAAGAGACTTGCAGCTGTAATTGCAGCAAAAGGCGGTTCCACAAAATATTGACTCAGAGGGGCTGGATAATATTGCACGCCATATTTTTCAGTTTTTTATTTGTAAAAAAAAAAAATTTACTCATGTATGACTGCCCTTCTGCTTCACAATTGTGTGCAACTTTGTGTTGGTTTTTCACATTAAAGCTCAATGAAATATATTTATGTTTGTGGTCATAATGTGAGAAATTGTGGAAAAGTTCAAGGGGGTTGGATACTTTTTCAAGGCACTGTATATTACAAAAAAAAAGAGTTTATTCAGCACTGAGACTGTGAAATGTAAATCATGAAATTCAGATTTGTATCAGATGTTGCTGGATGAGACCTATGTAGAAACAACTACATGTGGGCGGGGTTGACAGTTCACACTCTGGAACATTCCTCACTCGTGTCTTAAATGTGGATACAGGTCCTTTAAGATAGTTTCAGTCTCACTAAAATACAGTTCAGTTTTGATCAAATTATTATTTTCAGTTTGAACCTAGATTCAGACGATCAAAAGTCATATTTATATTGCACTGTATATGGCAGAGGGTCCACTACCTGCCAGTTTCCAGGGAGATGTCACTGCTTGGCACCCTGAATGTTCCACAGTATGGCATTTAAGTGACAAGCGGGCGATGCCTCAGAGAGAGTATTTTTAAGCTGCAAAAAACACCTATGATTGAATGGATGCAAGATAGATGAGTTTAATGCCATACTGTGGAACATGTTTTACTTTTCCTGCATGAATCATAGAGTTGCCATGGTAATCAGATGAGCTTATAAAAGACAAGTAATAAAGCTTTATATTTATTAATTTATTATTATAAGCCACACTGACCTGTGTCCATGTTTATACGAGTCTCACACTTCACCAGCAAAGAGAGTCCTGCAGTGTAATAATGTAATGTGGAGTGATGGACAGACACGCAGAGAGACAGAGAGAGAGAGAGAGAGAAGGAGAGTGATGGACAGACATGCAAAGGGACAGAGAGAGAAGAGTGATGGACAGATATGCAGAGAGGGAAAGGGACGGAGAAAGAGTGAGGTGTTAGTGTCTGTGTGAGTGAGAGAGAGAGACAGAGAGAGTGATGCACATACAGGCAGAGTGAGAGGGAGAGTTGTGTGTGTGTGTGTGTGTGTGGAAGAGATAGAGAGAGCGAGACAGAGGAAAAAGAGAGAAAAGACAGAGAGAGGGAGAGAAGTGTGTGTGTGTGTGTGTGTGTGAGAGAGAGAGAGAGGAGAAAGAGAACAGAGAGAGGGAGAGGTGTGTGTTTGAGAGAGAGAGAGAGAGAGAACAGAAAAGACAGAGAGGGAGAGAAATGTGTGTGTGTGTGTGTGAGAGAGAGGAAAAAGACAGAGAAAAGACAGAGAGGGAGAGAAGTGTGTGTGAGAGAGAGATCAAGGAGTGATGGACAGACAGAGCGAGGGAGACGGGTGTGTGAGAGGGAGGGAGAGAGAGAGAGAGAGAGAGAAAGGGAGAAAGAGACAGACATAGGAAGGAGAGGGATGTGTGTGTGAGAGACAGAGAAAGAGACAGAGAGGAGTGATGAACAGATATGCAGAGGGAGAGAAAGAGAGACTGAAAGAGGGAGAGGGAGAGTAGTGATGGACATGCAGAGAGAGGGAGCGTTGTAAAAGAGAGAGAGATGGAGAGAAAGAGGGTGAGAGAAAGATGAGAGAGGGTAATGATGGACAGATATGCAGAGGGAGAGAAAAAGACAGAGAGAGAGATAGTAGTGATGGACAGACATGTAGAGAAGGAGAGGGTGAACGCTGAGTCTGCAGTTCTGTAGCGTTACACTGAGCAGAGTCTTGACAGCAGCCGCCGGCGTTCAACCAGCCTCTATTATATCTATAATTATGTACTGCAGTTACCTCGTACTCCGTGTATTTATACTACTACTACACTACTACATGTACAAATACTTTTATCACTACAATAAGTAATGAGCTTTAACAAATGAGTGATGTTTGTAACCAGTGTTCAAATGGTGATAGAGTGAGTATGTATGTAGACTTCGAAATGCCACTAGTATTCACATGCATACATAAGACTCAAATGCTTACACAATATTCATGCGTACATAAGACTCACATGCATACATAAGACTAATATGCATAAATAATACTCACGTGCATACATAATACTCATATACATAAATAAGACTCACGTGCATACATAATACTCATGTGTACATAAGACACATGCATACAGAATACTCACATGCATACATAAGACTAATATGCATAAATAATACTCACCTGCATACATAATACTCACATGCATACATAATACTCACATGCATACATAATACTCACATGCATACATAATACTCACATGCATACATAAGACTCACATGCATATGTAATACTCACATGCATACAAAAGACTGAGCTAACTGGAGGTTTGTAGTAAATTGACAATCTGGGTAAAATAATCAAAATCTGCCCTACATATCGGGCATAAAATATTGACAAAGTTTATCGGCCGTTGTTTTCTCTGGACTCTTAACAATCGGCCATGAAAAAACCCGTATGGGCCTAGTGAGGAACTAGCTCTAGAGCTCTGAGGTGCTACCGGCGTTTTACACCAAATGTGGCAGCAACTTTGGCACAAGACCTTCCAGAAGAAATACTTCAAAGGAATGAATATCATCAACTGTCACAAGAAAGCAGAGTAAGACAAGGCCTTTCCTGTTGTGTTCATCTGGCACCCCCTGGAGGCTGCTGTGACGCTGCAGGACACAGAGGAGGGACACTTTGGGCTCTTCCTCTCCTCAAACTGCCCTGACACAGAATCTGCTGACCACCCTGACCAGTCCTCCTTAAACTGACTTGAGACCTTTGATTGAGACCATTGAGAAGCGGCCGCAGCAAAACTTGAATTTCCCTTGATATTTTTCTCTGTCTAGATGATGTCAAGAGTGTGCCTGCTTTGTCCTGACAGAGGAAGACCAGAGATCACAGGTGAGTTTGAACTAATAAAAAAAATCTAATCAAATCAAATCAAATGCGAGATACATTTTCACAACAAATTACCTACAACAGTTTTACAATACAGTTTCAGTTTTAGCTCATCGAACGCCACAGATCCTGCATACATTAGTGAACTTGAGAAAGTTAAACCGACTATTGGCGAGTGTTACGTTTTGGCAAATGTACAAACATATAAACAAGAACCATTTGTCTACGCTGCCAACAAACATCAACGGTAAAGCAACTGGGTGGAGAAAACAGTCCTACCTATTTTGGCTGTTTCTTCTGCGTTGTGAGAAGAAAGTCAAGAACGCTAAAGCTTAAACGTCTTCACAACTGCCCCTCCCGTTTCGCCTCAATCATTTGGATCATTTCAGCCCTCGAAATTCCCAATCTCTACTGAACAAAAGTTAAAAGGTAGCTAAGGTAGAGCATTTTGAGCTTTGGTGATGTAGATAGACTAATAATAAAGGATTACATATGTGAATGAGACAAAATACAACTCCAGATATTTTTTTTGAGGCAGTAACAGAATTATAACATGAATTAAAGCTCTCAAGAGTACATTTTCTGTAATAAACTCTTCACCTCTGCTCACTGCTAAGCTAACTCAAACACAAAATCAAGACTTCCTCACTCAAATGCCACTATAACTGTACAAAAAGAGGCAATTAAAACTATCTGTACTTAAAGGCTACATGCAGAGTAGTCTTAACCCGCGGTAATAAAGGCGTAGTCTCTCACGGGGCCCTCAGAAGCTACATTAGTGTTTCAGATCATGGTGCAGATTAAAAAAAACTCCACATTCGGGGCTACACTTTTAATTAAACTCCGAGTAATGCGTGACACTTTCTCCTGGAAACTAATTAAAAGCATTTAGTGACTGTGGGCTACTGGTCCCAGCCCCACTACTGGGACCGAGCTGATTTAAAAACCTTCACAGGGTTTAATATGGACAGGTAAAAGAGAGAGCGAGCTATAATGAGGAAACACAGAGGGGAGGTCACTTTATACGTCTGAAGTTTGGAGTCAAATTGTAAGAGACATCGTTTGTGCTTGATTTCATGAGGTTAACAGAATACAAACACAATGTTAAAAGAACAGCAAGAGTTCTCCCATTAACTTTCAAGGGGTAGAAGATCGACTTTTTGGAACTTTCTGCCATGTTATAACGTTGTGCCCTCATCAAAAACATGCCAGAAGAGGTTTGAGACGTAGCAGTACAAACGCTTCCACACAGCCATTTTTCATAAATATTGAAAAGCAGGATACCAAACAAACACCACAACTTAACAAATTAGTGAGATGCGTGCTGAAAGTTGTTTTCCTGTGCATTTTGGCGTTTGTTTGACCTGCCGTACGATTTGCGCGTACCGTGGACTCACGTCAGATTTGATAAATCCCACAGACCAGCTTGTTTTTGTCGTACACCAAATATACGCACCAATTGTGTCCCGAAGGGGGAGTTACTTAGTGTGAAGAGGTCCCATACTACACAAAGTTGACTCTTGTGATGTTATAATGTTGTTACCTCCTCAAAAACAGATCTGGAGTTGTGTTTTGTTTCATTCACACATATTTGAGTAACCCTGTATTATTAGTTTGTCTCCAAAGCTCAAAATGCTCTGTTCCACCTCGTGATGTCATTAAGTGGTGGTTTTCAAGTTAACAGGTGACAAGTTAACTTCAATTCAGTAGAAATTTGCAATTCCAAGGCTGAAATTCTGCAAATGATTTGTGCTTTGTGTATTACCACATGAAGAGTGTTTTCTGTTTGACAGAAGAACTCAAAAAATGCCAAAAAATGCAGGGTTTGTGTGTTATTTATTTATTTATTTATTTATTTGAAAGGGACAGTGCACATTAATGAACATATGATACATATGTAAATATGCCAGATTATAGCCACAGGCTAATTTCCATCTGTTGTCCCTGGACAGGTTGATGGTGCCAATTAAAAGGTCACACAAACAATAAAACAAGAGAACAATACATTAAAAACACAGATTACACACAGGAGCGATTCACAATCAAAAAACTCAGGAGAGTTACACAATTCATATTGCACTAGTCCTAAAGTGCTAAGTGTATTGCACAAGTCCTAAAGTGCTGAGTGCTGAATGTATTGCACAAGTCCTAAAGTGCTGAGTGCTGAATGTATTGCACAAGTCCTAAAGTGCTGAGTGCTGAATGTATTGTACAAGTCCTAAAGTGCTGAGTGCTGAATGTATTGCACAGGTCCTAAAGTGCTAAGTGCACTGCACCAGTCCTAAAGTGCTGAGTGTATTGCACCTGCCCTAAAGTGCTTAATACATTGCACCAGTCCTAAAGTGCTGAATGTATTGCACCAAGCCCTAAAGTTACTGTTCTTATACATTGTGCTCACATGTTTGAGTTGATCTTAGCCACTCCTTTAGGTAACTTTTGAACATTGTAAAGGTAGGTGCCTCTCTTACAAAAGTGGGCAGACTGTTCCACTGGCCACAACCCTTATATGATAGAACATTTTGACCAAAAGTAGTTTTTCTCACTGGAACCTCACAGTCACCTCTACTTATTGCTCTGGTAGTTCTTAATGAAATGCTCCTGTGTTTAATGTATTCTTTTAAAGGTGGTGGTGCCAGCCCATGTAAGCTCTTGTATATAAGACATACATTTTTAAATTTTATGAAATTTTCAAAACTTAAGAGATTATACTTTGAAAGGATGTTACAGTGATGAAAGGTGAAGGGTTTTTTGTCCATAATTTTCAAGGCTTTTTTATATAGCCCTTCTACTGGTTTTAGAATTGTGACCCCTGTCAGAGACCAGCTTGTTATACAATAGCTTACATGGGAGAAAATCATACAGTGCAAAAACATCATAGCAGCTTTATCTGTTAAAAATCTTCTAATTTGATTAAAATTGGAGATGTTACACTTAATTGTGCGAGATATCATTTTGACATGTTTCTTGAAGGAAAGTGTGGAATCCAACAGGACACCTAAATATTTGAATTCTGTTACCAGTTGCAGTTCATGGTCTCCAAAAAATACGTTAGAACGTCTGATGTTTGTAACTTTTTTGGAAAACATCATACAAACTGTTTTCTGTGTATTCA
Organism: Taenioides sp. WSHXM2023; assembly: GCA_029959045.1. Taxonomy (NCBI): domain Eukaryota; kingdom Metazoa; phylum Chordata; class Actinopteri; order Gobiiformes; family Gobiidae; genus Taenioides; species Taenioides sp. WSHXM2023. Next base: position 20,723,416 of record CM057087.1, read on the forward strand.
GGAGAAGGCAAGATTTGTTAAGCCAACTCTGAATATGTCCTAGAGCTAAAGAGAGAATTTGAGCTGCTTCTTCTGTTGATTTTGCACTTGTATAGATCACTGCATCGTCTGCATATAATTGTATGTCCACATCCTTACAAACATCCGGTAAATCATTAATAAACAGGGAAAATAAAATCGGCCCCAGAATTGATCCCTGGGGGACCCCTAGTGGACAATTTGCAAACGATGATTTCGCTCCATTGACCACAGTGCACTGTTTTCTGTCGGACAAATATGAAGCCATCCATTTTATAGCCTGGTCAGAGAAATTAAAAGAATGCAACTTTGACAGAAGCACAGCATGATCTACAACATCAAATGCCTTTCTCAGGTCTAAAAATACTGCCCCTACATAATTATTTCTATCTAATTTAATTTTAACTTTTTCCAAAAACATTGTTATTGCAGTTTCAGTCGAATGGTACTGACGAAAGCCAAATTGCATGGGATGCAAAGGAGCCAGGCCACTATTAAGGTGTTCAATTAGCTGCCCTGCAACCCATTTTTCCAGTACCTTGGAAAACACAGGCAATATACTTATTGGTCTATAATTATTCATATCACTTTTATCACCTGCTTTAAAAATCGGAGTTACAATAGCTCTCTTCCAGGTCTGTGGTACAATGGAGTGTTTTATAGATAGATTAATTAGATGTTTAAGTGGATTTGCTAATGACATTTTATGTGTTTTTAAAAATCCAGAATCAAAACCCAAGTAATCCTTTGCCTTTGAAGTTTTCATAACTGTAATAATATTTATAACTTCTGCGTCTGATATTGGTTTTAATTCAAACATTTCTTCATTTTTTATAGAAACACTTATTGACTCAGGTGTAGTAAAACATGCTGCTACTTCTTCTACAGATCTTAAAAAAAATGAGTTAAGTTCTTCCGCTAATACATTAGGTGCTTGGATAAGCTCATTTCCTATCCTTAGCTCCAAATCACCACCTTTCCTTTTTTGTTTTACTATAAGTTTGTTAATATTCTGCCAAATTAGTTTTCCATTTCCACGGGCGTTTTCCATTATCGTAATAAAAAAATTTGCTTTTGCCCTTCTCATTTCAGTTATTACCTTATTTCTCATTGTTGTATAATTTAATCTGTCTATGGACAATTTTGAACGGACAAATTTTTTTAACAATAGATCTCTATTTTTCATAAGCTTTAAACAATTTGAATTTAGCCATGGGACAGATTGAGATTTTTTTCCTTTACGGTTTAGTATTTTTGAAAACAACATGTAAACATCCTGTATTTCTTTGAGAAACACCTCAGAGCATATTTCAGTATCATCACACGATATTATACTTTCCCAATTTAAATTTTTAAGAGCATTTTCCAAATTTTGTTGTTCACTTTTAGGGACTCCCCGTATTGGCTGTTGTTTTCCTTTATAATTGGAAACTGCATTATCAAATCGCTGCTTGGTTAGTTTCCTTGTACAAAAGATGGCATTGTGGTCTGAAAGGCCAGTTAGCAAATTGTGTGTTTTTGTAATTCTCTCAGGTTTATTTGAAAAGAGTAAATCAATTCTAGACGCAGAATGATTTGTAATTCTGGTCGGCTTTTCAATTAATTGCGTAAAATTGAACTGATCAGTTATTAATTTTAAATTTTTCCTGTCTTTTTTATCATTCCAATTTATATTGAAATCGCCAAATAATATAATTTCCTTTTCATGATTACACGTTTTAAGAAGATCTTTAAGTTGATCATAGAAATCACTTTTAGTTGTAGGTTTACGATAAAGGCAGATTACAGTTAATGTCATTTCAGCAGAAAGAGAAATATTTACACCAACACATTCTAATGCGTTACTGGGCCATACAATAGGATTACATTTGAATTTATCTTTGACATATAGTAGTACACCCCCTCCTTTTCCTTGAACCCTGTCCTTTCTAAAAACATTAAAACCCTGTAGGGATATTGCAGATTCAGGAGAGGTACTGGTTAACCAAGTCTCAGACAGTCCAAAAAAATCTATGTTTGAATCATTTAACAAATGCTCTAATTGTTCGCGTTTTGATACCATACTACGAATATTCAGATGTCCCCCTAGTAAACCTTTCTTCTTATAAATTGGGTCCCAAATTATCCTGGCATTATTAAGTGTGTTAAATATTTTCAAACGCCTATGCTTTTTAACAACCGGATTTCTGAACTTTGATGATTCTTTAACCTTATGGGCATCTATGTCTGTGATATGAGAGAGTTCATTTACTTGCTGGGTATTTAGTCCTGTTGAGTCCATAACTCCCAATTTGGGCTCCATGGAGCACATAGTCACTGGATCACTGATGGAAGAAGAGGACGCCGCCGTGCAGTCTTTCCCACGGGACCATGTAGACGCCCCCGGTAGAGGCTCCACTGCAGCGCTAGAGCTGGAGAAGGAGGAAGGCATATAACCTATCCCCTTGGGCCACAGAGAGTCCCCCGGCAAAGGCCCCGCCGGAGACGCCACCGCCGCGCCACCGCCCGGAAAGGACACAGCGCGGACCCTCCCCACAGAGGCCCCCGGTGCGGACCCGGCCAGTCCCACCACCGCCATGCCACAGCTCGAAGCGGAGGGCACAACACAGCCGCCCCCCAAGAGCCACGGAAAGGCCCCCGGCACTGGCCCCCCTGGGCGCGCAACCGCCACAGCACCGGAGGCCCCCACCGGTAAATGTTGTATCTGAGTTTGTTGATACGATGGTATGATCCCGCTGATTAGTGATTCATTTGGCTGCGGTGGTCCGAGTAGTTGAAGCGACTGTAATGCCCGGAAAAAAGGCAGTGAAGGCAAGTCAGGTAACGGGTGAAATGCCTGGGTTGGTTGTAGCTCTCCTGCTACCTTTTCGCACATGCTAGGCATAGTCTGTTGTGCATTGGGTCCGGGATTAATTTCCACGTCCCCTGCCAGAAGTACTATTATAGCTAAATGCAGGAGGTTTCTTGCTGTACTCACAAGTTTAGGCTTCGTGTGCATAGCACTGGGTATTTTTGCATGTCCGTAGTCCAACAGTGTTGAGTACACGAGATGCTGGCTTGAGCTTGTGCCGAGAACCCGACCCGAGTCTAAAAGTGCGAATCGTCTCCTTGTGGATAATAAAAGCAGACAAACAATCAAGATGACGCCAAAAATCCATCTTTTGCTTGATGATGTTATAATTTTGATGGATTTTGATGGTTTATTGGAAACAAACACAGCACCTGTCAGACTGTGCACTTCCTTGGCCGCCATCTTGTTTCTATATCTATGACATGTTAAACATGTGTGAATGAAGCAAAACACAACTCCAGATCTGTTTGTGATGAAGAAACAACATTAAAACATTATTTCTAGATTAGAAAATAGCATTACATGGCCTCTTTAAATGCAATTAAAATACAGCTAAGAATACAACATAGATCTTAGTTAGCGAGGCAAATTGTGCAGTGAAATGCTCCAAACAAATCCGTACATCCACTAACATTCATTAATAAACCCATGCCCGAGAACCTACCACCACTGTACGTTATTTTCATTTGTAAGGTCATTAGCGGATATATGCTTAGACACAGGCAGTCTTCCACGTGCACGGTCCTGCTCATTTGTAGAGTTATTAAAGCGTAAACGTCACTGAGTCCGGCTGTAATTACTATGAGGGCAGAATTATAAAGCTCCACTGGTTTACATGGGACTTTAAGGTACGGCTAGCGCGCAATCCTGTTCCGACGGACGCTAACGAACACGAGAGCTCATCCTGGATTAATTAAGTCGGGGTCAGAGGAGGGAAAGGGTCACGTGGTGCAGGGGAGAGAAATTAATGACAAGGTTTTTAAAATGTAATTTGTTCATAAAGGGGTAATACAACGAGGGCTCGATGAAGAAAGTGAATGCACTGAAATGAAGTGGGGCTGAGCTAGTGGTAAAGCTGCACTGTGTAACTTTTCTAGGGGAGGGTCTGTCAAATGCTTTTCTCCATGGAGATGTTATTGCTTTGTCTGGAATGTTTTGTATTTTGTCTATTGTATTGTATTGTATTGTACTGTATTGTGTTTTACTAATATTTTGTGTTTTTGGACCCCCTCGAAAATGAGACGGCACATCTCGAGGGGCATTCCAATAAAATAAATAAATAAATACGGCTTTAAACCTTTGTATCTTCGTGGAGACCAAACTAGACCAAGTTACAGGTCAGGTCTGTGGAGAGGCGACCCCGCTCACAGTAAGAATGTCTGTTTTTCCAGGTATTTTTGAGCTATAAAACCACCTGTAATTGAATAAATGTAAAGTAGAGCTGTTTAATGTCATACTGTGGAACATTCCAGGCAGCGCAATGACATATCCGTAGAAAAAACTTAGACGCTACACCTGATTTTTACGGTCTTAAAGGTCCTATATTACTCAAAACTGACTCTTGTGAGCTTTAAATCATGTTATAATGTTGTTACCTCCTCAAAAACAGACCTGGAGTTATGTTTTGTTTCTTTCACACGTTTGCTGGTTTGTGCTTGTTGTTTCCTTACCATTTCTGTTATGTTCTGTCCTTTACCATTACTTGTATCTGCTGACTGTTATCATTGTGGGAATCTTTAATTTCCTTTGCTGGTTTCCTTTTGTGTTATTGCAATATGACGATAGTTCTTGACGTTACCAAACTATAACAGTGACTCATTGTCCTCACACTGTAAATAGTTCATATGGTCTAATGTAAAAATGTCTGAAGAATGCAAAAGAAAGCTCATTATGTTAAATACGTGGGATTAAATAAGTTTCCCACTCCTTTTTAGGCATTTTTTTTCTTGCTGTTTATGATTGCACTAATGTCAATATGGACAATACTTTGTTCCATTGTAAAAGAGCATAAAATCCTTACTTGCCCAAAATAAATACATAAACCCTTTATTATTAGTCTGTTTACATCTCCAAAGCTCAAAATGCTCATGAATGCAGTAGTTTTCAGTAGTTAGCAACTCCAAACTTCTTAGGTTCTTTTAAAAGACAATACAGTAACTTGTATTTACCTTGTTGACATGTTTCGGCTGCTAGCTGCGAGCCATCTTCAGAACTGTCACCGGTGTTGGTGGTGACGTGTCGTATATCAGCAGTTGTTACTTCCTGTAGGCGTGGTCAGCCAACCGAAACATGTCAACAAGGTAAATACAAGTTACTGTATTGTCTTTTAAAAGAACCTAAGAAGTTTAAAGTACATAAGAAGACAAAACGAACATTTTCGGTTTAGTTAGCAACTCCTTTTACCTTTAGTTCAGCAGAAATGGGCAATTCCAGGACTGAAATCATCCAAATCATTCTTGTGACGGTGTGTGGAGTTTGTGTATGTTTGTAATGAGGAAACAACATGACACAGATCAGAAAATAGCGTAATGTGGGTCCTTTAACTTTGAATTTCCATCTTTGTTTTAGCACACCTCAGTCTGAAAATGACAAGGACTTTCACACATTTGTCTGTCCGTTATTTCCGACGATATCACTAAAGCACAATTACAAAATGTCACTCCGGTTCCAAAGGTTATCGGGGTCGACGTTTGTTCTTCCAAAAGTCTAATTACATTTTTATATTTGTGGTCTTTCTTCTTTATGTCCAGAGGGCAAATCGGGACGTTTGAAGAACTAAATCGTCTTGTAGCTCAGTTTTAAAGCAGACCCGTTCTGTAAAATTCACTTTTCAGAGCTTTTAATCATGTTCTAGTTGTTTCCTCTCACCATTTACTCACTTCAAGTTGTATTTGGAGTGATTCATGCATGTTTAAGTCATCTTTAATCACTAATTTTTAAGACGCCATTTTGTCCACTTCTCTGTACTTACTTTGTTCTCCAATTTTATTTTGATATGCGTAGGATTCGACAGCGTTGCGTAGTAATTTTGGCACAAATTAAAACTAAAAAGTGTACTCGTAAGTGTGATCTGTAACTATCCGCAGGGGGGATGGACAACTTCACTGCGCTTTGTTGTTGACGTTTACAGCGACGTCAGCTCCCACAGTGGACATGAGCAAATTTGTCTCTTTTATTAAATCGTTTTAGATGAATATTGTGATTATAACACAATGATCCAGCTGAGGACCTTCCCTATTCAAAAATTCACTCGTTAAAGGCTCTGTACCTGATCTTTTCCATGTAAATTAGCAAAATTAGTTTTGTCCCAATATTATATAAGCAGATTTTGAGGTCAAAATAAGTCTGCTGTGTACTGTCTGCATCTAATTATAAAGCACACTTCCTGTCTATCGGACAATAAAAAGCATGTTAGCTGTTCGCTTTACCATCAACAGTGCTACGGTCTCTGATAATTGTGAAAAGTGGTTAAAAACTTCAAGGTGCACTGCGTAACTTTTCGGTTGGGGAACCGTCACCTTCTTCTTTCTATGGATACATCATTCCTCTGCCTGGAATGTTCCACAGTGTGACATTAAACAGCTCTACTTTACAATTATTCAATTACAGGTGGTTTTATCGCTCAGAAAAACCTCAAAAAACAGGCGTTCTGACTGTGAGCGGGGTCGCCTTTCCACAGATCTGACCTGTAACTTGGCCTGGTTTGGTTTAATGCCATACCGTGAAACATTCCAGACAAAACAGTGACATCTCCATGAAGAAAATCAGGTGACAGACCCTCCACCAGCAAAGTTACACAATGAGTTTTTAAATTGTACCTTCCATTTTAACCCAAATTGGAACTTTTTGTTTTTTTTTCTTCATGTTTACAGAAATCGGCCTGACCCATGAAAAGCCTTTCAGCGTCCATTTAGAAACAAGGTCAACGCGCTTTTACAGCCACGTGAACGCAGTTTAAGAACAGAAATAATCAGAAAGAGCCCAGTGATGGTTCATGGACTTCAAACTGTGCTGAACTTGACCATGTTTCTGATCTGTATAAAGAAGTGGACCAGTCAAATGAAGCTCATGAGGCTAGCAGTTATAGGAGCGAATTTGGAGCCCAGTTCGATACTATGAATAGGACTCTTTTTATGGACAAAATAGCGAGATAAAAACACCAGGATCATGTTCACTTCCTGGAACGTGGGTTACGCGACTATGGGGGAAGACAGCCTCGTAAACGTTAAATGGTACTCGCTTACTCCACTGTCAGTTTCAAAAAGAAAGTAGGTTTATATTTGTCTTACTTCTCGTTCCTGTCTCTCACAAACCCTTTTTCATATTGCAGTATGCACACGCATGATTTTTCTTCCACGTGAACGTCATTTTTAGGCAGTAAAGTAAAACAAATCACAGTCAATCCAATGCTGCTTTTCGATCCTATTTCCAGGTCTTACTGTATTTCTGGATTTGTGATCAGTAAAATACATATTAGCTGTGCACAATGATCTTTTATGATCAGAATGAAGTACAAAATACAACTCCAGGTAGCCTAAATCTCAGAGAACAACATTCAAACATGGTTAAAGTGAGGGTATTATCCAAAATAAACTTTTCGGACCTTTTTGCCATGTTATATCGTTGTTCCCTCATCAAAAATGTGCTTGAAGAGGTTTTAGATGTTATCCATGCTTATTTGAGTAATTTAGCAATCTCTCCCAATACCAAATGATTCTAGTGAAGGCGTATGGAGTTTAAAAATACATTGGCGCACTTCCTGTATTGCCACATGACATCACAAGGTAGAAGACAGTGTTTTCTGTTTGAGAAGAACTCTAAGCCTAAATCTGCAGGGTTTGTGTGTTAAAGATGTGTGAATGAGACAAAACACAACTCTGTTTTTGATGAGGAAACTACATTATAACAGTTCAGAAAATGGCGTTTAAAACTCTGACCAGAACCTTCACCCTCTCAGATTCTTGATATTTCCTTGAATCCTCTGGTGCATCTCCACACACATGTTCATAATCCACATCACATTAGCGCAGACTTCCTGTTGATCTGGAGATGAGGCTCGGTGGGGGACGGCTAATGAACACACCGCGCGCGCTCAAATGTACTTCCTGTGACGCCGGGGCTGATGGGAAACGCGGTCAGGAAGAGGAAGATGATGCGGTCGAGTTTATGGGGCGTACAGATGGAGCCGGTGTCTCCATATTCGCTAATGTACAACGGTACTGCAGAAAGAAGATCTGTGATGGTAAATACAACACACGAGAGAAGTGAAGCAAAATACAGCTGGAAAAGTTCTACAGGTCTGACATTAAAGAGGCATTGTGTAACTTTTCCGGTGGAGGGTCAGCTACCTGCTTCATGGAGATGTTGTTGCTTGGTCTGGAATGTTCCACAGTATGACATTAAACAGCTCTACGGTATGTTTTTTTTTTTTTTTTTTTTTTTTTTCCCATTACAGGTGGTTTTAAAGCTCACAAATACCAAGAAAAACAGGCATTGTCTGGTTTCGCTTTTGGCGCCATGATGATTTGAAGTGTTAATGCCGTACTGTGAAGCATTTCAGACAAACCAATAACATCTCCATGGAGAAAAGCATTTAACGGACCTTCCACTGAAAAAGTTACACAATTCACCTTTAAAGGTCTCATATGATGACCCAAACGGCACTCACAAGACCCTAACCCTAACACCTGCGGGGAGAGTTCATGCAAAAAGAACTATTTATGTAGAAAAAAAAGTACGAGGAAACACGGTATTTATATAAAGACAGATTAAACTTTGGGCAAAAAGTACTATTTATGTAGAAAAAAAGTACTAAGAAACAGATGAAACTTGTGAATCATGAGTTCAATCCATAGACGTGTAAAGCAGTGGACTAAGCGAGTGTACGTGTTTGGCTCCAGTCAAATGAAACTCACAGTGGCTAGCAGTTATTGGAGTGAATTTGGAGCCAAGTTTCACATTAGGAACAGAAATGTATTTACAGACAAAATAAATAGTGAAATAAAAACACCAGGATCATGTAGAGCGGGTTAATACGAACATTTTAAGTGACAAAGTTTCAGTGTCAAGTCAAGTGGAGCCGGAAGTGCCCCCATGCTCACTTCCTGTTTGGAACGTGGCAACTATTGGGTTAGCTATGTCCATTTACTTACAGTCTATGGTTCAATCTGCCTTTTTTGCATATAAATACCAAACAATTCCAAATCTTCAGCTAACTCACTCCCTTCTCCTTTCTGCTGTTGTCCCAAACAGATCCTTATATTCTAAATAAAACGATGATTTGACTCAAAAAGCTTTGACAGTTGAATCTACAAAAGCACTAAAGATCTACAGCTCTGCATCAATGCTGTAGTGTTACATGGCTTGTTCCTGCAGTTTTTCTCAGCATTGGCATTTGTCTTGTGTGAGACAGGTTATGTCATCAAGCCAAGTTACAGGATACACTTTAGCCATAACAATAACATCTCCATGGAAACAAGCGCCTGTCGGAAAATGTCTCTTGCACAGTGTAGACATGTTGTATAAGCAGTTATTGAGGTTAAAGTAAGTCTGCTGTATATTTTCTGCATCTTATTATAGTTTTATTGTATTTTATTATAATCAGGAAGTACAGAATTAGCATACTAGTTGTTGTTAGCGTTTCCATCGCCGCAAAACTCCGCTCTGGTCTCTGAAAGTTGTAAAATGGTCTTATAAACTCATCTTGGTGAATAATTAGGATGCTCTGAATGCAGAAGGGAAGTGAGGAATAATGTTGGACTTAAAAATCAGGTACAGGGCTTTAAGACAGGCAGTTTGCATGACTTGGTAAAGTTACAGGTCAGATCTGTGTAGAGGCGAGCCTGCTCACAGTTAGAATCCACCTGTATTTCAATGAATGCTAAACAGGTAAGTGTATGGTATAGAATGGAACTGGCCTGGTTAGGACTTTGATGGGAGGCCGAAGGGAAAACCAGGTACCACAGTGAGGCGCCGGTGTCCAAAACTGTTGTTGTGTTGTTTGGCAAGACACTTCACCCACATTATCTAGTATGAAAGTGGTGGTTGGAGGAGCTGATGGTGCAGATTGGCAGCCTTTCTTCAATCGTATCTTAACCATCAGTGCATGTGGAATGAATAATGCGCGAATTTGTAAAGGTGCACTATGTAACTTTTTGGTTGAGGGTCTGTCACCTGCTTGTTTCTATGGATACATCATTGCGCTGCTTGGAATGTTCCATAGTGTGACATTAAACAGCTCTACTTTACATTTATCCAATTACAGGTGGTTTTACAGCTCAAAAATACCTAGAAAAACAGACATTCTGACTGTGAGCGGGGTCGCCTCTCCACAGATCTGACCTGGTCTGGTTCGGTCTCTATGAAGATAGAAAGGTTTACTACCATACTGTGAAACGTTCCAAACAAGGCAATAACGTCTCCCTGGAGAAAAGTGTTTGACGGACCCTCCTGCAGAAAAGTTACACAGTGTACGCAGACACTGGGGGTTACTGGGGTTAAGTGTCTTGCCCAAGAACACAACAACAACATCCATCTGTGGGAGCTGGAATCGCACCATCAACCTGTGGGTTTGTGGATCTGACTGCTCCACCAATGATACTTATGTCGAGAGCAGAATATTATAATTATAGTGAATTTGTCTGTGTTTTAGTCCAGTGAGAGTCCTGGTTTAGATCACGACTAGTTCTGGTTTAGTCACCGTTAAACTTCTACTTCCGGGCCTAACTTTTGCCTGGTGTTTTCTTTTAAAAACTCTATAAAACAAAAGAAAAAGCACACTATCACCAAGTTTGTTCATTTCCACCATCAAACACATTTGGGCTTTGTTTTATATTTAAGTTGCTGTGTTCCCTCCCGGCTTCTTCTCCCTCTTCTTCTTTGACTCACAAAACTCACTGAAGCTGTTTGATTTGTGCTAAACGCGCTACAATGAAAACAGCCCCAAACTTTAAACGGCGGATAAAAGGCAGAAGAAGAAGAGATGAGCTAACGGCGTTAACACAATGTGAGACCACGGGGACGTACAGTAAAAGTGCAGACTGCAATTAAAGACTTTATTATTAGACGATAAGAGTCAGATAGTGGACTTGTGAAGTGTGCTAATCTGAAGACCAGCTTCGCTTTGAGCCTCGCTGTGATCGAAACAGGAGAATTACATGAAAGACACGAGTTTGGAAAGAGGGACAGTGGTTCTCGGGTTATAACTGGGAGCCAGTACAAGCATCTGCAGGATCGTATTGGAGTAGCTACGGAAGTAGTTTGAAGGTTTTTAAATTTAAATACTTAGTAAGCTATATCGTCTACAGAAGTGGGTAGAATATAGAGTCAATATTGCCTAGTTGAAGCCCTCGTCTGATCTCAGAAGCTAAGAAGGGTTGGGCCTGGCTAGAACTTGGACGGGAGACCACTGGTACTGCGCACTCCAGGTACAGTCCACTTTAACAGCTCTGTTTGAAATGTGCTTGTGGGAGGAGTTTAGGTGTTTAGTCCCATTGTAAGAGCTAATTTCACATAGTCAGCACATTTAAACCTTAGCAAAAACGTTTTGGTTTCATAGGGAATAATTTAACAAAAGTTTGATTTACTCGTCTTGTTCCACTTCGACCAGTCAGATTCAAATAGTCGTCCTTCAGAGTGACATTCTGGCATGATCCAGGTTATAAATGTGGTGCACTCTGCTTAAAGCCCCATAGCTGTAGTTCTTTGGTCTGGACTTGGACTCTGGCTGAACCCGGACTTTCTCAGACCAGGAGTCTCTCAGATCCAGATCTCGTGGAACAGAAGCTGCGTTGGAGCCACAGCGTAACAGTGCAGAACTCAGCAGGACTTTATTAAAACTGAGATAATAAGAGGCTGTTCCACTATAGTCTCTTTGAATATTTAATGTAAAGATTCAGCCCCAAATCCTCCCACACTTCTCCTTATGATTACTCCATCCACAGCCCTGCTCATGTAAAATAGAATAGATGAAGCTATTAAGACAAAATGATCTAGTTTTGGTATTAAGTTTCCCATAGTAAAAACCTACAGACATTAAAAGGAGATATCAGACTTGATTATAATAAAACATATTATAAAGGCTCATTTCTGCTTTATTTTTGTACATAAACAGATCTGTGCGTTCCAAGTGCAGTAACTTTCACTGCCTTTATACTTTCAAATGTTTCTAATGTTAAGGCTGTGTTCTGTTAACCAACCACCAGACGGCGCATTAGTCCGTTTGAGAATTGACCAAAACGGGCGAAATAGAGCAACAAAAAACAAACATGGAGGCGGCCACGGCAGTTTTTGGATCACATCTGTTGGAAAGAGTTAAGAAAACAAGGTGAGAGAAGGATTTATTTGTTTTGCAGCTGGTTTTAGTTATTTAAATAATAAGTGTAGCTTCCACTGTTGAGCTGTGTTCACTACTGCCCCCAGTGGTGAGCTTATGTGCAGTTTCATTACAAAGATTCCACATGTTCTGAGGAGACGGACAGAACAACGCAGAGGAGGTCCAGGCCTTTGCACTGCACTTTTCTAGACTCTTTACCAGGTGATAGAAAGCTGTCGTAGCCACGGTCGCCCTGGGGCAGACTGACGAAAGCGAGGCTGCCAATGTGCACCATCTGCCCCTCCCATCAACACCAACACTCAAACACACGACACATTGACACAAAATGATGTCGGTGAAGTGTTTTGCCCAAGGACACAGCAACCGTTTGCACTAGAGCCACAAGCTACACGGTGCATCGTTAAAGGTCCTGTACATTGACTCTTGGGAGCTTTAAGTCATGTTAAAATGTTATTTCCTTTTCAAAAATGTACTGATGGTTGTGTTTTGTTTCATTCCTGCATCATTAGTCTGTCTACACGTCTGTGGCCACACCGGCTTCTCAAAACCTGATCCCGTCACATCTCAGAAGCTCAGCAGGATCGGGCCTGGGACTTGGATGGGAGACACTGGGAAAATCAGGTGCCACAGGGGGGCGCCAGTCACAAAAACTGCTGTTGTGTTCTTAGGCAAGGCACTTCACCCACATTGCCTAGTATGAAAGTGGTGTGTGTGAGAGCGATGGTGGTGGTTGGAGGGGCCAATGGCACAGATTGGCCTCACTTCCGTCAGTCTGCCCCAGGGCAGATATGACTACAATAGTAACTCACCACCTCCGAGTGTGGAGTGAATGAATAATGATCTGTAAAGCGTATTTGAGTGTCCAGAAAAGCGCTATATACAACTGATGCATTATTATTATTATTATTATTATTATTATTATTATTATTATTATTATTACACAATGCTCTGTTCCACCTTGTGATGTCATGTTGGTTTTCAAGGTGAAGGTGTATGGAGTTATATAAATAACAGTGGAGCACATCCTGTATTGGTAAATGGTCACATTTTTATACAGCGCTTTTCCATCTTCAGGGGGACTCAAAGCGCTTTACTTAAGGAACCACCCATTCACGCACACATCCATACACCAGTGTACGCAGACACTGGGAATGAGGTGGGTTAAGTGTCTTGCCCAAGGACACAACAACAGCATTCATGTGTGGGAGCTGGAATCGCACAACCAACCTCTGGGTCAGTGGCTCTGACTGCTCAACTAATGTTGAGAGCGGGATTTGTCCAACTTTCGGTTCAGTGGACAAACGCTCTAACAACTGAGCTACTGCCATCATTTAAGTAATTCTTTATTATTAGTCTGTCCACATCTCGAAAGCCCAAAATGCTCTGCTCCACCTTGTGATGTCATGAAATGGTAGTTTTCAAGTTAACAGCTCCTTTTGACCTTTTGTTCAGTAAAGATTGGCAATTCCAGGGCTAAAATGATCCAAATGATCCTAGTGAAGGTGTGTGGAGTTTAAAAACACAGTAGAGCACTTCCTGTATTACCACTTAATGACGTCACAAGGTGGAACAGAGTGTTTTCCGTTTGAGAGAAGAACTCAGCCTAAATATGCAGGTGTGTTTGTGTTTTAAACAGGTGAATGAAACAAAACACAACTCCAGGTCTGTTTGCGATGAGGAAACATTAGAACAGATCAGAAAATATTGCAATATGGGCACTTTAAGCTAACAATTTGTGTGTAAAACTTGCATCTGACGTAGCTAAACAACATCAGACTGAGATTTCACTTCAATATTAGACACACATTACATAAGCATCACAAAATAAACCTGTTAAACTCTTTTTATATGAGACTGGCTTCACCATTCATCTCTATGCGGCAGACGGCTCCATGCTACGTTACTCAGATAGCCTAGAGTTGTAATTGTGTGAATGAAACAAACTGAAACTCACGCTAACTGCTCCTGTCAATCAAATCCAGCCCTGTTAGCCTTCGCGGATCAGATGATGACGGTTTTATTTGCACAACAGGCGAAATTTCAATATGATTTTGTTTACCCGCTAACTGCCTGCTTCTCAGCCCTGAAATGAATCACCAATTTGCACTTTAAGTCTTAATTTCTTCCAGTCTGTCACTCGTAAAAAAGAAAAAAAGAGAAAGAAAAAAAAACACACACAGAATTATTGTGCACGTTGTAGACTGGAAGCGGTCCGTGCAGAAGTGACCGATGATCTCGCAGATGTTGCAGATTTGCTGGAGAATAAATGTGAGATGATTAAAGCGGTTTTGTTTTGAGTATACGATGAAGAACTGAAGCGTGGGAAGCATGGGCAAGGAAAAAGTAAAACAGAAACAAAACAAAACAATAGAACTGCTGTATAGGAATACGCAAATACAGCCTTTTCAGTTCCAATACCGATATCGATACTTAGAATCGATATTAAAGGGAACATTTACACTGTTTTAATGTTGTTTCCTCATCACAAACACACCTGGAGTTGTGTTTTGTTTTATTCACACATGTTTAACACACAAACCCTGCGTGTTTAGGTTATTCTCTCAAGCTGAAAACTGTGTTCCACCTTGTAATGTCATGTGGTGATACAGGAAGTGCTCCACTGTGTTTTTAAACTCTGTACGCCTTCACTAGAATCATTTGGATCATTTCAGCCCTGGGATTGCCGATCTCTACTGAACTAAAGGTCAACAAACTACTACATCATGACATCACAAGGTGCAACGGAGCATTTTGAGCTTTGGAGATGTGGACAGACTAATAATAAAGAGTTACTCAAACATGTGAATGAGACTTAAACAACTCCAGGCCTGTTTTTGAGGAAGTAACTACATTTTATTTTGACTTAATACTCACAAGAGTAAATTTTACTTAATATAGGACCTTTAAAATAAACTGCCTTTGTTTAAAGAAGAAGAAGAGACAGGCTAACCACTCAGCCACAGTAACTCAGGAATGTTCTTCTCGCACACTACACTCAGATCAGGAGTCTAAACCATAACCTTTTTACTAATGTCTGAGGCTCTAGTTTAGTCCTGGTTTAGTTCTAGTCTGATCCTGCTCTGGTCTAGGTCTGGCTTAGTCCGGAGAGGAAGAGATAGGCTAACCACTCTGCCAGAGCTCTTCCCATATGAGGCCTGAATCTGGGTTAGTCCTGGTTTAGTTCTAGTCTGATCCTACTATCCCTGAGAGAGATGGGATTTATTTTTATATATTAAAAGTTTATTGTGTAACTTTTCTGGTGGAGGGTCCGTCAAATGCTTTTCTCCATGGAGATGTTATTGCTTTGTCTGGAATGTTTCACAGTATGGCATTAATTAACTCTTTTTATCTTCATGGAGACCAAACCGGACCAGGTTACAGGTCAGATCTGTGGAGATGCGACCCCGCTCACAGTCAGAATGTCTGTTTTTCTAGGTATTTTTGAGCTTTAAAACCACCTGTAATTGAATAAATGTAAAGTAGAGCTGTTTAATGTCACACTGTGGAACATTCCAGACAAAGCAATAACATCTCCATGGAGAAAAGCATTTGACAGACCCTCCATCAGAAAAGTTCAGAAAAGTTACACAATGCACTTTCCTTTCATAATCTTCTCACTATTATCTTAAAGCATATTTTTTCCCTTTCTTTCTTTCCTTTTTTAAATTTATCTATTATGAATTTTCTTCATTGTATTATTATTATTATTATTATTATTATTATTATTATTATTATTATTATTATTATTTATTAATTAATTATGAAGTGTTAGCTATATTTTTCCCATTATTAACCATTTTAAACCAGCTCTTTATCATCCTCAGAACATAAGGCTATAGAAGCATCTGTATTTGTATTTTAAAGGCGCGTGGGTGAGCTTCTCGAGTGTTTGCGATGGTGTTTGTGGACGTGGGTGGAGGACACGTGGATAATTAATGCGACAAAAACACAGGAGCTGGCTGAGTCTGAGGCCGGACGAGGATATTAAAACGCACACGTAATTTATTCGTATGTAATTGAGCCGTGCAAAGACAAATAATGGGGAGATTTGGAGATTTAACTGCATCGTTTTGGACAGAACACAATATTGGATCTGTTTAACAGTGGGAAAACGCACTGGAGATAAAAACGAATGGCTGGTCTGTTTTGTTGGGGAAATTTTCATATTTGGAATGGTTGCTTCTGTCTGTATTTGACTCGTTCTTCGTCCTTCACAGCCAATTGGGTTAGTTAAAGGTCTCGTATTTGATAAAATGGATTCTTGTCCGCTTCAAGTTATGTTATAACATCGTTACATCATCAAAAACATAGCTGGAATTGTGTTTTGTTTCATTTCATTCACACGTTTGAGTAACCCTTAATTATTAGTCTAAAATCATCCAAATGAGTCTAGCAAAGGTGTGTGGATTTTAAAACACAGTGGAGCACTTTCTGTATTGCCACATGACATCACAAGGTAGAGTGTTTTCTGTTTTGAGAAATTAACTTTTGTGAATGAAACAACACAAAACTCCATACTGTTTTCATTTGTACCAAAATGATTACGCGACACTGCAGAATTCTATGTGTATCACAGATTAAGAAAATAAAATTCAATAAAAAGAAGAACAATGTGTGCAGAAAGCCATCTCTGTTTGTGGATATCCTAAATGGGCTGTCAATAAAACTAAGAGAGCCAAGAAACAGGACAACAGAGAATCAGAACTTAGGAGAAAGGGTGTTACTATTCCTTACCTGGGTGGTGTTTCCGAAAAACTACAGAGGATCTTCAGACAACATGAAATCCCAGTCTATTTCAAACCCGCAAACACTTTAAGACAAAACCTGGTCCATCCTAAGGACAAAACACCGAGCCACAAACAAAGCAATGTGGTCTACTCCATTCAGTGTAGTGAAGACTGCAGTGAGCGCTACATTGGAGAAACAAAACAGCCACTTCACAAAAGGATGTATCAACACAGACGAGAGAGCAACACAGGACCTCAGTCTGCCGTACATCTCCACCTAAAAGGACCTCAGTCTGCCGTACATCTCCACCTAAAAGGACCTCAGTCTGCCGTACATCGCCACCTAAAAGCCACGGGCCACTCCTTTGAGGACAGTGAGGTCCAGATCTTGGCCAGAGAAAAGAACTGGTTTGAGAGGGGAGTTAAAGAAGCTATTTTTGTCAAGAAAGAGAATCCTTCCTTGAACATAAATGGAGGTCTCAGACATCATTTGTCTCCCATCTATAACTCTATCCTCAAACCTAAATCAAAACAAACAGAGAAAACAATGGGACTAGCCAGGTCAGGTCCAGAGGTGTGAAAACACCATCATGGCCCTGAATGGTTCTGCTACAAGACCCCACACCCACTGCATATTTAATAGGCCCACCTAACTAACAGAAACTGTAAACAAATAGGTGTGGTAGTCTCATAGTAATTTCATTGTAGTTAGCGCCCCCTTCAGGCAGATATAAGGCAGTGTCCATCAGCGTCTGACTAGAACTGAAGAAGCAGCTTGGATGAGCTGCGAAACGTATTCGACCAAATAAACTTTTGTCCGTTTGACAAATTGAATTTCTCCTTTTGCCCTGGATTCTACCTGGACGACTGAGGGATTCTACACAAAATTCAATAAAACAAATAAATAAAAAAACAAATACAACATTTCAACAGTAATGTTTAATTGCAAATGGGTTTAGGTGATTATGACTGATTTTCAAGTCGTTTATTGAAAACCCAAGGTGGAGATCTTCAAAGCACGAGGGGTACGATTTTGCAAAAACTACAGTCACTACACTCCAGTCTATAGGCCAATATTGTTTAATACAGATGGGGGGCAGCTAAAATTAATATTGTTCAGCCACTGTCTAGAATTCAATTCAATTCAATTCAATTTATTTTTGTATAGCCCAAAATCACAACAAGAGTTATCTCGGCGGACTTCACAAAATTGTTGATTAATAAAGAAACATTCATAAAACACAAATACAGAATGTTCAACAACAAGCAGGCAAATGGATGATTGTCCCAGCATCTCCTGTCCTTAGACCCTCCTTCTCGGCAAGGAAAAACTCCAAAAAACCCAGTGGGAAAACGGAGAAACCTCGAGGAGAACTTAGACTTAGACTAGAAGTGTGACACCATCACTTTCTAGAATCTGAAAACTACTACTATGTCTTTAATTGTCCTGACATGGGCTATTTTTATGTCTGTGTTTGGACTCCACCTTGTGATGTCATGAAGTGGTAGTTTTCAAGTTAGCAGCTCGTTTAACCTTAGTACAGTAGAGATCGGCAATTCCAGGGCTGAAATTATCCAGATGATTCCAGTGAAGTTGTATGGAGCACTTCCTATATTACCACATGAGTGTTTTCTGCTTGAGAGAAGAACTCAGCCTAAATATACAGGGTTTGTGTGTTAAACAAAACTAAAACGAATGAAACAAAACACAACTCCAGGTGTGTTTGTGATGTGGAAACATTATAACATCGATCAGAAAACAGCAATCTGGACCTTTTAAACCTTATAATTTGTACTATAACCCAGACTAACAAAAAATCCTCTTGATTTTCCTTCTTTAGTCCATTTTGCACCTAATTCCAAAGCCCCTCAAAGATACCACCCACCGTCATGGCCGCCCTCTCCCCGCGGGGCAGATTCCTCATTGCGTTTTTTCCATATTTCAACAAAAGCCTGGCCCCGGTCCCCTCCACAGCTGCCCGGCCTCACACACAGCTCCGTCTGATTGGATGAAAAACAGATTGGGCCCTCTCCTCTCCAGAGTTCAAGTGGAGCTTTTTTTTCCACAATAAGACCCTTTGTCCGAAGCAAACTAAATGCCATTGCCACTTTGAGAGACGTGCATTTAAAAGGAGAGGAAGAGAGGAGCGAATCGAGAAAGAGAGGGCTGCTAAAAGAACATATTAAAGGTCCCCGATGTTCAGTTTCTGTCACGAAAGGCCGATTGATTTTGAAGGTGAATGTAGTATTTG
Source organism: Taenioides sp. WSHXM2023 (assembly GCA_029959045.1). Lineage (NCBI taxonomy): Eukaryota > Metazoa > Chordata > Actinopteri > Gobiiformes > Gobiidae > Taenioides > Taenioides sp. WSHXM2023. Next base: position 20,742,598 of record CM057087.1, read on the forward strand.
AGAAAACTGCTCTGTTCCACGGTTACCAGAACAGAGAGAAAAGAAAAGCAGCTGAAATGAAACTAAACACAATAGTTGTTAGTTTCGAAGTTCAGTTACACCTTAATTCAGGCGATTTGAGCTCTGCCGTACTCGTGTGGACTTTGCTGAAATACTAGCTAATATTATCACAAGGTAAAACGGCTCTTAACAGATTTAAAGGTGCTTAACTTTTCTGGTAGAGTGTCCACTATCTGCTTGTTTTCATGGAGATGTTATTAAACTTATCTATCTCCATGGAGAGAAGCAGGAGACACAAGGCCAGCTCAAAGGTCAGATCTGTGGAGAGGCAACTTCATCCTGTAATTAAAAAGGGTTGGATTCAAAAGTTTAATGTCATAATTTGGAACATTCATGGCATTGGTGGCTGGGACCTCACAGCTGTGTGACGGGGTTCTATTCCTAAGTAATGACAATGGCGTAGTCAAAAGGATTTATTATTATAGTTATTATTTATTTAATGAATAACATTCCCAAAAAGTTTGAAGAGTGAAGAGTATTTACAAATGACAGCAGAAATATGCTTCATAGGCTGTTACCTTCTCTGTACATGTAAATGGTCAATGTAGACTTAGACTTAAACTTAAACTTAAACAAACTTTATTGATCCACAAGGGAAATTATTTGGATACAGTCGCTCAAACATCACAATATAATATAATAACAGAGAGTAACAAAAATAAATGGTATAGCAAAAAAGAGCAAGACACGTGTCAAATGAGACATGATTATAAAAATAAATGTATATGTACAAGTCAAAATAAAATAGAAAAATAAGTAATAAAATATAAAATAAACTATAAAATCACAGCTATAAACAAGAGACAAGAACGACAGTGCAAATAGTCTGCTGATTGACAGGGCATAAGGTTATCTATTACTTAAGATTAAGTTGATGTACAGTTGTAGGGAGTATTATCTGTTACATAAGGGTGAGTTGTTGTACAGTTGTAGGGAGTATTATAGTATGAATGTAGTCCTGTATCTCTACTGTTGGTCACATTTGGTCGCAATGGTCACATTTTTATACAGCGCTTTTCCACTTTCAATGCACTCAAAGCACTTTACAACAAGGAACCACTCACTCATTCACACACAAGTGTTCGCAGACACTAGGGGCGAGGTGGGTTAAGTGTCTTGCCCGAGGACACAACGACAGCATTCATCTGTGGGAGCTGGAATCACACCGTTCAACCAATGATGTTGAAGGAGAGTGGGCCTCTTATCCACTAAAGCTCCTCCCCCAAGCAATTAGAGCAAGAATACTGGTTTTCTACGCAAAAACCCAGCTTAATAATAGTAACAAAAATATAGAAAAATACACAAAAAATACATAAAAATACAATACTTATACTACAAGACTTGTGCGTACTTAGTTTCGCGACAGTGCTGCGGGCTTTCATGGGGCCACTCCTTCACATCCAGGTTTGACGCCCAGGCTGTCCGGGCCTGTGTTTTTCTTCCTGGTGTGGGGTTTCTCTGGGTCTCTGGTTTCACCCATCAACCCAGAACATGCCCGGTCAGAGGGGCCAAAGGTACCGACTGGCAGCCTTACTTCTGTCAGTCTGCCCCAGGACAGCTGTGGCTTGAAAGGTGCTATAAATCAGATGACTTATTACTATTAAAATCTGGAGATGGGTCCCTGGACGCTGTACTGAGGCCCCACTGCTCCCAGGAGGACCCAGTGGATTGAAGGATGGGTCAGATCTTCTTATGAGGACAATAATGTTTACACTAAATGATAAATAACAGTTACATTGGATATTTTTTACCATTAAATGTTCGTTTAAAGAAAAGGCATTATATTTTCAGTCGTTGCTCTGCCTGGAATGTTCCACAGTGTGACATTAAACAGCTCTACTTTACATTTATTCAATTACAGGTGGTTTTATAGTTCAAAATTACCTAGAAAAACAGACATTCTGACTGTGAGCGGGGTCGCCTCTCCACAGATTTGGCCTGTAACTTGGTCTGTTTTGGTTTCCATGAAGATAGAATGGTTTAATGCCACACTGTGAAATATTCCAGACGGACCCTCCAACAGAAAAGTTAAAGCAAAAGTATCGACATCGTTATCAGAGCACAAAAAGCTGGATCAGTGCATCTCTGTTCCTGACTTGGTGTCCCTGAGAAAGTATCACAAGAAGAAGAAGAACAAGCACACTCCACTCAGACAGATCAGGGAGTCTAACCCACAACCTCCTCGCTGAGAAGAGGAGACTGCAGGATAACTACTCTGAAGAGCCAGGTGCAGACCAGACCGGCTCAGAAAGGTTTGCTGTATCGATGTTATATGGTGTTTGCAGCTGAAGGCCGATAACGTTGTGAGTGGAGGTGAATCACTGGTGTGGATTTAAAGGTGCCACAAAGCCAGGTGTGAAAGAGAGATTGGATCGGTGAGAGCTGTCTGAGTGATAGGGAAGAGTGGGGGTCAGACCGACGGAAAAAAATACCGCCAAAAAGCAAGTCCAAAACAGGAAGCGTGAGAGAAACACAGAAAGACTGGAGATTAGAGCTGTGCTGGACCAGTGTGGGGTTATCGCAACACTTACAGAAAGGGAAAAAAAAGATAGTATTGAAAGAAATATTTTGCATTCTAGACTTTGATGGGTTCAGATGGAAGGCAGGTGGCTGTGTAACTCTACGGGAGATTCACGGTTTTTGTGAATCTCATCATTAAAGGGCCCATATTAGACTATTTTTCTGATCGTCTGTATGTTCTAATGTCGTTTCCTTGTCACAAACACACCTGGAGTTGTGTTTTTTTGTTTCATTCACACATGTTTAACACACAAACCCTGCATATGTACAATGCAGGCTGAGTTTTTCCTCTGAAACTGAAGATGCGGTAATACAGGAAGTGCTCCACTGTGTTTTTAAACTCCACACACCTTCACTAGAATCATTTGGATGATTTCAGTTCAGGAATTGCCGATCTCTACTGAACTAAAGGTAAAAGGAGCTGTTCACTTGAAAACTACAACTAAATGACATCACAAGGTGGAACAGATCATTTTGAGCTTTGGAGATAACAAAGGTTTACTCAAACAAAGTGCACTATGCAACTTTTTTGTCAACTGGACAGAGTTTATTTGTATATTTGTATATTATTTTTAATATTTTATTTTTATTTCAACCAAATAAACTCTGTCCAGTTGACAAATTAAATTTCTCCTTTTGCTATGGATTCTACCTGGACGACTGAGGGATTCTACACATATGCAACTTTTTGGTTGGGGGCCCGTCCCCTTCTTGTTTCTATGGGTTTCTCATTGCTCTGCCTAGAATATTCCACAGTGTGACATTAAACAGCTCCACTTCACATTTATTCAATTACAGGTGGTTTTAGAGCTCAAAAACTGTGAGCGGGGTCGCCTCTCCACAGATCTGACCTGTAACTTGGTCTGGTTTAGTCTCCATGAAGATAGAAAGATTTAAGTGTTTGACAGACCCTCCACCAGAAAAGTTACACAGTGCAGCTTTAAGTGAAGAATCTCGTAATCTTATGTCATTAAAGGGCCCATATTACGCAAAACTGACTCTTGTGAGCTTAAACTCATGTTATAATGTTGTTTCCTCCTCAAAAAAAAACAAAAAACTGGAGAGTTAACACTACATTACACAGGGGAACACTCTATATGTTGCATTTAAAGAAAGACTTGTTTTCAGTCAATTTAAGTGTGCTGAGTTCAAATCTGAAGTTAGTTTTTTTCTGCAAGCTACAGATTTTATGCAATCTTTGATTTTTATTATGATGGAGTGTGTAGCAACCACAGATGTAACAGAAGGCATCAGGCTTGTTTCTACAGTGATGTCTCGATGAGGAAGCCATGTTTGATCTGGAAAAAAGAAGCATGATAAAAATATTAGAATCTATCTATGTATATAATCTCAAAACGCGTAGATTTGGGTTACGTAAGTTCATATTTAGACTATTTCATCTATCTCAAATTGCATGAAAACTAGAGCTTATGGAGAAAAACTAATTTCAGATTTGAAATCAGCGCCTAAAAATCCTTCAGAATCAGTTACAAAATCCAATGCAACAGAAAGTTAAAATTTTAGTGTTCCCCAGTGTTATTATTCGTCTGTCTACATTTCCAAAGCTCAAAACGCTCCGTTCCACCTTGTGATGTCATGAAGCGGTAGTTTCCAAGTGAACACCTCACTTCACCTTTAGTTCAGTACAGATTGTCAGTTCCTGGGTTGAAATCATCCAAATGATGCTATTGAAGGTGTGTGGAGTTTAAAAACACACTGGAGCACTTCCTGTATTACTGTATGACATCACAAGGTGGAACAGGGTGTTTTCCATTTGAGAGAAGAACTCAGCCTAAATACGCAGGCCTGTTTGTGACGAGGAAACGACATTAGAACACAGATCAAGAATTAGCATAACATGAACCCATTAAAAGTCAATATTATACTTATATATCTATGTTTTTACTCCTTTACTACCACATCCTCCTTCGTGAATGCTAACTCGCCGACGCCTCCTGCAGTCTGAATTATGCACAGACGTTATTTATGCGTGTGCTTCTTCTCGAGGCGGAGAAGCTAAACCAAAGAGAAGACAGTGCTCATTTTTCACCGCCATGTTGTCAGGAGGCGAGAGGAGCAGGAGAGGATGTAAGAGCTACATAATGGTACTTGTATTCACTCCAGACAGCGCAGATTTGAAATACACAGGGTTGCCAGATAGAAAATCAATCTGGCAACATCACCAGCTGAATGTAGAGTAGAGCGGAGGAAGGAAACAATGGGCACAAATGGAGATGTATTAGCTTTTATCAGTTATTTATATATATATATATATATTTTTTTTCTGCTTGTGTTTAATTTAACGTGCATATGACAGGTTATATTATGCATCTCAATAGCATATATTTGCATAATTATGTTTAAAGGGCTTATATTACGGTATTTTCTGATCTACTTGTATGTTCTAATGTTTCCTCGTCGCAAACAGACCTGGAGTTGTGTTTTTTGTTTCATTCACACATGTTTAACACACAATTCCTGCGTATTTAGGCTGAGTTCTTATCTCAAACCAAAAACACTCTGTTCCACCTTGTGATGTCATGTTGTTATAGAGGAAGTGCTCCACTGTGTTTTTAAACTCCACACAGCTTCACTAGAATCATTTGGATAATTTCAGCCCTAAAAATGAATACAAAAGGAATAGCTGTTAACTACCACTTCATGACATCACAAGGTGGAACAGAGCGTTTTGAGCTTTGGAGATGTAGACAGGATTATTCAAATATGTGTGAATGAAACAAAACACAACTCGAGGTATGTTTTTGAGGAGGAAACAAAAGTTGCAGTATGTAGCTTTTCATTTGGTGGTCTGTCACCTGCTTGTTTCTATGGAAATGTAATTTCTCTGCCTGGAATGTTCCACAGTGTGATATTAAACAGCTCTACTTTACATTTATTCAATTACAGGTGGTTTTAAAGCTCAAAAATACCTAGAAAAACAGACATTCTGACTGTGAGCGGGGTTGCCTCTCCACAGATCTGACCTGTAACTTGGTCCGGTTTGGTTTCCTTGAAGATAGAAAGGTTTAATGCCATACTGTGAAACATTTCAGACAAAGTTACACAATACACCTTTAATATCATCAATATCATCTTTAGGATTTACAAATTTCACCATTTTCAAAACAGAATTCTCATTTTATTTCAACTCATTTTTCGTTTTTCCAATGCAGCGTGGCGTGGCATGTGCTGTGCTCTTTTCAAACAGGAAGTGTGTGTGTGTCTGTGTGCGTCAGATGTGTGTCTGTCTGTGTGTGCGTCAGATGTGTGTGTGTCTGTGTGTGCGTCAGATATGTGGATAATGAGATTAGAACAGAGCAGAGGGATCCAGGCCTGAGGGGACAGCAACACACAAGACAAGAGCCGTCCATCAGCGCGGGACAGGACTGCGGGACAGGACTCCGGGACAGGAATGTGGGACAGGACTCCGGGACAGGACTGCCGGACAGGACTCCGGGACAGGACTCCGGGACAGGACTGCAGGACAGGACTGCGGGACAGGACTGTGGGACAGGACTGCGGGACAGGACTGCGGGACAGGACTGTGGGACAGGACTACAGACCCCCTCTGTACCACACGCCGTCGCATCAGGCTCATACATGTTTTATCTGGAATGTTTCACAGTATGTTATTAAACTTTCAATCCTCATGGAGAACAAACCAGTCCAGGTTACAGGTCAGATCTGTGGAGAGGCGACCCCGGGCTCATACAGAACATGGAGAGGGAGAGGAATTTTAAAGAATTAAAATAAGCTAAACTATTATTATGCTTTTTTCAGGTATCGAATTGGGACATATGTAGATCATTATTTAAAGCTGCACTGCGCAACTTTTCTGGTGGAGTGTCCTCTACCTGCTTGTCTCCATGGTGATGTTATTGCTTTGACTGTTCCATGGTATGACTTTAAACATCTCCATCTAACATTTATTCATTACGGGTGTTTCTTTCTGTTGCTCAAAAATACAATAATTCCTTCTGTGTATAAGGGCGCCTCTCCACAGATCTGAACTGCAATGTAGCGTAGTGCTGTGACCTACTTGTCTCCCTTGTGACAAACAGGTTTAATTTATACTGTGGAATATTCTAGGCAAAGCAGTAACATTTCCCTGGAGACAAGCAGGACAGGCAGATCCTGTAGTAAATGTTACGTAGTGCACCTTTAAAGAGCTGCTATTTTGCTAAATGATTTGATACGTGTTTGAGTAATCTAGAGATCTCTATTCCAACCCTCCTTAAGGTTACGTCAAGTTTACATAAATATACAAAAGCAGGATACAAAACAACACACTACAACTTCATTAACTGTTTATTGCACTGAAGTGGGCTTGCCCCTCCATAAACCTGACTTCTCCTGCTTGTTTCCATGGAAATATTTTCCCTTTGGCTATAATATTCCACAGTATGGCATGAAAAGTATCTACCTCCATGGAGAATTTTCCAAAATAGAGTCATGCAAGTTACTGCAGTTATGTTTTTTGGCCTTGAGAAAATCATATTACAACTGATCAGAAAACAACGTAATATGACGCCTTTAACGGCCCGTGATCAGAAAATACTTAACTAAGACGAATTCATTTTTTCCTCCCAAAGATGGAGAGATGCCTTCAGGGTAAAGACGCCGCAAACAACTTTATAATGTTTCAGAACTTTCCATAAAACATCAGGAAGAGACAAGCAAAAACTACATGAAGACAGCTTTAACTTTCTACAAAACCGACCCAAAAGTTCAGATCAGCAGTAGTGAAATCAGCCTCTTAAATCCATATTCTCAGTTTAATTTCTCCAACACATTTTATTTACCAAAAACCAAAACTTTACTGTGGAAAATCCAAGTTCACGGCCGAAGCGTGCCCTCCCTGTAGAGAAGATAAAAGCTCGGCCTGTACCTTCACGTGTGTTAGAAAAGTGTGTGGAGGTCTGAGTTCTGTTTGAGAAGAGCATTTCAGGTTCTGCTTGTGTTTGTGGATTTTTTTTAAAGGGCCCGTATTATGGATTTATTTTGGATTTAAGTTATAATGTTATTTCCTCATCACAAACACACCTGGAGCTGTGTGTTTTTTTTTTATTTCATTCACACATTTCAACTCTCTCTGTAGATTTATTCTTAAATGCCCATACCAAACTCATCACTGTATTTTATTTGGAAAACTCAACTGGCTAAAACCAAACAACAGGGGTTAATTTAATTGGATTCAACAAATTTTTTAAATTTATTTACTTTAACTGTCCTCATTATCTACATCAGGGGTGTCCAAACTTTTTTCATCAAGGGCCACATTTCTAAACACAGACGAAGCAGAGGGGCGATCGAGGGCCACAGACTGGTGCTCAGTACAGTGAATAATTGAAATATATGTATGTTTAACACGTTAGAATGAGCGATCAGTCCTTTATTCATGCTAAGATCCACAAAACCACACAAGAAATATTAAATATTCTTATCAAGGTAGAGTGTCAAAAAACTTGCAGTAAAAAGTGCTGCTCAAGGTAATTTGGGCCAATTCAACTGGAAGCCTGAGGGCCAAGAAAAATTTGTCTGAGGGCCGCATTTGGCCCACGGGCCATAGTTTGAGCATGCCTGATCTGCATCAGAACAGTATTTAGTCCCAGTAACATCGTCATATTCACTTAGAAGCACCGACTGTGTCACTTTTTCCTCAAATCTACAAAGACGTTGGACGCAGATCGTTTCAGTAAAAGCCCCTTTACCCACAGCCTTAAGAACTTTAACATCTTTAATTCATTTAAATCATCTTTGTTTTTCATTTCTCAAAACTCCCTGATTATGTTTTTAGTTTGTCTTTTCTTATTTTTATTTTATTTTTCCAGTTTGTTCTATTTTATATGTATGTATATATGTGTATATGTATATGTATATGTATATGTATATATACAGGGAGTGTGTGTGTGCGTGTGCGTGTGCGTGTGTGTGTGTGTGTGTGTGTGTATGTTTTGTAATGTAAACCCACCTTGAAATCGAGATGGCACATCTCAAGGGACATTCCAATAAAATAAAATAAAAATGTTAACACACAAACCCTGCGTATTTAGGAGGTAGGGTTCTTCTCTCAAACTGAAAACACTTTGTCCCACCTTGTGATGTCAATACAGGAAGTGCTCTGCTGTGTTTTTAAACTCCATGCGCGTTCACTAGAATCATTTGGATCATTTCAGCCCTAAAAGTGAATACAAAAGGAATAGCTGTTCACTTGAAAACTACCGCTTCATGACATCACAAGGTGGAACAGAGCGTTTGGAGCTTTGGAGATGTTGACAGACTAATAATAAAGAGTTACTCAAACATGAATGAAACAAAACACAACTCCAGGTCTGTTTTTGAGGCGGGAACAACATTATAACAACTTAAACTTCATTATTGTCTCAGAGGGAAACTGTTGTGCAGCAGTGTTGGACATACACAAACACAAAACAATTCAATAATACACAAACCACAGCTCAACAGTGCAGACATACACAGATCACTCAAGCGGTGTACTTCTATACGGGAAAGGAGTACTATTACTACCACTACCACTACTACTAGAAGAACTCTGCTTAAATATACAGCGTTTGTGTGTTAAAACATGTGAATGAAACAAAAAACACAACTCCAGGTCTGTTTGTGGTGAGCAAAAAACACTAGAACAGATCAGAAAATAGTGTAATATGGGCCCTTTAAGTATAAGTCACAGTAGTGGTGATATAGGAGTTTATGCAGTCACAGTATTCCCCTTTCCTCTGCTAAAAGGATGGATCTTCCTGGAGCGTGCAGGAGGCAGGAGCTAGCAGTGTGACGGATTGGGGCTAACCACGGGGAGCTGGGTGCCTGCGCGCACAACTGAAGTAAATGAGGCTGTAGTCATCAGTGACACGGATCATGATGGGCCCACGGAGGAGGCTCCCACAACACGCCATCTCACAACATCTGCATTTTTATGGAACGAAACGCCACAGCACAGGGAGACAGAACTGGGAGACGTGATTCTATAAGGGACTGAAGGAGGAAGTACTATTACTACTACTACTACTGCTACTACTGCTACTACTACTACTGCTACTGTAATATTAATACTACAAAAAACAAATACAAACAGATCACTCAAACGCCACAGCACAGGGAGACAGAACTGGGAGACGGGATTCTATAAGGGACTGAAGGAGGAAGTACTATCACTACTACTACTACTGCTGCTACTACTACTACTACTACTACTACTACTACTGCTACTGTAATATTAATACTACAAAAAACAAATACAAACAGATCACTCAAACGCCACAGCACAGGGAGACAGAACTGGGAGACGGGATTCTATAAGGGACTGAAGGAGGAAGTACTATTACTACTACTGCTACTACTATTACTACTACTACTACTACTACTACTACTTCCCTTATAGAAGTCCATTTCCTGAGTGATCTGTCTGTATTTGTTTTTGTAGTATTAATATTGCAGTAGCAGTAGTATTAGTATTAGTAGTAGTATTAGTAGTAGTAGTAGTAGCAGCAGTACTCCTTTCCCTTACAGAAGCCTACCATTACTACTACTACTACTGAAATATTAATACTACAAAGACAAACACAGACAGAAGACCCAGGTGATGGGCTTCTATAAGAGCCTGTTGCGTGTCATTTTAAGCGCGTTATAATGTTGTTCTCTGTAGATCTCCAAAGCTCAAGACACTCTGTTCCACCTTGTGATGTCATGAAACAGTAGTAGTTTTCAGGTTAAAGTTTAACTTTTACCTTTTTTCCGGTATAGATGGGTAATTCCAGGGCTGAAGTCATCCATATGATTCTAGTGAAGGTGTGTGGAGTTTAAAAACACAGTGGAGCACTTCCTGTATTACCGCATGACATCACAAGGTGGAACACAGTGTTTTCTGTTTGAGAGAAGTGCTAAATATGTGTGAATGAAACAAAAAAACACAACTCCAGGTCTGTTTGTAATGAGGAAATGACATTAGAACATACCGAAAACAGCGTAATCTGGGCCCTTGAATAAAAGCCACCTACTACTACTACTACTACAGTACTTTACAGATGTATTTCAGAAGAGGTGAGAAGGAGACAAGTTGCAGTGAAGTCGTAGCTTAAACCGGGGCGTATGTTTTTTGGAGCAGATGGTGCAGGATCCATCTTTGGCGTCACGTTGGAGAAGCAGTTAGCCAAACATCGCATCACTACGCACACACGGGTAATTAAGGCGCTCGCGTTAGCCTCAGAACTCAACTTAACTCTGCTACAGGGAGAGATGCATCAGCCGTCTCCGCTCCAGCACAGCACACAAACGAACCTAAAGTTACATCAAATCACAGGCGCAGCTTAGAAAGTTTGGTGTAAAAAAAAAAAAAAAAAAGTGGAAGTGCTCGAGTGAAATTATTTAGCTAAAGTGGAGAAAACAGTGACAGTGTTTGCTGGTAGAACAGAAGGCTACGAATGACCGTATTTACTCTAATTTCTACTGTACTATTAAAAGTACAGTTATGTGGCTAATGTGAGAGCGACAGACATTATTAATCTCAAGGGAAATTAAAGTTTTGTTGTTGACATTTCCACGGCTCTTCTCAGTCCCTCTGTGTGTCAGTCAAAGGTCTCAGGTCATTTTAAGGAGGACTAGGACTGGTCAGGGAGGGTCAGCAGATCTTCTTTTCCTCAGGGCAGTTTGAGGAGAGGAAGAGACAAAAATGACTCTCCTCTGTGTCCTGCAGTGTCACAGCAGCCTCCAGGGGGCGCCAGGTGAACTCAACAGGAAACGCCTCGCTCTCACTCCGCTCTGGTGTTTCAGTCGGTGATGAAATGGTCCATTCCCTCAAAGTATTTCCTCTGGAATGTCTACAGCATATGATGTAAAAAGCCTGTAGCATCTCAAATGTCCATAGTTAGCTCCTTAGCTAGCTTCTTGCACGGTCTCCATGGATACGGGAAAAACAATCAGCTCATTTCACACAATCCAGCACTTCCTTTCTCATGTCCTTTGAGCTGCACATGCTGCACTTCTTAGTTGGTTAAATTCCCATGATATCGTGTTAAAAACTGAGCTCAAATATGAAACGTTTCAAAAACTGCTCAGTGTGTGAGCCAGGTAGCCACAAGAGCAGCCAACCACGCTGTTGCCACGGGAAATATACTGTTGCCAAAATTGTCGGCAACTGAGGTAAAAACTCTACATGAAAAATACTACTCAAAACTTTAACTTCTTGTTTGTTTGTTTTTTAAAGACAATACAGTAACATGTATTTACCTTGATGACATGTTTCAGCTGCAAAAAAGAACCCAAGAAGTTAAAGTACATAAGAAAACAAAATGAACATCTTTGGTTTACTTCTCAAAACTCCCTGCAGTGACCAAATCTCTTTGTCAAAGTCTGATCTCGTCAGATCTCAGAAGCTCATCAGGGCCGGGCCTGGTCAGGACTTGGATGGGAGACGCAGGGAATACCAGGTGCCATAGGGGGTGTCAAGTCTTTAATTAAGGAATGCAGGTCCAACTTGAAAAACCCGGAAACAGACACAAGGCTCAACTCAGCTTCAAGACTTTTATTGAATTTTTCAACTTTTTCTTCAGTAGCAGTAGTAGTAGTAGTAGCAGGTCGAAAACCTTTAAAGTAAACAAATATGTGGAATAATGAAATTACATTTTACATTCATGTCCGTATTTTAATCTATTTGCATTTTAATTAATCTATTTTAACTATGATATTTATTAATATACATTTTACATATTAACTTAATTAGGTAAATTTTTAAATGATGTAACATTTTAACAAATATTTTAACTTTCAATATAACTTATTTTTTCTACAATTTTAAATGGCCATGTATGAACCAAATTTTATATTTTATTATTTTTTAATCATATTTTAATGAATTAACAAATAGCTTTTAATTGCCAAATAATATACATTTTTTTAAATTAGTGCTCCTTTAACTTAGACTTAGTTAATACCCACAATAAATTGGAATATATTTAAACAATCAATTGCCAATTTGATTAAATTATTCATTTCGTTTAATATTTCCAGAACTTAAATTACTATTTCCTGAATTTCTCAATTTCCTGTTAACTTAAATTTGAACATTCCATAAAATAAATCAGCCAATTGCATTTACAATCTAACTAAGGCTTCTCATTACACTATTAATTATACTTAAATTAAACAGAATGTTGACCTGAACAGATTATCATTACACTATTGTGTCTTTAGGGTCTTAACTATATTTAAAACTAACTTTGCAAGTGAATTTACTCACCGGTAGTGTCTCTGTGTTTCCCCTTTGCATTCCTGGGTTTGGTTTGTGTGCCTGCGCACCTGAGCCTAATTAAATGAGTGCAGCAGACACTACCGGCTTACCTGTATTTTTAATGCCATCTACTGGCCAGACTAGGAATAAGATAAGAGGGGAAGGAGAGGAGAGGTGAAGGTTATGAGCAGAGGGGCTGGGCTTCTTGACTTGACACCTCCCACTTGAGCTCCTGGTGGAAACCCAAGGAGGTCACACATCTCAGTCTTCGGTGTCTTGTACAGAGTATTCTTCTGCTGGTATCAGAACAATGAGGCGTCTTACATCTCTCTGCAGGATGGTGGCAGGGATTTTTGTTTTAACTTGCTGCCCCGTGTGTTTCACTGGGACTGGATAGCTTGGGTAGACCTTTATGCTGGCATCTCTGACAATTCCTTTTTTGTCCTTGTTGACTTGCACCACTATGCCCAGTGTGTACTGACCTCGTAGGGCGTTCTGGTCAGCTACCCAAACAACAATGTCACCAACAGCTACATTCCTTTCCTTCGTATGCCATTTGCTCCTTATGAACAAGTTGGGACCCGCCAGCTGGCACCATCTCTTCCAGAACCTTTTAACTTCCGACTGGATGCTTTGGAGCCTTTTAAAGGAATAGCCTTCAAAGTCAAAACTGGCCAAGTTTCCCTTTGGGCTTGCCCGTCCGAGGAGGAGACTGTTAGGGCTGACATAGTTTATACACTCCTCTCTGCTTTGCACTCGAGCGTCTATTGGTCTTTCGTTCACAAGGTTGGCAGCCATGAACAGAAATGTTTGCAATTCACTCCAAGTGAAGATACTGTCACCAGCCAGATTATGCAGGGCTCTTTTGACCAGCTGAACTGCTGCTTCTGCGGCGCCGTTTCGGTGAGGAGAGTTTGCAGGATGGATTTTCCATGACCAGTCTGTTCCATGCTTTGCTGCTTCATTTTTAAGTTCTTGCTTATCCACTCTGTCGAGGTACTCATACAGCTCTGTCAGAGCAGGTTTGGCTCCTACAAAGTTTGATCCTGGATCTGACCAGAGTTTCTTGGGATGACCCCTGAGTGCTGTGAACCTTTGGAAGGCCAGAAGGAAACCTTCAGAGGATTGGTCACTGACAATGTCTGTTTGAATGGCTCTTGATGCCATGCAGCAGAATACAATGCCCCATACTTTAAGTTTAGTTCTTTTCTTCACCTCATCTTTCACCATGAATGGTCCAAATAGATCTACAGTGGTGTATTCGAAAGGCAGGGCTGGAGTTATTCTTTCTGGTGGAAGATCACTCATGATTTGCTGACAAGTCTTTGCCTTGTTTTTCCTGCAGGTTACACAGCTGTCAACAACTTGTTTTGCGAGTCTCCGACCCTTGATAACCCATGCCTTTTTCCTCATTCTGAGGAGAGTTCCTGCAATTCCCTCATGATTTGCACTGTGAGCTTCTCTGGCAAGCAAGGTGGAAAGCCAATGTCTGAATGGTAGGATGGGTACAGCCGTCTGCTCCTCCATAAATGATTGAAATCTTCCTCCACACATTAATAATCCATTGCCATCCTTGTACACAGCCAACCTTTTGAGTGACATGTCTGAAAAAGTCTGTCCTTCTTGTGCTGCTAGAACGAGATCTCTGAGGGCTTCTTGGCGCTCAGCAACAGTGAGTACTGGTGAGTGTTCTTCACCATTGCTCTTATGTTCTCTTTTCTTCAGCCAGGTTTGAGCAGCCCTCCATGTCCAAGCCACAGTATTAACCAGCTTTTGCAAATTGCTGAATTTCTCCAGAGTGACAAGATTCTCGACCCAGCCAATTGGTGCTTTCTTTTTCAGCTCAGTCTTTAGATCTTTTCCCTCCAGATCTACCATTGGCTGTGCATCCTGTTTGGACTGCCCTCTGGTGGTAACAGCGGTGAAAGATTTTCTTTGGAGCTGGTCCACATTCTCCTTTGCTTGAGCTGCAACTTCTTTGGGAGACTTTATTGGCCACTCTTTGATTGGTAGTTTTAGAAAGTCAGGTCCATTTTGCCAGGTGGAACCTTCCTTTAAGTCTCTTGCTGAACTACCTCTGGTGATGAGGTCAGCAATGTTTAGATCACCGGGAATCCACCACCAATTATTTACTGGTGCAGTCTTCTGAATTTCTCCAATCCGGTTAGCAAAGAATGTTTGGTACCCATAGCTGTCTCTTTGAATAGCTCCCAGTACCGTTTGGCTGTCCACTAGATGAAACCACTGCTCCACCTGCATTCTTGACTGCCTCTCAAAATACTTGCGGAGTCGCGCTGCAAAAACTGCTCCACAGACTTCAGCTTTCACAGCTTCACCTTTCTGATCCAGTGGTGTCAGTTTGGCCTTTGCTTCCACAAGCCGGACTTCAGCTCCATGTGTAGTGGTCCATCTCAGGTACAATACAGCACCATATGTCTTGTCACTGCCATCACAAAATGTGATTGCAACTGGTCTGTCTCGCCAATCAGCAGGCGTGATACTCCTGAGGAACCTTATTTGACTCAAGTCTGTATACTCTTCGAAGAGCTTGATGGCCTCCTCTCTTAGTCCCTCTGAGAGAGGCTTGTCCCAGGTTTCTTGAGTCATTCTTCCTCCACCAGTTTCTTGGAAAGCCCTTCTTACAAGGATAGAACCTCTCTGCTTTAGAGGGGTTACCAGGCCAATTGGATCATAGAGTCCGGCTACTTGGCTCAATAGCTCTCTTCTGCTTAGGGGATTAGGTGTTTGATGCCTTATCTCCTCCTTAGTGAGATTTTTGCCAAGCCTCATCTTCTTTCTCTTCTTGGAGAAATTAATTGATGTGAGCATGTAAAGCATGTCCTTATGTGCATCATAGCCAACTCCAAGAGCTTTATTATCCTCGTCTCTCATTTGGTTGGGAAGAATGACAGTTTTGTTCTGAGCAGTACACTCAGTCTGCTGGACCTCTCCTGGTCCTAGCTGCCTCCCACTTTGGCCAGACCACACCCAGGGTTTCAGAAAGAAGCCTCCAGCATTTAGGATCTCTTCAACTCCTCCAGTAATCTTGACCAGACTCTCTAGACTGTTGTGAGAAGTGAGTATGTCGTCCACATAACTGTCTTTCTCTAAGACTCTGCGTTCTTCTGTCATGTGGGTAAACTCTGGCAGCTTAGCAGTTTCTCTCATTGCCAGTTGCGCTATGCACCCTGCTGGTCTGTCCCCGATATTCACTCTGGTAATGGCATACTCCTCAATATCATCTTCCAGACAATCTCTCCAGAGAAATCTATGCAGATGCATTTCACGGTCTTCCAGCCAGACTGAGTTGTACATCTTCTTGATGTCTCCCAAGGCAGCATGTACCCCTTGCCGAAATCTAAGCAGTACGCCTCTGATGGGATTCAGTACATCTGGACCTTTAAGCAGAATATCATTCATGCTTTGACCTTTGAATTTCTGGCTGCTGTTCCACACCAATCTTACAGGAGTTGTTACAGAGTGAGGGTTTGGGGCAATCAAATGACTCACATACCAGACAGGGCCTTTCCAATCAGTTTTAATCTCTTCAGTGAGTTTTATAGCTGCATGTCGTTCCACCATCTCATGTACCTGGGCAGTGTACGCAGCTTTCCACTCTGGCTCTTTGTTCAGCTGTCTTTCCGTTCTTATGAACGTGGATTGCACTGCTTCTTTGTTGTTTGGGAGCAGAGCGGGATCTTGTGTCCATGGATACTTTGCATCCCAGTGTGGACTGTTAACATGAGCATCTCCTTTCACATAGGTAAGTCCTTCTTTAATAACATCCAGTTCCCTCTCTTCGGCCAATGTCATTTCCTTGCCTCCAGGCTGACAATTGCCACATCGACATCCTCCACATTTTGGCTCGCAGGAAGCACCAATGCTCTCCCACCTCCACCATTCAAGGAAGTCCTTTGCTGTACCAGCCGCAACCATGGCATTGGCGATCTTGTGTGGAGGGATACTGTCCAGTTCTGAGTGTTTGATCACCTCTTCATATCTTATTGCTGCAGTTCGCATTGATCGTGCAAAGTGGGTCTTGGAATGATGTGCAGCCACTTCCACATGCTCAAAGAGATCAGGATGAGCACCACCAACTGTTTTACCAAGGGGGCTATCCCATAAAACAAGATCTCCCACTACTTTCTCTCTCTGAGGTGCCAGCCTCCCTTCTCGGTGACTGATTAGGAGCTCAACCTCACTGGGACGCTGCAGATCCTCTACCCGAACATCAGGAAAGAAGGAGTGGAGCTTTTCAGGTTCGACTTCTTTGTGCACCTTGGCAATTTCATCCAAACCATAGCAAACAAGCTCATGTGACCTTTCCACACCCGGTGCCGTCTTAATGCGGACTCTGAGAAGGTACCGTTTTGTCTTGACAGACAGGGTCATCCCACCGACTCCATACAGCACTAAGGTCACTTTCTCACTTCTCAGTCTGAGTCGGTCAGCGGCCTTGTGAGTGATATAATTTGTGTCAGAAGCGAGGTCTATTAGGGTACCAATCTTCTGACCTGCGTTTGCTGTGACCTCCAGTAACATTAAAATCACCGGTAGCTCTTCAAGCCCATTCTGTGCCACTAGCTGAGATGGTGGTGTGTTGCCAATTTGGGCACTTCCATTTGTGAATGCCTTCCTGCACCGCTCCGCCATGTCTGGAGATAACTCCAACAGGAATTGTTCTTGTTCTGTGGTCAGGTTGCTTTTCGTGTCACCTCTTTTCATGTCTCTGCTTTTGTCAGTTTCTCTTTCTCTTGGACAGAGAAGGTAATGGTGATCGTTGGGACCTCCTTTTTTACATTCTTTGTTTCTGCAGATGTACGTGTTCTTGCAATCTCCTTCTGTATGCCAGCCAAGACAGATTCTGCACGCACCAAGCCTTTTCAGCGTGACTTTCTTCTCCGGAACACTCAGCGATTTGAATTTTCTACAGAAGAAAAGCTTGTTGAAATGCCTCCCTTCGCCACATACGCCACATGTTTTATCAAGCTCTTTTTCTGTGGTTTTGGTGGTGGCATACTTCTTTTCTTGTCTCCGTGTAGTATAGTCTGCTTTATCCACAACTCTCAGTTGTTCCAGCCTTTCTAGTACACCCTCTTGTTTTTTCAAGAATGTGAGAAGCATGTCAAAATGGTTGTCCGGTCCCACTCCATTACTTGGTTCTAACATGAAACTGAGCCAGTCACGCTTCACAAAGTCGGGGAGCTTACTCTCAATTGTCTTTATAACAAGTGGATTATTTATTGCGCCAGTATTGTTCAGATCTGACAGATCAGCTAGGGCCTTCTCCACTGACTGAATCAGCTCGATTACTTTGCGTGGTTGGTTGCCTCGCACAGGCGGTATTTTATCAAGGTCTTCAAGGATCTCGATAGCTATTGCAGATTTATTTCCATATCTGTTTTCCAGAACTCTGAACATGTCCTCAGAAGATGAGTAAGTTGATAATCTCAGGTCTTTTACAAGCTTGTCCTCCACACTGTCTAGCAGTTGGATCTTTCTGACTTCAGCTGACCCGGTTGGTTCACCCTGCTTTTGCAGATTTTCCCAGTCCTTTTTCCATCTATGAAATTCTCTTTTGTCTCCATTGAATTTCGGCAGTGAAGTGGGCTTTATCTTGATGATTGGAACTATTGGAGTAGGTATTGCAGGTCCCCCATTATAACCAGTAGCCGCTTCAACAGTCTGCTCTGCAACCCGCCTTGCGGTCACAAACTCTGCCTTCCTTAGCTCAAGTTTAAGTTTCAGAGTCTTTAATGCAGCAATCCTGTCATTTAGAGTCCTCCGCTCCTCTCCAGGAATCCATCTTTCCCAGGCCAGCATTGTATCAGTGGTGTTTTTGAGTCTTTTCTCCAAAATATCCATATGAACACTATAACTTTCAACATTTATGCTGAGAATAGGTAAATCACTTGTCCTTTCCCCAATCTCTTCAGCCTCCAAGACTGATGTTTGAACTTCACTTTTCCCATATTTTGACCACAAGGTTGCTTGCAGTGTGTCTCTTATGAGTTTGAATTTTAATTCAGCTTCTTTGGCTGTTTTTTCAATCTCTTCCTGTTGTTCAACCAATTGTGGGTCTTCCTCTTTTAATTCATCATATAGTATTGCAGCCAGGTAATTGTCATTTGCTTCAAAAAGTTCTGTGAGTCGTTCAGACAATTTATTGAACTCATCCAGTAACTCTTCTTGCACCATACCATCCAAATCTCTTATGACCAAGTTAGCTTGTCTTGTGAAGTGACTTTTTGCAATAGTGCGCTCTTTTTTGAGCTGTTTGATTGACTTGTCTTCAGCCATGTTTCCTCTTGCGTCCTCTTTAGCACTTGGATTGTTAAGCTTTTCACTCTTTCCACTTTGTGCTTGCACGCGCGGTTTTCGACTGTCAAGTCTTTAATTAAGGAATGCAGGTCCAACTTGAAAAACCCGGAAACAGACACAAGGCTCAACTCAGCTTCAAGACTTTTATTGAATTTTTCAACTTTTTCTTCAGTAGCAGTAGTAGTAGTAGTAGCAGGTCGAAAACCTTTAAAGTAAACAAATATGTGGAATAATGAAATTACATTTTACATTCATGTCCGTATTTTAATCTATTTGCATTTTAATTAATCTATTTTAACTATGATATTTATTAATATACATTTTACATATTAACTTAATTAGGTAAATTTTTAAATGATGTAACATTTTAACAAATATTTTAACTTTCAATATAACTTATTTTTTCTACAATTTTAAATGGCCATGTATGAACCAAATTTTATATTTTATTATTTTTTAATCATATTTTAATGAATTAACAAATAGCTTTTAATTGCCAAATAATATACATTTTTTTAAATTAGTGCTCCTTTAACTTAGACTTAGTTAATACCCACAATAAATTGGAATATATTTAAACAATCAATTGCCAATTTGATTAAATTATTCATTTCGTTTAATATTTCCAGAACTTAAATTACTATTTCCTGAATTTCTCAATTTCCTGTTAACTTAAATTTGAACATTCCATAAAATAAATCAGCCAATTGCATTTACAATCTAACTAAGGCTTCTCATTACACTATTAATTATACTTAAATTAAACAGAATGTTGACCTGAACAGATTATCATTACACTATTGTGTCTTTAGGGTCTTAACTATATTTAAAACTAACTTTGCAAGTGAATTTACTCACCGGTAGTGTCTCTGTGTTTCCCCTTTGCATTCCTGGGTTTGGTTTGTGTGCCTGCGCACCTGAGCCTAATTAAATGAGTGCAGCAGACACTACCGGCTTACCTGTATTTTTAATGCCATCTACTGGCCAGACTAGGAATAAGATAAGAGGGGAAGGAGAGGAGAGGTGAAGGTTATGAGCAGAGGGGCTGGGCTTCTTGACTTGACAGGGGGGCGCCAGTGGCAAAAAAAAAATAAAAAAAAATAAAATAAAATTGACTTGTACGGATACATTTATTTATATAATTATGTCTTATTTAACACCTGTCTCTTGCTCTTTTTTGCTACTTATTTATAATTTATTATTACCATTTTTTGCTACTCTCTGTTATTATTTTATATTGTGATGTTTGAGCGACTGTGTCCAAATAATTTCCCTTGTGGATCAATAAAGTTTGTCTCAGTCTTGGGTCAAACACTTCACCCACGTTGCCTCGTATGAAGGTGACGTGTGTGAGGCAAAGGTGCAGATTCTCTCTGAATTTTCTAGTGAAGATCTGCCACAGGTTTTAGCATTTCTCTGCCGTACTGTCTGGGTATTGATTTTTTATTTTATTTATTTCATTTTTGGACAACTCTATTCAGCACAAGCCTTGAATTTGAACATTTTCCAAACTCCTCCTCCTCTTCCTCTTCCTCTTCCTCACACGATTCAGAATTCTGTTCATTTCCTTTTCGGTTTGAACAGAGTCTCTGCATTTGACCTGTGGGTAACACTTACCCCTGATTTACACCAAAGCAGTAAAAGAACGTAAGTGCAGCAGTACGGCAAACGAGCGACACACGAGCAGGTTTGGCTTTCCGTTTTAACCGACCGATTTTAACCGGACAATTTACACCAGCCGAGTCACACGGGCGTCCGACGGGCATCCGACGGGCGTTAGTTTGTGTGGTTTTGTGTGTTAGTTTGAGTGTGTGTTTGCGTGAGCTTGTGTGTGTTTGCGTGTTAGTTTGTGTGTGTTTGCGTGTTAGTTTGTGTGTGTTTGCGTGTTAGTTTAAGTGTGTGTTGTACAGTGTGTATTGTCTTGGCCTTGTGCTGTTGTGAGTCTGGCTCTTATGGACCCTGGGGCCCTGAAGGCGTCTCCGTGGTGCGTTCAGGTCCCCACAGACAGAGCGGAGTTCACAGTTTCTCCGGCACGTGGAGAACAGTGAGATCTCATTTAGAAGAGAGTGTGAGGCATTTACATACACTCTTTACATACACTCTTCTTTGTGCCAGGTTTTTGGTTGTGTGTTTTATTTTATTTTATTATTATTATTATTATTATTATTATTATTATTATTATTATTATTATTATTATTTTATATATATATATTTTTTTTTTCAGCTGGTCTACTGTTTTTTGTTTTTGTTTTTTTTTTTGTGGGTCCATCACCTGCTTGTTTCTTTGAATTTTTCATTGCTCTGGAATGTTCCACAGTGTGACATTAAACAGTTCTACTTTCCATTTATTCAATTACAGCTGGTTTTACAGCTCAAAAATACCTAGAAAAACAAACATTCTGACTGTGAGCGGGGTCGCCTCTCCACAGATCTGACCTGTAACTTGGACTGGTTTGGTCTCCATGAAGATAGAAAGGTTTAATGCCATACTGTGAAACATTCCAGACAAAGCAAAAACATCTCCATGGAGCAAAGCATAATTGACGGACCCTCCATTAGAAAAGTTCCACAGTGCACCTTTACAGCTTAGTTACCATGACTACGTGTGTTTATTTGTCAAACTTTTTAAAAAAATTCAACCATGAAAGTTCCACCTTTTCTCTCCTTTTACAGTGAATGTGTGAATATGAAAAACTGGAACAGAAAGATGTTAAGTAACAGACTGTAATTAAGTTTTATGTAATTATAAAGTCTGTAAAATATTATGAATAGATTGAAAAAAATAATAATAATAAAGATATTTTTGAGTTGAACAAATGCAAGACAGATTTGTTTAATGCAGTACTGTGAACAATTTAAAGTAAAGCGTTCACATCTCCATGGAGACAAGCTCCAAGAGGTTGCGGACACTCTTCAGAAAAGTTACCCCCAATTTACCTCAAAATAGTAACAGCAAACGCGCAGGTTTGGCTTTCCGTTTTAACCGGTCGGACAGTTTACACCAGCCGTGTCACGTCATTACGCTACGCGCCGCTCAAATTAGGCTGGAGTTCTAATTTTGGAGCGTCAGCCGACCGTCTTCAGGGTTTTTAGCAGGGGAAAGACGGTGGTGTCAAAATAAACTTCAGGTGTCCTTTCAAAATACGTTCTCTAAAACCACTACAGTCGCGTAAACACCGGCGTCGCATCAGGAGCTCAGGGAATGACTCGTGATGGACTACGGAAAGTTTACAGTCGTGGAGGATAAATATAAAACACTTTATGGCTTCAGACAGCAACTTTACAAGAACAACTTCTGAAGGAAAAGGCGCGTGGTGCAGAAAACCAAAGTGAAATGGTGAGTAGCTTAAAGGTTGTATAGAGGATTTTCCAAGGAATGAGAAATGTTTGTCCTTTAGAAACGCCTCCTCCACCTCCTCCTGACTCTAGAAATCATGTTTGTTTACAGCCAGGGCTTGTTCAGAATCTCTGAACAAATCACTGTTGAAGTTTCCTGTCCAGAAGTAATTTATCGACCAACGCGTCAGTCTTTAGACCCTTCGTCTGCTTCAGTGCACGGCATCGCTGGAAGGAATCTCAAAGAATCACCTTAGTTTGGCTTCGCTCCTTTTCCCCTTCTCTTCTTCTTTCAGCGACCTCAAAAACGGACTTTCTTTTGCGGCTAACTGGTCGTGGATTCTCGTCTGCCATTGCGACAAACTTTGTGCAAACTGTGAGGAAGCTACAGCTGGAAAAAGCCGCTAAGAACCGCTGCTTTGGTCGAGTAAACGGCGTCTTGCGTCTGTGGAATGCGTGAGAGGCGAATGTAAACCACATAATCCTAGTGCGCCAGAGAGTCAGTGACGCTAAAAACGTAGGGAGTTTGATTGACAACCCAACAGCCAATAGATAACGAGGTAGCGTCATTATCTATTGGCTAATGTTTATCTGGCCCCACCACGTCCGCAGTTGATGGATTTTCATTCTTTTTTTTTTGGTCATCATTGAAAGCATGAATGTTACTAGGCAGGGTAACCTTCACCTGTTCGCACCTACGCTATATTTACAAGGTTCTGTTTGACCCTTTCCACCGCTGTCACATTTGTCTCACAGGAAGACAGCAAAACCCTAAAGATAGGTACCTCTCAACATATAAATACTGGAACTGTAACCATTTGAACACATGCATGTACCGCAGCCTCCTGCTTCCCTTCATCTGATCAGATAAAGCACTTCTTTTACGACTCTACCTGGTCTGAAGTCTCTTAATATTTTCCACCACGATTTCAATCATAATTACAAACCTGCTGCATCTTTATAAGGCTATCACTGACAATTTAAAACAAACAAACAAAAAAAAAAATCCTCCATACAACCTTTAATTAATGCGAGCGCCGCAGATACGGCTCGTTATCACCGAAACACATCGTCTCGCTTGTTGTCAACTTTACTGCTGTGATTTAAAACATAATTCATCCAATCAACGATGAATACATAAGTGACGTGAAAAGGATCTGCTGATGCTCCTGGTATAAATTCTGGTTACACAGAGTACCTTTAACGTGGTACTTTTACTTGCATAACTTTTTACTTCTGTGTTGTACTTCACCCACCAATGGCTGTAACGGATTATAATGAAGTTTTATGTAATTATTAAAACTGTAAAATATTGCGTATAATGGTTTGAAAATGAAAAAATGAACTTACTTACTACTACGTGATTGCTGCTTCTCCCTCCCCCGTCTTTTTAAACTCCTCATATCTCCCACATGAATTCACTCGGGACTCGTATTAAATTAAAAACGTACAAATATATTTTTTACAAAACCATAACATAAACACAGAAGGACGAGAAGGTTAAAAATACCCAGGGGCACCATTAATTCAAGTGGAGTTTTTAAAGCTCGATATTGATCTCTGCAGACGGATTCCACCAAGACGTGATTAGAGCGGCCGAGGTTTTAATCACATTCAGTATTTCAATTTCACGTGTTTGATTTTATGATATGTATTTCTCAGTTTTCTTGTGGCTCTGTAATCCGAGCTACAGCCAGAGCTAAATGAGGAAATGCCCATATAAGGAAACACAAGAAGTCCTTAAAAGAACATCAAATTTATGCTGTGTGTGTGCGTGTGCGTGTGTGTGTGTCTGTGTGTGTGTGTGCGTGTATTGTGCGTCTAATCTAGTCCTTCTAGATCAGGTTTGGTTCTGGTACAGATCTGACTAAAACCTCCCACACACTACACCATTTTTTAGTCTTAAACTTTTATTCTTTACTTTTTAAGTTGTGTTATAATGTTGTTACCTCCTTAAAAACAGACCTGGAGTTTTGTTTTGTTAATTATTCGTCTGTCTACATTTCCAAAGCTCAAAATGCTCTGTTCCACCTCGTGATGTCACAAAGCAGTAGTTATCAATGTAAAAACCGATACCTTTTACCTTTTGTTCAGTAGAGATCGAAAATTCCTGGACTGAAATGATCCAAATGATTCTAATGAAGGTGTGTGGAGTTTAAAAACACAGTGGAGCACTTCCTGTATTACCACATGACGTCACAAAGTGGAAAAGGGTGAAACAGCATAGACATAGATCAGCAAACAGCGTAATCTGGGCCCTTTAAGTGTAATAATAGTTATTTGGAGGTGAATTTATGTTTACAGGTGGCTCTATTGACTTACGATGTTTTTTTTTTAATTCTGAATTAATTGTTCTGAATTAAAATAGTCTTCTTCGAGTTTACACAGAAATAATAATTCTGAATTGAGGTTTACATGGAAAACACGTTAACTCGCATTTATTTAATTCCGCTCAACGTCCGGGGGTCGGGAAGGGTTCTGATTGGACAGGGACACGAACGGATTTACGTCGACAGGAAGAAAACACACACTTCAGCTGCTACCGGCTTTTTGTCATCTTGGTTTGTCGTTACGCCGCAGACACAAACATGATCCAAACTTTTTCCGCAGTTGTTCTGATGATAATGAAGCAGCAGCTGGAGAATTCTATCCTCATGCTTTACGTCTGTCAGCTGAGGAGGAGAAGGGAAGAGTGTCGGAGAAGGAGGAAGAAGACAAACTGAGACAATGGCTGCTCCACCTCAGCCCACTCCCACATCCCGCTCACAAATCCAAAGTGCAGTGGATGAAAGTCCGAAGAGAGGACTGGTGGAGCCGGATCGTCCGGATTGCGTCAGAAGAGCGATCCAATGAGCATGCGCTGAACGACCGGAATTATTTTTAAGAAGAATAAACGTTTACATGATCAAGGAGTAAATTTATTCGGCTTTAAAATCGGAATAAACCACCCACTTAATTTGGAATTAAGTTTAATTCCGAATAATCATTTTCATTAAGAATGATGTGCTTACATGGTACTTTTAAAGCGGAATTCATTTTTATTCAGAATTAAAGCTCTCATGTAAACGTGGCAATTGTCTGATAAAACTGCTGTGTGGGTCTGTGGTTTCCTTCTCGTAAAAATCAAATTAGAGGCGTCCAAACAACATTTTAAACACATGCTAACCTCACATGTATAGACTGTTGGAGATATCGGCTGCGTCTTCAATTCCTTCTCCTTGATTCCTCTCCTTGATCCTCCATTTTTCAGTTTTTTCAGTCAAACGTGTCATATTAAGCGGTGGCCCAAAGAAAACCACGGAAAGAAGGGAAAACAAAACACGAGGGAGTCTTCAGGAGCAGACGACAGAGAAAAGAATCAAACTTTATTGGTCTCAGTGAGGAGTTTAGATCCTTTCTCTTCACTTTGTCTCCTCTGTGGGCGGGACTTCCTCGCCCATTTCCTGCAGAATCGAGGAGAGGATTCAAGGAGAAGGAAGCGAGGAAAGAGAAATGAGTTGCGTCTGTAGATTACATATACATTCATATTCAGCAGGACTTCATATTGTGGTCAGTTTGGCTCGTTGCTCTCAAATCTCCTCCTTTCTCTGCTGCCAAGATTGAAGCTCAGCCCAGGGTTCAGTGCCAGGGGTTTCTGGCAGCGATCGGCGCCACCTACTGTTGTCATCACATTAAGGTTAATCCAGTTTGAGTTCATCTGGGTTTGGACTCAAGTCAGAACGGAATACATTTTAAAAAGTGGATCTGAGCCCTCTCCTAAAGATGTTAACGTCAGGTTTGAACGGTACCCTTACTTATTTTTTTTGTTTGTTTTTTTGTGTGTGTATTTTTTGTAATGATGGGTTAATATGTATTTTATGAGGTGAAATTTGTGATGCTGTGTGTGTGTGTGTGCGT
The DNA here is from genome assembly GCA_029959045.1 of Taenioides sp. WSHXM2023. Classification (NCBI taxonomy): domain Eukaryota; kingdom Metazoa; phylum Chordata; class Actinopteri; order Gobiiformes; family Gobiidae; genus Taenioides; species Taenioides sp. WSHXM2023. The sequence continues at coordinate 20,768,978 of CM057087.1, forward strand.
AAATGCGAGAGTGTGAGTGTAAGTGAGAAGCTGCGTTCAGACATGGAGGTCATGGGGTCCAGTTTACATGCAAAGTCTGTGCGTCTAGGGTTTCCAGCATTTTTGCGATGTCAGCGCGGTGAGAATCTGGAGTCGACGCCGTGCTCCAGAGCGTCGGTGTCAAAAGTTGAAAAAACTTAACTTTTGGCATCGGACACACCGCATCAACCAATCTATTACCCGGAAGAAGAAGAAAGAGAAAACCCCAGAGCCACAAACACCAGAACAAGAAATCTACGCCGTGTCATTAGCGGAATATAAATATATATACGCCGCAACTGCCGATCGCCTCCACTGATGTGTTTTATATAATAACACAAAACAAGGCCCTCGCAGACCACAGCAGACGCCCTGGACATGCATCAAGTATTTTTCTCCCATTCGTTCACGGCGTCCAAGACGCGCGTTATATGCAATGGAGTCCAACGAGAGACGTCCAGCGCGTTTTTTAATGCCACGATCTGAACGCAGCTTAAGAGTGTGTGCATGTGTGTGTGCCAGAGAGTAGACAGTGTGTATTTTTCTTAAATGTTGTATGGAGGAATTTTATTTTTGTTTCAAATTGTCAATGATAGCATTATAGAGATGCAGCAGCCTCTATAATGAAACAAAAAAAAAAAAAAAAAAAAAAAAAGCGTCATGCTGGGGCCAGATAAACATTAGCCAATAGATAACGAGGCTTCCATAAATTACTTCTGGACAGGTAACTTATCACTTATAATTTATCAGTGCTTATCATTTGAAAACATACAGTATAGTTACAATAGCAACAGCGATTCTGAACGAGCACCGGCTGTAAACAAATTATTTTTAGCGACAGGAGGAGGCGTTTCTACTTAGGGAGGGGTTTGGTTTCACACATGCACAACATTTGAAAAAGGAAAAACAGTTGCTGGATTTCTCTTTCCTTGGAAAATCCTCTATACGACCTTTAATGTTGACTAATTGCATTGTATAATTTATTCCTGTAAATCAGGCAGATGGAAACCAGCTGTTTGGCTCTAACATCTCTGTTTTTATGATCTTAATGTCTCTGCACCTCAAAAAAAAATACTAAACTAAAATATTTGGATTATAGAACTTTTCTGGAAGACGGTACGCCAGGATATGCTTGTCTGGGGTCTTTCCAGGTGAAGCAATAATGTCTTCATGGAAACCAGGAGGTTAGTGTATTCTCACCAGAAAGAAGCAGCATACTTATTTTATTATTTTTACTATTTTTAATTCATATATACATTTTTTTATTATGATTTGATTTTTTTTTTTTTTTTTTTTTTTTTTCATTTATTTTTAGTTTTCTGGCGGCGCGTGTACCTGACATTAGAATAGAATAAAGTGCAGAATCTCTGGCCCTCACACATCCAGTGCCAGGGCTCCTCTCGGGCCGGGGGTAAGTACGCCCAGGGGCCAGTGCCAGCAGATTGTTGGCAGCGGTCGGCGCCACCTGCTGTTGTGGTGGTGGCGTTTGTTGGCTTTGGCACTGGGCCCCGGTGTCCCCTCCCCAAGGGCCCCCGCGAGACACCAGGACAGGGGCCAGGAGCAGATCCGAGCCAGGAGCAGATCTGCGGAGTGGAGTGTGACTGCTGCAGACGCCAGCATATGGGGCCAAGATTTACAGGGCTAAAGCGAATTTTGATTTAGTTTTATATTTGGGAATAGTTTTGAGATGTTAATTTGAATATTTGAGTGTGAGGTCTTAAACAAATGTACAAATGCATAAGGACTGGTTAAACTGAAATCGTTTTTATTTGTTTTTTCACATAGTTTTTTTGTTGTTGTTTTTTTTTTTTTTTTTGCCACCATAATACACTAATCTTTTTCTCCATTTTGTAGATTACAACTTTTGTCTATGTTTGAGTTACATGCAAAAATAAATGCATTGTTATTTTAATATTTTGTTTTTAATGTACAAAATAATATTTTATTTATTTATTTATGTATTTAAATAAAGTGCGGTTGGTAGTGAGGTTTAAAGGTCCTATTTTAATATTTTATTTATTATATTTTAATATTTTTTTTTTAATATGTTTTTGTTTTTAATATACAACTTATAAATTGACAAACATAATGGTAGTCATGTTTAAAGGTCCAATTTTTACATTTTATTTATTATATTTTAATATTTATTTATTTTATTTTAATATTTTTTGTTTTTATTTATTTTTTTTTTTTTAAATATACAACTTATCAATTGACAAACATAATGGTAGTCATATTTAAAGGTCCTATATTACACAAAGTGAGCTTAAAGTCATGTTCTTGTCTCATCAAAAACATCCCAGGAGTTTTGTTTTGTTCACACAAGTTTGAGTTTATTAGTCTACATCTCCAAAGCTCAAAATGCTTCGTTCCACCCTGTGATGTCATGTAGTGGTAGTTTTCAAATTAACAGCTACCTATAATCAGAATCTGGCATAAGGTTCCTTTGGAGGTGCATTGTGTAACTTTTCTGGTGGAGGTTCGTCAAATGCTTTTCTTCCTGGAGATGTTATTCCTTTGTCTGGAATGTTTCACAGTACGGCATTAAACCTTTCCATCTTCAAGGAGACCAAACCAGACCAAGTTACAGGTCAGATCTGTGGAAAGCTGACCCCGTTCACAGTCAGAATGCCTTTTTTTAGGTATTTTTGAGCTACAAAACAAGCTGTAATTGAATAAACTTAAGGTAGATCTGTTTAATGTCATACTGTGGAACATTCCAGGCAGAGCAATCACATATCCATGGAAACCCGCAGGTGATGGACCCCCAACAAAAAAGTCGCTCCCACACGACAATTCTCCATAAAAAATACAAAAACATGACACAAAACTGTACACAACATCTTCACAAACCTGATGCGATGTGTGGTAGTTTCATTAACGGGACGCACGCATTCTGATTGTGTTGTGATGACGCTCTGAAGGGGGAGTGATTTAGGAGAGGGAGTAAATGGAACGAAACTTCTAAAACGTGTTAATACGTTGTTTTCGGCGATTATAGCATTTTTAAAACAATAAAAAGTAACAGTGAAAACCCATAGCTACTTTTAAAATACAAATAGTTAATAAGAGAAAAGCTGAAGCAAGTTTATAAGCAAAATTATCAAAAGTATTAATTCAATTTGTAATCCTTAGTTTAGTAAGTTTAGCAGCTCTGAGAAGTTCCTCGTTCTCCACCGTGAACAACAATCGGTTTCCAGACTCTATTTAAACCTGTCTGCGTCGAGCTGCAGCAGAATTCAAAGTGGAGAAAGTAAAACACGGCCAGTTTAAACTCCATAATACTCCTGCTCGCTGCTTATTTAAAAGGTGCACTGTGTAACTTTTTGTATGGGGGTCCGTCACCTGGTTGTTTCTATGGAGATGTCATCGCTCTGCCTGGAATGTTCCCCTGTATGACATTAAACAGATGTGCCTCACGTTTATTCACTTCCAGGTGGTTTTGTAGCTCAAAACTATCAAGAAAAACATGCGTTCTTACTGTGAACGGGGTCGCCTCTCCGCAGATCTGACCTGTAACTTGGTTTCCGTAAAGATAGAAAGGTTGAAAGGTGCATTGTGTAACTTTTCTAGTGGAGGGTTCGTCAAATGCTTTTCTTCATGGAGATGTTATTGCTTTGTCTGGAATGTTTCACAGTATGGTATTTATAACCTTTATATCGTCATGGAGACAAAACCAGACTAAGTTACAGATTAGATCTATGGAGAGGCAACCTAAGTAAGTATTTTTGAGTTATTAAACCACCTGTAATTTAATAAACGTAAGGTAGAGCTGTTTAATGTCACACTGTAGAACATTCCAGGCTGGGCAATAACATCTCCATGGAGAAAAGCATTTAACGGACCCTCCATCAGGAAAGTTACACAATGCACCTTTAAAACACACACACAGACATGCTGAAAGTTCAAAGCTGTCTGCGTCTCGAGCCGCAGCGAAACTCCAAAGTATAGAAAGTGAAACAAGGCCAATTTAAACTCTATAATACAGTCTGCTCAGTGCTTTCTCTCACTCATGGCGAGGCACTTACGGAACGCTAAAGGAAGATGCACGCTCAGAAAAACACTTTTGTCTCTTTTGTTTTGAAGGATGTGGAGTCCAAACGCTCAAGGTGAAATCTGACTGTTTCCAGGACGGAACGCGCTGAAATATTTACGTTTAAACAAAGATGGCGAGGTTATTTCAAGTTTAAGGTGAGATCAGATCAGCTTTTATCCTGAGAAAGAAGAAAGAGCAAGTGTTTGGGTTGAGGATATAGTATGTATTATTTCTAACAGCCTTTGTTAGAACTTAAAAGGCCCACATTACGCTATTTTCTGGTCTGTTGTAACGTTGTTTCCTCATCACAAACACACCTGGAGTTGTGTTTTATTTCATTCACACATTCAACACACAAATCCTGCATATTTAGGCCGAGTTCTTCTCTCAAACATAAAAAAAAAAAAAAAACTCTCCTTGATCCACCTTGTGCTGTTGTGTGGTAATACAGGAGTGAACTAAAGATAAAAGGGAGATGTTGACTTAAAATTACGGCTTCATGACATCACAAGGTGGAACACAGCATTCTGAGTTTTGGAGATAAAGGTAGATTAATAATAAATGGTTACTCAAACGTGCGAATGAAACAAAACGCAACTTTGGGTATGTTTTTGAGGAGGTAACGGCATTAGAACATGGCTTAAACCTCAAAAGTCCGACGATAAAACTATGATACTAAAAACACTCTTTCTCTTTAGAATATAGAATGTGATTTTCAACATTAAATAATAGTAGTTTTTTTTATTTTTGATATATACTACAATGTGTTATTATCTGTGTAATACCTCAGTGGTCCAGATAGGCTCCATAAAAACCCAAGCTATTCAGGAAAGGTTCACTTCCATCCTGTCAATGTCTTTTAGCATCACCACCTGCTCAAATCTATAGTTTATCTAGTTTCAGTACTAGTTTTAGGATAACTACTCTGCCACAGTAACAGAGAGGTCACGCACACTCCACTCAGACTCTAACCCACAACCTTTTTTGTTTTATTTTTCCTCAAATTCTGTCTATCCTTAATTGTCCCTCCTCTCATTATCAAACGCCAGTATAGAATTAAAAGCCTGTCCATGTTAGCGTTAGCACGTGGGCGGAACATCTAGTGTGGGCAGTAAAAAAAAAAAAAAAAAAGAGAGAAGAACGCACTCAGGGAAAGTTCAAAGGTCAACCTGTCCACCGCTAACACGCTGACCCGGAGAACAAGCTAATCCTAACAGCTCCGGGCCACAGCGGAACGTTTATGCAACAACAGCGTGGGCGAAGGTTTAAATTAGGTTCGGACTTCACACTGGTTAGCATGCGGTCATTTAAATATATTCGAGTGTTAGCGAACGAGCTAGCGGTAGAGTTTCTCAAACTGTGGGTCACGGACTACAACTGGGTCACTGGGCAGTTCATGGAAAAGCCAAATCTGGACACATTAAAGGTTTTTGTATTTTTTTTGTATTTTTTAGTTTCAAATTGTCAATGAAAGTTCAAAATAGTGTTATAGAGATGCAGCAGGTTTGTAATTATGATGACCAAAAAAAATAAATAATGAAAATCTATCAACTGCGGACGTGGTGGGGCCAGATAAACATAGAAACGATGCTACCTCGTTTTTATCAGGTTGTCAATCAAACTCTCTACGTTTCTAGCATCACTGACTCTCCGGCGCGATGGGATTACGTGGTTTACGTTCGCCTCTCACACATTCCACAGACGCAAGACGCCGTTAACTCAACCAACGCAGAGGTTCTTAGAGGCTTTTTCCAACTGTAGCTTCCTCGCAGTTTGCACAAAGTTTGTTGCAATGACAGAAAAGAATCCACTACCAGTTAGCTGCAAAAGAAAGTCAGTTTTTGAGGTCGCTGAAAGAAGAAGAGAAGGGGAAAAGGAGCGAAGCCAAACTAAGGTGATTCTTGGAGATTCCTTCCAGTGATGGCGTCACTGAAGCAGACGAAGGGTCTAAAGACTGACGCGTTGGTCGCTAAATTACTTCTGGACAGGAAACTTCAACAGCAATTCTGAACACGCACCGGCTGTAAACAAACATGATTTCCAGAGTCCGGAGGAGGCGTTTCTACTTAAGGAGCTGTGGAGGAGGACAAAAAAAGGACAAACTGTCACTGTATTTCTCTATATCCTCTATAGAACTTTTAATCACGATGTTCCATGATATGGCATTAAACTACTATGCATCTCCATAAAGACAAAAATGTGACACCATCAGGCCACGTTACAGGTCAGATCTGTGGAGAGGGAGCCTATTCACAGTACATATTTGTGAGAAATAAAAACACCTAGAATTATATCAATGGAAAGATAGATGACTTTAATGCCATACTGTGGAACATTTTGGCCAAAGCTACAATATAAGTATATCTCCATGAGACAAATAACTGGCAGACCCTCCACCAGAAAAGTTACACATTGCATCTTTAAAAGGTACGCTACTACTACCAAAACTACTACGACTATTACTACCAGACCTAAGACAGCTACTACTATGACTATGATTACTACTACTACCAAAACTACTACGACTATGACTACTACCAAAACTACTACGACTATTACTACTACTACCAAAACTACTACGACTATTACTACTACTACTATGACTACCAAAACTACTATGACTATGATCACTACTACCAAAACTTAAACTTAGACTTAGACAGACTTAGACAAACTTTATTGATCCACAAGGGAAATTATTTTAAACAGATAGAGTAAATAAAAATAAAATAAAAACTTAAAGTGCAAACAAGAGTAACTTAAAAAGGTAGATGTTTTCAGGAAAAACCTCAGGAGCTACTGTACCCAGCAGCCACTCTCTCAGGCGCTCAGGGTGTGAAAAACTACTACAACTATCACTACTACTACGACAACTACTACTACTACCAAAACTACTACAACTATGACTACTACGACTATGACTACTACTACTACAAAAACTACAACAACTGACTACTACTACTACCAAAACTAGTACCACCACCACTACAAATAACATGATGTCTATATTTTTCCTTCTTGCGTACCCTCTTGTAAAATACATTAATGGTGTTCCTTCTTTCAGATATACAGGGCCTCAGTAAAGTGCATATATTTAAAAAGTGTCCAAAGCAAACGCCTCCAGCCCCGTCCTCAAAAATACATGAACCACAGCCCCAGCCGTCTCCACCGTGTTCTCCACCATACAACACTGTCCAGCCCCCGGCCATTTTACACCTCTGCTCCACTAATGGGACTGGGCCTTCAAAATACTAGTACACAACCAAACTAGAGACTAATTTTTCGCAGGTATCGATACTGAAAAAGTCCCATTCACAGGACAGAAATGAAGCTTTCCTGAAGTTTTAGAACGATCTGGAGCTGAATCAGAACAACTATAAGACCACATGGACTAGTATACGCCCATGGACCTTGTTTAGACCTTGTTTAGACCTGGTTTAGACCTGGTTTAGACCTGGTTTAGACCTGGTTTAGACCTGGACCACTGAGGGATTACACAGATATAAGAACACATGGGAATATATGGAAAGTACTACGATTTTTTTTATGATTATTATTGTGGTGCCCGAATAGTTGAGTCTATTCCTAGTATTGGAATGAAGTTTGAAATTTGAATATTGCAAACACGACAATGAGTTTTCCTGACCAGCCAGTCTCTTCCACATTCTGTTTGAACCCATAAGAGTCTGGAACTGGACCATAGAGCGCGAAAAACCTCCGTCTAAATTTGAGACGGTAATTTGTATCACGTCTCTATATTCTCGTCTTGAAAATTCTCTTTAACATTCAGAACAACGTATACTGTAAACTAAGACAAGTAAAGCCCTAAACGATAAGTCCAACCTGGGGACGTCTGGTAATTTGCAAATTACCGCCCCAAAAGAAAGAGAAAAGAACGCGGCAAGAAAAGAAAGAGATAGAAAAGACGCGTCATTGTAACAACAAACACCGAGATGCAGATTCGCACGGGACTAGTTTTATCACCGGACGTCTGTGTTTGGCGAAATATAGTAGGCAATTTGCGGGGGAATTTTTACTTTACAAATTGCAGACATTCATCATTCACATGGGGTTAAGATCTCAGGCATCCGCCGCAATTATTACAAATCACCAAAGGTCCACAGGTAAAACTAATCCCGCGCGAATAAGGTTTAAGACAATAGTTTGGCGCTTTGATTGTTGATTCTGTAAAAATCCGCACTGTTTCTCTGTCCTTTAAGTTTTTATCCGGTTTTATCCGCTAGCATGTTTGTTTTTGACACAAACGGCACATGCTTCTCTCTGATTGGTTAATCCACCTGTCAATCACTCCCTCTGAAATCAGGGCGACAGGACGCAGCTCCAGATTCACTCATCTTTGTAAAGTTTTGTTAAAGTTTCTGGTTCTGAATTGTCAGGTAGCCAATATGTAGTAGTACTGATATTTAAACTACTATAAATACAGCTGCTACTACTGCACAGTATATAGTGAATTACTTTTACTACAATACTACTATTACTGTACAACTTTAAAGGTGCACCTATGTCTTCAGGAGAATGGCATGTTATTAATTTGCCAGGAATGTTCCACGGAATGGCATTAAACTCCTATATCTCCATGGAGACAAGCAGGCGACACGACCAGGCCAAGCTACAGGTCAGATCTGCGGAGAGGCGACCCCGCTCACAGTAAGAATGCTGCCGTTGTGTCCTTGGGCAAGACACTTCACCGCTTTGAGGGCCTTGAAGATGGAAAATCACTATATCAAATACTACTACAACAAATACTACTACAACTACTACTACAACTACTTCTGCTGCTACTGCTACTACAACTACTACTACAACTACTTCTGCTGCTACTACTACTACTACAACTACTACTACTACAACTACTTCTGCTACTACCACTATTACTACCACTACTCCTACTCCTCCTATTACCACTACTACGACTTTTACTACTACTAGATACAATATTTTCTTAGTGTATTTCCCTTTTCTCGATATCTCAAAGTCAAATGTACTTCATTACCAGCCCCTCTGTGAGAGAACATAGCGGGGCACCAAATCAAAATTTCAAAAATGAAAAATTCACTTCTCCACCATTTGTAAAAAATGCTGCAAAGTCAATCCAGCCCAGCACGACGCCTCATCTTACAAAACAAATATTTGAAATTGCGTTAGAAAATTCCCATTGAAACTTCACGGAGATTTAGATGCGATGCTCACGAATCTTTAAAACACTTTGGGCGAACTTCAAAATGCAAAGTATAAAAATAAAAATGTCCACGAAGAAAGGCTTGCAGACTCAGCATAGAATGAATTATGAATAGTTTTATTAATAATGGATGGTCAATGGAAAGTCCTGGCTCGCTTTGGGCTCGTATTTTACAACTTGGTCACAATACAACATAAATAAAAGACCTCGTAATAATGACAATATTAAACATGCATAGGTGGGGTTTGGAAAGCCCTGGTTCAGTCCTGACTTAGGCTGTGTCCCATTATTGTCTTACCCCTTCCCTTTCCCCTTTATCTACGTCTTTGTCTTGCCCCTCGATACCGAGCTGCGAGGGCTCGGGGTACGAATGTTCCTCTAAGAAATGGGACACCAGTCGATTACCGTTTGCTTCTCTTAAGCAAATTGACTTCACACTGATTTCACCTAAAAAGTGCCATGTCAAGGATTATCGGGTACCTCAGCTCGACAAAAAACTAGCTTGTTTATACATGAAAGTTTGATGAAAACGATAACGTCGGCTAAACAGACATTACTACAATTAAAACCGCAACAACACTTCACTAAAAGTAACGTAGAACATAAGCGTCAGAATTGTAAACCTGCTAAACTGTTAATTGATCATTACAACTGCTAAAAATACTTACATTTATGAGACTCCTTGGCTGGTCGATGTGACGCTCCATCGTGATCCCAACACCTGCCTGAGCTTGTAGGCCGACCCCTACGTTTCAAGTCTGGTCCAGAGCTCACTTCATTTCAAGTGGCCCTAGTCCATGATCAAAATTAGAATCGAGATGCCCCTTGCCCTCACATGAACGCACAAAACCAAGGGGTAGGGGTAAGACGAAGGGGTAAGACAGAGGAATGGGTCGCAGCCTTAGTCCTAGACCGAATCTTGTTTAGTCCTGGTTGAGTCCTGGTTCACATTATTAAAGGGCTTCTGTTCCACTTTGTGATGTCATGTGGTAGAACAGGAAGTGCTCCATTGACATCACAAGAATTATTTGGATGAGTTCAGCCCTCTACTGAACTAATGGCAAAATGGAGCTGTTAACGTGAAAACTACCACTCCATGACATCACAAGGTGGAACAGAGCGTTTTGAGCTTTGGAGATGTAGACAGGCTAATAAAAAAGGTGCATTGTGTAACTTTTCTAGTGAAGGGTTGGTCGAATGCTTTTCTCCGCAGAGATGTTCTTACCTTGTCTGGTATGTTCCACAGTGTGGCATTAAACCTTTCTATCATCATGGAGACCAAACCAGACCAAGTTACAGGTCAGATCTGTGGCGATGAATGCATGTTTGAGCTGTAAAACCGAATGTAATTTAATACATGTAAAGTAGAGCTGTTTAATGTCATACTGTGGAACATTCCAGGCAACGCAATGACATCTCCATAGAAACAACAGATGGACCTCCAAACAAAAAAGTTACATAGTGCACCTTTATAGCTCACAAGAGGATGTTTGTGTAATATAGGACCTATAACACAAACTCAGAACATTGTTTAGTCCTGGATTAAACCTGGATTAAACCTTCATTTTCTTTCTCTTTTCCAGACCTGGTTTAGTCCTGGTTTGGGTTTTATGAATAATGTGAAATTCTACCAGATTTCTGAGAGTTAAATTACATAATGCTGGATATTTTTTAGAATGTGGAGAAGAAGACTGCACTGGGGATTCAGAATATTGAAAACTACTTCTAAGGATGCGCTCACACTAGGACTTTAGAACTGTGCCCAAGCACGGATAGTCCCTAAAGCGCGGTACGTCTGTCCAGTGTGAGCGCGATCGGTACGGCTGGGACTTTGGCCCGGTGAAGGAGGTGGGCCACAGCACGACCCGGTTGCTCACGTACACGCACACACGTGCACGACTTTACTATACGAGCCCTGTCAGGTGTGCTGATGTTAATCATAAGAGGAAAACACAAAATAAAGTTAGCTCCAAAACACACAGTGAATCTCCGCTTACCTTCAGTAAAGGACTGTAGACAGTGATAAAAGTTTTGCAGCCTCTCGTCTCCAGCTGTCCTCACTCCTCCGCGATGTTTTTATCTCCATAAACTCACAGAGGAGCACGTACCGCAGCAGGACTCATATCTGCTTCATTATTCATTATTTCATAGATACAGTATTTCATGCTGCTGGACTTATTCTCTCCACTAAACGATAGCTCTGCTACACGGCATGTAAACAGACGTCGTGTGATGACATCATTGGGCCGTGGCCCGGTTCGGTTGTGCAGGTTTGAGTTCGGGCCGTAGAACCCTATGCAATCGTGCTTGAGCACGGCACGGATCTAAAGTCCTAGTGTGAGCACGCCCTAAGACAGAGACATAGGCTGGATTGTGAAAATTCAGACATTTTTGAGAATTCTTTGTGGAATTTTCTGAAATGTGTCCTGAATTCAACCTGTGCACACCATCACCATCACAGTCTCTCAGGGGGATGGGAGAATAAGAAAAAACATAGTTTTTGTATTTGATTTTTTCATAGCATTTATACAGGAAAAAGACTATATTTACAAGAATTACTGTGATTATAAGTACTGCTTCAATTTATATAATATTCTGACACTGTTCACTTTTCCAATTTAATAATCTCTGTTGTATTTTTTAAGTTTCTATTTGTTGTGTTTTTTTTATCTCCTCCTCTTCTTTCTCTCCTCCGTTCACTCCTCCCACTTTCTCTCTCCTCACTCTGTCTGCTCTCCTCCCTGTCTTCCTCTCTTCCCCCTTTCACCCCCCTCTTTCCTCTGCCTCCATGCCCCCCCTCTCCTCCCCCCCTCCTCCCCCTCTCCTCTCCTCCCTCTCTCCTCTCCTCCTCCCTCTCTCCTCCCCCTCTCTTCTCCTGATCTCCGTGAGTGTCCGGTGGTGAAATATTCATCCTCGACCTGAGGGACACAGGCGTCTCAGCGCGGATCATTCCTCCATAAACGCTCCGTCAATTATTCAGACCTGTGCATGTAATGAGAGAGAGATGAGGGAGGAGAGGACAGAGAGAGAGAGAGAGAGAGGGGGAGAGAAAGATGGTGGGAAAGAGAGGGGGAGAGAACAGAGAGAGAGGAGAGACATGAGCAGGGGAGAGGAGGAGGGGGAGGGGAAGAAAGAGAAGAGAGAGAGGAAGGGGGAAGGGAGGAGAAGGGAGACAGAGAGAGAAATGGGGGGAGAGAAAGGAGAGAGAGGAGGAAGAAAAGAGAGGAGGGAAGGAGAGAGGAGAGAGAGGAGCAGGAAAGAGGAGGGGAAGGGAGAGAAAGAGAGGAGCGAGAGGAGAGGAAGGGGGATAGGGAAGGAGAGAGGAGAGAGAGGAGCAGGAAAGAGGAAGGGAAGGGAGAGAAAGAAAAAGAGAGAGAAGAAAGAGAGGAGAGGAAGGGGGATAGAAGGGAAGGAGGGGAGAGAGGAGCAGGAAAGAGGAGGGGAAAGGAAAGAAAGAGAAAGAAGAGAGCAGAAAGAGAGGAGAGGAAGGGGGGAGAAGGAGGGGAAGAGGAGGAGAAGAGAAGGAGCTCTGAAATAATCATGTGAAGTGATGCAAGTGGACGGAGCTGGACCAGGCGGGGTTCAAAAAGTGAATATCCACCTGTATAAAATCCATATAAAACCACCTGGAATGGAATAAATGTAAAGTAGAGCCATTTATGTCACACTGTGGAACATTCCAGGCAGAGCAATGACCAATATCCATAGAAACAAGCAGGTGACGGACCCCCAACCAAAAAGTTACACCGTGCACCTTTATATTTAGATTTCAGGGCTCCATTTAAACTCCAACACACATTAGCATTAACCTATCCTTAAATAAACCCTACAAATTACCCACAATGCCCTTCTCCATCTCTGCTCCATCCGTTAAAGGACTGACATTAATCACTCCCGTCACATCCACGTGGGCCTTGTTCTCCTTTTATCCACTCAGTCCACGAGAGCCTGATGGAAACAGCTTTAACCTCGGCACTCTGGGAAAAAAAAAAACAAAAAAAAAAACACACACACTTTTTTCACTCTCCGAAAGCAAAAAAAACAACAAAAACGATTCGCATGCATGGACCTCCCGTGTGTGGGTCCAAGTCATTAAAATTGGAATATTTTGGGGAAATTATTTTAATTTTCTCTTTAATTTTGATGTGTGACAGTTACGGAAACAATAAAAAGTCATTTCAAAATATTACCTCAGAGTGGAAATGAAAAAAAAAAAAAAATTAATTGATTATTTGTAGCCGTTTTATTTCTGTCTTTGTGTTTTTGTGGTTTGTAATTTTGCATGATTGTGTATTTTTACTCCTACTTCAGTCATATTTTTATTGAAGTAATAGTAGTAGTAGTAGTAGTAGTAGTAAAGCTTTATGTTGACAATATGAAATTATTTTAACATTTGTGTTTCTTGTGTCTCCAAAATTCCAGATTTTGTGTTTTTTTAAATAATGTTTTTACCTTCAAATTCATCAGATGTTTCTCTTTAAAAGGTTCTTTATTACACAAATTTGACTCTTGTGAGCTTTAAGTCATGTTATAATGTTGTTACTTCATCAAAAACACCCCTGGAGTTGTGTTTTGATACCCCCAATTTACTCCAAGCAGTAAGAGCACACACAGGTTTGGCTTTCCGTTTTAACCGACAGATTTTAACCGGACAATTTACACCAGCCGTGTCATACGCGTGTCCAACAGGTGTATGAAAAAATTAGACTGGAGTTCTAATTTTTCAGCGTCAACGGAGCGTCTCCAGGCTTTTTAGCAGGGGAAAGACAGGAAATAAGCACAACTTCAGATGCCCTTTCAAAATACGTTCTCTTAAAACCACTACAGTCGCGTAAACACCGTGCATCGCATCAGGAGCTCGGGGAATGACTCTTGATGGACTACGGAAAATTTACAGCTGTGGAGAATAAATATAAAACACTTTACGGCATCAGACAGAAACTTTACAAGAACGACTTCTGAAGGAAAAGGCGCATGGTGCAGAAAACCAAAGTGAAATGGTGAGTCACTTAATTAATGCAGCGTCGCAGATACGGCTCATTATCGCTGCAAAACATCGTCTCTTTGTCAACTTTTGTATTGTGATTTAAAACATAATTAATCCAATCAAAGTATTTGTATAACAATGTAAAAGGTTTAGTGTTATACAAACGTGAGAATCCACAGAGGCTGGAGTTTAAATCCACAGAGGCTGGAGTTTAAATCCACAGAGGTCGGAGTCACAGGAGCACCTCTGTTGCCTCTGGTGTAAATTGAAGTTTTTAAAGTCCCTCGTGTGCAGCTCTGCCAACGGTACGTGCAGCTGACGCTCCTGGTGTAAATTCCAGTTTCATTCACACACGTGTTTGAGTAATCTTTTATCATTAGTCTGTCTACATCTCCAAAGCTCAGAATGCTCTGTTCCACCTTGTGATGTCATGAAGCAGTAGTTTTCAACTGAACAGCTCCTTTTACCTTTAGGCCAGTAGAGATTGGACCATAGACTGTATATGTAAATGGACATAGCTAACGCACTAGCCACTGCGTTCCGAATAGGAAGTGAGCATGGGGGTGCGTCCTGCTCCATCGACTCTGGCTCCAGTTGACTTTACATTACATCTGTAACTGCTGCTGTGGGTCTCGTCATTTTGGTCTTAAAATATTTGTAATAAGTCACTCTACATGAGCCTGGTGGGGTTTTTTTCTGCTATTTTGTCCCTTAAAAAAAACCTACTCCTAATACGGACCCTGGCTCCAAATTCGGTCCTGTAACCGCTAGCAACACAAGCTTCAAGTGACTGGAGCCGAACGCTATGGGTGACGTCACACTCCCTTGAGTCCAATTTACGGTCATGTGTCAAATCGTCTATGTTGCCTTGAACCCCCTCCGCAGAGCGTCTGCGTCGACTGGCGTGCACCTCCAAAATTTTCTAACTACACGTCAAACCAATGCAGAAAGCAAGGGAAAGCGACGCAGATAATAAGGGCTGTGATTGGTCCTCTCTACATCCGCTCTACATACATTTCCAGTCTCCGCTTCATTTTGTATACACAAACTCCATTTTAAAATCCTAGCCCCCTAGCGTTGCGGTGGTGAATTGACGCAGATCCATAAATCAAAAATGATGGCGACAAGGCGACGGTGGCAGTGTGCATTGAGTCGACGCAGAACTATAAACCCGCCTTAAGTCCACTTCTTTAAACAGTTTATGGATTGGACAGGACTGAAATCATCCAAATATTTCTAGTGAAGGTTTAGTGAGTTTAAAAACACAGAAGAGCACTTCCTGTATTACCACATGACATCACAAGGTGGAACAATGGTCTGTTTGAGAGAAGAACTCAGGGTTTGTGTGTGAAAATGCATTTTCAGAAAAAGGCCTTTGAGGTTACAGTGTCCCACGTATGGAGCAGATTGATTCAATTAAACATTAAAAGATCTTTAAGTGCAGCAGGTCCCTCTTCCCCTGATTGGAAAACTCTGTCGTAAAGGTGTCCAGAAATTTTCTAGCCTACGCCAATATAAACCCTTCATGTTATTGTATTTTACAGTATTGCTTCTAATGGTCTCTGAGTATCCTGCAGTCAGTAGAAGTAGAAGCGTCGTGACGAGACATAGACAAATGCGGCGAGCGGAGAAACAGCTCCACAAAGCTAATGAAGTTTAATGCGCGCAGACACATGCTAACGAGATGTGTTCCTGTCCCCAATATGTCAAAGGCAGTCGTGTTGCTAGCACCCCAAGCTAACGCGACTGCACTAAAGAATTAAAGCATTAGCTACTGATGCACGCCGTATGATACTAAAGTCCTGGTTTAGTTCTGGGTTAGACCTGTTTAAGGGTGCACTGTGTAACTTTCTGGTTGGGGGTCCGTCTCTGTCACCTTCTTGTTGCTATGGAAATGTCATTGATCTGCTTGGAATGTTCCACAGTATGACATTAAACAGCTCTACTTTACATCGCCTCTCCACAGATCTGAACTGTAACTTGGTCCGGTTTGGTCTCCATGAAGATAGAAAGGTTTAATGCCATACTGCAAAACATTCCAGACAAGCGATAAAATCTCCATGGAGAAAAGCACTTGACAGACCCTCCACCAGAAAAGTTACACAATGCACCTTTAAGTATTGGTGCAGTCCTGGTTTCTATGGCGATGGTTTTCATTTAAAAAATAGATTTTTAAAATAGATTTTCCTCTCTCTTCACCACGTCAGTAATGTCTCAACCTGCAGGAGTCTGAAAAAGTTTAAAGAGGGGGTATTGTTCTGCAGTAAATCGACTTTTTGGAGTTTTGTTCTACCATCAAAAACAGATTTTATTTGTGTTTTTCAGGTTTTAGATGTTGTCCGTGCACAGTGAAGGAACGAAGATTGAGTGGAAATGAAAAATTTATTTGTAATTGATAGGGATGGGACAAGATCTCGTGAGACTGGATTTTTTTCATGTGTTTATATTTGGATTGGACAAAAAAATCTTTTACAGTTCCATAAAGCAGTACTAGAACGGAAATAATACAAGGTGACATGGTGATATAAATGTTATGTTAGTAGTTAATACCCTGTAGAAGTAAAATACATGAAAATCTGTTGTCAATATTTAAAACAGTAAACCAGATAAATATTTGTACATCTTTAAATAAAATTCTGTTTTTACAGTTTGAGACTCACAATGAAAAAAAGTCTTATTGAAATCACAAGGGGCTTTTAGTTTATCTGAATCCTCTGTGAAGGTGAAGCACTTTGGAGAGCTGTGTCCTGATTGGTGGGATTCTTCTTAAAGAGACGGCGCGCACACAGACGCATCAAGGACTTCACTGCAGACGAATGGTTTTCTTTGTGGAGCCGAGTCAAGTGGAGACAAGTGGAATGTGGTGCTGGTTAAAGGAGGAGACTGCCAAATGGTTCTGAGAAGGAACACAAGGCCAAGAGCGCCACCACAACAGCTCTGATCGTCTCATCAGACAGAAACAACCAGATAGTGTTGAAATTCGCACAAAGGAACGCAATCTAACCTGGTTTTGTTCTGTTTTAAAAGGTGCATTGTGTAACTTTTCTGGTCGTGGGTGTGTCAAATGCTTTTCTCCATGTACATGTTTTTCGCACCTTTCTATGATCATGCAGACCAAACCAGGCCAAGATACTGATAAGATCTGTGGAGAGGCGACCCCGCTCACAGTCAGAATGTCTGTTTTTCTAGGTATTTTTGAGCTCTAAAACCACCTGTAATTGAATTAAATGTAAAGTAGAACTGTTTAATGTCACACTGTGGAACATTCAAGGCAGAGCGATGAAGTATCCATAGAAACAAGAAGGTGACAGACCCCCAAACGAATGGTTACATATTGAAGTTCACAGAAAGGAACTCAGTCTAACCTGGTTTTGTTGTTTTAAAGGGCCCCTATTGCGCAAAATTGTCTAATGTGAGCTTTTAGTCATGTTATAATGTTGTTACCTCATTAAAACGTGCCTGGAATTGTGTTTTGTTTCATTCACACATTTGAGTAAGTCTTTATTATCAGTCCGTCTCCATCTCCAAAGCTCAAAATGCTCCGTTCCACCTCGCGATGTCATGAAGCAGCTCCTTTTACCATTAGTTCAGTAGCGATTGGCAGTTCCAGGCTTGAAAAACTTGTGTGAAAGAAACAAAACACAACTCCAGGTATGTTCGCGAT
Organism: Taenioides sp. WSHXM2023; assembly: GCA_029959045.1. Lineage (NCBI taxonomy): Eukaryota > Metazoa > Chordata > Actinopteri > Gobiiformes > Gobiidae > Taenioides > Taenioides sp. WSHXM2023. Next base: position 20,786,883 of record CM057087.1, read on the forward strand.
GAGGAAACAACATTATAAAACAGATTAGAAAAAAGTGCAATATTGGCCCTTGAAAACCAGAGTATACACTAATGACAGTTATTGTTCCATCCCTATTATTTATTTGGCCCTGGCTGTGTAAGAGACCGACCTCGGGCCAACTCTCTTTTATCACACAGTCTGCAGTGAAAGCAAAAGTGCATTAGTATTAAAACATATATTTGTATGAATGGGCCCTGCTGTAACCATCCTCTGATGATGCTAACTACATTCATTTAACGTGAGTGACAGAGGGCGTTTGGGGTGAGTGATGAGCGCTGCATCTGAACAAGAACCACTCCACAACAAAACAGTCTTGGCTGAAAGAACGTTTTGCAAGGATTGGACTTTAAATTTCACGAATATGACCTAACCGTGAACCCAGATATGAGGAAAACATGTTTAGTCCTAATGCTGATTTATTCTTAACTACAAAAATATTGGACACAAGGGCCAACCTGTTTAATATAATCTGGTGTTTTGGTTTCTCAGAAAGCAGAACGAGCCTCACATGACTCTCATTTGGGTTGTCAGTTTCAATGAAATCCAGTGTGTTTAAACCTAAAATGCCTCTCTCTGATCTGAACGGTCTCTACCTAAACCCCAGTACCTGCAGCCAACTGTGAATCAGTGCTAATGCAGCTTCTGCAGCTCAGGGAGAGAATTCTGGAGGTCCTGAGCTTCACGTGAGGCCTATCCATGAACTGACAATGAGAAAACTGTGTATGTGTCCTACATGCATAAACAGACATAGGTAACAGGCAAGCCACCACGTTCCAAATAGGAAGTGAGCATGGGCGCTCCTTCAGCTCCAATTCACTTTGTGTGGCCCCTCTCTCTGTAACTGCTGCTGTCAGACTTTGACTTTCAGATTTTGGTCTTAAAATATTCAGATTAACCCACTCTACATAGCCCCGGTGTTTTTATTTTTCAATTTTGTTTGCAAATCAAGATATGAACATTCGTAACAGACAAATCAGGTGTGTTCTTTTCCCAAAGTCACTCCCGCTAGCGCCCGCTCCCTGATAAACCAGCCGCGTGTGTGAAAAGGGGCGTTAACTTCAACAACCTCACTCCAGATTGGCTTTTTGGTCGCTATTAAACTCGCAGTCGGTTTTCCAAATACTGAACTCAGCTCCAAATTCGCCCTTATAACTGGCAGCCTCGATGAGCTTCATTTGACTGGAGCCAACCGCTATGAGTGACGTCACCTTCCCTTAGTCCACTACTTTATCCACCTTATTACGCCACGCCCACTTTTGTCTCTAAATGCTCCTAAACCAGCTCGGTTTTTTGTGGCGGCACTTCCGGTTCCGGTTAAACAGGAATCCCATTCATGTCAACGGAGAACTTGGGAAACTTTTTGCTTCTTAAATATGACATAAAGTCGGTCAATTTGTGTAAAATGCTCAGTTTTCATGTGACCAACAAGAAATCACTGCACTGGTTCTCTGGGAGGCTTTAAAACAGCTTTATCGTCCATATTGGATTGATTTACTCAATTGTGTATTTGTTCAATTTGTTCAATTGTGATTGTAATACCTTTTCAAAAACCAGTAAGAACACAGGCTACGTACAGTTCCTTTAAATGTTTTTAGGGCAGAATGTCCAGCAAATTATCTACCACTGCCTAAAGAACTTATACTAAGGATAAAGAAAGTGTAACTCCTAAAATATAGACTGAATTTCACCGCCAGACCTTTTCCTTTTTATCGTTGCCTCTTATAAGTCCACTGCTGTAATAAAATCTTTCATATTCCAGACTTCCTTGGGTCCGCATCAATAATGTAGCTCCATTATAAAAACTCACCTGAGGAGTAGAAGGACTGAGGAGGACTGTCTTTTCCAATATTTCCAAAGTCTGCTTGTATTTCTGCGCAGTCTGGCCCGGTGTCCTCTTTGTGTTTAGTTGAAAGTGGTATCGCACATTCAGCTGCTAATGACCTATTTCCACTGTCGAGGAAGCGACGGAAAATCTAGAGCGTGTTTTATGAAAGTTTAGGTCCCAAACTTGAGATTTCTGGGTAATTGCAGCTTTGGAAATAGTTAGCCTTGTGTGGCGTTAGCGAGAGGAACGCTAAGAATACAACTGTGTGGAATTTCCTGCTAAAAGATTCAAAATGCAGATGTTTTGTTGTGTGGGATCGAAATACACACTTCTTCAGTATTTATAAAGCTGTGAGTCAGAGTTCAGATGGACATAGCTAACCTGCTAGCAGCTGTGTTCCAAACAGGAAGCGAGCATGAGAGCGCTTCCGGCTCCATCGACTCAGGCTCCAGTTGACTTTGAAAAATCGTCGTCCCTCTTTCTGTAACTGCTGCTCTAAACTTCGTCATTTTGGTCTTAAAATGTTTGTATTAACCTGCTCTACATGATCCTGGTGTTTTTATTTCACTATTTTGTCTGTAAATAAATTCCTATTCCTAATATGGAACTCAGCTCAAATTCGCTCCTAGAACTGCCAGCCTCGGTGAGCTTCATTTGACTAGGTGACATCACACTCCCTCAGTTCACTTCTTTATACAGTCTAAGGGCCATATGAAAAAAAATACGGCCGCTTACAAAGAAAAAAGAAAGGATAAATGTTACCGCCGCAACCAGTAAGAATACAGAGTCGGGGATGCAGTTGAGGTTATTTATTCAACACAGATGGACGTCAGTAGTTTTTAGGGAGGGAAGTGACCAAAAACAAAACAAAAACAAAAGTGAAAAGGAAACAAAACCAACTAAAGTACAGCAGGGACAATGACCATAACTGTAAACACAAAAATTCAAGATTACAAAAAACAAACAAACACTTAAACAGGTTGGATAAATTTTAATAAACTTAAAAACATTTAAAAGTATAGCCGACCTGTGCATCGTGAGCCTCACACACAACTCCCCCGTCGCACAGCTCAGCTTTTAAAACCACGTGGCCGCCCTACCACACAACAGGTAATTAAAAATGCACATCCTCATTCACATTCGCCACACAAACTATTTAAAAAGCCAACTAATATTCTTGGCCAAACGACCACGCGTGGGTCCAGCAGTCCACCCGGCCTCCCACGGAAACTGACACCTCCCGGGCAAACAGCCAACTTCCCCTTAAATTCTGCCGGTCTGTGGCCCAGCAGCGACACCCCGTGGTACCCCCCGCTACATCAAGAAATCACAAGGAACTGGAAAACAAACATTTCTGCAGAATCAATGAGCAAAGCACCAAACTCGAGACAAATGTCATTGTTTTTTGTAAATCATCGGTGACATCGCATCACTGAAATAAAGAAATCTGATTGGACGATCATGTTTGGTTCTAGCTCAAGACTAGGGCTGGGTATCATTACGAAGTTGCCGATACAATACATACCTCGATACATAGGCCACGATACGTTACAATACATAACTCGATGCCGTGTACTTTTGATTCGATACGCTATATTTCAAATCGGTTTGATGCGGTTCAATAAAATAAAGGCTAAATCGTCGCTGTGATGCTAAAAGTCTTTGCTAAACCATTTTACTCATCAAAACAGTGAAAATGTTGAGTTTCAAGCATAAAACTGTAGCGCTGTAACAAAATAATTGAGTAAAATATACCAAAAAATACTCTTGGCGATATATCGATACAGCAGCCCACGATATCGATACTGTATCATCACATTAAACGATACGATATAGCGATATTTTAATATTTTTGCACACCCCTACTCAAGACACATCGGAGTGGGGATCAGGCTGATATGAGTCTGTATAAAAATAGAGAAAGATGTCATTATCATCAGAATGTTGGAGTTGTAAATGTGTAGTTTGCATGTTCTCCCTGTGTCTGGTGGGGTTTGCTGTAGCGATGGGACGTTTTGGATCCGTTTAAAAAGCTGTTCAAAAGACTGGCTCTTTTACTATTTATTTATGTGACAGAAGCCAATGTGAGAAGTCGTTCTAACAACAAACTTATCACAGAGAGAAACGACCAAGGCTCTTTTTTTTTTTTTTTTTTTTTTTTTTTTTTATGGTTAAGACTGAGAGTTGGGGGGATTGTTTATCCAATGAAATGGTGCGAAATTTTAATTAAACCAAAGCACCACTGGGAAATGGATGGGCCCATGTTACGCTATTTTCTAATGTATGTTATAATGGTGTTACCGCCTCAAAAACATACCTGGAGTTGTGTTTTGTTTTGTTCACACATTTAAATTATATTTAGGCGGAGTTCATCTCTCCAACAGAAATCCCTCTGTTCCACCTTGTGATGTCGTGTTTTTTAAACCCCACGCAACTTCACTAGAACCATCTTGATCATTACTGCCGTGGAACTGACCATTTCTACTGAACTAAAAATAAAAAAAAAGTTGCTCACTTGAAAACTACCGCTTCATGACATCACAAGGTGGAACAGGGCATTTTGAGCTTTGGGGATGTAGACAGACTAATAATAAAGGATTACTCAAACATGTGAATGAAACAAAACACACCTCCAGACTCCAGACTTTTTTTTTTTTTTTTCAATTTATTCAGTGCTTTTCTTTTTTTCCTACACATAAGTCACAGTATATCTGCATGTCTTTTTTTTTTTTTTTTCCACACATAAAATCGATAACAATGCAAAGATGCATTTAAAAAAATAAAATAAAATAAATAAACTAGAAAAGCACTCAGAGAGCGCAGACCTCCGCCAAGCCCCATTTAACGCAATGCTAACGAAATTTTCAAAGTGATCCAGAATCCAGGATTTCTTCTGGATCGTCACCAAAATTTAATCATCTGTTGGATTTACCATTCGGAACATTTCCTGAAAATTTCATCAAGATCCATCCATAACTGTTTGAGTTATCTTGCAAACTAACAAACAAACAAACAAACAAACAAACAGACAAACAGACAGACTCAGGCGAAAACATAACCTCCTTGGCGGAGGTAATAAATACAAAATAAATAAAAAATAAATAAATAAAAAAAAAAAGACAAAGGCAGTCAGGTTCATACTGTACATCTTGTTCAAGAGTACAAGTTTTCAGGATTTCAGTATTCTGCTTTACTAAAGAGAAAACCAATGAGATCCTACTCTAGACTCTTAAATCTCACAAGATTAAATTTTGTGTAATATAAAACCTTTAACCCAAGCACCACTGTGAACTGGACGGGTCAAACACAGAGTACAAAAGTAATTCAGTTTCCATTTATTCAAAATTGTTTTCAAATTGTAATTCTTATGGAAATTCAGATTATTTTTTTGCTTATTTTTTGCTTGGATCATGATTCCAACCAATTCTATACAAGCTGCTAACATCGAAAGCTAAAATATCCGAGCTAGTATCTGTCGTTTCTTTCTTTCTAAATCTCACCGAACTCAAACTTTGCTGCACCATTTCTCCAACTTCTAAACAAGCACGACTGGAACCAAGCTAACGCCAACACCTCACAACGCTTTTCTTCAACCATTGTAAATGTTTCTAGGCGTCGCCATGAATATTTTAGACGCCGGATTTTCCAGGCGACATTTTTCGGATTTTCGTTTATTTGTTTGGGCGTGTTCCCGCTGTTTCGACTGCTGATCACATCATGTTAGCCACACCGCCCCGCTGCTAACTTTGTTTTGGGAGACGGCGCTAGCTAGCATAAATTACATACATGGTTTTAGCTCCCGCTCTTTGCTTTATTGAAATCAAAATCACATGTTTGAGTTTTAACACGATTTTGAGTTTATTTCACAATTTTATTTAATGCTAAAACGGCGCTTGGTGTATTTTTTCAATGTTTCGTTGCTTTTTTCTGATGCGTTTTTGTCATTGCGATGCTTTATAGATTTAAGTTTGTGGTCTCAAGGTTTTTTTTTTTGTTTTGTTTTGTTTTGCTTTTTGTATCAGCAACATTAAAAGTTAGAAAACAGGTCATGGTTCAAATTCTGAACTCAATAAAAGTAGCGCCGTATGCCTGATTCAAAACAATATGAGTACAGCGCAGCATGGCCAATTTTATCTTTCGGAGAAGTGGGCACAATCTGATCTTTAGAAAGTATCTCCCGGAGTTGGTTGGGTTCAGAGTGTGTATATATAAATGGACACAGCTAACCCGCTAGCCGCCGTGTTCCAAATAGGAAGTTTTCATGGGGGCGCTTTGTTTCCAGCTGACTTTACTTTGAAAAATTGTCTTCCCCTCTCTCTGTAACTGCTCCAGTGAGGCTCGTCATTTTCATTTTGCTCTTAAAATGTTTGTATTAACCCGCGCTACATGATCCTGGTGTTTTTGTTTTGCCATTTTGTCCGTAAATAACTTCCTTTTCCTGATATGGACCTGGTTCCAAATTCGCTTCTATAAATGCGAGCCTCGTGAGCTCCTTTAGTCCACGTCTTTATACAGTCTATGGTTAGGTTTTTTTTTTTTTGGTTTTTTTTTGGTACACACACAGACACACACTCACACAGACACTTGCAATCCCATTTAAGAGGAACAAAAGCCTTTTATTGTCTCGTCACCCCTTCAGACTTTGACGTATGGACTCCCTATCCAGTCCCGTCAAAATGTCTAATGTCTTTTACTGTTTGTACTGTCTTTAATATTACAATATATAAAAAAAAAAAAAAAAAAAATGAAAAAAACATTCAGAGAGAAACTGAAACTGCAGCTGAAAGTCAAAAAGAAACATCTGTGGCACTCTGCATGTCGTGAAAAAAAAGTCCTTTATTAGAACATCATGGACAGACCTGATTTACCAGATGTCCCAAATGATTTTTTATGCCACCAGTAATTGCCACGAAATGCGGTTCTGCCAAAAAAACAATAAAAATCTGGACTACACTGTGAACTAAACCAAAACCTGGACCAGTACTCCTACCTGCTTGTTTCCATGGAGATGTTCTTTGCTGAAAATGTCCCACAGCACCACATCAGGTAAGGTATACGTTGTTAATCCCTTTGGAGGGAAATTTGGCCTCTGCATTTCACCCGTCGTTCAACCAATGCTACTGCCACACAGCGCCCCATCTCCAGATCTTGGGTAGGACTAGGATCTTGGGCTGCTGTATCGATATATCGCCAAGAATATTTTTTGGTATAGTTTACTAAATCATTTTGTTACAGCGTACCAGTTTAGTTGCTTGTTTAGTGGAAGGAAACTGACATTTTCACTGTTTTGATGATTAAAATGGACGTGTTTCATATTCACTTTGCACAAGAAGTGGTTTAACAAAGACTTGCAGTATCACAGCCTTTATTTTTTATTGAACCGTATCGAATCGAAAGTGTATCGTATTGCGAACTATGAATCGAGCTATGAATCGTATTGGCAATCTTAATGATACCCAGCCCTAGTCAGGATCTTCTAGCTCAGGGGTCTCCAACCTTTTTCTTCCGATGAGCTACTTTTTACAAAACAAAAATGCCAAAAAAAAAAAAAAAAAAAAAAAAGGGGAATATAAGCCACAGAAAGTCTTAGATGGGGCACAGTTTGGTGCTTATAAAACATAAACCATTATCCATGTATCAGTGCACAATGTTAAGCGCCCAAATGATAAATTTACAATGCTAATGAATCAAATTTGAGTTATTCAGCACAACATTATAATCAGAAACGCTGCTTGGAAGGAGGTGGAGAGTTACTGGTTGTTCCCGAGCAGGTTGGTGCCCCCTGTTGGTTGGAGGATTACCCTGTGTGCATGTTTTGGGTTAAACTTATCCATCTTGCATTTTTTTCAGTTACAAATGTCTTTAAAGGGTCCATATTATGCAATTTTCTGTTTCCTAATCACAAAACCTGCATATTTAGGCTGAGTTCTCTCAAACAGAAAGCACCATTTTAACTTGTGATGTCACTGTGTTTTTAAAGTCCACCTTCAATAGAATAATTTGGATGATTTCAGCCTTGGAACTGTCGATCTCTACTGAACTGAAGGTAAAAAGGTAGCTGTTAACATGAAATCTGCCACTTCATGACATCACAAGGTGGAACAGAACATTTTAAGCTTTGGAGATGTAGAAAGACGAATAATAAAGAGTTACTCAAACATGCATGAACGAAACAAAACAACTCCAGGTTTGTTTTCGAAGATGTAACAGCATTATAACAAGAATCCATTTTGTGCAGTATAGGACCTTTAATGCCACGTGAGGAACATTTTCGACAGAGCTGGAGACGATCAGATCATAAATGTCCCACAGTGCAGCCTTAAACATGGTTAAAATATCTCAAAAGCTCTGTCGTGCACAGTACGGGCAGGCCTTTCCTGATATAGATATTCCTTTCAGACTCAGACCTTGAAATGAAAAGTTTGCAAAGCACTGATGTTGTATTTTCGCCTCGCTCCCAGCCGAGTTCAGAGCTCCACAATCTGGATTCCGCTTTTTCAATAAACCCACTGTACTCCAGCGCGGGGCCCTTCAGCTGTGAGCGGGAGACATTTGATTAGCCATAAATGCGGCGTCCGTCCTCGTCTTAACTGTAAGAAACTCGCTGCGTCGTCGCGAAGGGGTCACGGCTCTTTTTTCTCAAATCTTTAATTGGTATTTCTGACGCTCCGTAGAGACTGCACGAGCGGCTCTCTCCTGTCAAGATGTTTAAACCAGGAACAGCTTATAATAGACTTCCAAAGAGCTACTCGGAGCCGCCACGGAAACGCTGAGTAATGTGTCGTGTTAGCTAGCATAGCACAGGTTATGTATAAGCCTATTGTTATTTACGTTAGCGTCGACAAATGAGGAAATGCCTTAAAAGGAAATGCCATATTCCTCATCACAAACAGACCTGGAGTTGTTTTGTTTTATTTCATTCACACACGTTTAACGCACAAATCCTGCATTTTTTTTCTTCTCTCAAACAGAAAACACTTTGTTCCACCTTGTGATGTCATGTGGTAATAGAGGACGTGCACCATTGTGTTTTTAAACTCCATACACCTTGAAAACTACCACTTCATGACATCACAAGGTGGAACAGAGCATTTTGAGTTTTGGAGATGTAGACAGACTAATAATAAAGGATTATTCAAACATGTGTAAATGAAACAAAACACACTGTCCTCCTCTGTACCATATACTCACTGTCCTCCTCTGTCCCTCCTCTGTACCATATACTCATCGGTCACGACTCCTTTTTCTCAAATCTTGAATTGTATTTCTGACTCTTCGTGGTGGCTGCTCGGGCGGCTCTCTCCTGTCAACACGTTTAAACCAGGAACAGTTTATAATAGCTACTACTCTGAGTCGCCGCGGAAACGCTGAGTACGGGGTATTCTGTGACGTTTAGGTAAATAAGCATTAAGCAAAAGTGACAGGAAGGAAAAAGCAGGTTTCTGAAGTTTTTCCATTAACGTTTCATGTTAGCTAGCGTGTAGCCGGTTAAAGAGGGAGTATTACACTTCTGTGGGGTATTAACTGCTAACACATAATATTTAGATCAACATCTTACCTTTAATTGTTTTGAAAATGCTATATTTGCCTAAAACATGTAGTAAATTACAGTTTCTCGCTCCCCCTCACTTTACTCCACGCACTAAGTCACTCCCCCTTCAGAGCGCTATCACAACACAATCAGCGTACGTCCCACTGAAACTACCGCACATCTCATCAGGTTTGTGAAGATGTTGTGTACAGTTTTGTGTCATGTTTTTGTATATTTATGGAGAATTGTCGTGTGGGAGCGTGGGTGACGTAGGCCCGTGGGCGGAGCCTCGTACAGAATCTTACAGTTAACGATAAAGAGGGTTTAAATAGGGCCCAGGAGAGATCGCTAGATTACTCAAAGATGCATGGATGACTCCCTCTTCAGACATGGTTTTGATGAGGGAACAACATTACAACAAAGTAGATTTAAATGTCCTGCCTGACACGAAATTGACTCTTGTGAGCTTTAAGTCATGTTATAATGTTGTTTCCTCCTCAAAAAAACAGACCTGGAGTTGTGTTTTGTTTGATTCACACATGTTTGAAAGCTCAAAATCCTCTGTTCCACCTTGTGATGTCATGAAGTGGTAGTTTAGATTAGTTAACAGCTCCTTTCACCTTCTGTTCAGTAGAGATTAGTAATTCTAGAAAATGGAGTTTAAAAACACAGTGGAGCACTTCCTGTATTACCACATGACATCACAAGGTGGAACAGAGTGTTTTCTTTCTGTTTGAGAGAAGAACTCAGCCTAAATCTGCAGGTTTGTGAATCAAACAAAACACAACTCCAGGTCTGTTTGGAGGAAGGAGAAAATATTTTCTAAAATATGCAGTGTCGCTCTGTACCATAGATTCATTTTATACATTTAGATTCAATTAAAGTTGACATTCTAAACCCAACATGGCTGCCAACACCTCTGGCATTTCTCCAGCTTCTTCCTTCACTCTCTCTCTCCTTCTCTCTGTGCCTCTCTGTCTCCCTTCCTCTCTTTACCCCCCTTCCACCCCTCTTCTATCCTCTCTCTCTCTCTCTTTTCCTCCCTCTCTCTTCCCCCCTTCTCCCTCCCTCTTCCTCTCTCCCTGTCTCTCGCTCTCTGTGTCCTTGCCTCCCTCTCCCCCTCTCTCCTGCTTTAACCTCTTTTGTTTGGTCTTTCTCTCGCTCTCTGCCCTCTCTCTCTCTCCCTTACTCTTTCTCTCTCTCTGTGTCATCTTCCCTCTCTCTTTCTCTCTCTCTCTCTCTCTCTTTAACCTCTTTCGTTTGGCCTCTCTCCTTCGCTCTCTCTCCCTCCCTCTCTCCTTCTCTCTCTTTAACCTCTTTCGTTTGGCCTCTCTCTCCCTCCCTCTCTCCTTCAACCTCTTTTGTTTGGCCCCTCTCTCCCTCTCCCTCCCTCTCTCCTTCTCTTTCTCTCTTTAACCTTTTCATTTGGCCTCTCTCTCTCTCCCTTTCTCCTTCTCTCTTTAACCTCTTTCGTTTGGCCTCTCTCCCTCCTTCTCTCTCTCTCTTTAACCTTTTCATTTGGCCTCTCTCTCTCCCTTTCTCCTTCTCTCTTTAACCTCTTTCGTTTGGCCCAATCAAACGCTGAATAATTTCCCATGGAGCGATCACGGTTCAAACAAACAGAACTTTATTAGCTCTCCTCAGGGAAACAACAGGCAGCAGGCGCTTCACTGACAACGCGAGGAGGTCAAAGGTGAGAGCGGGGCCGGGTTCGGGGCCAGGTCGAGGCGGAGTAACGCGCTGTTTGAGAGTCCGAGGCAGGAGCCGGAGGTGGCTACGTGATGGAGAAAACGAAAGGTTCATCAAACAGAGGAAATAAGAAAGAGGGAGAAAAAAAACAATGGATGAATCTGGATTTACTGTTGGAGAAGAGGAACCGCACAGAGAGGTGTTATGATTAAGAAAAATAAAACAAAATAAATTAATAGAACAATAGAGCAGAGGTCTTCAACAGTGGGGTCGCGAAATCTTTGGTTAATTAGACTTTTTTTTGTAATATTTCTTCATTTTTGAACGACAAGGATGAAGTGGTTTTCAGTGGGTTCTGTCTGTTCGCTCCTTCATCACGTCTGTGTCTCTCTTCATTCCCTCGTCTCTCGCTCCCTGTCAAACTGCAAACACGTCGGCCTGGATTTTATCGTTTCTTCTTGGCGACATGTGAAGAGTTCCGTTACAGCTTCACTTTTACGCACAGCGGAACTTAAGCTCCGCACGTACGACCGCGAATCGGGAAGAGGTGAGGCAACTTCATTCCCCGGGTGCATTAACCAGGATCCACCCTCTGCAGCCGACCTCCTCTATACCCATGGATCAACTGGGAGAGGAGGAGGAGCGACCGGGAGAGGAGGGAGAGCGAGAGGAGAGGAGGAGGAGGGAACAGGAGAGGAGGAGCGACCAGGAGAGGAGGAGGAGGACCGAACCAGAGAGGAGGAGGAGCGAACAAAAGAGTTGCTCCACAGATCTGACCTTCTCACAGTCAAAGTCCAGCTTAAACTTCAGGCCTGAGCTTTGGTCAGACTCAGATTTATTTCTGTCATGGAACGAGTTGAGGCTTAAACTGGAGATGGAGTGAGTTTCAGCTCAGGATTTCAGGATAAGCTTGGATTTGTTGAGCGACTTCGATGGAACGCCCCCTAGTGTTGAACGTACAATAACAGCGTCGCTACAGTCTGTTTATACACGACACCAGGTCCAGTTTAATTTAAAACACAATTGTATGTCATATTTATAGTCAGGGCCCCTGCTCCAGCTCTACATCAGTTTGGGGGTCCCTGGCCTGAAAAACGTTGAAGACCCCTGCAGTAGAGACAGTAGCTCTGTTGGTAGAGCATTTGTCCACTGATCTGAAGGTTGGTGGTGCAATTCCAGCTTTCACAGATGAACGCTGTTGGTGTATCCTTGGGCAAGACACTTAACCCCCCTCACATTAATATTCTACCATATTAAACCGTATACCATTACATTATATTATACTATATACCATTATACCATGTTATACCACCATAATCGTCATTTCTCCGGTTTCCCCCATCAACCCAAAAAACATGCACATAGGTAAAATCCTCCAGCTAAGGCAGTCCAGACCAAGACTAGCAACAAGATCACGGAGTTGGGCCCCCGGGAGCCTCATGTGCTGCCCAGGTAACATAAGAAGAAACAAGCAGGTGACGGACCCTCCACCAGAAAAGTTACACAGTGCACCTTTAAGAAACAAAAATTTTCTGTTCCAAAAGCAAAAAAAAAAAAAAAGAATCGAGTTTAAAAGAGTGAAGAGGTGAACAGTGCGAAGAATCACCTGTGAAACCAGATTAGAACTAAAGACACTAAAGGAACGTCATGGTTTAGACGGAGAGAGAGAAAGAGAAAGAGAGAGAAAGAGAGAGATGGAGGGAGGGCACAGAGCGTTTACTGAACCAAAGGAAACAGAGCTGACGTCACTCGGTGTTGGGAGACGATAAATCGGAGCCACGAATCCTGAAGCAATAGTTTTACGTTTAATCTTTTCACTTTTATTGGTTAAAGAAGCTCGAGAGCGTTTTGTAACATGCTTCATCATTTGCACTTTTCTACAGGACCAAACCTAACTTCTCTCTTTCTTTTTCCTCTTTTTCCTCTCTCACTCCCTCTATCCTCTTTCTCTCACCTTCCTCTTTTTCTCTCTCCCTCTGCTTTTTTCTCTCGCTCTTCTTTTTCATCTTTATCTCTCTCTCTCACCTTTTTTCTCTTTCTCTGCTTTTTCTCTTATTTTTTTCTCTCTCACGCCCTCTTTTCTCTTTCTCTTTACTCTGCTCCTCTCTTCACTCTTCTCTGCTCTTCTCCTCACTCCTCTCCTCTGGTCTTCTCCTCTCCTCTTTTTTCCTCCTCTGCTCCTCTCCTCACTCTTCTCCTCTGCTCTTCTGCTCACTCCTCTCCTCTGCTCCACTGCTTTTCTCCTCTCCTCTTTTTTCCTCCTCTGCTCCTCTCCTCGTTCCTCTCCTCACTCTTCTCCTCTGTTCTTCTGCTCACTCCTCTCCTCTGCTCCACTGCTTTTCTCCTCTCCTCTTTTTTCCTCCTTTGCTCCTCTCCTCTCCTCCTCTCACCACTCTTCTCCTCTGCTAATCTCTTCTTCTCTCTGCTCTTCTTCTCCTCCTCCTCCCCTCACATTTCACACCCGACAACTTTATTTCCTCGAGAGGCTCCACATCTCGTCTTGAGAGAAAGAAGAAAAGAACGAGAGCATCTGTCACTCACTGTGGAGAGCGAAGGAACACACGGGGTCTGCACCTGGACCACCGTCTCCACAAAGAGGTCCTGATGTCCACTCTTCTGATAACAGCAATGCATTGTGGTCCATAATGTCCAACAGTGTCCACTACTTTTAAAGGTGAATAGTGTGAACGACTTTTTCTCCTACTGGACATAAACAAACCTCTACAAAATGGAGTGACTAACAGTGACCGCCCACCTCGAGTCTGGGAGAAAATAATTAAAAGTTTGAAAGCTCAGGTTTAATCAGCTCTGGGTTAAGACATAAATCTGTTTCTGAAACTTTGTAAATCGTAAAATTATTAAAGCATTTCAACAAATCTGCTTTTTGGACTGAAAACAACCGGCAACATCTTTAAACTTTTAATATTTGAAGTTTTTGAAAAGGTCTATGGGAAAATTTAATGGAAAATTTACTTCTGGAATCAGAGCGGACCTGGAAGCGTCTGAACCTCAGTGGTGGACCTCCTGATGACGACGATCTTCAGTTCTAATCTTTGTCCCTGCGCCAATCCAAGACGACATCTACCACAACTAGAGACTTTATAGGTTAGGTTCGGTCGCTTTATTCGTACCCGTAGGTAAATTTGTTTTGCAAATTTGATAAACCAAAGATGTTCATTTTGTCTTCTTATGTACTTTAACTTCTTGGGTTCTTTTTAAAGGCAATACAGTGACGGGTATTTACCTTGTGGACATGTTTTGGCTGCTGCATCTTCAGAACTGTCACACCAAAAGGAATGTGAAAAGGAAACATCAGGGAGCCTCACCAGAACACAAAAAAAACAAAGCATTGCAGGAAAACCTAAAATCCGCCATATCAGACCAGTGTAAAAGAAATAACCACATTATGGATTGGGACGGGGCTCGGGTCATTGCATCAGAAAACAACAAGTTCAAACTCTGGATCAGGGAGGACAGCATTAACCATGATGACGGAGCGTTCCTCCTGTCACACACCTGGACACCCTCCTCCAGAGAGCACCAGGCGACGGGAGGCGTGGTCAGTCTGAGCGACCTGCCAGGTCCATCAGGCTGACCACACCTACAGGAAGTAACAGCAGCTGACCACGCCCACAGGAAGTAATAACAGCTGACCACGCCCACAGGAAGTAACAGCAGCTGACCACGCCCACAGGAAGTAACAACAGCTGATATACGACACGTCACCACTAACACCGGGGACAGTTCTGAAGATGCAGCAGCCGAAACATGTCAACAAGGTAAATAGACGGTACTGTATTGTCTTTAAAAAAGAACCCAAGAAGTTAAAGCAGATTTGAGAGGCTGGTCCCACATTTCATTCATCCACACTGTACACAATAAACACATATAAAAACACAATTACAAATAAAGTATTACAGAGCTCCAGTGCAGAATGGATTTGTTCCATAAATAATTAATTCATTCATCCCACTTGGCTAGAAATTACAATAAATATAAAATATATTTAAAAAAAACAACACAATTTTCCAAGACAAGGTACTAACATCCATTGATAAATAGATTACAGTTTATTCCTTAGTAGGATAGCAGCTGGAACGAAGGTCCTTTTAAAACGATTCGTTCTAGATGTTGGGACTAAAAGCCTCAGATCAAAGTGAAGCAGCTGAAACTCTGAGTTTAGAAGATGCTGCACGTCTTTTAGAGTCCTCTTGGACATCCGCTGTGACATTGACATTGTTCTGAGTACAGCGAGTCCAGGCTGCTCTGAGGATGGACAATCACCTTACTCGCGCCATTATTGATCCTGAGGGAAGTTCTAGTTTTGCTTCAACATTTCCACTGCTCTTCTCAGTCCCTCTGTGTCTCAATCAAGGTCTCAGGTCAGTTTCACAAGAGGACTGGTCAGGGAGGGTCAGCAGATCCTGTGTCAGGGCAGTTTGAGGAGAGGAAGAGACAAAAGTGTCCCTCCTCTGTGTCCTGCAGCATCACAGCAGCCTCCAGGGGGCGCCAGGTGAACACAACAGGAAAGGCCTCACTCTTACTCCGCTCTGGTGTTTCAGTTGGGGATGAAATGATCCATTCCCTCAAAGTATTTCTTCTGGAAGGTCTTCTACCACATTTGCTGCTACATATGGTGTAAAAAGCCTGTAGCATCTCAAAGGTCCTTAGCTAGCCTCTTTCATGGTCTCCATGGATACGGAAAAAACAAACTCAAGCTCAGTTCACAAAATCCAACAGTCTCTTTCTTGTGTCCTTTGAACTGCACATGCCGCACTTCTTAGTTGGTTAAAACCCCATGACATGACGTTAAAAACTGAGCTCAAACAACACAAAATGTTTCAAGAACTGCTCAGTGTGTGAGCCCAGCAGCCACAAGAGCAACCAACCACTTTTTTGGCGTTACGATACCCAATTTCTCCCACAATGACAAACCTTTGACTGCAAACCGCACCATTTCACACCACACACACCAGATTTAAGGCCGTAGTTCCTCCAAAAGTTCTTGCCAAAGTTGTCCTCCTCCTGCTTCTTCTGAACTGGACCAGATGAAGATGTTTATGTATGACGGGGCATCCATCTTGTGTGGAGCTATTCTCTGGCAGGCGGTCACAAAGGCCTGGTGGACATACATATTAACACATGGGAGGCCTCTGTTCCTCTGCCATGGGCCCCACCTGAGGGCCTGTACGTTGGCCCCAAGAGTCCAAAAAACAATCAGCTCGGATGGACAGACGCTTGGGACCGCTCCAGAAACACAAGAGAAAGAGGTGAAACTTGGACCGGCTACAAAGAAATGACAAAGTAAAGTCTTCTACTCAGAAATGGGACAATTTAAAAACGAAAATAAGGCCGACAAAGAATGTTGAAAGTGGAATTCCATCGGTTAAATTATGGAAATACAAAATGTGCTTGAAATAGTTGTGTTAATTTGTTTATTTGACTTTTAAAGATTTGCAAAAACAGAAAAAAAAGATGAAAAAGAAGATTGTAATTTAAAATGTTCAAAATATTAAGACATTACTTCTTGCACAAATTCACTTTCATTTTTAGTTTCTAACGGAACTAAAAATGAAACAAGTTTCTCAACTAAAACTGATTAAAAAACAGAAACTGATTAAATTAAATAAATAAAATACAGACTTTTCTCTATTTTTTTGCAAAGAAAGTGTAACTGTATTTATCTCTTTTTCTCTTCCCCTTCTCCCTCCTCATTTTCTCTCTTCTCTTTTCTCCCTCCCCTTTTTTCTCTCTCCCGCTTCTTTCAGTCTCTCCCTCTCTCCTCTTTTTCTATTTCTTCTCTTCTTCTCTTTCTCCACTTTTTCTCTCTCTCCTCTTTTCTGTCTTCTCTTTTCTCTCTCTCCTCTTTTGCTCTTTCTCCACTTTTCTCTCCCTCCTCTTCTTCTCTTTCTCCTCGTTTCTCTCTGCTCCTCTTCTCTCTCTCTTTTTCTGTCTCTCCTCTTTTTCTCTCTCTCTGCCTCGTCTTTTTCTCTCTCTCACTCTTTGATTCTTGCGCAAATTCACTTTCACTTTTAATTCATCATAAAACAAAAAACAAAACAAAAACCTAAACTATGATGAAATGATAAAATACAGGCTTTTTTTAAAATATTATTTTTGCAAACAAAGTGCAACTGTATTTATTTATTTATTTAGGAATAATTTTAATAGGAACATTAAGCTCCATTTATCTCCACTCGTCCTAATTAAGACAATAAAACAATACAACTAGTCAAATCAAATAACACCAAAAAACATACAAATTAACATAAAAAATTATAAAATATATTATTTGTGGAAATTCTTTTAAATGTAATTATTTTCTAAATGAAATAATGTATAGGACAGTGTGTTAATATATATTAGTAGCAGGTTTCTATGCACACAAAACTAGTTTTTGTATTATTAGCTATTTTTTTTTAGCTATAAAATGGAAAAACAGGCTTTATTCATGCTTACTGGAAGACATGTGGAAATATGACGACTTCCGGTGTTTTTTTTTTTTTTTTTTTTTTTTTTTTTTTTTTTTTATTAAGTTAAACAAATTATAATATCCGAATTAATAGGCAATTAATAAAAAGAAAAAAGAAAGAATACAATGACATCTAGATGAAGAAAACCGGTGTCATTTTCTCAGTTTTCCCAGATTTTGTCGGAGTTACTCTTCCTCATGTTTCCAAACATTTTCCAGAGGATGTTTTGAGAGTCTTAAAATCAGATTTGCAAATAGAACAAAATGTTGTGTTTTATTTCAAATAAGAAAAACACAAGTATTTTCCCACTTGAAATGAGGAGACAAAAACTCCTGCACTTGAAATTTAAAAGTACTATTCACAGCAAATCTTGTTTTAAATATAGGGAATAAAGTACTTTTTTAACATACTACCTTAAAAGTGCATTTTGTAAATTATATACTAGTTTAAGTAGTATTTATAAGTTATACATTGGGAAAAACAAAAAAAAAAATCTGGTAGAAGGTCCGCTACCTGCTTGTCTCCATGGAAATGTTATTGCTTTATCTAGAATGTTCCACGATATGACATTAAACATTTCCATCTAGCATTTATTCATTACTGGTGTTTTTTTTTTTTTTTTTCTTTTTTTGCTAAAAAATACAACAATTCCTTCTGTGAATGGGGCGCCTCTCCACAGAGCTAAACTGTAATGTAGCATAGTGCTGTGACCTGCTCGTCTCCCTTATGATAGATAGACTGAATCTACACTGTGGAACATTCTAGACAACGCAATAACATTTCCATGGAGACAAGCAGGTAACAGACCTTCTACCAGAATTCTTTCTTTATTTATTTATTTATTTTTTCCAGTGTATAACTTATAAATACTACTTAAACTATAGTATATAACATTAAAGTAATATTTGATTCCATAAAAATAAAATACATTTGTTATAAAGCAATTTTAAAAAGTTCAGATTTTCCGTTGATAAAAGCATTCCCCTCGGACACTTTTGGGACGGATCCAACAGAGGGAGGAGGAGCGGCGGGTCGGAACAGCTGCAGACAGATTCTACACAGATACAGGCCCGGCGAGGATTTCAAATGTACACAAGGATTTTTTATTTATTTATTTATTAACGGTGCCATATATATATATATATAATTGGAGATTTTTATTTAGTTTAGTTCCTTTATTTTCATAAATTTTTATTTATGTAGTAATTTAGTTTTAATACATTTATTGCTTTTTTGTGTAGTTTTGTGTTTGTACTGAGAATGGAGAGAGGAGTGGGGTGTGGGAGGTTTTTTTTTTTTTTTTTTCTGTTAATAATGCATTGCTTTAGTTAGGTTGTGAATTACATTTCCTTTTTGGAATTGTATGTTTAATACTAATAATAATAGTAATAGTAATAATAATATTCATGCACATAATGAAAAAAAAACTCAAATAAGTGTAAATTTATAAGTGTAAATGAAAAGGAAAAACAAACAAAAAATTTTTGTAAACTAAAATATGATTTGTTGATGTTTTGTTGTTTACTCGCAAATATATTTATTTTATAACAGTAAATTTCTACGAGTAAATATCCAAGTGTAAATGGAAAACAAAACATATATATATTGCAAACATTGTGTAGGAAAAAACATTAAAAATCATATTAAAATCTTATATGAAAATACACAACTGAACTGCATAACTACACCACAACAAACACACTTCTTCTTCTTCTTCTTCTTTCTTTCCTTTCCCCAGAGACACTGCTCCCTACACTCAGTCCCTATATTTACATTGTCTTTACTCTTCTCCCGTTGTGATGTCTCTCTGTCTATACTAAGCAGCTCCTCCTGTTAGAACATCTCCGCGCTCCCTGGAGACTTCGGCTCAAACGAGACCGCACGCAGTCACTGACAAAACCTCCTGTGCCGTCTCTTTTCAACGTGCGTTTATACAAAAAATAAATAAATAAAAACAGATAAAATAAAGGAAACAAAGAAAAGCCTGTCCTGCCCCACAGAGGAGGCGTGTGAGGGTCTACAGGGACGTGTTATGGAAATGTGTTTAAGAGTTCTACCACGTTCTACTCCTGTTTTTGTCTCATCAAAATCCTACCTGGAGTTGTGTTTTGTTTCATTCACAAACAGAAGTAGAGTTTGAGTTGTGTATTCTCCGGCGTTGAGTCTATTTTGTTGTTTTAAAGGTCTGAAATTACACAAAATTGACTCTTGTGAGCTTCAAGTCATGTTCTAATGTTGTTACCGCCTTAAAAACACACCTGGAGTTGTGTTTTGTTTCATTCACACACACCTACACCCAGACCGAGTCCCGGTTTAGATCTGGCCCAGACCTAGTCCTGGTTTAGTTCTTGCGTCTTTGAACATTTGAGTCAAACCAATGTTACGCTCCATTAGCCTGGGTCCATATATTGACCAAACCAGATCCTCACTGTGCTATTAGGACTCTCTTCAGTTCTGCTTTAGTCCTGGTTTAGTCCTTCTGATCCTGGCTTGGTTCAGGTACAGTAAAGAATATTGGAATGTTTTCAGTTTGCGAGAAGCTTGAATCTGCAGGGTTTGTGTGTTAAAAACGTGTGAATGAAACAAAACACAACTCCAGGTCTGTTTGTGATGAGAAAACGACATTAAACAGATCAGAAAATAGCAGAATATGAGCCCTTTAAGAAGCTCTAAGCATCTCATCTGCTCTTATGAATAAAAAAAATAGATATAAAATAAACATTTGTGTGTGTGTGTGTGTTTTTTTTGTGTTTTTTTTTGTTTTTGTTTTTTTGGTTCATCACAGATCGTTTCCATTTTACGTTGTTATTAAAACTTACACACGACCAGTCAATCGAAGCACCAAACTTATCTCAGGTAAAAAAGTTCTACGTTTTGTTTTTAGCGCCTGTGTTTGGACCATCTCAGGTTTGGACGGACAGTTTTCACGTTCTGGTTCCGGTTCTAGACCCTTTCGGATCCTGCCTGGTTACTCCCCCTTCAGAGCGTTATCACAACACAATCTGTGTGCGTCCCACTAATGAAACTACCGCACATCGCATCAGGTTTGTGAAATTGTGTGCAGTTTTGTGCCATGTTTTTGTATATTTATGGAGAATTGTCACGTGGGAGCGTGGGTGACGTCAGCTTGTGGGCGGAGCCTTGTACAGAATCTCACAGCTAACGATAAAAAGGGTTTAAATAGGGCCCAGGAGAGATCTCTATATGACTCAAACATAATTGGATGACATCTAAAACCTCTTCAGGCATATTTTTGATGAGAGAACGTTATAACATCATATAGAACTCATCAAAAAGTTGATTTTGCAGAATATCCCCTCATTAAAGGCACGCTGTGTAACTTTTCTGGTAGAGGATCCACCGTCTGCCATTTTCCATGCCGATGTTATTGCCTTGCCTTGAATGTTCCACAGTATGGCGTTAGACTTACTGTATGTATCTTGGATTCATACAATTACGGGTTTATGCTCAAAAATACACTGAAAAACCTGAGCCTCTCCACAGATCTAACCTGTAACTCTGCCTGTTTAACACTATGCTGGGTAACTTTCGAGGCAAAGAAATAACATCTCTATGGAGACAGAGACGGGACCCTGCTGGAAGCCATTATTTTTCTTTTTCTCGTCGAGTTCTTAGTGTATTTTGGTCACACATATGGTCTCATTTTTACACAACGCTTGAATGTGTTTGTTATTCTGTAAAGCACTTTTGAATAACTTTGTGTACGACTTGTGTGATAATAAACTTGCCTTTTCTAGAATCGCACCGCCAACCCGTGGGTCAACGGATCTGATCGCTCAACCGGTGACGTTTATGATGAGAGCGGGACTCGAACTGCCAACGAATCAGTGGACAAACGCTCTATGGACTGAGCTCCTTCCCTCTGCTCGTCTCTTCTCTCCTCGCTGTCTGACTTGTCCAAACACTGCAATACGCTAAACCCCTCGGCAAGCTCATCTCCATAAGCATGTCATAACGTGTGTGCACAGATCGAGCGTGGTGATGGATGGAGCCGTCCCACTCTTGCCGTCCTCATTGATCCAGTGTCCAGTCTGATCAGTACACCCATCCCCTCCCCCTATTGTGCGTCTAGTGTTCATATAAACACAATATATGGCTACAAATAAATACTGCGATAAATTACAATATCTAAACTACTTTTTTACACTGTCGCAAAGCAGGAGAATCCCACTAAACTCATTTTGAAATGTACAGTGTCATTAAAGAGCCCGTATGACTCCACTGTGTGTTATAATGTTGTTTTCTCATCACAAACACACTGTACCTCGAGTTGTGTTTTTGTTTGTTTTTGTTTCATTCTCACACATTTAACACACAAAATCCAGCTGTATATTTAGGCTGAGTTCTTCTCTCAAGCTGAAAACCCTCAATTAGCCTAATGTGGTTTTTTTAAATAACAGGAAGTTGAATCCCATGAACAGGACACACAACCACACAACACAACCACTTATAGACCAGTCTATATTTTAAAAAGATAAAACTGCAGTAATTTGCATGAAAAGGAAAGCCTGAATGCACAAGGGCGCACATTTCTTTGAATAAACACAACATAAGCATGATCTGGGTTTTGATAAAAGAGTGCTTATTAAAATATCAGCTTTTTGTGTGTTTAATATGGTAAAATTCCATAGCGATTAACGTGAACATGGAAAGTCACAAACCTCACCTGTCAGGGGCGGTCTGTAGAGGTCTGGGTGAAAATGACGTTGAAATTGTTCCCCAGTTTCTTGTATGAGCGTGTAGTGGAAATATACATTTAAAGCAGGTCTATTCTGCAAAATCAACTTTTTAAAGCTTTAACTGTGTTGTTGCTTTTAAAGTTATTGTGTCAGTATCACAAATTAATTTCAGTATTATCATTTATCGACAATACATCGCACTTCAAAATGTGTTATCGTGACAGGCCTATGTCCTGTATCGTACGAGTAAAGTTCAGGTTTTCAAAATGATCTTTTGAACACTTCTCAAAGCGACTCGTTTTACTGTAGACACGAAACAACTGACGCGATCGCGCTCACAACTTTACAACCTGTGGTCCGCAGACGTATCCCGCTGGAGTCTTTACTATCGGAGATTTAAAATCTTATAAGATTCTCCACGGGTCTGTGGTGTGCGCTTTTTGTTGCACATTTAAAAATCGTTTAAGACCGAAAAATCCTGTAGTGTGTGACGGTCTTAAGATGCAAGAATTAAACCAGGACTAGGTCTAGATCAGATCTAAACCTGGACTAGGTCTGGATCAGAACTAAACCTGGACTAGGTCTGGATCAGAACTAAACCAGGACTAGGTCTGGATCAGATCTCTCTTTGTTGTGAAGTGAAGCGTGTCGTATGAAATGGTTTGATCAATAAATAGATTTAAGTTAATGAACCGTAACACTGCCCAATTTAATGGAGCAACATCACTGCTTTAGCTAACTAAGATAACTAACTAAATGCATAAATAAATGTTTTTTTGACAATGAAAAATGGGGTCTGAAATGTTACGCAGTGGAGCTTTAAGCAATTAATCAAAATAAATGACAAACTAATGACATTTTACACCATAACATTGCGTTAAAGAAGACCAACTGTGCTTATGTCCGCTTTAGAGTTATAATCTATGACATATGTAGATTATTGTGCTGTAATTTGGATATTTTAACTCACAATATTCATCTAAAACGACTTAATAAAAGAAACAGGTCCGAAACTGGTGCTGACGTCGCTGTAAACGTCACTACAACAAAACGCCGCATCCTGTGGACACCTCCTATGGAAAATTGACTCTTTTTTTTCATTATTTGTACCAAAATTGCTTTACGATGCTGCTGAATCGTACTCGTGTCACAGATTAAGAAAATAAAACTGGAGAAAGGAGTAAGTATAGTGAAAATAAGTGATGCATGCACGAATCGCACCAAGTAACAGGGTTAGACACTCTGAAAAGTCAATTTTGCCGAATCGGACTGCTTTGCTGTCTGTTACATTTGAATATAAAAATGAATCTTGCACTTTTACCTTGAATATTATAAATAATTTAACAGAAACAGGCCTTTATAATTTTCTTATTTACTTGTGTGTGACCGATCGATGGGAATTGTCATGTCCATTAGGAAACCGCAGCCGACTGAATACAGAATAGACTGCTCTCTGTTTATTAAATGTGGATCAATGCACATTTCATTTGAGCATTTTGTTATAATTATTCTCATATTACAGTTATTTAAGGCAGATTTCCCATGAGGCATTGCTCCATGATTGGGGTTAACCCTTCCACAGCTGCTGCGCTCATGTACTCTGCATGTTAACATAGTGGGAGTGACACTTTGAAACATCTGATTTAATGATTATTTATTTTTGTTGTTGTATTTATTCATTTATATTTATGGATTTCAGTAAACATTGACAACGTGAAAAGAAAGAAACGCGTTCATTTCACCAAATAACAAATTTGTTGGTGGTAGTGAACACTTTCAGCAACTTTTAATCCTGGTTTAGTTACCTTTTCTAAGTAAAATCATAAACTAAATGGAAATAGCTAACCTGCTAGCCGCTATTGCAAATAAGTGAGCTCTGGCGTCAGTTCACTTTATATTGAAAAACTGTGGCCCCTCTCTGTGTAACTGCTGCTGCCAGGCTCGTCATTTTGGTCATTTTGGTCATTTTGGTTTATTTTAACTCGCTCTACATGATCCTGGTGTTTTTATTTTGTTATCTTGTCCGTAAATCAATATATGAACATTAATATCAGACAAATCGGGCACCTTCTTTCCCAGAGGTCACTCCCGCTGGCGTTAGCAACAGGTTTGATTGACAGCGTTGCTAAGTGCCCGCCCCCCGGCTAAACCAGCGGTGCAGGGTTGAAGGGGCGTTACCTTCAATAGCCTCACTCTAGATTGGCTCTTTGGTTGATATGATACTTGCAGCTGGAATTCCAAATATGAAACTTGGCTCCAAAATTCTGTAACTCTGTAACTGCTAGCCTCAACAAGCTTCATTTGACTGGAGCTGAACGCGATGGGTGACGTCGCACTCCCTTAGTTCACGTCTTTATACAGTCTGTGATTCAAATCCAGCCTTAGACCTGGTTGTCTCCTCTAGTCTAGTTTGGTTCTGGTCAGGTCTGCGTGTATTTGAGCTAATGTTTTTGTTCAAACACTGAAGAAGGTTCTGGGTTCGATCTGTGCAGAGTTTGCATGTTCTCCTTGTGGTCTGGGTGAGCATCTAACTGTCATCTCAGCAGCATTGAATGATGGGTCAAATGCAGAGGACACATTTCCCTGTTCATATTTGAATCCAGGCGTGTGGAGAAGGGCTGGATAAACAGAACCTAAAATATCCATCCATCCATTTTCTTCTGCGGGTGCAACAGTCTAAGCAGGGACTCCCAGACATAGTCCCTCCAGCGGCCTGGGTGGAGAGGTCCTGCCTTAAGTGGAGGAGTTCAAGTATCTTTGGGTCTTGTTCACAAGTGAGGGGAGGATGAGATTGACAGGCGGATCGGTGCAGCGTTGGCAGTGATGTGGTCGCTGTATCGGACTGTTGTGGTGAAGAGGGAGCTGAGCCGAAAGGCAAAGCTCTCGATTTCCTGGACAGGAACGTAGATTGATATAGTCCAGAGTAATTTATTTCAATGCTATAATAGTTATTATCAAAAACACATGGAGGGGGGCACATTAAAAAAGTTTAACCGTCATGTTTATTTAAGTTCATTTCAAATCCATCCATAAACTTCATCTCACTAGTTTAGTTCGGATAGTGGTTTAATTGTAGATCCTGTGTTCACTAAATCTGGATCAGATCAGAACTAAACAAGGACTAGAACAGGACCAACCCAAGCCCACATCATGACTACAACAGCCTCAATTTAGGACCAAATGAGTCCTGGTCAAATCCTTCCTCAGACCTGGTTGTGTTCTTCAGTCTAGTCCAGGTTTGGTCATAGCAGTAGATCTGTCTAATTTAGTCCAGGTTAAAGGTACACTATGCAACTTTTTGGTTAAGGGTCCATCACCTGCTTGTTTCTATGGAGATGTCATTGCCCTGCCTGGAATGTTCCACAGTGTGACATTAAACAGTTCTAGTTTGCTTTTCTTCAATTACAAGTGGTTTTATTGCTCAAAAATACCTAGAAAAACAGACATTCTGACTGTGAGCGGGGTCGCCTCTCCACAGATCTGACGTGTAACTTCGTCTGGTTTGGTCTCCATGAAGTTAGAAAGGTTTAATTCCATACTGTGAAACATTCCAGACAAAGCAATAACATGTCCACGAAGAAAAGCACTTGACAGACCCTCTAACAGAAAAGTTACACAATGCATCTTAAAAGCTTTAGTCCTGTCATTTCTTTTAGACCTGTTTGATCTTGTTTAGCTCATTATTCATGCAGATTCTTCTACTTCTGAACTGTTAACTTCACTTCACACCAAATCAGTAAACAGACACAAACAAAGCTGTAGATGACGCCTCAGTTGAAAAGCCAAAGGAGATCTTGGGGGAAATTGTATTTACTCCACCATAGCTTCGTTAGAGGTGTGATGCGTGCACTAATTTTGGAACGGGATACTAAGATTGTGATGATGTTCTAGGCGCAATAGAAGCTGTCTCACCAGATGGTGCGTTTCGACGCCAAAGCAACAATTAACGGTAAAAACGCCGTACTGTATCTCGCCGTGATCCTGCGCCGCCATCCCCGTTCTATTTCCAGATGCGGAGTTTACACCTTACTCCTTCGAACGCAGTCACTTCAACAAGGAAACTACTGTGACAAACGAAAATGCAACTAGCAAGAATCAAACCGACATGAGGTATTGGAGGTGTCTTATTCATTATAGTGTATTTTTCCATCAATTAAGTGCGTAGGTTTTCACAGTTCTCGACTTTCTACTTAATCTGGTGGGATAATATCTATTTTGAATGTTTTTATATTGTGTTGGTTTTATTGGAATGCACTTTGGTCAACTTGAGTGTTGCAAACGGCTCTATAAATAATGTTTGATTGACTGATTTATTGTAACTATAAGCAATAGTTTTACATCAAGAAGCAATTTACAAAGAAAAGTCGAAATTTTTGTTGAAAATTACAGAAAGTGGAAAGTTAGAGAGTTACACTGGGAGAATTCACGGTTTCATATCTTTTTTATTCATGCGTAAACAGTTATAGATATGTCACCTTTTTCATTTTTATGCAGAGAATACATTAACTTAAAAAAAAAAAAATCAATCAAACCTTGAGAAAATATGAAGAAATACAAGTAACATCACACAATATAATAATAAAATAAATAAAATATAAAAATAAAAATAAAATAAAATTATAATAAATATACTTCTACTACTTTGATTAATAATAAAAAACAATAATAATACTAATAAAATAAAAATAAAACTATAATAAAAATAACAAAAAAGAAGTATAACAAATAACTATAACAAAAATAACCAAAAAAAAAAAGTAAATAAATTGTTGCCAAAAAATGTGTTTATTACCTTTCTTGGAGTACCTAATCTTCTAAAAGTTAAATACAATTTACACACAAAAAACACGTTTTTTCCCCAATGCTTTAAACACTATAAATAATTATTTATTTCAACAAAATAAAGGTGTTTTCTTATGTTTTTATTTAACAAATAATCATCTCTCTGTACATTATCGAGGGGTTCTGGCCCAGTTTACAACATCTCTAGGTAACAGATGTTGGAAGATGTCATGATTTCCAACCAGGAAGCAATATTTAAACTTAAAAAATGGCCAAACTGGAGATTATGCTGCAATATTTTGAGTAAAATCTTATAATGATCCTAACAGTGTTTTAGCAAAATGACTTTAATGTGGAACTAAACACTTAATCCACTTTTTATCATTACCAAACGGTGCATATGGTGTTTTAAGAGCTTTATCTACTGTTCCTTCATATGTTTTGCCAACTTTAGAGCAAACTGGGGGAACTTGCAGCTTTCTGCTCAAAAACATATCCAACTCTGTGTGCTGCCTTCAGTGGTCTCTGCCATTTCCAGTAGTTGATGACATCACACATGACTGTCCTGATTACAGCCAGGCGTTTCTGATACAAACACCTGGCTGTAGGGGCGGGGTTTAAAGTGTGGATTCCTGTTAGACCAATCACACTGTTCCTTATAAACCCAGACCCCGCGCCTCCTTGGCCTTCACTCTCCCTTTCAGTCCTCCAGATCCCCCTTCCCTCATTCTCCCCTTTAGTCCTCCAGACCTCCTCCCCTCACTCTCCCCTTTAGTCCTCCAGACCTCCTCCCCTCACTCTCCCCTTTAGTCCTCCAGACTCCCTCCCTTCACTGTCCCCTTTAGTCCTCCAGACCCCTCCCTTCACTCTCCCCTTTAGTCCTCTAGACCCCCCTCTGCTCACTGTCCCCTTTAGTCCTCCAGACCTCTTCCCTTCACTCTCCCCTTTAGTCCTCCAGACCTCTTCCCTTCACTCTCCCCTTTAGTCCTCCAGACCCCTCCCTTCACTCTCCCCTTTAGTCCTCCAGACCCCTCCCTTCACTCTCCCCTTTAGTCCTCCAGACCCCCCTCTGCTCACTGTCCCCTTTAGTCCTCCAGACCCCTCCCTTCACTCTCCCCTTTAGTCCTCCAGATCCCTCCCTTCACTCTCCCCTTTAGTCCTCCAGACCCCCCTCTCCTCACTCTCCCCTTTAGTCCTCCAGACCTCCTCCCCTCACTCTCCCCTTTAGTCCTCCAGTTTAGCCGTTAAACATAAAAACTGTTTAATGATAAAAGACGCTAAGATATTTGGGAATGTCATTTTAAAAGAACGGGCCTCATTCATGAATCTTTTCTTAAAAAATATTCGTAACTTCCACTTTAAGAAGATTCTGGGAGAACTCTGTGCCAGATTCACAAAGCTTTCTCAAGTTTGCAAATTCCTTCTTAAATGACGCCGAATTCACCAACACCCAGCTACAAACACCTCCACGCTCATTTACATAGAACATTAATATGTATTTGGTTAGAAATGTCCTCTGAACTTCCAAATATGGCCAATATGGGTTTGGCATCATGGCATGTGAAAGGGAGAGAGTGACCGATGTGTGAGGTGGAGCGACAGGGCTGTGACAGTGGCCCATATGGAGCGCACTGTGGCTGGGACAGACTGAGGCTCACTGCATATGTACATATGTATAAAGGTCCAATAGACACAGGCTCTAGAAAACCCCTCATAAATGTCATTGAATCACATAGTCATATGTTTATAGGAACTTAATTATGGAGGAATTACAATTTTTTGTTGCATTATCAGAGTAATAATATTCTAAAACTGAATTTTTGTTCTCCTGACTGTTTCAGTTAAGAAAAAGTTTTGTGAATGCCAAAAATGTTCGTAAGAAAGCCTTAAGTACAATTTTTTTCATAAGAACGTTTCATGAAAGATGCTACTTTCTCTGGTTGTTGAGACGATTACACAAAAGAAAAAAAAACAGATTTGCACCACAGTTGTTTGGAGATTCAAATCCTCGTTTGGTATTTTGTCTGGTGTTATGGCGTAATTGAGTCCTTTCGCTAATTCTTTTGTTTCACTGTGTTTGTTATTTACCCATTTGTCCGGAGTCGCTGAGTGGTTTTAAAACTGAAAACAGAATAAACCTTTATCAAAAGCTCAGCAGGCCTACTTCTTCCATCACTCTGGATTAGCCGTGTTTGAATCAATATAGCGCCTCTTCCTTTTCTAGCCTCTTGTTAAAACTCGTATTTCGCATATTAAACACCATATTTTACATATTTGGCATGTCTTGCATAGCTCCTCTTGCTACACCAGAGCACTTAGGACAAATTAGCCCAAAACGAGCTGCCTGCGCTGCAAAAAGAGGAGAAGAAGAGGAGGAAAAAATGATAATTAATAAAAGCTAAGGCTCTCTGGGACTTGTCTAAGCTGCGCGGTGCTGTGGTAGCCTTGTTAGCTAATCATAACTGATGTGTTCCGGCTGACGGGAGAAGTTAACGGTAGCGGGCTAATTGTACTGCTATGGACTACTTCTCCTCTCATGCCCGGGATGGGGGAAAAAAAAAAAGCTTTATTCTTAAATTGCCAGCCCCCTGAGTCACAGAGCCCGTCCTATTATGTGCTAATTAGCAGTCGCTCGGGATGCTTTAGCTAACGAGCTTCGGATCATTTTAACTCTTTGTTTTTACTCCAAAGACATCGGTGCTTTTTGGAACATATGGCGTAGGTCAAAGCAGTAATAGTGTGTATAGTTATAACTGTAATGTTGATTTAAAGTGGAGTTTAATAACAGAAACACGGAGTTCCTGTTCAAAACTCCAGAACTGACAGAGCCGTAGTTTTATTTTTCGTAGCTGTCAGTGGATTCTCATTGACTTGTTTTTATTACTAGAAAAAGAAAAACTGTGACATTTTTGAACGGTGTAATTTTTTGAGTACTCGCAAGTAAATACAGAGCAGTGGGCGAGGATAAGGGGGAGGTGAAATGTGAAATTTTGTAATGAAGTTTGGGGAAGTGCTTATAAAACTTATGTTAATCCAGTTTTCTTTTTACAGAAAAGAGCTGTAAGAATCATCAGCGGAAGTGGATACAGAGACTCAACAAACCCAATATTTATACGATTAAAATACTGAAATTCAACAAGAACGTCATGGTAGAACTTCATATTTTAAAAATTATGTCCAAAGCAGAATCAGCAGATCTTGCCCACCGATCTCCAAAGAAAATTTACAAAGAGAGAAAGTCATTATAATTTGAAAGGAATTGAAATCTTTAAAAAAACTCAGGTTTAGAACAACAACAATGGAAAAATGTGTTTCAATCAGAGGTGTCATTTTATGGAAGAGTCTAAATGAAAAAAATCAAAGCTTCAAAATCTATTTAAGTGTTTAAAAGAAATGTCAAATATGATGTGCTAAAAAAAGTGTGAAATGGCAGAGTAACTGTCCTTTTGTGTTAATTAATAAAAATTTATCATTGTGTATGTCACTTAAATAATAAATGCCGTTGCTACAGATTATAGATTCAGCTGAAACTGTTGAAGTGTTGGAAATGTTTTATATTGTGTGAAAAGGGCGCAGATATTACAAGTCTGTATGTCTTCCTGCTCCTTTTCATTCACATTGATGTATGAAACATAATTATTTTATATTCATCTTTCATGAATCA
This sequence comes from Taenioides sp. WSHXM2023, assembly GCA_029959045.1. Lineage (NCBI taxonomy): Eukaryota > Metazoa > Chordata > Actinopteri > Gobiiformes > Gobiidae > Taenioides > Taenioides sp. WSHXM2023. The sequence goes on from CM057087.1 coordinate 20,817,568, forward strand.
AACAAGTAAAAAAATGAAATGAATGAAAAATTAAAATGAAATTTTCGAAGCACCCAAAACCCTAATATAGGACAGTACAGAACTCAAACATGCATGAATAAATCAAAATACAAAAGCTTGCAAAAAGTTGAATTTCAATTTCGAACCAACCCAACCCAGGACTAGAGCAGGTCTATACCACGAGTTAAACAAGACTATGGCAGGTCTCAGGAAAACCTGGATTAGGATTATACCAGGATTAACCCAAAAACAAGACAATTTTTGAGCAAATTTTGTTCTGATCCAATACCAACCAATACTAAGAATTGTGATATAGATTTGATACCGATATTAGTGAGTTTTGCATAGAATATTTGAATATTTTTGCATGAGAATCAATACTTTTTGATACCTCAGTGAGTATCAAAATATTGGTATCCAGTATTGATTTGCCATTCACTAATATTAAAAGGTCTCCAAAACTAAGATCTTTTTTTTTTTTTTTTGTCCAGTGAAGACTCAAAAGATGAAAAACCATCGTACTACATGATACTAGTGTTGTCACGTAGTACTTTCTTTTCGATTCCCATGTGGTCTTATATCTGTGTAATCCCTCAGTGATCCAGATCTAAACCAGGTCTAAACCAGGTCCATGGGCATATACTCGTCTATGTGCTCTTATACTTGTTCTGATTCAGCTCAAGATCATTCCAAAACTATTCAGGAAAGCTTCATTTCTGTCCTGTGAATGGGATTTTTTTAGTATCAATACCTGCGAAAAATGAGTCTCTAGTTTCGATTCTTGTTTTAGTATCAATTTGTTTTGACAGCCCTACATGGTACTACTTTAAAAATTGACCAACCCCTAAGACTTAACCTTGATCCGATCTGAAACAGAACTCCAAACTAAACGAAACCCTGCCTTGATTCTCCATAGATCCCTGCGCACCACCAGCTGTGCCCGCACCACAGCTTGAGAAACCTCTGTAATAGAAATAGCATACACACGGTTGTTGTACATGAGGCATCCCAGCATGCATCAGTGTTAGTGTCAGGATGTTAATTAGCAGGATGGAAGTCTGAGAATAGTTGTACGATTCCTCTCTGCCGTCTCAATTTACAGGCACAGTGAGAGAGTTTAGACCTGGTTTAGGGTAAACCCGACTAGAATTTAACCGATTTTAAGATTTTTAATTAAACACATTTTAGGTTTCTCATTAAGACCTGGTTTAGTCCTGGTTTATATCTTGAACTTTTGTGTTTAAGGGCCAATATTGTGCCATTTTCTGACTTATGTTATAATGTTTCCTCAACACAAACAGACCTGGAGTTTTAGTTTGTTTCATTCACACATTTAACACAAACACCACATATTTAGGCTGAGGCCCTCCACAGATCTGACCTGTAACTTGGCCTGGTGCTGTCGCCGGGTTGTTTCCATGAAGATATCCATGAAAACAAAGCAGAAAAGTTACGCAATGCACATTTAACAAGAAACTACTCACAGATCCAAATGACCAAGGCTCAGATTTATTATTGAAATACAGTAAAATAATAAATAGTAATAAATAATAAGGCAATAAATAGTAATAAATAAGTCATATTTTTCAGAAAATTCACGTTAATTAATTTCATTTTATTTTGGTTATAATACAGGAATAAAGCGAACCTTTTATTCGTTCCGCTTCCAATTACAATGTTGTTTTCTGAGTGGAATTTTTACGGGAGCGCTGCCTTCTTAATTTGAGACACACGAGGATCTGCGCTTTGACCTCAGGGATTAAAGTGGCAAAAAGAAGTTGTTTTAAGTTTTAGTTTCCTCAAGAGGACATTCTAAGATGTGGATTTTATTTCCCTTTGAGTCAATGTGGCCAATGAGGCACATTTTCTATTATTTTATTGTGTAATTACTTTTCTGTCCGTGTGCGTGTGAAGGCTGCGTGACTTTGTATTAATGTGTAATTAAGTGTTTAGCGAATGTGTACTTTATTCTTTATATTACTTTATTTATATGTGAAGGACCATGATTTAAGAGGGTTGATTTAAGTTTTTGTATTTTCTCAAACGCTTTTCTCCATGGAGATGTTAGTGCTTTGTCTGGAGTGTTTCGCAGTGTCGCATTAAACCTTTCTATCTTCATGGAGACCAAACCAGACCAGTTACAAGTTACAGGTCAGATCTGCGGCGAGGCGACCCCGCTCACAGTCAGAATGCCTGTTTTTCTAGGTATTTTTGAGCTACAAAACCACCTGTAATTGAATGAATGTAAAGTAGAGCTGTTTAAAGTCACACTGTGGAACATTCCAGACAGAGCAATGACATTTCCAAAGAAACAAGCAGGTGATGGACCCTCAAACAAAAAGTTACATCCTGTACCTTTAAAACAAAACTCAGATTATGGATGGACGTTGGTGGAGGGTCCGTCAAATGTTTTTCTCCATTGAGATCTTATCACTTTGTTTGGAATGTTTCACAGTATGGCATTAAACCTTTCTATCTTCATGGAAACCAAACCAGACCAGTTACAAGTTAGAGGCCAGATCTGTGGAGAGGCGGCCCTGCTCACAGTCAGAATGTTGTTTTTCTAGATATTTTTGAGCTGTAAAACCATCTGCAATTGAATACATGTAAAGTAGAGCTGTTTAAAGTCACACTGTGGAATGTTCCAGACAGACCAACCAACCAAAAAGTTACACAGTGCAGCTTTAAGGACTATAGCAATTTTTTTCCTGAATGTGTCATAATACTGTAAATGTCATCTCTGGTGTCGTGTTGAGCTCGTACCTGTGTTTACCGGCGCCTCTGTCTCACCTGCAGCAGGGAGAGGGCTGTTCATTAGTACAACAGCTGGAGACGCACTGTATTCTCACTTTCTCTCGTTAGGAATTCATGACGCTAATTTTACAACACCTGATATCAAGTCATAAGAAGTGTTGCATTGTGGGTATTGGAGTTGATGAGGCAGGTATGAAAATATGAATAATGGATGCAAGATGTCTTTACAAATGAAGCTACGTTAGGAATATAACTTTTCTTTCTGTTGATACTTTGCAGCTGGTGTCATCAACATGCTAACTGTAGGTTCTGCTCTGTCTGAAGCTCTGTTACTCAACTTTAACCTGAGCTTTGTTTTAAAAGGTACAGGATGTAACTTTTTGTGTGGGCGTCCATCACCTGCTTTGCTTTTTTCTATGTACATTAAACAGCTCTACTTTACATTGATTCAATTACAGGTGGTTTTATAGCTGAAAAATACCTAGAAAAACAGGCATTCTGACTGTGAGCGGCGTTGCCTCTCCGCAGATCTGACCTGTAACTTGTTACTTGGTCTGGTTTGGGCTCTATGAAGATAGAAAGGCTTAATGCCGTACTGTGAAACATTTCAGACAAAGCAAGAACAGCTCCATGGAGAAAAGCATTTACACGTTTAAATTTAAATCTATTTTGTATTTTCTCTCGAGTTTTCAGACAATCTTGAAACCCCTTTTGAGCTGCGTTTGCCAATGTGTGCGTTGTGTCGCCATGGTAACTACTGCACATTCCGCCCATACAGACACACGTAGAAAACCTCCAGCACAAGAACTCATGAACACACTGAAAACCGAGAAATTATACCTTCTGAATACCTGGAATTTCTACAGCACACAACGTCTGATATGAAAAGCCATGTGTACAGTTCAGACTATGATCCATACCATAAACTTACTGTAAATATTTGACCTTCACCGCAACGCACTCTCGCTTCCTCCATTTTGTCTGTGGATCTTTGTCAGATCCTTTCGATTCAAGGCTGACGCCATTAGATTACTGTCTGCAGGTTACAGATATGTTCAATAAGGCAGAGCATCACACTGTCAAACACAGAGATGTTTTCAGTGCAGGATTAAAGACGCTGGCAGAGGTTAGCGCTATAAGTGGGATCTGATTCAGTCATACAGAAGAAGGGTTATAGTTTAAAGGTTCTATATAAAAAATAAATAAATAAATACTGGGTTTTCAGTCATGTTATAACAGTAGTCCAATGAGGTTCATTTGGTCTTCCTGTAATTTATGTTATTAGGTTCTTTTTTCAGGCCAAGGGTTTGTTTTCCTACCTGACAGTTTCGACGGCTCACTACGGTCTTCCTCAGAGTCACGTGATGTCGCTGTGACGTGTCTAGTCATCTGAAGAGGCAATCGAAATACGGAAACGTGCCCACGGGACCATAAACCGGGACGAGGGGGCTTCTTTACTCTCACACACCTGGGATACTGTCCTGAGGAAGTCGCACTGCAGATGGCGCTGTCGTCCTGGCTCCACCTGTAGGAAGACAGCACCAAAACCTGCCAAAATCAGCTGATCAGACACGTCACAGCAACATCACGTGACTCTGAGGAAGACCGCTAGTGAACAATCGAAACTGTCAGGTATGAAAACAAACCCTTGGTCTGAAAATAATGTTATAATACTGATACTTCCTCAAAAAACATACCTGGAGTTGTGTCTTGTTGTTTGAGTAACCCTTTATTTTTAGTCTGTCTACATCTCCAAAGCTCAAAATGATTTGCTCCACCCTGTGATGTCATGAAGCGGTAGTTTTCAAGTGAACAGCTCCTTTTACCTTTAGTTCAGTAGAGATTGTCAGTTCCAGGGCTGAAATCATCTAAATGATTCTAGTGAAGGTGTGTGGAGTTTAAAAACACAGTGGCGCACTTCCTGTATTACCACATGACATCACAAGGTGGAACAGAGTGTTAGTTTGAGTTTGAGAGAAGAACTCAGCCTAAATATGCAGGTGTTTGTGTGTTAAACGTGTGAATGAAACAAAACACAACTCCAGGTCTGTTTGTGATGAGGAAACAACATTAGAACATGGAGTAAAATGGGTTCTTTAAAAGGCATTTGCTGGAGTGTTTGGTGTTTGATTTGGCGTAACTAGTACTGGAGCCAAAGATCGAATCGTAACAACGGTCTGAGATAGACAGTTTTGTGTGTCTGAGATAGACAGTTTTGTGTGTCTGCTCCTGACCACCATTCAGACACAGTATTGTATTTCTTTCTCTTTGTTTAGTGAATTGCGAGATGTACTTTGTTGTTTTATATTTGTTTTTATCATCTGTTTTGATCCATCCTTCAATGCCCCATGGGTTTAAAACTGTCAAAAGCAGAGAGGATTTCAAAAGTTCTTATCTGAATAGGCGTTTAGAATATACTCCTTAAGGGAAAAAAACGAAATTTAACTTAAAGCCACAATCAGTAACTTTTAAGCCAGAAAATCTACGAGAATAAAAACATGTGACTCCTCCCGTTCATATTAATGGAAATGTTGTTCCTTTGGCTATAATCTTCCACAGTATGGCATCTAACGTAACTATCTCCATGGAGAATGTTCCGAAGTATGGCTTTAACTTGTGTTTGTACGAAATCATGCAGAAAGTTACACACTGTAGCTTTTGAAGGACGTACAATCTCAAAAACTCATTAAAAACATTGTAGTTGGAGTTGTGTTTTGTTTTATTCACGCACGTTTAACGCACAAACTCTGCAGATTTAGATTTAGTTCTTTTCTCAAACTGAAAGCGCTGCTCCACCTTGTGATGTCATGTGGTAACAGTTAGTGCTCCACTGTGTTTTTAAACTCCAGACACCTTCACTTGCATCATTTGGATCATTTTAGCCCTGGAATTGTCAATCTAAAGGTAAAATGTAGCTGTTAACTTGAAAACTACCTTTTCTTGACATCACAAGGTGGAACAGAGCATTTTGAGCTTTGGAGATGAAGACAGATCAATAATAAAGAGTTACTCAAACATGTGTGAATGAAACAAACACAACTCCAGGTCTGTTTTTGTGGAGGTAACGACATTATAACGTGACTTCAAGCTCACAGGAGTCCATTTTGCGTAACACAGTCCCTTTAACCAACGGTTATCACATCATCGCAACCCTTCAGATCAGAAAGAAACTTAAAGACAGAACGCACAAAGCTCTGTAATTGAAACGTCTCTCCATCTCTCCCTCTGTATCTCCATAACCGCTGAAGCTGCTCTTCACACTCATAAATAACTGAACCGCGACTCCTCATAGCGTCTGTCAGAGCCAAGTCTATATTTCATTCCTCGTCTTGAGCGGTGAAATTGTCAGGTTCGAACAGCTGGGGTGTGCTTGAGCTGTCAATCATCCAAGTCCCGCCTCTAATCGAGCAGAACAGCCGTCTGCATTTGCCGCGTGCTGACAAATGAACCGCACTCCGGACTTGTCACAGAGAAGAAAAACTGGGAATTACGAAGAGCGGATTGGGATGACAAGCCAGAACGAGTGGAACAATCGTTCACAACTGTTTTCAATAATTACAGGAGAATAATACGCCGCGCATTTTTGACATCTGATGAAAAAAATGCTATTTCTTTCGTTCAGGATTTTGTCTCAGGAGGAAATTATCGAACTTGCGTTAACATTTTAATTGGTTTGAGATTGATAGTGGACATATTAAACATTATTGTAATTGTTTCCTCATCACAAACAGACCTGGAGTTGTGTTTTGTTTCATTCACACATGTTTAACACACAAACACACCTGCGTATTTAGGTTCTTCTCTCAAGCTGAAAAGACTCTGTTCCACCTTGTGATGTCATACAGGAAGTGCTTCACTGTGAATGAAACAAAACACAACTCTGGGTATGTTTTTGACGAGGTAATAACATTATAACACGACTTAAAGCTCACAAGAGTCCATTTTGTGTAATATGGGACATTTAAAGTACATAAAAAAGTTTACGTCAAGATAAAAGAGAATTTTTGTTGGTCACTAGAAGCACACACGTTTGGAAATCTCAACTGAAAGTGCTCAGATTCCAGTTTAAGTCGCTAATTATGATCTAAAATAAAACACCAAACTCAACAATGACACCTCAGATTGGCAGCGGCATCGCACCGGGAGTGTTACACATGTAGTTACAGTGGAGACACAATGCGCACACTGGCAAACAGTGTCAAAAACGTTTTAAGATTGTCTGAAAACTACTGTTTAGGAGTTTGATTTTCAACTAAAACGTAAAAGTAACTGAAAAACTGTTGGCTAATGCGAGTTAGCTTGTGACTGTAATTTTGTGTGAGGGACTTAACAGCAAAAATCTTCTCACGTGATGCAGTTCCAACCAAGTCAGCTCTTTCTGGTCATATTGTTGCTACATTTACATGAGAGCTTTAATTCCAAATAAAAATCATTTAATTCAGAATAAAAATTAATTCTGCTTTAAATAGACGATGTAGACACTTGATTCCTAATGGAAATTATGCAGAATTAAACTTAATTCTGAAGTAAGTGGGTGGTTTATTCCGATTTTAAAGCTGAATTAATTTATTCCTCGATCATGTAAATGTTTATTCTTCTTAAAAATAATTCCCCATGCTTGTTGGGTCGCCATTCTGACGCGATCCAGACAATCCGGCTCCACCAGTCCTCTCTTCGGACTTTCATCTACTGCTCTTTGGATTTGTGAGCGGGATGTGGGAGTGGGCTGAGGTGGAGCAGCCGTTGACTCAGTTTGTCTTCTTCCTCCTTCTCCGACACTCTTCCCTTCTCCTCCTCAGCGACAGACGTAAAGCGTGAGGATAGAATTCTCCAGCTGAAGTGTGAGTTTTCTTCCTGTCAACGTAAATCTGTTCGTGCCCCTGTCCAATCAGAACCCTTCCCGACCCTCAGACGATGAGCAGAATTAAATAAAGCCGATTTAACGTGTTTTCCATGTAAACCTCAATTCGGAATTATTATTTCCATGTAAACTTGAAGGAGAATATTTTAATTCTGAACTATTTAATTAAGAACATTTAATTCATAATTTAAAAAAATAATGTAAATGTGGCCTGTGTTAAAATAAAGATCAGATTAAAGTGTAACTTGAGTAACTGAGCTTTAGATTGAATAGTGCCCTCAGTTAGCATCACACCCCCACTGTAACACTCTGATACTTAATAAAAATCCTCTTCATTAGCCAGTTAGAATTAATTACAACTTTTTTTAGGTACATGGTTGGATTTGGTGGCTAATACTAACTCATCCTATTAGCTTGTGTAATTTTTCTGCTTTGGCTTGGCTCATCTCTGAAAACTCGTGAAAAAAGACAAAATAGATTTAAAAAAGCACATTTTCAGGAGCCTGTGATCAACACGAGGGTTCATGGTCCTGTTTCGGACTGAGCAGTACCTTCAGTTAGCATCACACCCCCAGAGAATGTTGACGACATCAGCTGCAAAGTATCAATAGCAACTGTATGACTCTGATACTAAATAAAAATCCCTTTATTTAGCCATTATTAATTATAATTTTTTGGGGGGTACCTGGTTGGATTTGGTGGCTAACGCTAACTCATCCTATAAGCTAGCGGTCATTTTTCTGCTAATTTGGCTCACAGGTCGTCATTTAGCCAGTCTGAATAGCCTTTTGTGTCTTGTTAGAATGGTGGCTGCTTAAAGAGCATCTTAACAAATGAAACGTCGCTGCATTGGAAACTCTTTTGTGTAAAATGGAGCCGGATCGCGTCTGTGATGGATGGGCTCTCCTCCAGGCTAAACTTTCAGCAGCTAACGACATTTGCACCAGACAGTCGGCATGCATCATTTGTGCCCATATAAGGCCTAATTAATAACAGGATTAGAAAGGCAGCCAATGGATTCTAAAGCTCTTTTTGGCTGTGACTGAAGATAGGGTCCTGAGGAGAGGTCCTTTAGTAGAAATTGTACTTTTCAGAGTAGTTTTTCTAGCAGCGTACTTTTACTTCTACTTAAAAGGTGTGACCAGACGTCCTTTTTTACCCTGTACAGTCCCAGTTTTGAGCCCTGTGTCCCCTGTCCCAGGAGATTCATCCAAAACCAGTGATTTATTGATTTATTCCAGTTTTAAACAAGACATGTCCCCGGTGTCCCCATTTTTGACCGATCTGATACCCGCCAGCAGTAAACGGGACAATATATTACCATTTGATGAGCTAAAATATAAAAAATGTGCTTGAAAATGACCAAAATGCACCGACAGAAGCCCAACAGATTATACACTGATCCACAAGTGAGTCGAGAATGTTGGACAATGCAGCGTTCTTGTCAGTTTTATTTATTTGATTTATTTCATTTTATCCCTGGTAGGGGTGTGCGAAAAATACTGAAATATTGATATATCATATTGTTTAATTTGATGATACAGTATCGATATCATGGGCTGCTGTATGGATATATCGCCAAGAGTATTTTTAGGTATATTTCACTAAATGATTTTGTGTAAGAACTACAATTATTTTGAGATTTTCACTGTTTTGATGAGTAAAATTTATATTTTTCATATTAACCTCATAAGAAGCTGACAACCCGCCGGCTGCCCAATGCTAAAGGCAAAGGTTCTTCTGATTGACACCTAATTTGACAATCAAAGTGAGGTTTGTGGGTCACTGAAGGCTTTGTTTATGCATTTTTTACAGTTTGCAGTGTGAGAAATTTGTAAATATATATTTATTTTGACCCATAACACTTGTTTTGACTATATTTTATATAAAAATATACATTTTATATTGTGTTTTGATATATATATATATATATATATATATATATATATATATATATATATATATATATATATATATATATATATATATATTCATAAGGAATAGAGCAGCTTGGTGTGTAGATAAAGATTCCTCTAAGTGTAAGCTTTCAGTAGAGCCCTCATTGATGTCTGTGGGTTGAAGCATTCAAAAGTTATTGCATTTTTTCCAAACATTCTCCAAATGTCTCCATTTGGGTAGGTTTGGATAGATTTGGATAAAGCAAAAGTCCCTCTGTAAAACGCCTGGATATACTAACAATAAAAGTAGTCTAAAATTCTAATTTTTACAGATATTCTCATCAGATTTGAAATATGAGAGGTCACCATTGTTTGCAATTGAAATATTGGGTGTTTCAGTCCCAAGCTACATACTGCAGCTTTCTACACCTTCATTTTATAAAAAAATTTGGGCGAGGATGAGAAAAAATATTTTTTTATGTGTGTTCCAAAGTGTATAAATACCTCCCAGACAAACTTACAGTGATTCTGACACCTGTGGATAAAACTATTGGGTGTTACCAAACAAAAAACCTAAACTTGTGTAAATGGAACTAAGGGTTCAATAATGGCAATCATTTTAGTTTGGAGAGGTCAGAGCAAAAGAAATTTTACAAAAATGGCCTGGAATTCCAGTAAAAGAATTCCAGTAAAATTCCAGTAAAAGTAAAAGTAGACTTTTAGTATCACAGCCTTTGTTTTTCACTGAACCGTATTAAATTGATTTAAAATATATCGTATCAAATCGTATTGAATTGGAAGTGCACTGTATAGAAAAACGTATCGTATCATGGCCTATATATCGAGGTATGTATCGTATCGGTAACGTCTTAATGATTCCCAGCTCTAATCCCGGGTGTGTCCCAGTTTTAAGTTTTGAAAATCTGGTCACCCTAAACAAAACTGACTCCTGTGAGCTTTAAGTCGTGTTATAATGTTGTTTCCTCCTCAAAAACAGACCTGGAGTTGTGTTTTGTTTCATTCACACATGTTTCAGTAATCCTTTATTATTTGTCTGTCTAGATCTCCAAAACTCAAAATGCTCTGTTCCACCTTGTGATGTCATCAGCTCCTTTTTACCTTTAGTTCAGCAGAGATTTGCAATTCAAGGGCTGAAATTATCCAAATGATTCTAGTGACGGATGAGCCTGACAGCAGCAGTTTTATGGAGAGAGGGTTGAAGTGTTTTCAATAGAAAGTCAATTGCAACTAGAGACGATGGCGCTAATTTACACCCATGTGCACTTTCTATTTGGATGGCTTTAGACCACATTTAGTCTTGGTTTAGACTGTAAATTGACATAGCTCTATTCTTCATTTTGGTCTTTTAAATGTTCGCATTAACCCGTTCTAGAAGATCCTGGTGTTTTGTTTTGTTTTGTTTTTCTTTTTACTATTTTGTCCATAAATCAATTGTTATTCCTAATATTTAACTGGCTTTAAATTCGCACATTTAAAGTAGCACTGCGTAACTTTGACTGCAGGGTCCACCACCTGATTGTCTCCATGGAGATGTTATTGCTTTGTCTAGAATGTTCCACAGTATAGATTAAACCCGTCTATCACGAGTGAGACACGCAGCACTACCCCACATTACAAGTCAGATCTGTGGAGAGGCAATTTCTGAGCAACAGAAACACCCGCAATGAGTAAATGCTACATGTATATGCTTAATGTCATACCATGGAACATTCCAGGGAAAACAATAACATCTCCATGGAGACAAGGACTGGAGTGCACCTTTACCTGCTAGCCTCGGTGAGCTTCATTTGACTGGAGCCGAATGCTATGGATGACGTCACACTTCCTTAGTCCACTTCTTTATACAGTCTGAGGGTTAGACCTGGTTTGGACCATGGGTTTTTCTCGTTCTGGTTGGGATTAGATTCAGTCCTGGTTTAGTCCATGTTCAGATCTTGTTAGGACCACATTCAGTCCTGGTTTAGTTAGGACCACATTCAGTCCTGGTTTAGTCCATGTTAGGACCACATTCAGTCCTGGTTTAGTCCATGCTCAGACCTGGTTGGGACCATGTTCAGTCCTGGTTTAATCCATGTTCGGACCTGGTCAGGACCACGTTCAGTCCTGGTTTAGTCCATGTTCAGACCTGGTCAGGATCACGTTCAGTCCTGGTTTAGTCCATGTTCAGACCTGGTCAAGACCACGTTCAGTCCTGGTTTAGTCCATGTTCCTTCCCGGTTTGGTCCTCCTCTCCTCTTCGCTCGCTCTGCTTGACAAGTCCTTGCTCATCCGCGGAGAATCCCATTACGTGTGTTAGGACATGAGTAATGGCACAGTCTTCTTGGTTAAGAGCTTCGCAGAGAAAAATGCAACGCTCTTTTCTTTCTCCTCTCTCCTCTTTGAGTTTTCTGTGAGATCCCAGGCCCCGGGCGAAGATCCAGAGACAGAGGGAGGAGAGAAGAGCTAAAACACCAAACACAAGCGCACGCATCGATTTGAACTAAAGCAGTCTGTTAAAAGTGTGCTCCCACCGCCACCGCTGCAGGCCTCACGCTCGACGTCTGCACGATCCTGAATCTGAAACTCATCACAAAATGTTAAACGCGGTTAACTTTGGTTCAGAAAAGTGCATTTACTTCTGAAGGAAATATCAGGCATTTGTACGCGCTGGAAGTTTAAGGGCCAATATTACGCTGTTTTCTGATGTTAAAATGTTGTTTCCTCATCACAAACATATCCAGAGTTGTGTTTTGTTTCATTCGCACACGGTTGACGCACAAAAACTTGTATATTTAGCCTGAATTCTTCTCTCAAACTGAAAACACTCTGTTCCACCTTGTGATGTCACGTAGTAATACAGGGAGGACTGTGTTTTTAAACTCCAGACACCTTCACGCAAATAATTTGGATAATTTCAGCCCTGGAAAAGGTAACAATTCATGACATCACAAGGTGGAACAGCGCATTTTCAAATCCAGATCCACTTTATTTATTTATATAGCACATTTTATAAACAAAGCACTTTGCAAAGTGCTACACAGAGATCATAAAATGAAGACAACAAAAAAGGTAAATTGCTAAAAATCTGATTATACCAGTCCTAAAAAATAAAAACCTGTAAAAATCAAATAAAAGCAAAACCGTAAAATAAATAAAAGACACAGGACCACACAACTCATGCAGTGATAAGAGTTTTGTAAATGTAGACAGACATGTGAATGAAACAAAGCACAAGAGTCAGTATGAACTAGTATAGAATGAATAATCTTCCCACTAGCTAAAGGTTAACCAGTTCAAAACTTGCAGAGAGACGATGCTGCCATTGTGCATTTGGCCAACACACTTCACTGGCTCTGTACCAGCAACATGAATGTATTTAGTGTATCAGGAGGCTAACCCACAACCTCCTTAGTGACAAACATTAGGTGAGCTAAAGTCAAAGGTCTTGTGGCCCATCTCTGCATATGTTCGTAAAGCGTTTTATGGTCAGAGAATCAAGGCCGCCACACACTACAGGATTTTTCGGTCTTAAACGACTTTTAAACGTGCGACACAAAGCACAACACCACAGACACGAGGAGAATCTTATGAGACTTAAAATCTCCGATCTCAAAGACACTACAGCAGGATATGTCTGCGGACCACAGGGTATCTGCGCGATCTCGTCAGCTGTTTCCGGTCTACAGTAAAACGAGTCGCTTTGAGAGTCTTAAGTGTTCAAAAGATCAGAGTTCTGCACTTCTAGTTTAGATACAGGTCAAAACTGTTATTATTTGTGAAATGCGGTGCAAAACTTCAGATACATGATTTTTAAAGCATAAAAGGTTGGCGATAAAGAACACAGGAAGTATCACGAGTCACTATCGCTAATCTGCAGCTTCACCTCAATCCGTGCGCTGTGTGGATGTTAAACAGACACTCGTGAGGAACGACTCTGGCCTTTTTTCAAAGAACGCCTCAAACTGGATTCACAGCGCTGTTTTGTGGACTGGGGGTCATCATTTGCTGAGGACAAATTCTATGGATAATACGGATGAGATGCTGCAGTTTAAATTTACAACTTTACAAGAGGTGAGCAATAATTATTTTCGCTATTTCCTGAGTTTGTATCTTGCGCCTCGGTGTCCGTCACTCCGTCTGCCCTTGACGCTTTGGTTTATCGGCTGTTACCGTAGTTTTGCTGATGTTTGGTGGTTACGGTCTGACAGAACAGCTCAGAGTCACACTGACATCACAAACATGAGGAATGCAGCGGCTTCAAATCGCCCACAAAGACACAAAGTCGGGTCACGCCTCTGGGAGAAGCAAATCGCAGCATAAATCGGGCAAATTCTCCTATAGTGTCTGGCAGTGTTCAGGAAGTGTGTGCGTTTGTGATGAGGAAAGAACATTATAATATAGATCAGAAAATAGCGCAGTATAGGCCCTTTAAAATGAGCTAATCCAGTTTTTCACGTTCATAAGACAGTAAAAATCAGGTACAAATTTTCAAAATGAATTTTTAGTCAGACATTTTGATTTCATGTTTGACTGAATACGGGAGTGGAGTCTTATCGTTCTCTTTAAAGGCTCTTGCTTCTTCTTTGCTAAACCCTACCTTATTTCTCCACACCAGATACCACTTAAAAGAATTCCCACTCTTTCTTCATTACTTTACTTCAATTATTCCTGCACCTGTCAAGAAAACAACACAAAAAACACAGCCCTAATCCCCATTGTGGTGTTGGGAACGCTTTTGTTTGATCGCATTTCTGATCCGACAAGACTTGATTTTCAAAGATCCTTTTATCCGATGGGAGCTCATTATTGAACTCAAATGTTGACAATCAGTTCACGTTTGACTTAAAGATGCATTGTGTAACTTTTCTGGTGGAGGGTCCGCCAGCTGCTTGTCTCCATGGAGATGTTATTGTTTTGTCTGGAATTAAACTGATCCATCTTGCGTTTACTTAATAACGTGGGTTTCTATTGAGCTAAAAACTTGCATTCTTACTGTGAGTGGGCTTGCCTCTCCACAGATCTGACACGTAACTTGGCTCTCTGGCTTCACCTGCTTGTTTCTATGGATACGTCATTGCTCTGCCTGGAATGTTCCACAGTGTGACATTAAACAGCTCTACTTTACATTTACTCAATTATAGGTGGTTTTAGAGCTCAAAAATACATAGAAAAACAGGTATTCTGACTGTAAGCGGGGTCGCCACTCCACAGATCTGACCTGGAACTTGGTCAGGTTTGGTTTCCATGAAGATAGAATGGTTTAATGGTATACTGTGAAACATTCCAGACAAAGAAAGATAACATCTCCGTGAAGAAAAGATTCTCTCCACCATTCCCTGCACCTTTAATACCAGAGACTCTAGCTAAAACCTACCATATTTTTCCACGCCAGATACCTTAAAGGAATTTCCATTCTTCATTCATTACTTTACTTTAATTATTCCTGCACCTGTCAAGAAAACAACACACAAAAAAAAAAAACATCCCTAATCTCCATTGTGGTGTTGGGAACGCTTTTGTTTGATCACATTTCTGATCTGGCAAGACTTGATTTTCAAAGATCCTTTTATCCAACCGGATTTCTGACACAATCCGTGAGGCGTTGAGACCGGCGGAGCGGCAGCCATGTCAGGAAAGGTAAATTGCATTAGAAAATAGAACGGCGTCGACATTTACAACACGAGATATCCGTCAGAAAGAGTGTTTTTAAAACCCAGCAGACTCATAAAAGCATATCAAAGACGTGAAAAGCAAGCGCGCGGTGAAAGGAGCTGACATCTCTCGCCGTGATTAATTAGCAGGATTCAAGGATCTTTTCTGACACAAACTTGAAAAGCGGAGAAAGAAATGATTCAGAAAGAACGGTGCAAACGCGCTGATAGTTGGAAGAGGCTGGGAGGCGATTGTGTGGTTTTTCAATGGGAACGCAGCACTTACGGTCAACTGAAAACACAGAAAGAGAGAGGGAGAGGTAGGGGAGTTAATGGACATTTTGAAATGGCATTTAGATTTCATTTTCAAAAAGGTTTGCGTGGAAAAATAGCAAAAAAGAAAATATAGACCTATCTGGTGCTCCATCATCCAAGAAAATATACAGTGTAAGCCAGTTTTTCTCAAACTGTGGTATTGTTTTATCCACTGTGTTGTGTTGTCTTGTTTTGGATTTCTTCTTTAAGAGGGGTATTATGCAAAAATCAATGTTTTGGAGCTTTTTGTGAGCTGAGTGGTGTACAGAATCTTACTGCTGACCATTAGGAGGGTTCAGTGTCCGGGAGAGATCGCTAAATTACTCAAACATGCATAATACCCCTGCTTTAGTCCATACTCCATTCAACAATTATGTTTTCCCTCCTCATAGTGTATTGTTTGTACCATTTTCTTTACAATTTCTTATTTTTGTGTTTAAAAAAGACATTAAAATGGCCTCCAATGTTTAGGTTATTTTATGAGAGAGAGATCCAGAGGGAAATTCATCAAAGCAGCTTCCAGGAGGAGCCGTGGGGACACAATGGAAAGGCCACGTTTTTACTCCACTCTGGTGTTCTGGTTAATGATGAAATGGTTTATTCCCGCAATGTTTCCTCCGAAAGGTCTGAGTATTTTCTCTAGAAAGTCTTCTGCCGCATTTGCTCCCACAAATGGTGTAAAAAGCCTGTAACATCTCAAATATCCTTATCTAGCCTCTTGCACAGCTCATTTCACACAATCCAACAGCCTTTTATTTGTGTCCTTTGACCTGAACCTGCTGCACTTCTTAGTTGGTTAAAATCTCATGATATGATGTTCAAAACTGAGCTCAGAGAACAAAAAAGGTCAGCGGTCACATTTTTATACAGCACTTTTCCATCTTCAAGGCACTTTACACTCACCTATTCATCCACCAGTGAACGCAGACACCGGTGGATGTGAATGACAACAGCGTTCACCTGTGGGAGCTGGAATCGCACCACCAACCTGTGGGTCAGTGGATCTGACCGCTCAACCAGTGATGTTTATGTCGAGGCCGGGAGTCAAACCGCCAACCTTCTGATCAGTGGACGCTTTTTACCAACTGAGCGACTGCCGCCCCAAAAGGTTTCAAAAACTGCTCAGTGTGAGAGCCAGGTAGCCACAAGAGCAGCCAACCACGCCGTTGCCATGGGGATGGTGAACAGGCAATACAGACTTTAAATAATTGCTATAAAACACAAAATAGTTCATTTCTTCCTCCCAAGTCTCCAAACCACAAGCTTTTACTGACAGGATTGGCTGTGGACGTCTCTGACCGTTAGAAATGACCAAATCTCTAAATTAAAATGTGATTAGCAGCACGGCTAACCCCAGCGTGCCCCTTTAGCCTTCCAGCGAGCTCCATGTAAACCAGCCCCTGTGGTGTGACTGTTTCAGATTTATTGGCTGAAACAGTCAAGTGCTAACGGGCTAGCTCAGGGCGCTAACAGTGTGCTAATGGTAATGAGTGGGCGTTAGCAAACAGTGAGGAAGACGAGGAGGAGGAAGGTCCAGGGTTAAAGTGCTAAATGAGAGCAGAAACAGGAGGGAGAAATCTGACAGACGCCATCAAGATGAAGACAGGAAAGCAGGGCTTAACTAGGGCTAAACTGGGACTAAACCAGGACTAAACCAGGGCCAAACCAGGACTAAACTATTGAACTAAACCAGGACTAAATCAGGAATAAACTAGGATTAAACCAAGGCCAAACCAGGACTAAACTATTGGACTAAACCAGGACTAAATCAGGAATAAACTAGGACTAAACCAAGGCCAAATCAGGACTAAACTATTGGACTAAATCAGGATTAAACCAGGACTAAACTAGTGAACTAAACTGGGACTAAACAAGGACTAAACCTGGATTAAACCAGGCCAAACCAGGACTAAACTATTGAACTAAACTGGGAGTAAACAACAGTATGGTGACTAAGTAGGCTAACTGGCATCCTACTTCCTTGTCTCTTAGCTTCCTACCTCCTTCCCTACTAGTCTCATAGCCTCCTTGTCCCCTACTTCTTGGTCTCCTACTTCCTACTTGTCAAGTAAAGTGATCATAATTCATTTTCTGATAGATCTAAATGTTTTTATCTTAAATTTTGGAAAGGCTTTTTGCTGTGCACACATGACTGCTGCTTATTACAGTTTTGTCTGTCTGTCTTTGTTTTAGTTTTACTTTATTGTGAAGCGTCTTTGTGCTACTGTGAAAAGCGCTATAAAAAAACGATGTATTGATGTTATTATTATTCTTGTCTTTAGAACAGCACAGAGCCTCCCGTGTCGACTCAGAGTGTACTTCAGAGTGTACTTCAGAGTGTACTTCAGAGTGTCTAATGGTAATGTGCAGTTATCCAGAACACACGTGTGAACGGGCCGCTCCCAATCTCCACAAATGTCAGAGCCATTCCTCTCCTGCACACGCCTGGACTAACCCCATCTATTATTCACATACGCCATCGCACATGTTTCATTGATCCTACCTCCTAGTCTCCTACTACCTAGCCCTCCTATCTCCTTGACTTCAACATCAACACTTTCTACCTCCTAGCTTCCAATCTCCTACTCCCCTACGTCCTTGTCTACTACCTCACAGTCTCTCACCCTCTAGCGTCCTTGTCTCCTACCTCTTCGTCTTCTACCTTCTTGTCTTCTACCTTCCTTGTCTCCTACCTTCTTGCCTACTACATCCTAGTCTCCTGCCTCATAGCCTTCTACCTCCTAGTCCCCTACCTTGTATCTTCTTGCCTTCTACCTCCTTGTCTCCTACTTCCTTGCCTCCTTCTTAGCCTCCCACCTCCCTATTAGCCTCCTACCTCCCTATTAGCCTCCTACCTCCTTCCCTACTGGTCTCATAGCATCCTTGTCTCCTATTTGTCTCCTACCTCCTAGCCTCCTTCTTCCTTGCCTTGCCTTGCCTCCTACCACCTACTCTCCTCCCTCCTTGTCCACTAGCCTCCTCCCTCCTTGTCTCGTACCTCCTTGCCTTCTCCCCTCCTCCCCTCGTCAGCGATCGCAGCAAAAGCACTTCTTAATTATGCTAAAGCCACAGGCCCCAATGTGCTTTATGCCATCAGTAATTACCAGCACGGCCAACTAATCCTCAGACAAGACGACAAGAGAGAAAGAGGGAGAGGAGGAGGAGAGGGAGGGAGGGAGGGAGGGAGGGAAGAGGAGGAGAAGAGAGAGGAGTGAGGGGGAGATAAGAGGGAGGAGGAGAGGAGCGAGGGGGAGGAGAGAGGGAGGAGAGGAAGAGAGAGGAGGAAGGAGAGAGGATGAGAAGAGACAGGGAGAGAGAGGAGGAGAAAGCAGAGGAGAAGAGAGGGGGAAAAGGAAGGAGCGAGGAGGAGGGATGAGGAAGGAGAGAGGGAGCAGGAGAGGACAAATGAGAGAGAGAGGACGAAGAGGAGTAGAGAGAGGAGTGAGGGGGGGAGAGAGAGAGGAGGGGGAGGAGAGAGGGAGGAGAGGAAGAGAGAGGAGGAAGGAGAGAGGAGGAGGAGAGGCAGGGAGAGAGAGGAGGAGAAAAAAGGGATGAGGAAAGAGGGAGGAGAAGAGAGAGGGAAGAGGAAGGAGTGGGGAGGAGGAAGGAGAGAGGGAGGAGGAGAGAATGAGAGAGACAGAGGAGAGGAGTGAGAGGGAGAGAGGAGGGAGAGGAGAGGAAGAGAGAGGAGGAGTAGAGACAGGGAGAGAGGAGAGGAGGAGGAGAGAGAGGGAAAAAGAAGGAGCGAGGAAGAGGGAGGGGAAGAGTGAGAGATAGTGGAGGAGAGAGGGAAAAGGAGAGCAGGGTAAAGAAAAGAGGAGAGAGGGGAAGGAGTGAGAGGTGAGATATGGGAGTGACAAAAGTGAGGAGAGAGAAAAGAAAGCGAAACATGGAGTGAAGGAGAAGAGAGAGTGACGGGATACAGGAGCGACAAAAGTGATTGATTTACGGACAAAATAAGAAAAAGGATGATGGGGTGAGAGAGAGAGAGAGAGAGAGAGAGAGAGAGATAACAATTTTTCAATGTAAAGTCAATTGGAGCCTGAGTTGATGGAGCCAGAAGCGCCCCCATGTTCACTTCCTATGTGGTTTATACAGGCTATAGGACGGAGAGAGGAAAATGAATGAAAATGTGGAAGTTCAGGGAGAGAAGTAAACAGAAAGAAGTGACTGAAGAAAGAGGAGAAACTGTAGAAATAACTCTGAGTGTTTATTATTGGCTTTAGTAAAACTGCAGGCGATACGAGACCGAGACGAATGAGTACGATGTGAGCCATAGTTTATTCATGAAAAAATGGACTAAGCAGCAGTGTTGAGTGTGTCGGTCAATTTGTTTTTCTCTCAATATTTTGGTGACTTTTTTGTAAATTGTGTTATTTTCCAGTAATTAGGCAAACTGGAATAATTACTGAGGGCAAAACTGAGACTACAAGTGCAGAGGAACAGGGAAGAAACTGCAAATCGAGATTCAAAACAATATGTGGTCATTAAGAAGTACCACCTGAAGACCTATTGTGTTTGTGTCTGCGGTGTAGTTATAATCTATGACACCCATGGATCATTGTGCTATAAGTCCACTGGTTTTTGCGTTAGGAAACTGCGGTGCCCAGTGAGAGATTTTCATTTGTACCAAAATACTGTGCGATGCTGCTGAATCCTAGGTGTATCACTGATTAAGAAAATAAAATTGTTAAAGTTCAAACACTGGATCAGGGAGGACAACGAAATCAGGAAACGAGGCACAGACAGCATTAACTGTGATGACGGAGCGTTCCTCCTTTCACACACCTGGGACACCCTCCTCCTGAGAGCACCGGGCGACGGGAGGCGTGGTCAGTCTGAGTGACCTGCCAGGTCCATCAGGCTGACCACGCCTACAGGAAGTAACAACAGCTGACCACGCCTACAGGAAGTAACAACAGCTGACCACGCCCACAGGAAGTAACAACAGCTGACCACGCCTACAGGAAGTAACAACAGCTGACCACGCCCACAGGAAGAAACAACTGCTGATATACGACACGTCACCACCAACACCGCGGACAGTTCTGAAGATGCAACAGCCGAAACATGTCAACAAGGTAAATACACGTTACTGTATTGACTTTAAAAAAGAACCCAAGAAGTTAAAGTTCATAAGACAAAATGAACATCTTTGGTTTGAAATTGGAGAATGAAGTAAGTACAGAGCAGTGCGTATGTACCAGTGGAGGTAAAAACGTGTTGATCGGCAATATGGCGTCTTGAATATGAGCAATTAAAAATTACTCAAACATGTATAAATCATTCAAAATACAACTTAGAGAATATAGAATTTAAATGGAGGAGTTCAAGTGTCTCGGGGTCTTGTTCATCAGTGAGGGGAGGATGGAGCGTGAGATTGACAGGCGGATCGGTGCAGCGTCAGCAGTGATGTGGTCGCTGTATCGGACCGTTGTGGTGAAGAGGGAGCTGAGCCGAAAGTCAAAGCTGTCAATTTACCGTCAGTCTACATTCCTCCCCTCACCTATGGCCATGAGCTTTGGGTAATGACCGAAAGGACAAGATCGCGGATACAAGCGGCTGAAATGAGTTTCCTCCGCAGAGTGGCTGGGTGCTCCCTTAGAGATAGGGTGAGGAGCTCAGTCACACGGGAGGAGCTCGGAGTAGAGCCGCTGCTCCACCACATCAGGAGGAGTAGTTGAGGTGGCTTGGGTATCTGTTCTGGAGGCCTTTTGGACACTTCCCTTGGGAGGTGTTCAAGTCTGGGCCTCCCTGCTCAGAGTGCTACCTCTGTGACCCCGCCCTGGATAAAGTGGAAGAAAATGGATGGATGGATTTTACCATTTATATTTTTTTCTCTTTGTTATTGTAATATATTGTGATGTTTGAGCGACTGTGTCCAAGTCATTTACCTTGTGGATCAATAAAGTTTGCCTAAGTCTAAGAAGGTAAACGAGAAGGGGAAGTGCTAAAATGTTGTTTTTGCATAATAGGTTTGCTTTAAATATTCTAGCACAGAGAAGTGGGCGGGGATAGGAGGTAGGTGTAAACTGAAATTTTCACAGTACGGCAGCAGCATTACGGAGAGGGAGGGAGGTGTGATTGTGAGAACGCAGTGACCCCAAACTCTCTCAGCGCTTCAAAATGTGATGAGAAAAAAAGCTTCGCCCACTTACAGACAATAGAGACGAGCTCACACATGCTAATGACAGCAGCTACCCCGCGTCAGCTAACACGCGCTTTAAAAGGGAGTCAAGAGGGTCAAATACACTTTTAGAAGAGAGTGGGAGAGAGCCTTCTATCAGAATCAACTGTTTGGAATAAAAAGTCCAGATGGAGGTTTGAGTATTGAAAACAAGACATAGATCTGTGCTGAAAATCTTTTAGTTATTATGACATATTTTATGCTCAAAAATACTCGTAGAACACGTGTCAGATATGAAAATGAGTTGGAGATTAAAGTAAATCAGAGGTCTTCAACAGCGGGATCGTGGAGGTACTGCAGGGGGTCGCAGAATCTTTGATTGGTTAGACTTTTTTTAAATATATTTTCTTCATTTTTGGAGGATGAGGATGAAGTGGTTTTTAGTGGGTTCTGTCTGTTCGCTCCTTCATCACGTCTGTCTCTTTCTCTTCATTCCCTCATCTCTCCTAGTGATGGGAATGTCGGCTCTTTTTGGAGAGCCAGCTCGTTTGGCTCTGCTTACTATAAAGAGCCGGCTCTTTCAGCTCCCAAATGGCTCCTCAGATTTTCTGCTTCTTAAATTAATTTATCACCAAAAATAATGCAAAACTGTGTGTAAAATGAATTACTAATGTAAAAAAAAAAAAAAACATACATCAAATGTTTATCCTTAATATGGCTTTATTTTCCAAACACACTCAACCTTGAACAGAGTATAAAAAAAGTATAAAAAGATCCATCTCAATTAGACAAACTTAACTTAAAAATAAATCGGCTCCCAACGAGGAGCCGGCTCCCATCGTTCTAAGAGCCGGAACATTCGAGACCGAAACTTCTCTAGTCTCTCGCTCTCTGTGAAACTGCAAACACGTCGGCCTGGATTTTATCGTTTCTTCTCAGCGACATGGCCTAAGCTCATAAGAGTCAAATATTGAACCTTTAATCTTCTTTTTAATGTAGAGGTCTACAGTCTCTGTCAGTAAAAGTGTGGTTTGGACTTTAGACATTCTAAAATATGAACTCAATGTATTTATTTTTGTACAAACTGGATGTATAATGATAAAAGAACTTAACAAAAATTGCAAATTGTATAGTTTCAGTGAACACATCGAAAAGGCTGCTGTCAAACAAGGCACGATTTCATTAATGGTGTTTTCTGTTGTTAAAATAATGAGTACACATTTCATTCAAGCCTCAAATGCAGGACAGGTGATATGCTGGGAGTGCTGTACATGTATCTCTATGGAGGAATGTTCAGCAGTTACTATGCAAACATTAGCAAACAGTGTCAAAAGGTTTTAAGATTGTGAGTTTGTTTGATAGTTTCGACGGCTCACTCGCAGTCTTCCTCAGAGTCACATGATGTTGCTGTGACGTGTCCGATCAGCTGATTTAAACAGGTTTTGGTGCTGTCTTCGTACCGACTGAGGCAGGACGACAGCGCCACCTGCAGTCCGACTTCCTCTGGACAGTATTCCAGGTGTGTGAGAGTAAAAAAGCCCCCTCGTCCTGGTTTATGGTCCCGTGAGCACATTTCCTTATTTCGATTGCCTCTTTAATCCAGCGACAATGTTTGTTTTCCTCTGTCCCAGTGATTTTTGCTTCCTAATGTTTTGCTCACCTGTTGTAGTCCTACTCAAGTTAGTTCTTTATGGTCAGATTGTGTTTAAATAAATATAAAATAAATAACCACTTATGCACACACCGAGGAATGAGACACAGGTGAAACACACTAGTTGTTGTTATCTTAATTGCCACAGCAAAAAAATAAAAACAAAAAGCATGTGATTTGGAGCAAGAAAGAATATTTTTTTCTCTCTTTTGATTAAAAGTCTGTTTAATAAAAGTGGGTTTAATAAATGATCATGCCTGTATCTTGTATGTTTTTAAATATGTACTTTTTAAATTGTATTCTTTGTACAGCGTCTTTGACGGTTTAGAAAAGTGCTGTATGAGGGTCAATGACATTTTGCATGCAATTTATTTACTCATTTATTGTTATTTGTTTGAACCTGATTTGTATGAGGCTTTCCTGTCATTTGGTGCGACCGCGCATCATATGGTGCGACTAATAATAGCAGTAATTTTCTTAAAATAAAAATATGGTATTTCAATTCTATGGATGGAATTTTAATAACTGACAAAGTATACTTGGGGGAATGGTATTCTTAGGCATTTTTCTTAATTTTATGCATTTTACAGGGAAAAGTAGTATGTTAATTAAACGCAAGCAGGTGACTGTCATATTGGACATTATAAGAAAATATGAATATGCATTAAAAATCAAAAGAAATGGCAACAGTTTGTTTCTATACACTTCATATTACTCAGAATATTAGATTAATATCCAAATCATGTTTTAGAAAATTTTAAGGTTATTCTCGGTTGCACCACATGACATTTTTTAAGGTATTAGCCAATTCATGTACATAAAAAAAAACACTAAAAATGCTTAATATAAATGTTAAACATCGATTTATGCATACCTGACATTCTAAATATTTGAAAAAGTTCAATAAAACAATTTATATATATATATATATTTTCAAATTTGCCTGTTGAAAATCCTTATACCTCATTGACCCATATATAAAATGTATTATTATTATTATTATTATTATTATTATTATTATTATTATTATAAATCAGTTAATCAAGCCATCATTAGCTAAAAATAATAACAAAATGAAAAGTCCTTATGTTATGTGTTTTCTCAATAATACAAAATATTCCCAGCATCCCTTGTTCGTAGTTTTTCTCTTAAAATAATCAGTCGGACCCTCCGTACCACAGCTGTTGTTCGCTCTACTGGGACCCACTTGGCCATACTTGAGTGGAGCCCTTTCTGAAAACATTTGCGGTGTGTATTTTTGGTGCGGGCTCTGGCCTGAGGGGGGCGCTGACCGGACCGTGGGCCGAGCAGATCCGGGCGCCCCAGAGGATTGTGGGTAGAGGGAGCTCGGGGGGTGATACAAAGGCAGGATGGAGGAGTGCGCCGCGGGGAGGAGAGGACAGAGGAAAGAACAGAGAGAAGGCCCAGAGGCAGAGGAGACAGGTCAGACAGGAGCTGCACTGGACACCTGCGCGTTAGACAATTTACTCTGTGTTTTTATTCATATCATTAAACCAGGATTGTGAAAGTATAGTTGAAATAATCCACTCTGAAATGTCCAGGATTTTGGACTTAGCGTCTAAAGGTCCTACATCACGCTTTGAGAGCTTTAGGACATGTTCTAATGTTGTTACCTCCTCAAAAACAGACCCAGAGTTCTGTTTTGTTTTATTATTAGTGTGTCTACATTTCCATCCATCCATCCATCCATTTTCTTCTGCTTATCCGGGGCCAGGTCGCGGGGGCAACAGTCTAACCAGGGACTCCCATACTTTCTTCACCCCGGACACTTCCTCCAGCTCCTCCGGGGGGACCCCAAGGCATTCCCAGTCCAGCCGAGAGACATAGTCCCGCCAGCGTGTCCTGGGTCTTCCCCGGGGCCTCCTCCCAGTGGGACATGCCCGGAACACCTCCTGAGGGAGGCGTCCAGGAGGCATCCGGAACAGATGCCCGAGCCACCTCAGCTGCTCCTCTCGACGTGGAGGAGCAGCGGATCTACCCCGAGCTCCTCTCGTGTGACTGAGCTCCTCACCCTAACTCTAAGGGAGCACCCAGCCACTCTACAGACGAAACTCATTTCGGTCGCTTGTATCCGCGATCTTGTCCTTTCGGTCATTACCCAAAGCTCATGACCACAGGTGAGGGGGGGAACGTAGACTGACGGTAAATCGAGAGCTTTGCCTTTCGGCTCAGCTCCCTCTGCACCACAATAGTCCAATACAACGACCACATCACTGCCAACGCTGCACCGATCCGATCCGTGTCTCAAGTGGAGATGTCTACATTTCCAAAGTTCAAAATGCTCTGTTCCATCTTCTAAAGTGTTTTTGATTTTTTTTTTCCCCTTGTACTTGAGCAAAAATGGTCTTGTCCCATTAAAAGCAGGTCCTGAGGTCGGAAAAGGGTGCGCTGTGTACTGTCTGCGTATATATATATATATATATATAAATATTATAAAGCGTTTTAATGTCAAATAAGCAGGAACTGCACGTTAGCAAGCAAGTTCTTGTCAGCTTTAAAGTCCCAGCAAAACTCCATGAGCTTATTGTGGTGGATAACAGGACGTTCAGAATAACTTTGGACCACTGCACATGTTTGAGTAACCGTTTATCATCAGTCTGTCTACATCTGCAAAGCTCAAAATGCTCTGTTCCACCTTGTGATGTCATGAATCTGTTGTTTTCAAGTAAACAGCTCCTTTTACCTTTAGTTCAGTAGAGTTTCACAATTCCAGGGTTGAAATAATCCAAATAATTCTTGTGAAGGTGTGCGGAGTTTAAAAACAAACTGTTGAAAATGAACAAGTTCTGTTTTTCATGTTTTATCAGCTACAGCACTTTCAACCAAAAGTGCAAAGACTGAAATCAACAAACGCCTCTTCACAGCTGCATTTCATCGGGACCAGCAGCAGGATTCATTTTGGTGTTTTTATTGTCGAAAACGTCTAGCCAACATTAGTGAACGTTTGTGCTTAACCCTGAGACTAAGTACAGAAAAGTGGGCGAAAGTGGGAGAAAAACATTACATTTCTGATCATTCAAACCTTAAATACAGGACAATAAAAGGTTACATGAATTAATCCAAATACAACTTCATTAAAGGGCCCATATTACACTATTTTCTGATCTGTTATAATGTTATTTCCCATTAAATACATACCTGGAGTTGTGTTTTTAAACTCCATACACCTTCGCTAGAATCATTTGGATGATTCAACCCTGGAATTGTCAACCTCTACTGAACAAAAGGAAGAAGGTAGCTGTTGTCGACCACTTCATGACATCACAAGGTGGAACGGGGCATTTTGAGTGTTGGAGATGTAGACAAAAGATAACGAGTTACTCAAACATGTGTGAATGAAACAAAACACAAATCCAAGTTTGTTTATGATGAGGTAACAACATTATAACACGACTTAAACTTCACACACACAAGTCAATTTTGTGTAATGTAAGGACCTTTAAGGGGGAGATTTTTCCTCTTTTTTTTATACTTTATTTTTTAAGCTTTATTATACAGTAATAATAATAATAATAATAATAATAATAGTATATTTAATCTCCTTGATTAGCCCTAATGTTTTATTTCATGTGTTTTGATTTTCATCGATCTCTAAATCCTTCATAAACCACCTTTTCTCAAAATCTTGTTCAGTGTTCCTTATTTTATGAGTGATTTTTTCATTCCTCTTAATTTCTTATTTTATATTGATCCACTTCTTAACCTCTGGTGCATTACTCTTTTTTCCACTCTTTTGTTATCATTTTTAATGCAGTAATTTGAAATAGGTAAATATCTGGAGTTTTTTCCTCTTTTTAGGGAGTTTTTATTTCATCTTGATACATTTAGGGAAGTTTGAAATCATTTATGGCATCAAATAAATAAATACAGCTGATTCTTTATTGCAAGCTGCTTTTCCTGGCTGTTTCCTTTGTTGAACATTATTTTATTTTATTTCCTTTTATTTTATTTTAATTTATTTTAATTTAATTGAACGCATTTATTTATCTATGTATTTATTTATTTATGTATTTATTTATTTATTTATTTATTCATATATTTTTTATTTATTTCAAGCATCCTCACCTTTCAATCCTGTAGACAAACATCTATTAATCAATACAGCAGACTCTGAACACACCCTGGGCCAGCGCGTCTCTCTCGGTCCCGTCTGATTTCCACATGTTAAAACACAGCACTGGTTTGTTATTGACGTGAGCCGCTCCCATTAGACTGCCTTCTGTGGAAAATCAGAGAGACATGAGTGTATACGAACAGCAGGAAAGACTAAAGGGATTCTCAGGAGGCAGGTTTCACAGCTACAGCTATGCCAGTGATTAAAGATAAATGTTTGAAACAGGCTGTGAATGTGAGAATACAAAAGAACGTAACTATAGGCTTTAATCATATTGTGTAGCTAATGATGCTCGGAGAGATCAGGAGTCAAACCCACAACCTCCTTACTGAGAGGAGTATGGTTTAAAGTGTTGTTTTTCTAAGCTGAAGGTCCTATTTACGCAAAATGGACTCTTGTGAGCTTTAAGTCATGTTATAATGTTGTTACCTCCTCAGAAACATTTCCAGAGTTGTGTTTTGTTTCATTCGCACGTGTTTGAGTAATTCTTTATTATTCATCTGTCTACATCTCCAAAATTCAAAATGCTCTGTTCCACTTTGTGATGTCATGAAGCGGTAGTTTTCAAGTGAACAGCTCCTTTTACCTTTAGTTCAGTAGAAATGGGCGATTCCAGAGCTGAAAAGATCCAAATGATTCTAGTGAAGGTGTGTGGAGTTTAAAAACACAGTGGAGCACTTCCTGTATTACCACATGACATCACAAGGTGGAACAGAGTGTTTTCTGTTGGAGAGAAGAACTCAGCCTAAATAGACAGGGTTTGTGTGTTAAACTCTGGGTATGTTTGTTTGTATATATATATATATATATATATATATATATATATATATATATATATATATATATATATATATATAATTTTTTTTCCTCACTTTTTATTTATTTTTATTTCCCTCTTTTATTTCCCTCTTTTTTCCCTATATTTATGTATTTATTTAATTTATTTATTTTTTTTTACTTTTTTTAACATCTTATCTACTTTATTATTATTATTATTATTATTATTATTATTATTATTATTATTGTTATTGTTATTATTATTATTATATAATTTTATTAATGTATTTTTAAATTTTATTTCTTAAACATGACCTGTGCCTCCAGATATGCGGTAAACATGTTCAAACAAAAAATATATATATAACAATAAGAGCACAGGTTACATACATTTTTAGCCTTTGCAGAGTAGACCCAAGTAAAAAGCCACACTTTTGGGATAACTTTTACTAGCTATGTGGTACTGAGTTAGATTTAAAGTTAATTTTATAGTTAGCATATCCATTCAGGGCCATGATGGGTGTTTTCACACCTCTGGACATGTCCTGGCTAGTCCCATTGTTTTCCCAGTTTGTTTTGATTTAGGTTTGAGGATAGAGTTATAGATGGGAGACAAATGATGTCTGAGACCCCCATTTCTGTTCAAGGAAGGATTTTCTTTCTTGACAAAAATAGCTTCTTTAACTCCCTCTCAAACCAGTTCTTTTCTCTGGCCAAGATCTGGACCTCGCTGTCCTCAAAGGAGTGGCCTGTGGCTTTTAGGTGGAGATGTACGGCAGACTGAGGTCCTTTTAGGTGGAGATGTACGTCAGATTGCGGCCCACCCTGGTTTTCCCGTCTGTGTTGATACATTCGTTTGAAAAGTGGCTGTTTTGTTTCTCCAATGTAGCGCCCCCTGCAGTCTTCACTACACTGAATGGAGTAGACCACATTGCTTTGTTTGTGGCTCGGTGTTTTGTCCTTAGGATGGACCAGTTTTTGTCTTAAAGTGTTTGTGGGTTTGAAATAGACTGGGATTTCATGTTGTCTGAAGATCCTCTGTAGTTTTTTCTGCCAGCCAGGTAAGGAATAGTTACACCCTTTCTCCTGGGCTCTGGTTCTCTGTTGTCCTGTTTCTTTGCTCTCTTCGTTTTATTGAAAGCCCATTTAGGATCTCCACAAACGGAGAGGGCTTTCTCCACGTGTTGTTCTTCTTTCTCCTTTCCCTCTGCGCTTGTAGGAGAAACAAAACAGCCACTTCACAAAAGGATGTATCAACACAGACGGGAAAACCAGGGTGGGACGCAATCTGCCGTACATCTCCACCTAAAAGCCACAGGCCACTCCTTTGAGGACAGCGAGGTCCAGATCTTGGCCAGAGAAAAGAACTGGTTTGAGAGGAGGAGTTAAAGAAGCTATTTTTATCAAGAAAGAGAATCCTTCCTTGAACAGAAATGGAGGTCTCAGACATCATTTGTCTCCATCTATAACTCTATCCTCAAACCTAAATCAAAACAAACAGAGAAAACAATGGGACTAGCCAGGACATGTCCAGAGGTGTGAAAACACCATCATGGCCCTGAATGGTTCTGCTAACTACTCCCCCACTCCCACTCCATAATGAATAGACACACCTAACTAACATAAACTGTAAACAACTCCATATTGAATAGACTCACCTGACTAACCGAAACTGTAAATAAATATGTGTGTCTCAGAGTAATTTTCATTGTAATTAAGCTCCTCCCTTCAGGCAGATATAAGGCAGTGTCCACCAGCATCTGACCAGAACTGAAGAAGCAGCTCGGATGAGCTGCAAAACGTATTCGACCAAATAAACTCTGTCCAGTTGACAAATTAAATTTCTCCTTTTGCTAAAAAGATCACTTGTTAAAACTTGTTAAAAAAAAAATTCAATGTTCAAAAAAGGAGTAGGAAGAAGCATATCTTATTTTAATCCAAACCCAACAATTTACAATACTATTTCATCTACATGATATTAAGTAGACATTTGACATTAGATAAATTAGATGGAAAAACAAACAAACAAATCAAACAAGAACACATACACATTAGAAATAGATACAGGTTTATAATATATAAACACTGTTAATATATAATATATTAACAGTGTGTTACATTACAGTCTATTTGTAAGTCTATTTTTAAATTATTTTTAAGCCATTATCTTTTATCTTGTTTTATTGCATCTTACCATTTTCCTGCTGTTCTTGAACTGTGCGTTGCAACACTGGAATTTCCCCACTGTGGGACTAATAAAGGCATATCTGATATTATCTTATCTTATAATAACTTTTTAAATAACAATTCATGAATATCCGCTTTCCTGATGGTACGTCTCTAAAAAGTTGCCTTTGTAAATAAAAATAAAATAAAATAAATAAAAAATTATAATAATAGCACATTTTTTATACTTATTTCCAAGTCCATTCCATAAATGTGCTCCACTCGTATAGCCATACTCGTTTGTCAAACTGTTGTTCTTACTTACTTTTTTACTTTTTTTTTTTTATTTAACTCATCTCTTAGTCCATCGCCCCCGTGTTTCTCTTTGAATATATTTAAAATGTTGCTTGGTAGCAGCTTGTGAAAAGCACTTCTCAGTGGTGGAAGTTTGTTCCCGCTTTAAACATGATTTGCGCACCACTTCTGCTAATTCCATTATATTAGCCTCAAACATGCACACGCTTCGTTAGGCTCCTCACTCAAAGCAACATTTCCGTTTGTGGAAATAACACGGCCGACTCCACCTGCGCACTTTGAAATCTCAGACATTTGTGCTTGATTAACGTGACGACTGCTCTTACAGGTGTGAGAACGCTGCACAAATCACACAACAAGACGCTAACGACGTGCTAATACGCTAAAACACTCCCTTTGTTTTGCTATTACCGACGTACAGGTGCCAAGGAAATTGAATTAAAACAGAAGAATCTCCGAGGAGGAAGGAACACACTCTCAAAATGGCTGCCGCGCTGTGAAGACGCCCCAAGGGTCAAAATGTGTATGTCGTGTTTATGTTCATACAGGCTAAATGCGAGAATTTAGGGCAAGAGGAGGAGGTTTTTTCATATTTGTTAAAAAATTTGGGGTTTAAAGGTCTTAAATTATGCAAAATTGACTCTTCGTGAGCTTTAAGTCATGTTATAATGTTGTTACCTCGTCAAAATCACACCTGCAGTTGTGTTTTGTTTCATTCACATGTTTGAGTAACTCTTTATTATTAGTCTGTCCACATCTCCAAAGCTCAAAATGCTCTGTTCCACCTTGTGATGTCACGAAGCGGTAGTTTTCATTGGCAGTTCCAAGGGTTAGGATTAGGGCTAGGGTTCTAGTGAAGGTGTGTGGAGTTTAAAAACACAGTGGAGCGCTTCCTGTATTGCTACATGACATCACAAGGTGGAACAGAGTTTTCAGATTGAGAGAAGAACTCAGCCTAAATCTGCAGGTGTGTTTGTGTTTTAAACAGGTGAATGAAACAAAACACAACTCCAGGTCTGTTTGGGATGAGGAAACGATATTAGAACAGATCGGAAAATAGTGTAACATGGGCCCTTTAAGTTTGATCGGTAGTAGTAGTAGTAGTAGTAGTAGTAGTAGTAGTAGTAGCATTAAGCACAGAACTTTCTTTTTAATCCCATCAGACTGCAGTAATAGTAGTAGTAGTAGTAGTAGTAGTAGTAGTAGTAGTAGCTGTGAAAGCTGACGCCTCTGCAGTGTGACAGGATAACACGGCCTCTAGGGTACAGGAGCCTCACAGTGTTAAACTTTGTTAAGGAAGAGAATTATGATTAAACTCATATAAAACTGAGAGAAATGTGACTAATTTGCGTGCACACCTCCGATGCTTCACGCCGCGCCGTTGTCATGTCGACGAGAACACCTGTCACTGCACAGATTTAATTAGGCCTTCTCCTGTCGCCGCTCCGAGCCTGGCTAACCACTGACAGGTGATGCGAGTGACAGGGACCGGTTTAGGAGGGGAGAGTGAGGGATGTATGGGAGATGTGGTAAGACAGGCTAAAAGTTCACCCGAGATACTTAAGACAGAAGGTTTATTAGTGTGTTTCTGTTAATTGTGTTTAGAATGAACTTTTTTAAAGGAAGTGTCTGTAACCTGTGCTCTTAAAGGTGCACTGTGTATATCCGCCATCTGCTTGTCTCCATGGTGATGGAGGCTTTGCCTCGGATGTTCCACAGTATGACATTAAATTTGTCAACAAGCAGGAGACGCATAGTTCAAGAGTTTGTTTTCATACCTGACAGTTTGGACTGCTCCCTGCGGTCTTCCTTAGAGTACTCACACGATGTTGCTGTGAAGTGTCCGATCAGCTGATTAAAACTATAAAACAAAAAAAAAAAGAGGGGGATAACAGATAAAGGGCAGAGGGCAATGAGAAAATACAATATGAACACACCAGTGAAACCGTACAGAAAACTCAAGCAATTCAATTACTCGTTCAACCAAAAGATAAAATTGAACTGGACTCTAAATGTAATGTCATATACAAAATACCCTGCATGTCCCGCAATAAAACGCACATTGGGGAAATGGGGAGGGCCTTCAGTACACGAAAAAAGGAACATAGGACAGAATGCAAGAAGGAAACAGCGAAGGGGTGCAGACGAGCAAAAAAAAAAAAACACAAGGAACAACTCAAATTTGTGACCACTGTAAAAGAAAGAAGTACATTATGGACTGGGACGGAGCAAACATCACCGGTACAGAGAAAAACAAAACATTGTCACTGGATTAAAAAGGCAATAGAAATACGGAAACATGCCCACGGGACCATAAACTGGGACAAGGGGGCTTTTTAACTCTCACATACCTGGGATACTGTCCTGAGGAAGTCGGACTGCAGATGAAAACAAACTCTTCGTCTGAAAAAAAGAACCTAATAACATAAAGAAGGCGACACCACTGGGCCAATTTACAGGTGAGATCTGTGAAGAGGCGACTCCCACTCAGTTTTTGAGCAATAAAGTGGCTGAGTGGCTGATATCAAGAAATCCTACAAATGTCCACAGAGAGCTAGTCTGAAGGACACACAGAGAGAGAAATGGTCTGAAGGACACAGAGCGAGAGATGGTTTGAAAGACACAGAGAGAGAGATGGTCTGAAGGACACAGAGAGAGAGATGGTTTGAAAGACACAGAGAGAGAGATGGTCTGAAGGACACAGAGAGAGAGATGGTCTGAAGGACACAGAGCGAGAGATGGTCTGAAGAATACACAGAGAGATGGTCTGAAGGACACACAGAGAGAGATGGTCTGAAGAACATACAGAGAGAGATGGTCTGAAGGACACAGAAAGGGCCGATCTAAAGGACACACAGAGGCCTTCATCCTGGAGCACAGGAGCAGGCACCAGAGCAACAGAGGCCCAAATCTGCCACACCAGACAAGACCCAAGTGCAAAGAGGCTCCTGAGACGGTCCAGCATAGAGGCTCCTGAGACAGTCAGCACATAACTGCAGGGTATAAGATGCTGCAGGGAAAGCATACATGGAACCACATAACCAAGTGGAGCCATAGTGTACAGAAATATCTGTGCAGAGTACGGGCTAGAGACCCCAAGGTCAAGGTAGGAAACACCTCCAAAGGTTGTGGAGAATGTGAACCAACCAACCATAGTGGTGGTGGAAAAGCAACAGAACAAAGCCGCGGTGGTGGACATTACAGTTCAATAAGTTGTGGGAACATCAGGACAAAGAAACACGAAAAAATAGAGACATACCAGGAGCTCAAAGAAGATCTGGAGAAGGCCTGGACGGTGAAGGCATCAGTGGTGCCCATCAATCAATCAATCAAACTGGAGCAGATTCCAGGAAAAACATCAGGCGTCTCAGGCGAGAAAATATAAATAATAAATAATGTCACTATTTTCACAGTATATTTTTGAGCTTTTCAGATTTTTTTACGAATTAGTGAAAAAATGCACACTTGTCAATAGAAATGAAATGTAAGACAAAATGATTCGACACACAGCGCAGACATCTGGAGAGGAGTTTTAATTGTTTTTACGTTTAGCAAAATCAGATTTCCTGCTGATCTGCATATTTACACCTGATGCCCTCCCGCTGAGCTGAGACTCAGGAGCTCGCACCTCATTATCAGGAGAGCTTCGTTTTGCAGCTCTATAAATACACCACAAGAGAACTTTGATCGTGTTCTGTCAGATGATGTCATCATTTCAGATGGAAATTATTAGAAATTATTCATTTTTTTGTTCCTAAACAGGACCATGAACGCTCGTATTCATCACAGGTTCTTGAAAATGCGCCATTTAAATCCGTTTTGTGTTTTTTCTTGACTTTTGAGACTTTTTAAAAACTTATCCGGCTGTGTTTGCATTGTGTCAACATTGTAACTGCTGAACATTCCACCATAGACATGCATGTAGAACACCCCCAGCACGATGTCGCTGCAAAGTACCAACTGCGACGCACTCCAGGTAAAGCAATAACATCTCCATGGTAACAAGAGGTGGACATACCTACTACCAACCAGAAAAGTTCCATAAAACTACAGTCAGTACATAGACTGTTTTTATAAATGGACTGGCCGCCATGTTCCAAACAGGAAGTGAACATGGGCACTCTTCAAGCTCCATCAACTCTGGCTCCAATTGCCTTAACATTGAATCGTCTCTGTAACTGCTGCTGTGCGCCTCGTCAGTTTTGGTCTTAAAATGTTCATATTAACCCGCTCAACATGATCCTGGTGTTTTTATTTTGCTTTTTTGTCCTTAAAATCCTCTTCTCTACCATGGAACTGGCTCCAAATCCGCTCCTGTAACTGCTAGTCTATGATTCGGTATTGTTCCTCTAGATTTCCCACAATGGTTCTCTTGTGTAAAACAGTGAAGTGACGGGCCCCGCTCTGAGTCGGATTATTCCGGATTAGACGGCGCTTTGGAGTCGCTCCGATGTGAAGAGATTAAAGGAGCGTTCGGAGAAGATCCGTGTCATCTCCACACCTCCGAGGGCTCTTTGTGTTCTGGACAGGCCCGGGACAATAACAGGTTCAAGTGTGAAGAAAATACAGACGATAATAGACCTTTTTCACAACGGCCGGAAGTCCTCCCATCTACATCATGAAATAGATTTTTAGACTTAGACAAACTTTATTGATCCACAAGGGAAATTATTTGGACACAGTCGCTCAAACATCACAATATAATATAATAACAGAGAGTAACAAAAATAGATGGTGTAGCAAAAAGAGCAAGAGACACGTGTCAAATGAGACATAATTATAAAATAAAAATAAATGTATATGTACAAGTCAAAATAAAATAGAAAAATAAGTAATAAAATATAAAATAAAATATAAAATCACAGCTATAAACAAGAGACAAGAACGACGAGTGCAAATACTCTGCTGATTGACAGGGCATAAGGTTATCTGTTACTCCACTGCGTTTTTAAACTCCACATACCTTCACTAGAATCATCTGGATGATTTCAGCCTTGGAATTTCCCATCTCTACTGAACTAAAGGTAAAAGGAGCTGTTCACTTGAAAACTACCACTTCATGACATCACAAGGTGGAACAGAGCGTTTTGAGTTTTGGAGCTGTAGACAGACTAATAATAAAAAGTTACTCAAACATGTGAATGAAACAAAACACAACTCCAGGTTTGTTCCTCCACCTTCCTCCACCTCTCTCACTCCTCCTCCTCCACCTCTCTCCTTTCCACCCCTCTCTCTCTGTTCTCTTCACCTCTCTGTCCTCCTCCTCCTCCACCTCTCTCTTTCTCTGTTGTCCTCCTCCACCCCTCTCTCTCGCCTTCTTCCACCTCTCTCTCTACCGCTCTCTCTCCTCTATCACCTCTCTCTCTACCTCTCTCTCCTTCTCCTCCACCTCTCTTTCTCCTCCTCCACCTCTCTCTCTCATCCTCCACCTCTTTCTCTCTCTTCCTCCTCTACCTCTCTGTCCTCCTCCACCTCTCTCTCTACCTCTCTCTCCTTCTCCTCTACCTCTCTCTCTGTCCTCTTCCACCTCTCTCTCATCTCCTCCTCCACCTCTCTCTCTACCTCTCTCTCTCCTCCTCTGCCTTTCTCTCTCTCTCTGTCCTCCATCTCTCCGTTCTCTACACCTCTCTTCCTGTGTGTTTTCTTTTTCAAAATACACTGCTGCAATATCCAGACATTTACAACATTTACTTTTTACTGAGAAACTTCCCAGAAACTTCTTTCATTTTATTTTTCTTTCTCTCCTCTTCTCTTCCACCTCTCTTTCCTCCCTCTTTCTCTTCCTCACGTGTGGAAGAATAAATCCGGGCTACAGTCGTTATCATAAAGAGTTTTATTTGATTTGCAGGTGTTTGTCTCGTGCCTGGGGACAGAGGTCAGAGTGTCAAATCAAACTGATACGAACATTTTCTTTAAACTCGGATTAACAAAGATTATCAGGGATTAGCTCCATCTGCAGATTATTATTATTCTGACAGACTCCTGCTTTTAATGGTGGGATTAATACTCTTTTTCTCTTCTCTCTCTTTTTCTCTCTTTTCCTCCCATCTCTCTATTCTCTACACCTCTATCCCTGTGTGTTTTCCATCTCTTTTTCAAAATATGTTGACTGGAGCAATATTGGAAAAATCCAGATGTTTACAAGATTTACTTTTTATTGAGAAAGTGTCTCCTCCTCCACCTCTCCCTCTCTCCTCCTCTATCTGTCCTTCTCCTCCTCCACCTCTCTCTCATCCTCCATCTCTTTCTCTTTCCTCCTCCATTTTTCCCTCTCCTCCTCCATCTCTCTCCCCCTCCAACTCTCTCTCTCCTCCACCACCTCTCTCTCCTCGTCCATCTCTCTCTCCTCCATTTCTCTCCTCCTCCACCTCTCTCCTCCTTCACCTCTCTCTCCTCCATTTCTCTCCTCTTCCATCTCTCTCTCTCATCCTCCACCGCTCTCTCTCTCCTCTTCCATCTCTCTCTCCCCCCTCCACCTCTCTCTCTGTCCTCCATCTCTCTCTTGCTCTCCACCTCTCGCTTTCCTCCACCTCTCTCCTCCTTCACCTCTCTCTCCTCCATTTCTCTCCTCTTCCATCTCCCTCTCTCATCCTCCACCGCTCTCTCTCTCCTCTTCCATCTCTCTCTCCCCCCTCCACCTCTCTCTCTGTCCTCCATCTCTCTCTTGCTCTCCACCTCTCGCTTTCCTCCATCGCTCTCTCTCCTCCTCCACCTCTCTCCTCCACCTCCCTCCTTCTCTCTACACCTCTCTTTCTGTGTGTTTTCCTTCTCTTTCTTAAAATTCGGTGGAGCAACATCCAGACGTTTACAATATTTAGGCTTTACTGAGAAACAGTCTTCTCTATTTCATTTTGTCTTTTCTTTCTCTCTCTTTTTCTCTCTTTTCCTCCCATCTCTCTGCTCTCTACACCTCTCTTCCTGTGTGTTTTCCATCTCTTTTTCAAAATATGTTGGGTGGAGCAATACAATGGAAGAAGTAAAAATCCAGACGTTTACAACATTTTCTTTCTCTGTCCTCCTCCACCTCTCTCTCTCTCTCTCTCTCTCTCTCTCTCTCTCTCTCTCCTCTTCCACCTCACTTTTGCTTTCTCTCCTCCACGTTTCTCTCTCCTCCTCTACCTCTCTATCCTCTTCCACCTTTCTTTCTCTATTCCCCTTCACCTCGCTTTCTCTTCCACCTTTACCTCTCCCTCTCCTCTTCCACTTTTCTTTCTCTCCTCTTCCACCACTTTCTCTCTCTCTCTCTTTTTCTCTCTCTCTCTCTCTCTCTCTCTCTCTCAACAATTTACAACAACAATTCTCAACATTTACTTTTTATTGAGAAACAGTCTTCTTTCATTTTATTTTTCTCTCTCCTCCTCCTCCACATCTCTCTCTCTTTTCCACCCATCTCTCCATTCTCTACACCTCTCTTCCTGTGTGTCTTTCCATCTTTTTCAAAATATGTTGTGGGTGGAACAAAACAATGGAGAATCAGAAACGTTTATAACATTTACTTTATATTGAGAAATCCTCTTCTGTCTTTTTATTTTTTTTTCTTCCTCTCCTCCTCTCCCTCTCCCATCTCTCCATTCGCTACACCGCTCTTCCTGAAAATACACTGTGGGTGGAGCAGTACAGTGGAGAAACAAAAAAATCCAGATATTTACAATTTACTCTTACTTTTTAAACCATCTTCTCTCATTGCATTTTCTTTCTTTCTTTCTTTCTTTCTTTTTCCTGATCCTCTTTCTCTCTCTCCACTTCTCTTTTTTTTCCTCTTTCTGTCTCCACCTCTACCTCTTTCTCACTCTCTCTATCTTCCACCACCTCTCTCTCCTCCTGCTCCTTTTCCTCTCTCTCTCCACCTCTTTTTTTCTCTCTCTAATCTCCCTTCCTTACTTTCTCTCCTCCTCCACCTCTTTTTCTCGTCATCCACCTCTCTCCCACCCTCTCTCTCCTCCTCCACCTCTGTCTCACTCTCTCTCCTCTCTATCACCCTCTCTCTCACTCTCTCTCTCTACCTCTCTTTTTCTTTCTCTCTCCCTCTCCTCCCTCCCTCTCTCTCTCCACCTCTCTTTATCTTTCTCTCTCTCCCCCCTCTACCTCTCTCCCTCCCTCTCTCCCTCCCTCTCTCCTCTCTCCCTCCCTCTCTCCCTCCCTCTCTCCTCTCACCCTCTCTCCTCCCTCTCTCCATCCCTCCCTCTCTCCTCTCTCCTCTCTCCCTCCCTCTCTCCTCTCTCTCACCCTTTCTCCTCTCTCCCTCCCTCTCTCCCTCCCTCTCTCCTCCCTCTCTCCCTCTCTCCTCTCTCCCTCCCTCTCTCTCTCCACCTCTCTTTATCTTTCTCTCTCTCCCCCCTCTACCTCTCTCCCTCCCTCTCTCCTCTCTCCCTCCCTCTCTCCTCTCTCCCTCCCTCTCTCCTCTCACCCTCTCTCCTCCCTCTCTCCCTCTCTCCATCCCTCCCTCTCTCCTCTCGTCTGCACATGTAGGTTAAATATCAGATTAAATCCGGATTATCAGTTGTTCATTTCATTTTCTGTTTTATCTGTTTGATTCCAACAGACTGAACTTGAACCTTTTATTGTGTTAAAATGTTGTATTTAAGTCTGCTAAGTCACTCCCCCTTCAGAGCACTGTCACAACACAATCAGCATGTGTGCGTCCGGCAAATGAAACTACCGCACATCGCATCAGGTTTGTGAAGTTGTTGTGTGCAGTTTTGTGTCATGTTTTTGTATATTTATGGAGAATTGTCGTTAGGGTGACGCCGGCTTGTGGGCGGAGCCTCGTACAGAATCGTACAGTTAACCGTAAGGAGGGTTTGAATAGGGCCCAGGAGAGATCATTTTCAATCTCCCCAGTTGTTATTATAATGTATGTTTTGGCCTTAAAAGTTCCAGAGTAGAGCTTTAAAGTCCTCAGTGTTGCCATGACGCCGGGCCCCTCCACACTTTTGTTCATTTGTCTGTTAATCTGCTGTTTGGGCCGGTGCGGTGTAATTCCTGGATTATTTGGGATTACCATTTCAGCTGCGTCGCAGACATGAGGAGTCCAGATGTTTTCAGTGTCAGAGGTCAGAGGTCACGGGCGTACTGCGTGTGGGAGGGAGGCGTCTGGGGAGAGGGAGGACAAAAGAGCACAGATTACATTATAATAACAGGTGGGAGATTGAAAATGATTGTGTCAGTGTGTGCAGTCCTACTGGAGGAGTAGTAGTAGTAGTAGTAGTACAGTAGCTGTAGTAGTAGTAGTAGTAGCAGTAG
This sequence comes from Taenioides sp. WSHXM2023, assembly GCA_029959045.1. Lineage (NCBI taxonomy): Eukaryota > Metazoa > Chordata > Actinopteri > Gobiiformes > Gobiidae > Taenioides > Taenioides sp. WSHXM2023. The sequence goes on from CM057087.1 coordinate 20,857,461, forward strand.
TAGTATACACTTATACTCTCCTATAGTCCACCTATATAGTTGAGATCTTGATTAAGTCCTGGTTTAGTCCTGGTTTAGACCTTGGTTTAGTCTTGGTCTAGTCCTGGTTTAGTCCTGGTTAAAGCCGTGGTTTAGACCTTTGTTTGGTTCTGGTTTAGTCTGGTTTAGTTTCTGGTTTAGAACTGGTATAGTCCTGGTTTAGCCCTGGTTTGCTCCCTGTGTAGTCCTGGTTAAGTCCTGGTTAAGTCCTGGTTGAGACCTGGTTTAGACCTGGTTTAGACCCTGGCTTACACCATACTTTAGATATGATTTAGACCTGGTTTAGTACTGGTTTAGACCTGGTATAGACCTGGTTTAGACCTGGTTTAGTACTGGTTTAGACCCGGTTTAGACCTGATTTAGACCTGGTTTAGACCTGATTCAGACCTGGTTTAGTCCTGGTTTGGTCTTGTTTTGTTGCTGCATTTCCTGTGTATTTCCCGTCAGTCTTCTCTCCCTCTCTCCCTCCCTCCCTCCCTCTCTTCCCCTCTCTCCCTCTCCCTCTCTCTCTCTCCCCTTCTTCCCCTCTCTCCCTCTTTCCCTCCCTCTCTTTCTCTGGTCTGTAAATGTGTGTTGTTTCTAATGCAGACAGATCACCGCTGACATAATCAAGTTTGGGAGAGTGCACAGACACGACAGAACGAGAGAGACAGAGAGAAAGAGGGAGAGAGAGAGAGAGAGAGAGAGAGAGAGAGAGAGGAGGATGAACACAGTGAGAAAAGAAAGAACAAGGAGAGAGAGAGAGAAGAAGAGAAAGAGACGGAGTAAAAAGAACAAGAGAAAGAAAGAGGGAGAGGAGAGTAAGACTGGGAGAAAGAGGGAGAAGGAAAGAGAGAAAGAAAGAAAGAAAGTAAGAAAGAGGGAGAAAGAAAGAAAGAAAGAAAGAAAGAAAGAAAGAAAGAAAGAAAGAAAGCAGAAAGATAATGAGTTCTAGAGAAAGTTGGGGAGAACAGAACAAGGGAGAGATACAGAGGAGGAGAGGAGAGAGAAACAGTAAGAGAAGGGAGAGGAGAGATAGAGAAGAAGGACAGAATGAGAGAGAGGAGGAAGAGGAGGAGAGAGGAGGAGAAAAAGATAGAGAGAACATAAAAGGGTTAAAGCAGTCAGAGATACTTACAGGAACTGAACGAGATCCTTGTCCATTTGGCTCAGTCTAAACCACAGCGAACGACAAGTGTGTGTACGAACAACAATCGCACACTTTAAAAGGACGATGTTACAGTTATCTGTGTTCTAATGTCGTTTCCTCATCACAAACGGGCCTGGAGTTGTGTTTTGTTTTGGTTCATTCACACAATTAACGCACAAACCCTGAATATTTACACTTCTTTAGAGTTCTTCTCTCAAACAGGAAACACAAGTTTAGAGCCCTGAACTGAGGACCGCGGGACCTGACGCAAAACAGTGCGGCCCGGGACACATTTTAAAGGTTATTACGGGACACGGGCGGGAGCCGGACTGCACAATGCAGGAGCGGGCAGGATGATAAACTGCAGTCCCGCAAACTAAATATGAGTGTACAGTAAAATATACTAATGATTAATCTATGCCGATCATACATAATTTGTGCTTGATATTTTATTTGGCATTAATAAAAACATTTTAAGCAGCCGAAACTTGCGTAAGTGTTCTAATCTCGCACACATTTAAGACAATTCCTTTCCGCTTCTTCGTGTTTGATAGAGCTTTGAAGACATGGCAGAAGAACAGAGCAGCTCCAGTGAATCTCACAGTGCTTCAGAAGTAAGTTCTTCTTTAAAGAGCGGTACATTCACCGTCAAAAAATCAAGAAACCTGAAATCAGACATTTGGAAGTCTTCTCCTTGTGGCGTTCTGTGTCTTTGTGTCGCTCTGACGAACCTTTACCTCGGCTACTCACATCAGTGTGAAAACGGCGGAGTTTACAGAAGGCAAAGTGTTCTCCTTTGGTGCTCTGGCAAAATGATGTTCTGAGCACCGAGCAGGTTTGAAACAGGTTTGAAGGACGTCTTCCTTTTTGTTTTTTGCTTTGGTTCAACAGCAGACAGTTTCAAACGTCGCTATCGCAGCATCGCAGGTGAAAATGGGCGGGGATTTGTGGTGATGCAGCTGCAACAGCGGCGGCCGAGGGTCCGAAATGAGGACAAAAAAATGTCAAAAATGAGGACGCATAACAGAGGTCCGGACAGAAAGTTCTAAAACCGGACTGTCCAGCCGAAATCTGGACGAATGGTCACCGTAGTAATAGTAGTACAACAGTAGTAGTAATAATAATGGTAAGTAAGTAAGTAAGAAAGACTTTATTTATAGATTTGTAGTAGTAGAAGTAGTAGAAGAAGTAGTAGTAGCAGTAGCAGTAGTAGTAGTAGTAGCAGTTGTTGTTGTTGTTGTTGTTGTTGTACATGCTCGTATTTCACAGTGTGGCATTAACACTTTTTGTCTTCATGGAGACCAAACCAGACCAAGTTACAGGTCAGATCTGTGGAGAGGCGACTCCGCTCACAGTCAGAATGTTTGTTTTTCAAGGTATTTTTGAGCTGTTAAACCACCTGTAATTGAATAAATGTAAGTTAGAGCTTTTTAATGTCACACTGTGGAACATTCCAGGCAGAGCAATGACGTATCCACAGAAACAAGCAGGTGATGGACCTCCAACCATAAAGTTACACAGTGCAGCTTTAAACAACATTCGACCTTGGCTAAAAGCTCAAAAGGCCTTGCACAGTCCAGCACCTTTAATAAAGAATAGATTTAAAAGTGGCTGCAGGCGTTTGAACTGGTCTCAGACTTTGAGGTCCGTCAGCATGAACCTCGTCTGGAACACTGGCTCCAAAAGTCCCGATCTTCTCCTGAGGGTTTATCCGACGAATCTACAACGTCTGCGGAATCTTTGGAGGTAGATTTAAATATTAAGAAGTGAATTATCTGAAAAACTTAATTTACTCCCTGTTTAGTTCTGGTTTAGTCCTGGTTTAGTTCTGGTTTACTCTTGGTTTAGTCCTGGTTTAGTTCTGGTTTACTCCTGGTTTAGTCCTGGTTTACATCTGGTTTAGTCCTGGTTTAGTTGTGGTTTAGTCTTTGTTTGCTCCCGGTTTAGTCTTGGTTTAGTCCTGGTTTGGTTCTGGTTTAGTCCTTGTTTACTCCAAGCTTAGTCCTGGTTTAGTTCTGGTTTACTCCCAGTTTAGTCCTGGTTTAATCCTACTTTATTCCTGGTTTAGTCCTGGTTTTGTTCTGGTTCAGTCCTGGCTTAGTCCTGATTTAGCCCTGGTTTACTCCCTGTTTAGTCTTACTTTAGACCTGGTTTAGTCCTGTTTTAGTCTCACTTTAGACCTGGTTTAGTCCTGTTTTAGTCCCACTTTAGACCTGGTTTAGTCCTGTTTTAGTCTCACTTTAGACCCGGTTTAGTCCTGTTTTAGTCTCACTTTAGACCCGGTTTAGTCCTGCTTTAGTCTCACTTTAGACCTGGTTTAGTCCTGTTTTAGTCCCACTTTAGACCTGGTTTAGTCCTGTTTTAGTCTCACTTTAGACCCGGTTTAGTCCTGTTTTAGTCTCACTTTAGACCCGGTTTAGTCCTGTTTTAGTCTCACTTTAGACCCGGTTTAGTCCTGCTTTAGTCTCACTTTAGACCTGGTTTAGTCCTGTTTTAGTCCCACTTTAGACCTGGTTTAGTCCTGTTTTAGTCTCACTTTAGACCCGGTTTAGTCCTGTTTTAGTCTCACTTTAGACCCGGTTTAGTCCTGTTTTAGTCTCACTTTAGACCCGGTTTAGTCCTGTTTTAGTCCCATCCTCCTCCACTCTCACCACTCCCAGCTCCAGCCTCTAATATAACAGGAATCTCCAACATCTGTGGAATATTTGGAGCTGGAATCAAGTATTAAGAAGTGAAATATCTGAAAAAACTTGTGGAACTGTCAAAAGGCTCTTTCACACACAGTTTCCAGTAAATTCTACAAAAACAAAAAACACACAACGCTCAGACCCCCATTCACACACACAGCAGAACACTGCCGGGCCTCCGAAGTTCACACTTAACCTGCATTTCAAAACTGAGTATCGAATCGATTCCTTACTATTGAAATCAAGTTAAAATTTTTAGGGAGTAACTGTACTGTACTTACTTGTGGTATTAGTACTACCTGTATTCATAGTAGTATTCTTAATTTTTTGTCAACACATTACAACAGATTGGACATAAAGGGCCTCGAGTGGGACTATACAAAGACTTGATTACTTAAACTTTATTTGTATAGCACTTTTCATACATTTGAAAAGAATTTAATTTAATTTAAAACAGGTAAAAGTTTTAATTAAAATACAAAACTCAACAGGTATACTCAGGTCCACAGGTATACCGAGGTAGGCCTTTGCAGCAGCAGCACAATCAATACAACAGTAAAATCACAAAATATCACATTATAGAACTATTTGCATCTCTCAAGAAAAACACACGTTTCGGTCACCGCACTCTTTACAATTTTCTTGAACTTATCAAGTGGCACCATAGAGTCCAATTTAAGATCTTTCTGTAAATGATTCCAAGACCATGGAGCTGTAGGAAAAGGCAGATTTTCCAGCTCAGCGAGGCACCGAGGGACAGTGAAGAGGAACTGTGAGGAGGAGCGAACCCGGTAACAACCTGAGCTCATATACTATACTGCCAAAAGGTATTCACTCACCCATCCAAATAATGGAAATCAGGTGTTCCAGTCACTTCCATGGCCACAGGTGTATAAAATCAAGCACCTAGGCCTGCAGACTGTTTCTACAAACATTTGTGAAAGAACGGGTCGCTCTCAGGAGCTCAGTGAATTCCAGCGTGGTACTGTGATAGGATGCCACCTGTGCAACAAGTCCAGTCGTGAAATTTCCTCATTCCTAAATATTCCACAGTCAACTGTCAGTGGTATTATAACAAAGTGGAAGCGACTGGGAACGACAGCAACGCAGCCACGAAGTGGAAGGCCACGTAAACTGATGAGGTGAGGTCAGCGGATGTGCAGGGGTCGCCAACTTTCTGCAGAGTCAATCTCTACAGACCTGCAAACTTCATGTGGCCTTCAGATTAGCTCAAGAACAGTGTGTAGAGAGCTTCATGGAATGGGTTTCCATGGCCAAGCAGCTGCATCTAAGCCAAACATCACCAAGTGCAATGCAAAGCGTCGGCTGCAGTGGTGTAAAGCGCTACCACTGGACTCTGGAGCAATGGAGACGTGTTCTCTGGAGTGACGAATCGCGCTTCTCCATCTGGCAATCTGATGGACGAGTCGGGTTTGGGGGTTGCCAGGAGAACGGTACTTGTCTGACTGCATTGTGCCAAGTGTAAAGTTTGGTGGAGGGGGGATTATGGTGTGGATTTGTTTTTCAGGAGCTGGACTTCCAGTGAAAGAAACTCTGAATGCTTCAGCGTACCAAGAGATTTTGGACAGTTCCATGCTCCCAACTTTGTGGGAACAGTTTGGAGATGGCCCCTTCCTCTTCAACATGACTGTGCACCAGTGCACAAAGCAGGTCCATAAAGACCTGGATGAGAGAGTTTGGTGTGGATGAACTTGACTGGCCTGCAGAGTCCTGACTCTGAAGAAATACTTGTATATATATAATAGTATATTTACCATGACATACCCTTTAATTTAAACTTGGTCCGAACTTGAGTCCCAGTCCTGGTCTTTGGTCTGGACTTTGTAAAGTTTCAGTACGTGGTGTTGAATGTGTGAGCAGAGAGAAGAGAGGGGAGAGGTCAGCAGAGACTCTCATGGCTACAGGCGAAAAACCACAAACCTGACCCCCGGCTACTGCACTAAATATGAGAGAGAGGAGAGAGGGGTATGGGGTACTGTAGTACACGTAGCTCTGGTAGTAGAAGTAGTTGTAGTACAAGTACACGCACAGGTACACGCACAGGTACATTCATCACTTTAAAGCATTTTTAAAGCAACAAAATTTGCTAATTATCAGAATAGCATAGACTGTATAAAGAAGCCCTGTTTAAGTCATGTTTTAGTCCTGGTTTAGTCCTGGTTTAGACAGGGTTTAGACTTAGTTTAGACGTGGTTAAGTCCTGGTTTAGATAGGGTCAAGTCCTGGTTTTGATCTGGTTTAGTCCCAGTTTAGTCCTGGTTTAGTCCTGGTTTAGATAGGGTTAAGTCCTGGTTTAGTCCTGATTTAGACAGGCTTTAGACTTCATTTAGTCCCAGTTTAGTCCTGTTTAGTCCCGGTTTAGTCCTGGTCTAGTCCTGGTTTAGCCATGGTTTAGTCCTATTTTAGACCTGGTCTAGACCTGGTTTAGTCCTGTTTAAATCCCTCCACACTCACCACTCCCAGGTCCAGCCTCTCCTAAAACATGCTCAAACTTTTACTTCTATTTAAGCAGTACTATTTGCAGTAACAGTACTTATACTTTGAAGTACTCATTTGACCCCTGTGCAGTCTATAATGTGTTTTTGTCAATCCATTAACAAACACAACAGGTAAAATCAATTCTACTAAACTCTAACCCTTTACGATCAATATTTAATCAAAGTTACCCACTGCGCACAGATGCTAACATTTGGCTCATCAAATTAGCAACGATTCAGATTTGTGTAAATGAAAACAGAGAGAAAAGTATTTGAAAATCAAAAAAACTCAAATTTCTCATCCCTCTGAATCAGATCTTATTAATGTTATTACCGACAGCTGCTGAGCGCTTTGACTTTGGGGAAGTGGGATGTAAGGGACCAAATGGAGCAGGTGGAGCAGCAGAATTTGTGAACAAAAAGAAAGAAAAAAGGGACATTTTACTCAATATCAAATTTAAATACAGATTTTGGAAAAAGCTCAAAGTGTGGGAAAAAATAAAAAAAATGGAAAATTCTCTTGGATCTTCGCAGTGTAACGTTAGATCCAGTTTTAAAGGTCCTATATTACGCAAAATGGACTTTTGTGAGGTTTAAGTCGTGTTCTAATGTTGTTTTCCTCCTCAAAAACAAACCTGGAGTTGTGTTTTGTTTCATTCACACGTTTGAGTAACTCTTAATTATTAATCTGTCCACATCTCCAAAGCTCAAAATACACAAATGTCTCCAGCTCACGTGATCGACAGGGACAGGAGGACACTGGACAAACTGCTCTCCATCACGGACACTCCTGCTCACCCACTGCACCAGACTATAGAGGGACAGAGGAGATAATACTCCCTACAACTGTACAACAACTCACCCACTGCACCAGACTATAGAGGGACAGAGGAGATAATACTCCCTACAACTGTACAACAACTCACCCACTGCACCAGACTATAGAGGGACAGAGGAGATAATACTCCCTACAACTATAGAGGGACAGAGGAGCTCATTCTCCAACAGGACTACATTCATACTATAATACTCCCTACAACTGTACAACAACTCATTCTCATGTATCAGATAATACTCCCTACAACTGTCAGGTGAACACAACAGGAAGGGCCTCACTCTTACTCCGCTCTGGTGTTTCAGTTGGTGATGAAATGGTCCATTCCCTCAAAGTATTTCCTCTGGAAGGTCTTCTGCCACATTTGGTGTACAAAGCCTGTAACATCCCAAATGTCCATAGCCTCTTACACGGTCTCCATGGATACAGGAAAAGAACAAACGGCTTATTTCACACAGTCTAACAGTCTCTTACTTATGCCCTCGACCCTGCACATGCTGCACTTCTTAGTTGGTTAAAATCCCAACTGAGCTCAAAAAAACAAAAGTTTCAAAAACTGCTCAGTGTGCGAGCCAGGTAGCCACAAGAGCAGCCAACCACGCTGTTTCCATGGGGACAGCATGAAGGTTGTGAAAAGCACTTCTAACTTTGGACCACTGCAAACCGTTTAAAATGAACTAGTTCTGTTTTTCACATTTTTAAGACAGTAAAAATCAGATGCAGTGTCTTTAAAATACAGTTGTACATGTTTTTTTTTGTGTGTTTATTTTTCTTTGTGCTACTTAAAAAACAATTAAAATCACTTGGATTCCGTTTACCGTTATTTCCTCAACATCTTGCATTGCACCATAAAACCCATCTGGCCTCGGGACAATGGACACAACTTTTTGTCTCACATCTCACTTTTATTAATATTCTTTTGGAAGAATCCGTTTTCGCTCCAGTACAAGCGTGACCTTTGACCCTTGCAGTTCCCCGCACGCCCATCCAAAACGAGGGAGCGGCGAGATTTCCGCTTCTGCTCCTGAACGCATCGTTTACGCAGGAAGAGAGGAGCTGACCTGCGTGGGCGAGCGAGCGGAGGGAGACGGAGATTCTGAGAGACGACGAGCTGGACGGATGATTTCAGAATCAGATCTGTGAATTAAAGGCGCTCTACATGATTTTGACTGTTTAAAACACTCTGTTTCACCTTGTGATGTCATGTGGTCATACAGGAAGTGCTCCACTGTGTTTTTAAACTCTATACGTCTTCACTAGAATCATTTGGATCATTTCAATACTGGAATTAGACAATCTCTACTGAACTAAAGATAAAAGGGGCTGTTTAACTTGAAAACTGCCACTTCATGACATCACAAGGTGGAACAGAGCATTTTGAGCATTGGAGACGTAGACAGACTAATAATAAAGTGTTACTGAAACATGTGAATGAAACAAAACACAACTCCAGGTTAGTTTTTGAGGAGGTGACAATTTTGACATTAGGGACATTGGGCGGATGGACAAACTGATCCGTAAATCTGGACACGTGAGCTGGAGACATTTGTCATAGTGAGGGACAGGAGGACACTGGACAAACTGCTCTCCATCATGGACACTCCTGCTCACCCACTGCACCTGAGTATAGAGGGACAGAGGAGATAATACTCCCTACAACTGTACAACAACTCAATCTTAAGTAACAGATAACCTTATGCCCTGTCAATCAGCAGAGTATTTGCACTGTCGTTCTTGTCTCTTGTTTATAGCTGTGATTTTATAGTTTATTTTATAGTTTATTACTTATTTTTCTATTTTATTTTGACTTGTACATTTACATTTATTTTTATTTTTATAATTGTCTCATTTGACACGTGTCTCTTGCTCTTTTTGCTACACCATCTATTTTTGTTACTCTCTGTTATTATATTATATTGTGATGTTTGAGCTGCTGTGTCCAAATAATTTCCCTTGTGGATCAATAAAGTTTGTCTAAGTCTGATATGTTATAATGCTGTTATAAAGCTCACAAGAATCCATTTAGTGCAATATAGGACCTTTAAACGTGTGACATCACAAGGTGGAACAGACTGTTTTCTGTTTGAGAGAAGAACTCAGCCTAAATCTGCAGGGTTTGTGTGTTAAACATGTGTGAATGAAACAAAACACAACTCCAGGTCTGTTTGTGATGAGGAAATAACATTATAACATGGATCATAAATGGGCGTAATATGAGCTCTTTAAAAATAGCTCTTACTTCCTGTAACCTCGGCCTGGATCGCGTCATGGGTCTGCTCTACAGCCTGTAATAAGATGGACGCTGTAAAGCAGCTGAGATTACTTTAATAAATGCATGAATTAATAATGCATCAGTCTTTTTATATGTTTTACAATCACGTGCATTATTCATTCACTGCACACTGTGTTGGTTAAGTTTGCTCTGCAGAAACAGCTGATGGAAGAACGGCTGCCAGTCTGCGCCATCTGCCCCTCAGACTCGCACGCGACATACTGGGCGATGGGGGTAAATGTAGATTATGTCAAAATTAAATTATCACAAGTAATAGCTGCGTGACATAAGGTAAAAGAGTCATTAAACAGGGACAGATTGTTTTTGCTGTATAATTCATTGATTGTTCCATATTTGACCTACTGTATTGAAGTTTGGGGAAGTGCTTATAAAACTTATGTTAATCCAGTTTTCTTTTTACAGAAAAGAGCCGTAAGAATCATCAGCGGAAGTGGATACAGAGACTCAACAAACCCAATATTTATACGATTAAAGATAATGAAATTCAACAAGAACGTCATGGTAAAACTTCATATTTTAAAAACTATGTCCAAAGCAGAATCAGCAGATCTTGGCCACCGATCTCCAAAGAAAATTTACAAAGAGAGAAAGTCATTATAATTTGAAAGGAATTGAAATCATCAAACAACAACAATGGAAAAATGTGTTTCAGTCAAAGGTGTGAGCCTTTCCCCAGTCCCCCCGGAGGAGCTGGAGGAAGTGTCCGGGGTGAAGGAAGTCTGGGAGTCCCTGCTTAGATTGTTGCCCCCGCGACCCGGCCCCGGATAAGCGGGAAAAAAATGGATGGATGGATGGATGGATGGCTATGGAACAGTCTATGGAACAGTCTAAATGAAAAAAATCAAAGCTTCAAAATCTATTTAAGTGTTTAAAAGAAATGTCAAATATGATGTGCTAAAAAAGTGTGAAATGGCAGAGTAACTGTCCTTTTGTGTTAATTAATAAATATTTATCATTGTGTATGTCACTTAAATAATAAATGCCGTTGCTACAGATTATAGATTCAGCTGAAACTGTTGAAGTGTTGGAAATGTTTTATATTGTGTGAAAAGGGCGCAGATATTACAAGTCTGTATGTCTTCCTGCTCCTTTTCATTCACATTGATGTATGAAACATAATTATTTTATATTCATCTTTCATGAATCAAACAAGTAAAAAAATGGAAATGGAATGGGTGAAGTGTCTTGCCTAAGGACACAAAGATAGAGCTGCTGCTGCCCCACTGTGGCACCCGGTATTCCCAGAGGTCTCCCATCCAGGGGTGTAGCACCATATTTTGGGGCCCTAGGTACAGTGATCTTGGTGGCCCCTCATGTTGTCTAATGGAAAATGCCCATTACAGAGTTTTTAAAGGGCCCCGGAGCTCCAGTCCAAGTCCTAACCAGGCCCGGACCTGCTTCAGAGATAAGGTGAGACCGGGTTTTCTTAAGGCGGTATGTGTTTTTAAGAGGTCTGTAAGTCTATGACCAATGATCAACAAAACCATGAGCCGCCTTAATACTGGGTAATACTGGGTTACACTTTGTTTCACCCAAAAACAGAGATCAAAACATATTTATAAAAGGACACAGGAAACAAAGTTAAGGATTAAATAATTTTATCTTTACTTTTAGTTATTCAGTTTTTCTTGGTTTTGATGTGGAGAAAAAAAGAAGAAAAGAAACCTTAACCCATGCCCCCAAAAAAAACAAAATAACAAAGGAAAAGACCATGGTGAGCCGGCCAACGTAAAATAAGGACAGTAAAATAAGGACACCGCTGTCCCTGCCCTAACAAAAAAACAACCCACAAACTTTCCCTACATAAAATAAAGAATGAAAACAGGACATCTGGACTCACCAGGTCAAAGAAAAAGAAGCCTAAGCTAACAAAAAGCTAAGGAACGCGGCCCAGGAGCCAGCAGGGAGCAGCGGGGGGCTCAGAGGGCGAGGCGGCGTGCACGCTCCGACGCACCGGCGCTGGCAGGTGTGACGAGCAGAGGAGCAGCGCCAGAGAGAGATATTTAGACTCCTAGGCGTGGAACACAAGACTAGGAGCAAAACTGCAGAAAAAAGTACTTTACTGAATATTCAAAAATAGGAATAACAAACAATAACTGGAAAAATACTACACAAAATAGACAATAAAAATATACAGGGAGTGCCCAGACGTAACACACTTACATTAGGTTTAATCCTTTTACTGTTGGAAAAGTGGAAAAGTGTCTGTATCCTTACATAAACATACTGTAAAACTATTTTTGGATTCATCTCAGGGGTAACAGTTATGGAATTTCCTAATGTGATGTCATGATTTCCAACCAGGAAGTAACATTTTAATAAAAAAAAAAAAAGCCAAATTGGGAAAAATGTAAAAATTTTCAGCAAAATCTTACATACTATAATCATTTAACTGTGTGTAAGTTAAAGGTGCACTATGTAACTTTTTGAACGAGGGTCTGTCACCTGCTTGTTTCTATGGAGATGTCATTGCTCTGTCTGGAATGTTCCACAGTGTGACATTAAACAGCTCTACTTCACATTTATTCAATTACAGGTGGTTTTAGAGCTCAAAAATACCTAGAAAAACAGGCGTTCTAACTGTGAGCGGGGTCGCCTCTCCACAGATCTGACCTGGAACTTGGTCTGGTTTGATCTCCAGTTGTGATGCACCAATCTGATACTGGAAATTGGTATCAACTTCCAAATATCGGTTCAGTCAATATCCTGGTTGGACATATAAATTAATGTAATAAGACAGTTTACAGGCCATTGTCGGACCAGAAACTCAGAATTCATTATTTATACAAAGTTTTTATTTATACAAAGCTTTATACTATTTTTTATTTATACAAAGCTGTTCTGTAGCTACTCGAGGGATAAATAACAGATACAAAACACATTTGGATCAGTTCTGTCTAATTTTATTTTGGTTTAAAGGAAATAAATGCTGTTTTCAGTCTCTGCTCTGGTATTGGTGGATATCGGGTATCGGCAGATCCTTAAAGCTATAGTATCGAAATTGGTATCGGGACTGAAAAGGCTGGATCGGTGGAGAACAACAGGAGTCAATTAATAATACAGAAATCCGTATTTGAAAATTCCGCAAAAAGTCCTTTAAAGTGACGTAAACCCATAAGTAGCTAAATCCAAGTCCTAACTGCTAATAATGTAACGAACAGAGTTTTAGTCCCAGATTTTTGTTAAAAATAAACCGTTCCCACCTCACCTCAGCCGTGTTTCCGATTAGCTCACAGTTAGCCTTTAGCTTGAGGTTAGCCTTTAGCGCTAACCTCTGTCTGGGTCTGCTCTGCTGTTGTTTTAATGAGACCGGCCGAACGGAGCTCGCAGACCCGTAATGGCTTCTCTGGGACGTTTGACCTCTGACCCCGGCATGATCAGATGGGTGAGAGAGGGAGTGGGCGGGGACAGGTCGGACATTAGCGTTAGCCGCGGTCGATAAATAATTAGCGTAGCGGTTGGTGGACGCCCACGCGCTGCTCCTCCCGCTCACAGGCAGATTTATGGAGAAAAGACGAGGGGGCCGAGAGGAATGAGTCTGCACTGTTCGGAAATAGAACAGGTTTGAGTCAGTTATGAAAGTGAACGCTACAAGAAACTTCGATTTGGATTTTCTGGAGCTGATTTTGAAACTTTGAAAATATTAAAATAATCAACTAACGTGACACATTAGGCGACTCTCTTCAAACATTTCTAGGAGTTAGAAATACGAGAATTCATTTGCCAAACATAAACGATAAAAAATAAGACTGAAACCAAACCATAAAGCTGAATTATTCCCAATAAGAACTATTAAAAGTACAAGACATACTGTAGATATAGAGACATATCGTTGAGCTGTATATACAAATAGCTCCATGCAACACTTAAGTTAATAGTCTGTGTCATTGTGTTTCATGATTCAACCTTCTACAACTTAAATTTTATCATCTAGCAGGAAAAATTACCAAAAATATCCCACTTTTGCAAAGAAAAAGTTCCCACGATGAATATTGACCCCCTAAAATGTTGTTCCATTCATCACATGTTGAAAAATAAGTCATTTAAGTCATTATTGTTCATTTATTCAGAACCGTGAAGATGTGAGTTTGGTCACTGGTCAAACTCCCTAAGTTCAGATGGGCGTGATTGACAGGTGGATTAACCAATCAGGGACATGCATGGTCTGTCAGTATCAAAACAAATACGGCTGCTTACGAGGAAAAACGAAAGGATAAAAACAACAGCAAGGGACTAGAAAACATGGCGGATATCTGCAGAATCAAAGACCAATGAGCTCACATGTGTGTCACTGTAAAAACAAATCTGATTGGACGATTGCGGTCATCATTTGGATAAGTCCTGGAATGGGATCTAATCACGCTAACGTCACAAAACCGGAAGACGTTTGGAAACATGCGGATGACGACTTCCTTTGCGCTCTGTTGGCGATAGGAACTCAGAGAAAACTGAGAAAATGTCCTGGGTTTTCCTCATCTAGATGTCATTGTATTCTTTCGTTTTTCTTTAACTTAATAAAAGAAAAAAAAATATGTCATTGACGGTTTTCCGTTATGTTCGGCAGATCAACAGTTCCAACCTGCTGCCTGTAAGTGACATCGAAGACACAATCAAAGTCCCGTCCCCCATGGAAAGCTTTGGCAGGTTGTGAAGACGCTGCTGCTGAATCCACAGTTTTATCCTATGCCCAGTGTCGGGAACTACACCGGAAGTCGTCATCCGCATGTTTCCAAACGTCTTCCGGGAAGCGTGAATTGAGCCTGCTGCTAGTGTCTACACGTAACGTAACTATAAGACCTTTAATTCATAAAAGGAAAAGCTAAAGAATACAATGACATCTAGATGAAGAAAAACAGAGCCATTTTCTCAGTTTTCCCAGATTTTGTCAGAGTTCGCCAACTATCGCCAACAGAGCCCAAAGGAAGTCGTCATCTGTATTTTTAAGTCTGTCTCCATTAGTAGGATCTAAACTAGGATCTTGCTGCTGTGAGTTAAGACAGCTAAGAGCGATTACGAATTTAAAGGTGGACTTTTCAGGTAGAGGGTCGAACATCTGATTACTCAAACATGTGCGAATGAAACAAAACACAACTCCAGGTCTGTTTTTAAGAAGGTAACAACATTAGAACTCAACTTAAAGCTCACAAGAGTCAGTTTTGTGTAATATAACGCCTTTAAAAAACTCATTCTCGTTCTAGCCGGTACGTTTTGGACCTTATACATTTTGCCCGCAGAGCAACCTCACACTCCCTATAACGCAACACAATGCAATTTCACAGATTCCAACCAAAATTTAAGCAGTAAATTTGAATATTCCTGAATTATTAACATCTTCTGTAACTCTCTCCGCAGCTTCTCGTGTTTTCGTAACTTGGAGACTCTACAAACACGCGAGAATGGAGCGTTTGGTTGTATTATTAATGCCCGGGCCGTTGAATCAGACGCACGATCGGCCCCTACACATGGAGAGGGGTGGAGGGATGGAGGAATGGAGGGATGGAGGGACGGAGGGATGGGGGCTCTTCTCTCTCTCTCTCTAACCCCGGTTAGAGTGGAGGATTATGGGAAATCCCCTGCAGCGATGGAGGTGGTGGTGGAGGCAGTTCACAGTAGTCAGACCTGTACTGGCCCGAGCCCCCGAGCAGGAGTCTGTCAAAGAACGGAGAAGACTGCACTGCCAGAAAAGTCCAGGAAAAAAAAAAAGAAAAAAAAAAAAAAAAGAAAGATGACAAAAAATGCAAGAAAGTTGGAGTTGTAGATTCAGAGAAGGACGAGAGGAGAGGAGTGAAGGGAGAGAGGTACCAGTGTGATTTTGTGTATGTATGTGGAATAGTTTTAGGCTGGGGTTTTGAGCAGTGTTGAGATGGACAGTTTTGCAAGTCATGTCCTAAAGTAGTTTAATTTAGCGCAATTAAAGGAACAGTATTTATTTTGGACTTTAAAGTAGATCTACGGAAGCCCAGAGCAGCAAGCAAAAAAAAAAAAAAGAAAAAAGAGGCTTGTCATTTGGGCTCCATTTTCAAGGCGTTGTTTTTTTTTTTTTTTTTAATAACAGTAGCTCAGTTGGTCGAGCGTTTGTCCACTGATCCAAAGGTTGGTGGTTCGAATCCCGCTCTCATTCAAAACTTCAACATCAACTTTCAATAAAAAGTACTATTGATCTAAAGATAACATCTGCCAAACCAAAACCATTTTTACCAAAACCTCTCAAAAACCTCCTCATGCTATATTGTATAAAGTAGGTTAACCCCAGCATTACTGTAAATCTGGTAATAAATGCTAATCCAGAATATTTATGTAGCTTTAGTGCAGAGATAATCCAAAAAAGAAGATGTTTAGTTGCCCCAAAAATGACATGAAAAAATATGTAAAATTTAAACTGGAAATACAGGTCAAAATATGAAAATGCACAAAACAAAAGGTGAATAAAATAAATTAAAAAATAAATAAATAAAAAAAGAATATAACAAATAAAATAAAAAAATATAAATAAAACTTTCTCATTAATTAATTGTATGAATAAGTAAATAAAAGGATATGTTGCAAAATTTTCAATAAACACTACTAAAGTTCCATAGATTCAACTGAATTTGAGTAGTCGTATTCTGTCCTGGAGGTTGTGGGTTTGACTACTGATTTCTCTTAATGTAAAAAGCATTCATGTGTACAAACCGGGGTTGTCAAAAGTCAGATACTAATCGATACTGAACTAGATACTCATTTTTTGCAGGTATTGATACTAAAAAAGAAGTCCCATTCACAGGACAGAAATGAACCTTTCCTGAATCTTTAGAATGATCTGGAGCTGAATCAGAACAAGTATAAGAGCACATAGACTAGTATACGCCCATGGACCTGGTTTAGACCTGGTTTAGACCTGGACCACTATGGAACCTACCTGGACATTGAGGGATTACACAGATATAAGACCACATGGGAAAAGAAAAGAAAGAACTATGATTTAATGTTAAAAACCACATTCTATTGTCGAAATAAAGTGTTTTTTTCTGTATTGAGTATCGATTCTGTTCCTTAAAGCTGCACTGTGTAACTTCTAAGGTGGAGGGTCCACTACTTGCATGTCTCCGTGGAGATGTTATTTCTTTGCCTGGAATGTTCCACAGTAGGGCATTAGACGTACAGTATATCCCTTGCATTTGTTCGATTACAGGTGTTTCATAGCTCTAAAAAATACTTTAAAAACATGAATTCTTACCATGCGCAGGCTCGCTTCTCCACAGATCAGACCATTACAACCTGTCTCCACACCAAGTTTAGTCCCTTACTGTGAAATAATCAAGGCAAAACAATAATATCTCCATGGAGACGAGCAGAAAAGTTACACAGCGGACCTTTAATATCAAAATCGAGTTTGAAATTTCCGTATCGTAGCAACGCTGTTACATTTACATTTAAAAAGTCTGTCAAAAGTGTGACTCAGCTCCAAATGTCCAATCACCAAATGTTTGTGTGTAATATTAACAACAAAAATAATAATAAAGTGACGTATGCAACAGGCTAATGGCTAACATTCGTCTTGTCTCTAATTAAAAGCAAATAATTGAAAATAGAAGTGATTTGAGCGCCCGCAGACGCAGCCGAGCGACTCCCATTAACTGGAGTCATTACAGATAAAACCAACACAACAACAAAGAATCGACAAGGGTCCAGACGTAAAAGAACGGGACCCGAGCGCCGAAACGACCAGGAGAGAAGAGGGACAGTTTTTGGATTTATAACACACATTTGATTCTATTGGGTCAGTGGGTGAGGTGTCTTGCTCAAAAGCACGTTATGTTTCCATGCTTTTACTTGTGGACTAACTTTTCGGTTGAGGGTCCGTCACCTGTTTGTTTTTATGGATATGCCACTGCCATATTTATTCAATTACAGGTGGTGCTCAAAAATACCTAGATAAACAACATTCTGACTGTGAGCGGGGTCGCCTCTCCACAGATCTGACCTGTAACTTGGTCTGGTTTGAAGACAGAATGGTTTAATGCCGTACTGTGAAACATTCCAGACAAAGCAAAGCAAAGCAAAGACATCTCCATGGAGAAAAGCGTAGAAAAGTTACAAAATGCACCTTTAAATCAACCTTTTTCCTCCAGTGAGATTCTTAATAAAATAAAAATACCAGAGAGCTACAAATTTTATCAGTCACAAAAGAGTAAATATAAGAGCCACGGCGTTAGATGAGAACAGTTCAGTGCCTATAAAACAGTTAATTAACCACATTTATACCACGCTCAGTGAGAATTCCAACGTCTAACTGCCGTGCGTTAATACCATAGAAGTATATACAAATCTGAAGGTGAACCAAGATGGCGTCGTGTTGTTTTCAGGGACCTGGGCTCATTGGCGCATGGGCCCAAAAACAATTTTCTCTTCCACATTTACTTCCTCAATCCAGGCAAGCTCCTCCCACCGTGTGACGTCTGTAACATGCACGGCGTGGAGCGTTTGGACCAATCAGAGCACGGCGTGGAGTGTTTGGACCAATCAGAGCACGGCGTGGAGCGTTTGGACCAATCAGAGCGAGAGCTGCTAGAGCGGAGTGAACTCGGCTCAGAGCGGGGCGAGGCTCAGTCTTACAAAGCTAATTTTTAGGCACTTTGAGGATTTAAAAAAGTTTATGTTGTCAAAATAGAAAAGAAGACTAGGACTAGAACTAGGACTAAACCAGGTCTATACTATGGCTATCACAAGATTTAAACAGGTCTAAACCAGGTCTAAACCAGGACTACCACAAGACTTCCCTACAAAATCCGACCTTTCTGAAAGCCTGATGCCCTTTCAGCTGAACAGGGACAGTTCTGATTTCCCAAAATGCATTGCGCTCTACGGGAGAATTCTTTCTGGGTCCAATCTCCCTGGAGCTGCAGTACCTGGAGCGTCCACTAGTCGCTCTGGAGCCGGGACGGAGGGGGGGATGCCTTATCCAGTTTTTATTATAAATCCATGTTTAAAACTGCATAACGCACAAGTAGTTCCGGCAACAGCCACATCACTGTTCTGTATCACTCCTCTGTGGCCATCTCCATGACGTCACCATAGCAACGGGTAAACAAACGCTCAACTGCTGTGGGTAGAATGTAAGGACTAGCTTCATTTAAAACACTGAAATAACTAATGTTTTGGACATTTACCGACAGGGAAGAGGCTTTTCACATTCACGAGTGACACGTTTCATTTTGTAGCCGTGGTAACAGCGCATTAAACCACTTGGAGCCGTGCGTTCTGCAGTTTTAACTTAAAATTGCACAATACACTTATTCAGCACAATATGTATAATTCAGAAGTCCCTTGGCGAGCTACGTGGAAGGTGGTGGAGACTAACTTAAAGAAACAGATTTAAATGAACTATTTTGAGCTTTTAAACATGTTATAACATATTGACAATAGTCCTGGTCATGTGGACACAAAACAGACGCAAAAGAGCCACAAAAAGAGACTTAAGATACAGTTTTGGGGTATTTTGTATTAAACTTTAACATAACATGCACATAATTATTTCACATTTTGTCCATTGTAAACCGCAGTGTTGATCTAAAAAGGCTTTGTAATAAAAACAGGTGCACTCACTTCCTGTTTGCTTTCATTTACTTTTTAATTATTGCGAAAAATATTGGATCTCCGTGACATTTCTGATCCAGAGTCTAGATGTTTTGGATCTTCAAAAGTGAGCGCAGAGAAGTGGGCGGAGACGGGGGGTTGGTGAAAGCGAAAATTCTGCGCTCACGCTTCAAATGCAGGACAGTAAAGGATGAGTCGAACACTGCAAACCGTTTCAAAAGGTTCTAGTTCAGTTTTTCACATTTTTAAAGCTGTAAAAATCAGGTGAGCGCCTTTAACAGCTCATAAAAGTTAATTTTGAATAACACGTCCCCTTTAAACTACTTAAATCATCACGACCTCATGATGTTCTGGTCATTTCCATCACTCCAGTGGCAGTACTCTCTGTAGTGGTGGATTCTTCTCTCTCTCTTCTCTCTCTTCTCTCTCTTCTCTCTCTCTCCTGTCTCAAGGCCTTCTCAACTCTCTCCTCTTTCTCCTCCCTCTTGTCTCTCTCTCTCTCTCTCTCCTCTCTTTCCTGTCTCGTGGCCCTCTCTCGTGTCTCTCTCTGTTCTCTCTCTCCTGTTTGAATGCTCTTTCTCTCTCCCCCTGCTCTCTCTCTCTCTCTCGGCTTTCTCTTCTGTTTCTCCTGTCTCGAGGCCTTCACTCTTCTTTCTCGCTCTCCTCTCTCTCCACTCACAGTCACTCTCTCCTCTCTTCTGTCTTTCCTCTTTCTCTCCTCTCTCTGTTCTGTCTCTCCTCTCTCTCCTGTCTTTCCTCTCTCTCTCCTCTCTTTCCTCTCTGGATGCCCTCTCTCCCCTCTCTCTCCCTCCTCTCGCTCCTCTATCTCTCCTGTCTCTCTCCTCTTCCTCTTCTCTCCTCTCTCTCTCCTCTCTCAAGGCTGTCCGTCTCCTCTCTCTTTCCTCTCTCTCCACTCTCTCTCTCCTCCCTCCTCTCTCTCCTCTCTCTCCTTTCTTTCCCCTCTCTCCTCTCTCTCTCTCCTGTCTTTCCGCTCTCTCTCCTCTCTGTCCTCTCTCTTGTCAGGATGTCCTCTCTCCCCTCTCTCCCTCTTTCTCTGTCTCTCCTCTCTCTCTTCTGCCTTTCCTCTCTCTCCTCTGTCCTCTCTCTCTTGTCAGGATTTCCTCTCTTCTCTCTCTCCCCCCTCTTTTTCTGTTTCTCCTCTCTCTCTTGTCTCGATGTCCTCTCTCTCCTCTGTCTCTCCTCTCTTCACTCTTTCCTCTTTCGAGGCTGTGTCCCTCTCTCTCTCTCCCCCTCCTCTCTCTCTTCTGTCTCTCCTGTCTCTCTTCTCTCCTCTCTCTCTCCCTCTCCTCCCTTTCCTCTCTCTCCACTCTCTCTCTCCTCCCTCCTTTCTCCTCTCTCTCCTCTCTCTCTCTCGTGTCTCTCTCCCTGTCTGTCCTGATTAGCGGTGACAGCGCTGGTTTTTCCCACGCTGTCAGTCACCCAAACGTCTCTCTCTCTGTCTGTGCGTGTGATGGACGGCTCCGGTGTGTCAGTGAACGCAGCACACGCCGGATCGGAGGATTTTATAAACCTGCACTTTCACAGACGCCTGAAGAAGACGACAGGAAATAAGCAAAGACAGGTCTGTGCGCGGCTGTCAGAGTAGGAGTAGTGGTAATACTAGTAGCAGTAGTAGTACTAGTAGTAACACTAGCAGTATTGGTCATAGTTGTAGTAGTAGCAGTGCTGCACACATCAGTCCATTTGGAGGATTGGAGTGCTTTATAGCCTTATACATTTTTCACTTACACCTGAAGTAGAGGACAAAAATGTCTTTCAAAGTAGTAGTAGTAGCAGTAGCAGTAATAGCAGTAATAGTAGTAGTAGTAGTAGTAGTAATAGTAGTAGTAGTAGTAATAGTTAGGGCTGAGCAATTAATCAAATTGATTCATTTAAAAATAAATTTGATTAATTTGGGTTTTTCTTGACCAGAAAAAGGTGTCTCGGCCTCTCCAGGTGGGTGGAGAGTCCCTGCCTCAGGTGGAGGAGTTCAAGTGTCTCGGGGTCTTGTTCACGAGTGAGGGGAGGATGGAGCGTGAGATTGACAGGTGGATCGGTGCAGCGTCGGCAGTGATGTGGTCGCTGTTGTGGTGAAGAGGGAGCTGAGCCGAAAGGCAAAGCTCTCGATTTACCGTCAGTCTACGTTCCTCCCCTCACCTGTGGTCATGAGCTTAGGGTAATGACCGAAAGGACAAGATCGCAGATACAAGAGGCTGAAATGAGTTTCCTCCGCAGAGTGTCTGGGCGCTCCCTTAGACATAGGGTGAGGAGCTCAGTCACACGGGAGGAGCTCGGAGTAGAGCTGCTGCTCCTCCACGTCGAGAGGAGCAGCTGAGGTGGCTCGGGCATCTGTTCCGGATGCCTCCTGGACGCCTCCCTCGGGAAGTGTTCCGGGCATGTCCCACCGGGAAGAGGCCCCGGGGAAGACCCAGGACACACTGGAGGGACTATGTCTCTCGGCTGGCCTGGGAACGTCTTGGGGTCCCCCCGGAGGAGCTGGAGGAAGTGTCCGGGGTGAAGGAAGTCTGGGAGTTCCTGCTTAGACTGTTGCACCTGTGACCCGGCCCCGGATAAGCAGAAGATGGATGGATAATTTGGGTTTTTAATGTAATCGTGAAATCGAGGATTATTATGAAACAAGTTTACATCGGACTTTCTCACTGACAAATCAGGGTTAGTGTTGAATTATAATCAGATATTTGTACAAATGTAATTTAAATAATTACGTCATAATTGAATGATAAGAATGAAAACGTGAAGTCCCAGCCCTGACTTCAATTAAAATCATAATTGTCCTGTGTGTGTAAAAAAAAAAAAGAGATTTTATTGTTTGGCCTTATCAGCCAGCCTTAGAAGAAGTAGTAGTAGTAATAGTAGTAATAGTAGTTGTGGTAGTAGCAGTAACAGAATTCATTTTAGAATAGACATGTATATACTGTTAAAAATGTAACTTTTCTGGTGGAGGGAACACCATCTGCTCGTCTCCATGGAGATGTAATCCCTTTGCCTGGAATGTTCCGCAGTATCACATTAAACACATTTATCTCCACGAAGACAAGCCCACGACTCCACAAGGCAAAGTTACAGCTCAGATCAGTGGAGAGGCGACCCCACTCACAATAATAAGTATAGAAATAAGTCAAAGTATTTTTTCAGCCGTAAATCCAACTCTAATTTAATAAATGCAATAAATAAACATCTCCATGGAGAAAAGCAGAAAAGTTACATATTTACACAGACCTGGTTTAGTCCTTTAGTCCAAAATGTTCAAGACTTCCTGATTTAGACCACTTTTAGTCCTGGTTTGGTCCTTTTTTTCTGCTTTGAACCTGATGGACACGGAAACTGAGAGCGACAGAGTAAAGTTCTTTAAACTGGTCATTCAGAATTAAAATGTAAATGATGACAGACAAAACAAAGGACTTTTGTGACTTTTTAATTACAGATAAAATCACTTTTCAAAACATCACTCGGTGGTGCACGGCTGCATGTTTTCAGAGTTCTTTTCCTTGGTTTTCTCAAAGTTAGCCGTCCTTGGTCCTTTGTTTTACACTGTGAATATTTTTGCTAATTAACAAATGAATAGATTATGAAGCTGAGCGCGGGGAGGCGGAGGCAGCTCGTCCTTGGAGCTTTTTCAAAACACCACAGCGTCTGGTGCCTTTCAAAATGTGAACTTTTGCACGGCACAGGAAGAGCTCAAACCCACAGGATTTCTTAGAGACAAATTTGAAGTTTTGGGAGTTTGATAAAAAATATTTGGGTTTTTTTGAACGCTCAAATGCAACTTAAGCACACTGAGCAGAAAAATACAATAATAATAGAAATATAACAAAAGTCTTAGCCAACTCTGGACCCAGAGAGGATCTGGACCCGTCACAGCCTTGACCCGATCCACTTCCGGCGGTCTAGCGATCCAGACCGTCATTGTAAACTTGACTTGCAAACTCCTCACTTAAAGTGTTGCGCACAAAATTGCAATCAGACGCGAGATAAAGACAAGGGGATTCAGTCGTACTGAATACTCGTGGAGGTTGAGCGACGAGACAAGTGGATAACGGCGATTAACCAAGGAATTTACAACCCTGACACTGGTAAACCACAACGAGGAAGTCCGCTTTGGCAGCCGTCAAAACACAGCAGGCTTTGTAGTCTACACTTTGTTGGAGATCAGTGACTTGTAATCACTATCACATCAACATCGTTTTTGGAAAGGCTTGTATACATGTATTCTTATAACAGATTAGAAGCAAACTTTATGATAATAATGCGTAGGGTGATGGGAAATTAAGGAGGTAGTTGTAAATGTCGTAGTATTGTAAATCTGGTAATTTGGTGCAAAGTTTTAGTGGCGTAAACAGGCTATTAGGAAGACTATATGAATCAGAAATATTGAATCTTTTAAGCTTCTCCTCGTATTTTAATCGATTGGCTGCATCTAGATGGGACGTGTGTTCTGTACGGTGAAATTCTGAGGTTTTATTGATCAATTTACTGGCACTTGCTATGTTTGCCATGATAGCGTCACTAGCAGCTCGACCGTCAATATAGCGGCCAAAACAAAGTGGGTCATGTGACTGCAGCCTCTCTATTGACCACTAGGACATACGATTGTAGATATATTCATCACTACAGTCCAGTCAGGGGTTGCGCTCTTTGACAAACTAAACCAATATTAAGCTGAGCATGCAGGGAGCAAACGTAAAGTCTTTTTTATATTTGTTTGTGTCGCATTTAAAACAAATTTAAAACAAACACATACCATACAAGTAATAAACGTGCATTTTAGGTTTTTGATCAACGCCTTTTTTTACCAGTGTATTTTGGAAAACAAAACATTGTCTTCTGATTTTTTGTGGACCCTGATTTTGCCCTCAAGGAAATTTAATCGGAGACCCCTGAGGTAGCGCCGTTAGATCCTGTGTTAGGGCAGTTTTAGGAGGGTAACAGCCCTCAGGACAAAAGTTTCTTCTTCTACGTGTGTGTGTCTGTGTCCTGCAGCATCACAGCAGCCTCCAGGGGGCGCCAAGTGAACTATGGAGACACTAAAAAAGGAAAGCCCTCGCTCTTCTAAGCCTCTGTCGCTTTTTGTTTCGTTGTTTCAGTCGGTGAAACATCTGGAACATCTTCTTCCATATTTGATGTAAAAAGCCCATTGCATTGGTACAAAAAGTCTGTAGCATTTCAAAGGTCGCTGGTTAGCATCGCCATGGATACAGGAAAAAGAAAAAACACACTCAAATCACACAATCCAATATTCCTTAACTTCTGTCCTTTGAACTGCGTATTCTTTTTTTTTTTTTTTTTTTTCAGTTTTCAATTTTTAATTTTTTTTTTAATTCTGCACAGTTTGTCAAAATCCCTAAATATTAAAGGTCCTATATTACGCAAAACTTACTCTTGTGAGCCTTAAGTCATGTTATAATGTTATTTCTTCCTCAAAAACAGACCTGGAGTTGTTTTGTTTCATTCACATGTTTGAGTAACTCTTTATTATTAGTCTGTTTACATCTCCAAAGCTCAAAACGCTCTGTACCACCTTGTGATGTCATGAAGCGGTAGATTTTAAGTTAGCGGCTCCTTTGTACCTTTAGTTCAGTAGAGATCGGCAATTCCAGGGCTGAAATTATCTAAATGATTCTAGTGAAAGTGTGTGGAGTTTAAAAACACAGTGACGTCACAAGTATTTTCTGTTGGAGAGAAGAACTCAACATAAATCTGCAGGGTTTGTGCATTAAACATGTGCGAATGAAACAAAAAAACACAACTCCAGGTGTGTTTTTGACAAGGATGTTATAATTATGACATTATAACATAGATCAGGGGCCTTCAGCCTTTTTCCTCCGGCGAGCTCCTTTACAAAACAAAAACTACCAGAGAGCTACTCATTTTAGCGGCCGCGAGAAATTGAGACGATTATAAGAAAGAGGGCGAGTCTTTTGGTACAGTTAGACGCCTATAAAACATAAACTATTGTCGATTTATTCGATTTATTAGTGCACAAAGTTCAGCACAACTTATTTAGCATAACTACTGGCAGCTCCGGAGCTACAGATCAATACCGTAATATGGGCCCTTTAAATGTATAATTTAGTTTGAAAATGTCATCATAATAGTATTTTTTCTGTATTTATTGTAGTACTCATTCCAGTATCTGCAGTAGTAGTAGAAACACGGGTAGACTAAATTCAAATTAAATCAAGGGAAGGGGGCGGGACTTGGACAGGCCCTGGAGGCGTCTGATTGGCTAGAGGCTGGCGCTGAAAGGTGAGTGGGAAACGAGCGTCGGGAGAATTGAACTACAGACCTGAGCCGTGGGGCAGAAAGACTCCAATTCCCATCAGCTCCTGGTGCAGACAGAGACCGGGATAAACACGGATACAGTATTTCACCAACAGCAACAGTCACTTTTGGTGTAAACAGAGATGTAACAAAAACTGTACTCAAGAAAGTGTACAGTTACTTCAAAATACACAAGTAGAAGTACAAGAAAATACTGAAAGTAATACTAATAATTGCGAGAATAACTGTCTGGATTGATTGATCTGGTTTATAATTTGAGTGTTAAATCATGTTATAATGTTGTTTCCTCCTCAAAAACAGACCTGGAGTTGTGTTTTGTGTTTTGTGTTTTGTTTCATTCACATGTTTGAGTAACTCTTTATTATTAGTCTGTCTACATCTCCAAACCTCAAAATGCTCTGTTCCACCTTGTGATGTCATGAAGCAGTAGATTTCAAATTAACAGCTCCTTTAACCTTTAGTTCATTAGAATTTTGCAATTTCAGGGCTGAAATTATCCAAATGATTCTAGTGAAGGTGCATGGAGTTTAAAAACACAGTGAGGCACTTCACAAGGTGGAGCAGAGTGTTTTTTCTTTTTTTCTTTTTTTTTGTTTGAGAGAAGAACTCAATATGCAGGGTTTATGTGTTAAACACTCACGAAAACAGAATAAATTTGTCTCCCGAGCTACTCCTTCATCAGTGTTTTTTGTTCATAAATCAGATTTTTACCACAACAATCAACCTCATTTTGTTTCCATTTCCAGCGCAAACTTGTCTGAAAAACGATCTGCCTTCTTCCTTTTACCTTCTTCTTTTTGCTTTCTCTTTTGCACGTTTCAAACTCAACGCTAAAGCTGTCCCGTTCAGTTGCCAGTCTCTGTGAAAAGCCCTCTCTCTGAATCGCAGACAGTCCAGACGTCCATTTGATTTGAGCGTGTTCCATTTGAAAAGCCACTGTCCAAAAGTGCTCCAAACGCGACAAAGAGAAGCCTTGATCCCACTTACACCAAATAATATTTCAGACGTGGTATTATTCTGATGAGAAAAGGGTTGGCTTTTAAACTAAAAGGCGTGAATGAGACTGAACCAGGACCAGGCCGAGACCCAGAGAGAGGTTTAAATTTAACTTAAAAGTAAAATTTCTAATCAAGACCACATTAGGGCCATACACAGTTAAAACAAGTCGAAACCAGAGCTAAACAAGGGATAATATGAAACAGACCAGGTCTAAACCAGGAAAAAACAAACAAAACAACATACACAATATCAAACAACCTGAATGACTGTTTCCCTGACAACCGTTTCTGAGTGACATCACGGTTTCCCCGACAAATGCTTCCCAGAAACTTCACCGTTTCACTGGCATTGCTGTTTCCTCGACAACTGCCTCTGAGTGACATAACTGTTTCTGTGACAACCACAACTGGGTGTCATCCCTGTTTCCCTAACAACCACCTCTGAGTGACCATAAATTTCCCTGACAACCACATTTGAGTGTCATCTCTGTTTCCCTGGCAACCATCTCTGAGTGACTGTAAATTTCCCTGACAACCACATTTGAGTGTTATCTCTGTTTTCCTGGCAACCATCTCTGAGTGACAGTAAATTTCCCTGACAACCACTTTGGAATCACTTTACTGTTTCCCTGACAACCGCTTCTGAGTGACATCACAATTTTCCTGACAACTACCTCTGAGTGACATAACCGTTTCTGTGACAACCATCTCTGAGTATCACCCCTGTTTCCCTGACAACCACCTCTGAGTGACCGTAAATTTCCCTGACAACCACATTTGAGTGTCATCTCAGTTTCTCCGACAACCATCTCTGAGTGACTGTAAATTTCCCTGACAACCACTTTGGAGTAACTTTACTGTTTCCCTGACAACCGCTTCTGAGTGACATCACTGTTTCTGTGACAACCATCTCTGACCATCACCCGTTTCCCTGACAACCACCTCTGGGCTACAGTAAATTTCCCTGACAACCACTTTCGAGTGACTTCACCGCTTTTGAGTGTCATTACTGTTTTCCTGACAACCACATTTGAAGCAACATTGTAGTTTCCCTGACAAACACATCCAAGTGACACTGCAGTTTCCATGCCAACCCTCTCTGATTGACATACCGTATTCCTGACATAAATCTTGGAGCGACATGGAATTTACCTTGACAACCACTTCTGGGTGACATTGGTGTTTCCCTAGCAACCTGTTGAATTACATCACAGTTTCTCTGACAACCCGTATATGAGCGGCATTGTTGTTTCCATGACAGCTGTCTCCAAGTGACGTGTTGTTTCCCTGACAACCGCTTTTCAGTGACACGGGCATCTTGTTGTTTTTGTCATTATCACAGAAAGGGGATGTTAAAAACTTTATAACATTAAAATTTAATCTTTTATTTTATTTATTTAGTTTTTGCAGATAAAAAAAAATTAGGAAAAAAAGGGACGTGAAATTATATTATTTGAGTTTTTACAAAAAGATGATGCATGTTCTGCCTGTGTTACTGTGCTAAGCGAGTGGTTATTCTGTCTCCTCCTCTCGGTCAGGAGGTTGGGGGTTAGACTCCTGATCTATGAGTGCAGTGCTCACATC
This sequence comes from Taenioides sp. WSHXM2023, assembly GCA_029959045.1. Classification (NCBI taxonomy): domain Eukaryota; kingdom Metazoa; phylum Chordata; class Actinopteri; order Gobiiformes; family Gobiidae; genus Taenioides; species Taenioides sp. WSHXM2023. The sequence goes on from CM057087.1 coordinate 20,885,403, forward strand.
ATCTCCAAAACAAACAAACAAACAAACAAACACAAGGTCAGCCATGTTTGCCTCTTAGCCCCGTCCACTCCCGCACAGCCGCTCTCTGATTGGCCGCCCCTTCTCCCTGATAATTACCCCGCTCCCTCTTCCCTCTCCACGGCAATTAGCGGTAATGTTTCTCATATTTTAAACCTCAAGCGCTCCCTGACATTTTTTTTTCTCATCCTCCTTTTTTTGGTTCACAAGATTAGAAGCTCGTCACATGGAAACGATTTAAATCCATTGAAGCAAGCTCATATTTGAATCCTGTTAATTACAGAGGGGATAATATGCAAGCATTGGTTTTCAATTGGCTTCCTTCTGTAATGGATAATTCCCCAGAAAAAGGAAAATCTATTAGTGAAGGGCTGGATTTATCTGTCAGAGTCTCGTTAGATGGAGAATTATTAGTGCAGTTCCCTCGTTAAGGCGTAGGGGGCGTAGAGAAGAGGAGAGGAGGTCTGGGTTCAAATGGGATAATGTGGACGATTCATGTGGATTTTGGTCACTTTGTTTTGGGGAAAAAAGGGAATCGGATTTTCAGATTTATCAATTTGTTTTAATTTTTTGGAGAAATGATTTTAAGATGATCAAATGTTGTCTTAGCTCAGTGGTTCTTCAGCGTTTTCACAGCAAGAACCATCTGAGAAAATGTCCGAGCACCAGATCTTAAAGGACCCATATTACGCTATTTTCTGATCTATATTGTGTGTGTTTTTTGTTTCATTCACACGTGTTTAAGGCACAAACTCTGCATATTTAGGCTGAGTTCTTCTCTCAAACAGAAAACGCTCTGTTCCACCTTCTGATGTCATCATGTGGTGATACAGGAAGTGCTCCACTGTGTTTTTAAACTCCACACACCTTCACTAGGATCATTTGGATCATTTCAGCCCTGTAACTGCCGATCTCTACTGAACTAAAGGTAAGAGGAGGAGGAGGAAGAGGAAGAGGAGAGGGAGAGGAGGAGGAGGAAGAGGAGGAGGAAGCGGTAAAAGGTAACTTGAAATCTACCGCTTCATGACATCACAAGGTGGAACAGAGCGTTTTGAGCTTTGGAGATGTAGACAGACTAATAATAAAGTGTTACTCAAACATGTGAATGAAACAAAACACAACTCCAGGTCTGTTTGTGATGAGGAAACAACATTAAAACACGACTTGAAGCTCACAAAAGTCCATTTTACAGAGTGACTCATAAGTAACAGGCCCATTTGCACATGTTTTGAACAAATATTTTCAAATCTTTGGTAAGAGCCACAAATTAGTCGTTAGTTTTTAATAAATATAATAACACCTTGTTTTTCATTTATAATTTGCTGTAATTTTAGGACAGTTTTGTAAACTTTAATATTGTGAGGTTGTGTTTTGTTTCATTCACATGTTTGAGTAACATGAAGCTGTAGTTTTCCAGTTAACAGTTCCTTTTACCTTTTGTTTAGTAGAGATCGGCAATTCCAGGGCTGAAATGATCCAAATGATTCTAGTGAAGGTGTGTGGAGTTTAAAAACACAGTGGAGCACTTCCTGTATTACCACATGATGACATCACAAGGTGGAAAAGAGGAAGAACTCAGTCTAAATCTGCAGGGTTTGTGTGTTAAACATTTGTGAATGAAACAAAACGCAACTCCAGGTCTGTTTGTGACGAGGAAACGACATTAGAACAGAGATCAGAAAATGACGTAATATGGGTCCTTTAAAGCTGCATTGTGTAACTTTTTATTTGATTGGAATTGGAAATGGAATGGAGGAGAAGGAAGAGGAGAGAAAGAGGAGGATAAGAGAAAGAGAGGAGGAGGACAGGGAGGAGGAGAGAAGAAGGAGAGGAGGAGGAATGTTCCACAGTGTGACATTAAACGGCTCTACTTTACATTTATTCAATTTCAGGTGGTTTTATAGCTCCAAAATACCTAGAAAAACAGGTGTTCTGACTGTGAGCGGGGTCGCCTCTCCACAGATCTGACCTGTAACTTGGTCTGGTTTGGTTTCCATGGAGATAGAAAGGTTTAATGCCATACTGTGGAACATTATTTCGTGTATCTCGTCTCTTAATGGTGTGACTCTTGTATTTGAACCTTGCAGCTGTCCAGTCCAGGGGCCTCGGTGATTCTTGTGTTTCTCGGTGCGTTAGCGGCAGGTCAAGCGGCTAACGGGTTAATTAGCCGGATGATGGCGTCGCCGCGGACGAAATGTCAGGTTTCCGCGGTTACGACTTGACTTCCTGATCGCGGGGTCAGGGGTCGAGAGCCGAAACTCTTCACTGTCGCCTTTATCTAAATGTCAGCAGGCGGCCATTATGGAGACCAGGCCTGGACAAACTACTGGGAGGAGAGGAAGAGGAGGAGAGGAGGTGGAGGAGGAGGAGAGGAGGAGGAGGAGAGAAAGAGGAGGAGACGAGGAGGAGGAGAGGAAGAGGAGGAGAGAAAGAGGAGGAGAGGAGGAGGAGGAAGAGGAGGAGAGGAGGAAGAGGAGGAGGAGGAAGAGGAGGAGAGGAGGAGGAAGAGGAGGAGAGGAGGAGGAAGAGAAGGAGGGGGAGAGGAGGAAGAGGAGGAGGAGGAGAGGAAGAGGAGGAGAGAAAGAGGAGGAGAGGAGGAGGAGGAAGAGGAGGAGAGGAGGAAGAGGAGGAGGAGGAAGAGGAGGAGAGGAGGAGGAAGAGGAGGAGAGGAGGAGGAAGAGAAGGAGGGGGAGAGGAGGAAGAGGAGGAGGAGGAGAGGAAGAGGAGGAGAGAAAGAGGAGGAGAGGAGGAGGAGGAGAGGAAGAGGAGGAGAGAAAGGAGGAGAGGAGGAGGAGGAGGAGGAAGAAGAGGAGAGGAGGAAGAGGAGGAGGAGGAAGAGGAGGAGAGGAAGAGGAGGAGGAGAGGAGGGGAGGGGAAGAGGAGGAAGGGGGGAGGAGGAGAGGAGGAGATGGAAGAGAAGGAGAGGAGGAGATGGAAGAGGAGGAGAGGAGGAGGAGGTTAGGAATATAGAGAGGAGGAGACGAAGAGAGAGGGGAAGGAGAGGGGGAGGATAAAGATAAGAAGATGAGAAGAGGAGAGGAGGAAAAGAGGTGATCAGAAAGAACAGTATAAGAGAAAGAGGAGGATAAGAGAAGGAGAGGAGGAGGAAAGAAGGATAAAGAGGAGAAGAGAAGGCTAAAGAAGAGAAGAGAAGGAGGAGAGGAGGAAGGGAGAAGGTGAGGAGGAGGGGAGAGTAGGAAGAGTAAAAGAGGCAGAAGAGAGGTGAGGTGGAGAAGGAAGAGAGAAAGAAGGTTGGGAAGAGGAGAGGAAAATGGAGAGGAGACGGAGAGGAGGAGGGGGAGAGAAGAGGAGGAGTGGAGGAGAGAGAGTTGAAAGAGGGGGAGGATAAAGAGAAGAAGGGGAGGAGGAGAAGAGAAGATGAGGAGGAGAGGAGAGAAGAGAAGGAAGAGAGGCGAACAGAAAGAACAATATAAGAGAAAGAGGGGAGGAGGAGAGGAAGAGGAGGTTAAGAGAAAGAGAGGAGGAGGAAAGAAGGGTAAAGAGGAGGAGAGGAGGAAGGGAGGTGGTGATGAGGAGGAGGGGGAGAGGAGGGGAGAGTAGGGAGAGGAAAGGAGAGGCGGAAGAGAGGTGAGGTGGAGAAGCAAAAGAGGAAGATGAAGAGAAGGAGATGGAGAGGAGGAGGAGAAGAGAAGAGGAGGAGTGAAGGAGAGAGAGGAGAATGAGAGGGAAGGGGGAGAAGTGGAGGAAAAGAAAGAGGAGAAGAAGAAGAGGAGAAGGAGAGGGTGACAGAAAGAGGAGAATAAGAGAAAGAGGAGAAGGAGGAGAGAGGGGAGGAGACAGCTAACCATAAGAAGGGAGAGATCGCTAAATGACTCAAACATGCATGGATGGATCTAAAACCTAAAAAAACATTATAACTTGGTAGAAAGTTAAAAATAAAATAAAATAAAATAAAATAAAATAAAATAAAGTAGTATAGAAAAGTAAGTAGTATAAAAAATTATGACTTATTTTTTCTGATTTTTAAGTATATTTATTTTATATTTTTGAATCTGTGTTTATTGACAAAACACACAAAGAAGTTAAATAAAATAAAGGCGCTATGGCAACACTCCATTCACTGAGCAGCTGGGTTTAAGTACGAGCTTTTGTTTATCTCCGCGATAAAAAAAAAAAAAAAAAAACTCGTCTGCGGCCTCCAAATACGTCTAATTATAATCTGTTAAAAGACATTTTGTTTCTCAATTAACTCCGTAATGGACCAGCTTCCTTTCAGCACGCGAAAAGAGAAAGAAGAAGAATATAATAAAATAAAGAAGCATACACGCGTTTTCATTTCAATCAGCTCCCCGCCAGAGTCACTCCATTTTGTGTTTGATTTTATTGGGAAGAATGAGTCTGATTGGCGGCTCTCGTTAGCGGCTCTTTCAGACGCATCAGTGAGCGACGGCAGATTAGCTCCATGAAAAACAGGAGGCGACGGTCGGTTTATAAACTCGGAAAAACAAGAAAATACGAAAAAAAAACACGGGATTCATCACAGGGGGACAACGGCGGAGAACGGGAGACGGCGATACTGAAGAGACAGACGAGTTTTTGAACGGGTCAAGTCATGTTACAAAAAAGTATTGTATAGTTTATTTTTTGTGTTTTGTTTGTGCGTTTTAGATTGTGGCTAATATCAAAAAGCTCAGAAATGTAGAAGGAAAAACGCCACAGAATTTCATGAGAATTGTTATGTGTTCATATTATACAAAAAAAAATACATATTTGTAAAAATAAATACATTAAATAAATACAATAAAATAAAAATAAAATAAATACATAAATAAATTAAAAATAAATAAATAAATAAATAAATACAATAAAAATAAATACACTAAAAATAAATCAAATTAATACAATAAATACATAAAATAAAAGTAAATTAAAAAAAAAAAAAAAAAAATCAGGAAGTGATTTAATAAAAGAGGAGTACCTATCTCCAAATTTAAGAATGTGTGTGTTTTTATGAGTAAGCTGAAGCTATTTCGTGTTAAAGCTTCACAAATGGACGATGAAACACAGGCCTATTTTAGTTTAGGCCACATTATAAAATGTTTAGAACTTGTTTAGACTCGGGTAGTTGCTGTCAATCTTTTATGTTTTTTTTTTTGTTTTTTTTTTGTTTTTTTTCTGTAATACAATCTTTAGTCAACCATACAGAACATCACCATAACAATAAACACAAATAAAAAAACAATAACAATATTCAATTAAAAATTAGAACCAAGGATTAAACAATATCGACAAAAATAAAGCAAAATATAACAAAATAAAAACAGGACAAACAGGTAATCCATAAAAAGACAAAACAGACAAAACACACAGATAGACAGACAAAGGTATTTTATGGTATTTTTTTACTAAAATAATAGTTTTTTTTTTGGTTAGGCTGACAAAAAATCAGCAGATTTCAACAAGAAAATGTCAAGATTTCGTGGTCAAATCAAAACGTGACATTGTCGACACAGAAATATTAAAACTTCTGTGGTAAAATTACATGTCATTTGTAATTTGGGTTTAAACAACAACACTTAACCAAGAGTTTTCTTCGCTTCACAATCTGAGCATTTCAGGAGGACTCACCTGCACATTAAAAACAGTGGCTCAGTTGCGTAATGCACCTTTAAGTATAAGTACTTCACTACTTTTTTACTTTCCACCACTGCAATCAAACTTATCTCTGATTTATTTATTAAAAAATGTCACTTTACACCAAATTTTACTGATATATTTTAGTTTCAAACGCCACACAAACTTTTCTCTTCACCACTGCACCTCCATAACCTACTTCCTCCACTTTTACCGAGTTACTTTCTCTTTGTCTGGCTCTGGTCTCGTGGGCCGACTGTTCTGGTGTTTGGGGACGTTTTTTTTAATATCGCTCGATTGTGTTTTAAAATTAAAGCTGGTTTTTAATTCACGACTCGTATTTGGTGCCTTTTGCCGCCGTTAATTCACTGGTGTGATTACGCCCGTTATCAGAGTCCCCCTGTGTGGACCTCCGTCTTCGGAGCCAGGATTAAAACGCCTTTTCTTCGACGCCACGCTCTGATTGGACGGCACTCCTTGCAAGGCATCGTGGGGATTGTAGTTGTCTTTTGTGCAGAAGTTTGAACGCGGAGAGTTTTTTTTTGACGCTATAGAAAAGGGAACAAAGAGGAACAATGGGCCGCATTATGAGTGCGAAGTTTAATTTGGAAAGACAAGAGGCCGTTTTGTGTTCAAATTGCAAAGACAGTGTGTAGTATTGATTAGCTAATGGGGCCTTTAATGTGCATTTACTTAAAGGTGCACTGTGTAACTTTTTGGTTGGAGGTCCGTCACCTTCTTGTTTCTATGGATACGTCATTGCTCTGCCTGGAATGTTCCACAGTGTGACATTAAACAGCTCTACTTTACATTTATTCAATTACAGGTGGTTTTAGAGCTCAAAAATACCTAGAACAACAAGCATTCTGACTGTGAGCAGGGTCGCCTCTCCACAGATCTGACCTGTAACAAGCATTTGACAGACCCTCCACCGGAAAAGTTACACAATGCAGCTTTAAAACTTCGATTAAAAAAAAGTGTAAATGTGTAAATAAAAAGTAATAAAATAAGTAAAAGCAACAAAAGGAAATGAAACAAAGAGGGGCCGATGGTGCAGAATGGCTGGCTCACTTCCATCAGTCTGTCCCAGGGCAGCTGTGGCTACTGTAGTAATTTACCACAACTGAGCAGTAGTGGAAGAAGTACTCCATTTTGATACTTAAGTAAAAGTAAACATAAAGGAGCAGAAAAATACTCAAGTAAAAGTAAAAGTATCAAAAAAATCTGCTCAAGTAAATGTATTTAAGTGCATTTTAAACATATTTTAAAGGTGCATTGTGTAACTTTTCTGGTGGAGGGTTCGTCAAATGCTTGTCTCCATGGAGATGTTACTGCTTTGTCTGGAATGTGACCAAACCAGACCAAGTTACAGGTCAGATCTGTGGAGAGGCAACACCGCTCACAGTCAGAAAGTCTGTTTTTCTTGGTATTTTTGAGCTCTAAAACCACCTGTAATTGAATAAATATAGAATATAGCAGTTTAATGCCATACTGTGGAACACTGCAGGCAGACCAATGAAATACAACCATAGAAACAAGCAGGTGACGGACCCCCAACCAAAAAGTTACACAATGCACCTTTGCTGGATTTGGTTCAACAGCACCAATGGATTTTTTTTTTTTTCTTTGTATATTTTTCTTTGCCCAAACATGTAAAATATGTTAAAAATAAACCCTCAGCCTTTTCAGCACGTCTCAAACTATAATAAAAAATAATATTATAGTATAAAAGAGTATTTCCACCACTGCCGCTGAGTATGGGACGATGAATAATGCACGAAACTGCCCAGCGTTATATAAGACTGATGCGTTATAACCAGTATGTGCGCACGTTCTGTTGTCTTATGTAGTTACGTTGTCTAATAAATGTATTTAAAAGTACGCGGTAAAATACAGACTTTTGACATTTCTATGGATCTTCACACAGGTAACTTTATTGTCCCACAAGAAACAACATCCAAAATTATACCAAAGGGCTTATATTACGCAAATTTGACTCTTGTTGAGCTTTAAGTCATGTTTTAAAGCTGTTTCCTCGTCAAAAAACATACCTGGAGTTGTGTTTTGAGTAACTCTTTATCATTAATCTGTCTACTTCTCACTCCACCGTGTTCGTGGAGTGAGATGTTCATTTCATTTCATTTAAATTTTCATTACGTTCATTACAGCACACAGTTTAATTTAATTCTGTTATTTAGACTTATATTCTAATTTGGGTGCACACGTTTTGGTTAATATAAGTCTGAATTATTTACTTAAACTTGTTCTTTTTTTTGTTCTGAGCGGCCGGACGGAGGATCAGTACGAGTCGACTCTTGGACCAACTACGCCAAACAAAGGAAAACTATTTAGTTAGTTTTGTTAAGTTAGTTTGTTTAAGGTTAAGATTTATTATCACGTATTATTTTCTGTATTATCATTATTTGCCTTTTGTTTCTTTGATTAAGTTAGTAGTTTTAGTTTTTTCATTTTTTTATTTAATATAATTCCCCCTGTCTTGTTTTGGTTTTAGTCAGTCCTTCTGTATTTAAACCCCCGTGTTCTTTTTGTTAATTATTTGTCTAATTTGAGCTTTTCTTAATTTTTTTACTTTATTAAATTTAAACTTATTTTTACCCTTGTCGTTGCCATTGTTCGGTCGTTACAATCTCCAAACCTTAAAACGCTCTGTTCCAACTTGTGATGTCATGAAGTGGTAGTTTCAAAGTTAGCAGCTCTTTTTTAACTTTAGTTTTGACATTTAAATAATTACATATTTTTTGCTATTTAATTAGAATGTATTATTACCATTTATTTTTTACTCTTTGTTATTATATTATATTGTGATGTGTGAGCTGCAGTGTCCAAATAATTTCCTTTGTGGATCAAAAATTTTGTCTAAATCTAAGTCTAGTTCAGTGGAAATCATCAATTCCAGGTCTGAAATGATCCAAATGATTCTAGTGAAGGTGTGTGGAGTTTAAAAACGCAGTGGAGCACGTCCTGTATTGCCACGTGACATCACAAGGTGGATGTTTCAGAACTCTAAATACGCAGGGTTTGTGTGTTAAATAAAACACAACTTCAGAATTTTTGTGATGAGGAAACAACTTTATGACAGACAGAAAATAGCGTAACATGGGCATTTTCGTTTAAAAACGCATTCAAGATTTCATCAGGATTTAATTCAGACTTAGAACTAAACCAGGACTAAAGCAGGTCTTGTCCTCCTCACGTCCAGAGAGTGAAACTACAGCAGACCCATGTCCAGTGCGTCTCTGCTGGAGGACGATAAGAGACAGAACCTGGGCTCATTTAAAAACAGTTTAAACCCTTCACTGTCCAGTCCACACACAGATACGCAAACTTTACTTTAAAAACACTTTTCACACAAAGTACGAATCCAGGAGAGGTTTGGCTTTCCAAGTACCACCGATACTCAACTAAAACCGGAGTAAAAGAGGCTTAAACAAATTTATTTATTCACGGATTTATAATAAGAACTGGATAAGACACTCCACCTCTGTCCCTGTGTGAGACGGACTAGTGGCCGCTCCAGGTACTGCATTTTTGGGGGAATTCAAACGGCACACGTTCGGCTGACAGGGCATCCGGCTTTCATAGATGTCGGGTTTTGTCGGATTCTTATCTATATTGAGAAAATGAATGTTTTAAAAAATGTAATTTCTTTACGATGTAGACTAGCTCCGCTCTGAGCGGAAAATAAACTGGGAGGATAATCTCCCAGTTTATTTTACCTATCATTGATTCTGCTCACACAGTTTATCAGAACACCTACAATATACATCTTAAACCAGTAAAAGCAGTGTTCAATACATTATGTAGATTCATTTTAAAATGTCCATATCAAACTCATCACTGTGAGTTATACGATCAGCTTGACCTGTTACAGCCTGACAAAAGAAGTCTGGTTTCTGTTTATCTTTAAATGTACTTATTTTGACTTTCCATCATATCTGAAAAGTTTTCTTGTCCAGTTACTCTCTTCGACACTCTCAGTATCTAAACTTTACTGTACCTCCCGTCCGTAAGGAGGCGGGTCCGAGGTCCTTTCGCTTTAAGGCCTCCTCAGACTGGGACGATCTGCCTTCATCACTGAGGTCTTTAACTTCTCTGGGCTCCTTTAGAACGGCTCTGTTAACTCACCTGAAAACTGACGTCACTGCTGTTGGTTCTGTTAACACTGTGTTTGTGTTAATGAACCTATGGGGGTGGGGAGGGATGTGAGCAAAATTATCCTGTTACTTGTATAGTTTGTATGTATGTATGTATGTATGTATGTATGTATGTATGTATGTGTATGTATGTATGTATGTATGTATGTATGTGTGATAAAGTGGGCCTTTGTCCCTTTATACTCACATTATTTCAGTTCACACATTTGTTGATTTCTCGATAACCAACTAAACTGCTAAATATAACTATCCTGGGTTTGTTTTATTTAATCTAGTTTGTTTAGTACCTTTAACACATACACAAGTTACTTTAAATATATTTTATTTGGTTAAGTCTATTCAGTTTAGTTACATACAAGTTAAATCGTACACTTACCTACTCACCTGTTCCTCCACCTGGTCTGGAGACAAAAGAGGGCGTGCCCGAGCTCGGACATATTTAAAGCCTCTGGGGGGAGGTTTTGGGCCAGACCATGTGGAGGGGAGAATTGGTTTGAGTTCCTTTTTGTTTCATGGGTTTTGTATATTTGATTTATATATTTTAGTGTTTACTGTTTATGTTAAACACTGTGATTTAAAGGGGACTTAGGCCCTGGTAAATAAAAAGGGTTAACTTTAGAGCAAAGTGTAAAGTTTCCTGAACATCTGACCTGTAAAAGAAAGTTGTACTTGCCTGGGGGGAGGTCCTTCCTGCTGGGGCCTATAAAAGCAGTTCAGCTTTACCTGTCAGGAGAGACATCAGTGTAGCCGTGTACACGTGGGGTTTTCCTTAGTTTTGTTAGTTTCTGTTTGTTGATGCCCAAGTTGGAGCACAGTTGGGTTTTTTTTTTGTAAATATGTATTTTTTTTGTTGTGTTGCCGCGATACCACGGTGACTCTTTGGAATAAATTTTGAGACAAGTACAAAAAATTTTCAGAGTCTGCCTCCTACTTCAGACCACTTTGGCCAGCTTCCCCACAGTATGTATTATTGTTTTTTATGTGTTGTTGTGAAACTATGTGTTTGTAAACTGTGTTGTATGTTCTTGGTCCCCCTTCAAAATGAGATGCTGCATCTTAAGAGGCTTTCTATAAATAAATTCAAATTCTAGCAGCATCGCTCTGATTGAAAACAACCTAATGCCGTCCTCGATTCATCTTCCAGACCTTATTACACTTCCATGATATCAGTCCATTCTTTGATTTAAAATTCCAGTATTCCAGTGAAATCAGGTCAAATAACACGATAACTACTCATATATTAACTTGAATGTATATTACAACTTTACCTGCAGTGGGGGTCTTGACTCACTTTTAAGGCAAAAGCTTGAGACTGAGACGCCACAAACAGATTTCGACACAACAATGAGCATTCTTTTTTACTTTAGAATGAACTTTCCAACACAAAATAATAAGCGTTTATTTAATACTTATATTTACATGTGGTTTTATTGGTACAGTATATTTTATTGTAGCCAATAGTTTAGTTAGAACAAGTTTCAGAACTAGTTTTAGTGTTGATTAGTTTTGGTTTATTTCAGTTAGCATTTAATAAAAAAAAAAAAAAAAAAATTCTTGGAGTTATTGTGCTAATAATGTAGAATTCATAAATATTTTTTGTTTACAGCCATAATTTCGGTTTAGATTTAACTAGGTCTGCATTAGTTCTACTTGAGAATAGGTTAAATCCGTCAGAATTAGACCAGATCGTCTTATTTTCCTCCTGCTTTTTTACCTCAGACGAACGCCAAATTCACCCGCACCTTCTCCTCTGGTTTAGTCCTGGTTGTTCTTCAGGTCTCCAGTTTCAGAGTCACTTTCGCTCAAATGAATCGTCTTTAGTGAAAGCACGAGCAGAGTGAGGGCGGCGGATTATCGCCTGAATCTCGTTTCATTTGTGGCTGTGGAGCGGAGCAGCCAAACGGAGCTTGGAGACGCTCGGTATAATGGAAAATATAATAACACCGTAAGTCATCTGTCGGGACCAACTTCTGAGAGCATTTGGGTTTCAATATCATCAGAAGAGTTAAAAAGAGGAGGGAGCTAAGGCTAAACGGGGAGGGAGGAAGGGCCAAAGGGAAGAGGGAGTTACGGCTAAATGAAGGAGGGAGTTACGGCTAAAAGGAGGAGGATGCTAGGACTAAAATGAGGAGCAAGTTAGGGCTAAACGGGGAGGGAGTTAGGGCTAAACGGGGAGGGAGTTAGGGCTAAAAGGAGGAGAACGCTAGGGCTAAAAAGAGGAGCAAGTTAGGGCTAAACGGGGAGGGAGTTAGGGCTAAACGGGGAGGGAGTTAGGGCTAAAGGAAAGCGGGAGTTAGGGCTAAAGGAAAGCGGGAGTTAGGGCTAAAGGAAAGCGGGAGTTAGGGCTAAAGGAAAGCGGGAGTTAGGGCTAAAGGAAAGCGGGAGTTAGGGCTAAAGGAAAGCGGGAGTTAGGGCTAAAGGAAAGCGGGAGTTAGGGCTAAAGGAAAGCGGGAGTTAGGGCTAAAGGAAAGCGGGAGTTAGGGCTAAAGGAAAGAGGGAGTTATGGCTAAAAGGTGGAGGAAGCTAGGGCTAAAACGAGGAGGAAGCTAGGGTTAAATGGGTAGGGAGTTAGGGCTAAAGGGAGGAGAGAGTTGGGGATAAAAAGAGGAGTGAGCTAGGGCTAAACGGGGAGTGAGGAAGGGCTAAAAAGAGGAGAGAATTAAGACTAAAGAGAGTAGGGAGCTAGGGCTAAACGGGGAGTGAGGAAGGGCTAAAGAGAGGAGGGAATTAGTGCTAAATGAAGGAGGGAGTTGCGGCTAAAAGGAGGAGGGAGTTGGGGCTAAAGGGAGGAGAAAGTTGGGGCTATAAAGAGGAGCAAGCTTGGACTAAGCGGGAAGGGAGTTAGGGCTAAAGGGGAGAGAATTAAGACTAAAGAGAGGAGGGAGTTATGGCTAAAAAGAGGAGTGAGTTATGGCTAATGTTAAGAGCAAGTCAGGGCTAAAGAGAGGAGGGAGCTATGGCTAGTGAGTTAGGGCTAAAGGAGGGAGAGAGTTAGGGCTAAAGGGAAGAGGGAGTTAAGGTTAAAGGGAAGAGCAACTCAGGGCTAAAGATGAAGGAATTAAAGCTAAATGAAGGAGGGAACTAGGGTTAAAGGGAAGAGGGAGTTAAGGCCATAGACTATATATAAATGGAGATAGCTAACCACTAGCCACCGCATTCCAATGGGCACGCTTCCGGCTCCATCGACTCTGGCTCCAATGGACTTTACATTGAAAAATCGCCTCTCTGTAGCTGCTGCTGTGCGCCTCGTCATTTTGGTCTTAAAATGTTCGCATTAACCCGTTTTTATTTCGCTATTTTGTCTGCTAAGAAATGTCTATTCCTAATATGGAACTCGCTCCTATAACTGCTAGACATGTTTATGTTTCATTCACACGTTTAACACACAAACCCTGCATATTTATGCTGAGAAAACACTCTGCTCCACCTTGTGATGTCATTAGACTTAGACAAACTTTATTGATCCACAAGGGAAATTATTTGGACACAGTCGCTCAAACATCACAATATAATATAATAACAGAGAGTAACAAAAATAGATGGTGTAGCAAAAAGAGCAAGAGACAAGAGTCAAATGAGACATAATTATAAAAATAAAAATAAATGTATATGTACAAGTCAAAATAAAATAGAAAAATAAGAAATAAAATATAAAATCACAGCTATAAACAAGCGACAAGAACGACAGTGCAAATACTCTGCTGATTGACAGGGCAGAAGGTTATCTGTTACTTAAGATTAAGTTGTTGTACAGTTGTAGGGAGTATTATCTGTTACATAAGGGTGAGTTGTTGTACAGTTGTAGGGAGTATTATAGTATGAATGTAGTCCTGTATCTCTCACTGTTTGAGCGGAGCTGTAGGAGCATGTTGGAGAATGAGCTCCTCTGTCCCTCTATAGTTGTAGGGAGCATTATCTCCTCTGTCCCTCTATAGTCTGGTGCAGTGGGTGAGTTGTTGTACAGTTGTAGGGAGTATTATCTCCTCTGTCCCTCTATAGTTTGGTGCAGTGGGTGAGTTGTTGTACAGTTGTAGGGAGTATTATCTCCTCTGTCCCTCTATAGTCTGGTGCAGTGGGTTAGTTGTTGTACAGTTGTAGGGAGTATTATCTCCTCTGTCCCTCTATAGTCTGGTGCAGTGGGTGAGCAGGAGTGTCCATGATGGAGAGCAGTTTGTCCAGTGTGGTAATACAGGAAATGCTCCACTGTGTTTTTAACTAACCTTCACTAGAATCATTTGATCATTTCAGACCTGGAATTGCCAACTCTACTGAACTAAATGACTTAAAGCTCACAAGAGTCCATTTTGTGTAATACAGACCCTTAAAACTACAGTCCAAACCGTATCTAAACCAGAACTAAACAAGACTAAATAAATAAAGTATTTTTGTAGAATTGAAATGCATGGACTTAACCCCTGAGCTCCCGGGTGGAGACGGAGCAGAGATGGAGCAGTGAAGGGGGCCGTGCTGGAATATTGATGTGGACATTAGGTCTGATCAGAGCGCTGCACACAGGCCTGGGGTTAATCACACTGAGGCATGCTGGGAAACGTAGGCCCACACTGGATAGAGGCAACATCACAGCCCGGGGAGCGAGCTATCACGGTAACTGGCTGTCAGGCGGAATACTAAATAGTCTTTAGTAGATTTGTAATGAAATCCAAATCTGTGTGTGTTATTATCATTCAGTTCATGGTACAAAGGATTAGGGTTGAATCGGTGTAGTTGCCTGAGTAGCCAGTCACTATTACAATCTGTTTGAATCCAGAAGGGACTAAACTGGACCAGAGAGTGCGAAAAACCTCTGTCCAAACGTGAGCTGATCCAACCGCAGCTGCTCATTTGTATAACACGTGTCTCTCAAATGCAGAAGACGTCTCCTCTTGAAAATTCTCGTAACATTCAGAGTAAAATTTACAACTTCTTTGACCTGAGATAAGTCATAGTTTGGTGCTTTGATTCTGTGAAAATCCATAGCTGTTTCTCAGTCCTTTATGTAGATTTGTAGACTTTTTAATGTGTAAGAAGCCATGTTTGTTTTTAACGCAAACACACGATGCCTCTCTCTGATTGGTTAATCCACCTGTCAATCACACCCTCACAGCTCCAGATCCACTTGTCTTTGTAAAGTTTTGTTAAAGCGTTTTTTGTCTGTTTTGGGGTTTTGTTTTGTTTTTATGTTTTTTACCTGTTTATCCAGTTTTTATTTTGTTATATTTTGCTTTATTTTTTGTCAATATGGTTTAATCTTTGGTTCAAATTTTTTGTTGAATATCGTTATTGTTTTTATTTGTGTTTATTGTTACGTTGATGTTCTGTATGGCTGACTAAGATTGTTGCATCACAGAAACTATGAATAAAATATATTAAAGTTTTGTCAAAGCGTGTGATTTGGGCTGGTCAGGTGGAGAGAGAGAAAGAAAAAGAGTATTTCCTCTAGAAGGTCTTCTGTTGCATTTGCTGCTATGGTTTAAAAAGCAAAAACAAAACCAGCTCATTTCACACAATCCAACAGTCGCTTCCTTGTGTCCCTCGAACTGCACATGCTGAGCTGGTTAAAATCTGAGTGTTCAAAAACAATGTTAAAAATTGAGTTCAAAAAACAAAAACTTTCAAAAACTGCTCAGTATGTGAGCCAGGCAGCCACAAGAGCAGCCAACTAATTTATACCAGACTAGCATTTGTCAATATTCATGCGATACCTGTTTGCCAATGCTGTTCTTTGTATATGAAAGGGTCAACTCTTCGTTCCTTTGCAGATGCTGAAGAAAACCTCTCAGTGAATAGAGGCGCGCTGCTTTTGTCCAGTTTCATTCAGGTTCAGAGTCGGAAATGTCAAAGTTGTGGACTTTTCGAAGCTCCAGCACAGCGCGGTTTCAGATGTGATGATTTCAAATGAATAACATGACTAATCCACACGTAACCATAGACTGTTTATATAAATCTACATTGTTAACTCGCTAGCCACCGTGTTCCAAATAAAAAGTGAGCATGGGGGCGCTTTCGGCTCCATCGACTCTGGCTCTGATTGACTTTACATTGAAAAACGTCTCCCCTCTCTCTGTAGCTGCTGCGAGCCTCGTTATTTTGGTCTTAAAATGTTTGTTTTAAGCCGTTCTACATGATCCTGGTGTTTTTATTTCACTGTTTTATTCATAAATTAGTTCCTAACTTGGTTCCAAATTCCCCTGTGTAACTGCTAGCCTCATGAGCTTCATTTGACTGGAGCCGAACGCTGAGTGACGTTACACTCCCTTAGTCCACGTCTTTATACAGCCTAAGATAGATAGATATCAATATAATGCTTGATATTTTTTGGTTTTCAATCCTTCATATGCGAATACTTAAAGGTCCTATATTACTTTATTATTAGTCTGTTTACATCTCCACAGCTCAAAATGCTCTGTTCCACCTCGTGATGTCATGAAGTGGTAGTTTTCAAGTTAAACCGCTCCTTTTTACCTTTATTTCTGTAGAGATCGGCTATTCCAGGGCTGAAATTACCCAGATGATTCTAGTGAAGGTGTGTGGAGTTTAAAAACACAGTGGAGCACTTCCTGTATTACCACATGACATCACAAGGTGGAACAGTGTTTTCAGTTTGAGAGAAGAACTCAGCCTAAATATTCAGGTGTGTTTGTGCGTTAAATGTGTCAATGAAACAAAACACAAACATTAGAACATAGATCAGACCAGTCCAGCTACCTGGTTCTTGTCTCCATGACGATGCTGTATTGCCTCTCCACAGATCTGACCTGTAATGTGACCTGATTTAAGACAACAACAACAACAACAGCAGTTTTTCCACAGATAAAACCACAGAGAGAAGAAATAATGATTGGAAGTGATTATTTCTTCATTAGCGTGCGTGTTTTTATTCACTCCGAGCACTTTGCATCACTTCAAGGTTCTTGGAAAAAGCTTTTGACAAACTTTGAATGAATTAATCTTGTTTTTCGTTTTATCAAACAGCCTGATGTAAATATGACTTTGGCGTTTGTGATACACATATTAGAATCATTATATTCAATACATTTAGACCTGATTTTGAAATCTGAATGCTCAGTCCTGCAGTGTGGGTCCTTCTTTAGTCTTAACGGATCTAAACTAATATTACGCTGTTTTCTGATCTGTGTTCTAATGTTGTTTCCTCATCACTAACAGACCTTCACCTTGTGATGTCATGAAGTAATACAGGAGGTGTTCTACTGTGTTTTTAAACTCCACACACCTTCATTAGAATAATTTGGATCATTTCAGACCTGATCTCTACTGAACTAAAAGTTTTGAGCTTTGGAGAAAACCAATCTGGAATCATCTATAACAGGTCTGACCTATGTAAACCAGATAAAAAAAATAAAAAAGAAGAGCCAAACTAGATCTAAACCAGAACTAAACCAAGACTAAACTAGGTCTAAACCGGTTCTAAACCGGGTCTACACTAAGTTTACATCAGGACTAAACCAGGTCTACATCAGGACTAAACCAGGTCTACATCAGGACTAAACCAGGTCTACATCAGGACTAAACCAGGTCTACATCAGGACTAAATCAGGTCTACATCAGGATTAAATCAGGTCTACATCAGGATTAAATCAGGTCTAAACCAGGTCTAAATGAGGACTAAACCAGGTCTACACTAGGTCTGCATCAGAAATAAACAGGTCTACATCAGGACTAAATCAGGTCAAAACCAGGTCCAATAAAGGTCTAAATGAGGACTAAATCAGGTCTACCCCAAACCAAGGCTAAACTAAGTATAAACCAGGACTAAACCAGGTCTAACCTGGGTCTGTACCACGTCTCTTTGTCCATCAGCTCTTCATCTTAAGTCTATTGTGGTGGTTTTAATTGGGCCTTTGATAAAACCCTGTGTTCTTCAGGGATGCTCTGCCACCTCTCACTTTGTTACTCAAGTTTTAATTAACGTTCCACTTTATCCAAGAAAAAAAACCCTCATATTTCTATCGACAATTAAAGATCACGAGACGACGAGACGGTCTGTGCTCGGTGAGGTGCAAAATGTAAATCCATATGTTCATCAGCAGGTTCAGAACATACACAGGTTTTAATGATACTTAAGAGAATTGGGAAAGATATCATTATGATTACGTAACTTATTGCTTTGTCTGGAATATTTCACAGTACGGCATTAAACCTTTCTATCTATATGGAACCCAAACCAGACCAAGTTACAGGTCAGATCTGTGGAGAGGCGACCCCGCTCACAGTCAGAACGCCTGTTTTTCTGGGTATTTTTGAGAAATAAAACCATCTCTAACTGAATAAACATAAAGTAGAGCTGTTTAAAGTCATACTGTGGAATATTCCAGGCAGAGCGATGACATCTCCATAGAAACAAGGAGGTGACGGACCCCCAGCCAAAAAGTTACACCTTTTAAGTGCACCTTTAAGTAAACAAATTAGGTATCTGTGCTTTACTTAAGGGCATTTTACAGTAAATACTTTTTACTTTTACTTCACTACATTTGAGAGCAGGTATCTGTACTTTCTACTCCACTACATTTTTGAACAGGACTGAAAAGTAGAAGGTTTTTTTTTTTTGTTTTTTTTTTTAATCATTAAGTCCTGCTGAAAAGACTGATGGGGTTATCATTAACATGTTCATAGTCTGAGCAAACAAAAATATCAGCTAGAAAAAAAGTTACTTGAGTATTTTTCCTTTTTCTGTACTTTTTACTTTACAAAATATGGTGTTTCTTAAACAACTGTTAATAATATAAATGTATGAATATTTTGTATGGATCACTGGTGGATGAAGTACTCAGTTTTGTTACTTAAGTAAAAGTACAGATCCAGGGGCAAAAGATTAAAGTAAAAGTATTGCATGAAAAAATATACTTAAGTCTTAAAGTACCTGTTTAAAAATGTACTTAAAGAATAAAAAGTAAATGTGTTTTGCAGAGCTTTTTAGAACAATTTAAGCATCAAATGTAGTGATTTTGATAAAGAATTTAGCTGATTTTAAGTGATTCAGTTGGTTTCTTAAAATTTCTAACTCTTTTGTGCATTTGTGTATTTGGTTCGCTCAAAATTGGGACATTAACTCAAAATAAAATGTGTTAAAAATCAGTAAATCTGAAACCATAAAGAAAAGAAAATTACTTTTTACTTTTTAGTCCAGATCTAAAATGTAGTGCAGTAGAAAGTACAGATACCTGCTCTCAAATGTAGTGAAGTAAAAGTAAAAAGTACCCACTGTAAAATGCCCTTAAGTAAAGTACAGATACATAAAAATTGTACTTAAGTATTGTACTTTTACTTTTGTACTCTGTTACTGACACATAACAGTCCTGTCCCCATCACTATAAAGGTGCACTCTGTCACTTTTCTGGCGTCTCCATGGAGATGTGATTGCTCTGCCTAGAAAATCCCACAGTATGGCATTAAACTTATCTATTACATTTATTTAGTTGCAGATTTTTTTTTTTTTAATAAATAGCTTAAAGCCCCACTATGTAACCTTTTTAGCAAAAAATTGACTAAAATAAAGCATGTTTTTATTTTACTTTTTTATTTTTTTGTTTTTATTGCAGAGAAATATGTACAAAAAACATGGACTGGAGAAAAACTCAGCCTAAATGTGCGGGGTTTTTGTGTTAACATGTGCGAATGAAACAAAACACAACTCCAGATGTGTTTGTGATGAGGAAACAACATTAGCGTAACATGGGCCCTTTAAAGATGCCATTACTGCTTCAGTCCTAAACATAGGGGGCGCTACACAGAGGAACATTTGGCTCAAAAGGTTTAGAATGTTGACATTTGCGTTGTGGGCTGATGCAGATTTCTCAAACCCACTTTGTTTCATTATCACATTTTCCTACCCGTATGGCAACGCGCTAACAATAACTCCCCCGTACTTTAATCCCATACAGTAGGCCTACGTATTTTTACATCGAGGAGTATTATCCTCCACACCACTAATGTATTTTTAATTCTGTGCTAAGATTAGCCCAATGCAGCCGTCGTATGCTAATGCTAATCCACGTTGCACTAATATCTTTGTACAATAGCCTAATCTGTTTTTACATTACTGTAGATTTGTGTAATTCCCCATTTTGTATAACACCTCCCGGCTAAAAAGACTACGTTCTTGGTTCCTAAATAATAACTAAAGCACATTTAAAGCCCCAGTATGTAACTTTTTGTTTAAATACCAAAAATAGACTACAATAAAAGCATTACAGTTGTGTTTATTGCACTGAAAAACATAGAAAAACGTGCGTCCGTACTGTGAACGGGCTTGCCTCTCCACAAACCTGACTCTTATCTGGCAAATGTTGTTCCTTTGGCTGTAATATTCCACAGTATGGCTTAAAACCTAGCTATCTCCATGGAAAATGTTGTTGTAAGTAGTATGGTTTCAACTTTCTGTTTCCATGGAATCACGCAGTTGACTTTCCAACACCAGAAAGTTCCACACTGGGGCTTTAAATAACTCGTCTTTACTGAAATAGTTGGACTAGTATATTTTCACTTTTTATTAAAAATACTCAAAACACAAGCCATTTTCTTTTTCACCACTACCTGCTCTGGCCTTTAGGGGGAGCTCTTACATCTTGAGTAACTTCTCCAACTACAACTACTACTACTACTACTACTACTACTACTACTACTACTACTACTACTACTACTACTACTTATACTACCACTACAGGACTACTATAACTGCATTAATATCTGAAATATTACACAAAACTGACTCTTGTGAGCTTTAAGTCGTCTCCTCGAAAACACACCTGGAGTTGTGTTTTGTTTCATTCACACATGTTTGAATAACTTTATTATAATTCTGCCTACATCTCCAAAGCTCAAAACGCTCTGTTCCACCTTGTGATGTCATGAAACGGTGGTTTTCATGTTAACATCTACCTTTTAACTTTAGTTCAGTAGAGATTGGCAAATTCCAGAGCTGAAATGATCCAAATTATTCTAATGAAAGTGTGTGGAGTTTAAAAACACAGCAGAGCACTTCCTGTATTAAAAAGTCCGTATTATTTATGTTCAGAAAATACATTTTGAATGTCATTTTTTAATAAGACAAAATAAAACTGAAAAAGAAATAAAAATAAAAAATACAATTGTCATGTCACTCCAGCCCATTTAATTTAACATGGACAACGCACAAATGCTTAAAATCAAATGGGCTGTAGTTTTCGAGCAGAAAAGTACCAGCCAGTCCCTTTCTTTGATCAATAAATGAGTCAGTATTCTGAGAAAGTTAAAAGAATTCAATTTTCTTTTAGTAATGGAACCTGGTTACTGAGGGTTTGCACAGACCGTCTGAGAAACAGCTAAAAACAAAATAAAATGTTTTTGTTTTGTTTTTATTATCCCTGATCATTCGTATCAGTGACAGGGTTCTTTCTCCTGCTGGTTTCATCCAACCGCAGCCTGTTAACAACGAGGGGGTTCAAGATCATTTCATTTCATTTTAGGTGCAAAAATATAATTTCACTTCAAATTATTAAATATTAAACGTAAATGTAAAGTAGTAACTAGTAATATTTCAAACTTGATTTTCTATACTTCAAACTTGATTCTCAAAGTCATAAAGGCAGAGGGAGGAGCCAAAATGCAGGACTGCTGTTAAAGTTCTTCAGTAACAAAGAATGACGCAAAAATCCAAAAATCGAAACTGCCATGACAAGACAAGACACTGACGATGACAAAGGGCCAACAAAGGCCAGAGGAAAACACAGGGTCTGTACCACAGAACTAAAATAACATCTGAAGGTGAACCAAGATGGCGTCGTGTTTTCAGGGGCCTGGGCTCATTGGCTCATGGACCCAAATATAATTTTCTCTTCCACATTTACTTCCTCAATCCGGGTGAGCTCCTCCCACTCGTGTGACGTCTGTAACGTGCACGGCGTGGAGCGTTTGGGCCAATCATAGCGCGGCGTGGAGCGTTTGAACCAGTCAGAGAACAGCGTTTGGACCAATCAGAGCACGGCGTTTGGACCAATCAGAGCGCGGCGTGGAGCGTTTGGACCAATCAGAGCGCGGCGTGGAGCGTTTGGACCAATCAGAGCGCGGCGTGGAGCGTTTGGGCCAATCAGAGCGCGGCGTGGAGCGTTTGGACCAATCAGAGCGCGGCGTGGAGCGTTTGGGCCAATCAGAGCGCGGCGTGGAGCGTTTGGACCAATCAGAGCGCGGCGTGGAGCGTTTGGGCCAATCAGAGCGCGGCGTGGAGCGTTTGGGCCAATCAGATCGCGGCGTGGAGCGTTTGAACCAATCAGAGCACGGCGTGGAGCGTTTGGACCAATCAGAGCGTGGCGTGGAGCGTTTGGACCAATCAGAGCGAGGTGAGGCTCAGTCTTACAAAACAACTTTTAGACGCTTTGAGGATTTAAAAATGTTAAAAAGTTTATGTTGTGAAAATAGAAAAGAATCCCACAAAATCCGACCTTTGTAAAAGTTGTGGATGCCCTGTCAGCCGAACACGGACAGTTTGAATTCCCAAAATGCATTGCGCTCTATGGGAGAATTCTGTCTGGGCCCAGTCTCCTGGAGCTGCAGTACCTGGAGCGGCCACTAGGTCTCGGTCTCGAGCCGGGACGGAGGGGGAGTGTCTTATCCAGTTTTTATTACAGATCCATGGTTTGTGCGCACAGGAACAAGACACAGGTGTAAAACACATCAGAGCGAAACAAACAATCAGCAGACGGGAAGTAAAACTCAAAACTACAAGCAGACAGGACAACAAGACTCTAAAGGAATAAACTACACCTAAACATGCAAAAACAATGACGACAAAGCATGAACCATGACAGACACGAGCATAAAAGAAAAGTTTGAAATTTACTTTACATAATTGATTTGCTTCATTTAGTCTTAAGCCCATAGACATTATGATATGTACAGTTCACATGTACGTTTGAGAGGAAAACAAGACAGATTGTTTTGAATTAGACAAACTTTATTGATCCACAAAGGAAATTACTTGGACACAGTCGCTCACACATCACAATATAATAGAATAAAAAGAGTAAAAATATATAAATGGCAATAATAAATTCTAAATACGTAGCAAAAAAGAGCAAAAGACTAGTGTCAAATAAGGTATAATTATAAAAATGTATATGTATGAGTCAAAATAAAATAGAAAAATAAGTCATAAGGAAAACAGTGCAAAAATGATATGATGATTGACAGGACATAGGGTTATCTGAACTGAGTATGCATTATTATCAAGGGGCCCTTTACACTCTTCGGGCTCTACAGACTTTGGTAACGGGTGGACTAGACACTCAATACAGATTCTAAAACCGCAATGATAAGAAACACTTTCTTAAAAATGTGATTTTCCATATTAAATCATAGTACTTTCTTTTCTATTCCCACGTGGCCTTATATCCGTGTAATCCCTCAGTGGTTCGGGTAGGTTCAATAGTGGTGCGTATACTTGTTATAATAATAATAATGCATTAGTTCTTATATAGCTCTTTTCCAGGCACTCAAAGTCGCTTTACAATTTTGTACTGCCAATCTGCACCATCGGCCCTCCTGTCATTCTAAAACTATTCAGGAAAGGCTCATTTCTATCCTGTGAATGTGATTTTTTTTTTTTTTAGTATTGATACCTGCTCAAATGAGGATTCGAATGACTAGTTTCGATATAGTTTTAGTATCGATTAGTATCTGATTTTTAATACATTTGATAAACCCTAATGCTTTTTAGTTCAATGAGGTTCATTTGGTCTTCCGATAATTTAAGTTATTGGGTTCTTTTTTCAGGCCAAGGGTTTGTTTTCATACCTGACAGTTTCGACGGTTCACTAGTGGTGTTCCTCAAAGTGATCACGTGATGTTGCGGTAACGTGTCCGGTCAGCTGATTTAAACTGGATTAAGGAGGTAATTGAAATACGGAAACGTGCCCACGGGACCATAAACCGGGACGAGGGGGCTTTTTTACTCTCACACACCTAGGATACTGTCCTGTGGAAGTCGAACTGCAGATGGCGCTGTCGTCCTGGCTCCATCGGTAGGAAGACAGTGCCAAAACCTGCCAAAATCAGCTGATTGGACACGTCACAGCAACATCGCATGACTCTGAGGAAGACCGCTAGTGAACACTCGAAATGGTCAGGTATGAAAACAAAAAAAAAAAGAACCTAATAACCTATGGCTTTGTATCTGTTTTTTTTTTCATATACTAGATGAGTCATGATCTTAGAAAGAAAGTGAACTAAGGATTTCATTGTTGTTTTGTTTTGATGTCAATAATCGTCAATATTGCAAATGTATTACTATATTATTAACGCTAACGTTTCACCCTCATTAACAATGTATTTTACCATAAGGTGTGAAGGGAGAAGAGAGACACGGTTTTGCGTAGACAGTAATAGAGCACTTTAATCCCACGTTAAAATATTCTTATGTAACAGCAGGCTGTTAAAATGAGCCTGAGCTGTGAGGCGGTGATGTGGAGAAAAACTGCTCCAGACAAACCAAGACCACCACGAAGCAAAGCACAACATATGGTCCTGAAGTGACAGAACGCACTGGGAAGTCCTGAAGGAGGAGAGGTGAGGACTGTCCCACGCATGAGGAGAGGGAGGGAGAGAAAAGAGGATGGAGGAAAGGGAAAGAAGAGTGAGCGGAGGAGAGAGCGAGAGGAGAGGGAGGGAGGAAGAGGAGAGAGAGATCAGAGGATGACGAGAGGGAGGAGTGGAGGAGAGAGAGGAGACAGGAAAAGAGACAGTTTAAGTTCTCCTTCCATCTGCACGGGTCTCTAGGCTCTTCGATTTCAGCGATCTCTAAAAAACGGGTGGAAAATAAGTAACTATTATTGAGCAGATTGTATTATTTGGAGTAGTTAAACGTTTAAAAGTACAAATTTCTCAGCAGTATTCGAGTACACATTTTCAGTATCAAAGTCAGGTGCACTATATCACTTTTCACCACCTGTTTTTCTCCAGAGATGTTGGACTTTAGACAAACTTTATTGATCCACGAAGGAAATTATTTGGACACAGTAGCTCAAACATCACAATATAATAACAAAGTTAAAAAATATAAATATAAATATATATATATATATATATATATATATATATATATATATATATATATATATATATAAATCTGTTTTATACAAGAGGTCATAAGGAAGTGCAAAAATGATATGATGATTGACAGGACACAGGGTAATCTGTTACATAAGGGTGAGTTGTACAGTTGTAGGGAGTATTTGTTACATAAAGGTGAGTTGTTGTACAGTTGTAGGGAGTATTATCTGTTACATAAAGGTGAGTTGTTGTGCAGTTGTAGGGAGTATTATCTGTTACATAAGGGTGAGTTGTTGTACCGTTGTAGGGAGTATGGTATCATGGTACAATGATGTTATTGCTTTACCTATAATGTTTCACTGTATAGGACTAAACGTTTCTATTTCCATGGAAACAAGCATGAGACAGATTTGTGGAGGGGCAACCAAACCCACTCACAATAATAATGCATGTTTTTCAAGGCATTATTTAGCAATAAAAAATTATGTGTAATTGAATAAATGCATAGGTTTAATGCCATACTGTGGAAGATTTCAGCTCCCCACCACACAGGTTACATAGTGCATCTTTACCTACTGTATAATTCAAAACAGTTACATGAGAAACTGATTATTGTGACAAGTGACAACCTGAAATGATCAAATCATACACCGGTCCACTATGGCTGGAGAGGTCCATCGGCATCAGACTGCCCCAGGGCACGTACGACTGCAGGTGTCACTGAGGAGTGAATGGTGTACAAGCCGTTAATTAAGTTTTAAAACACCAGCCTAATATGATGGAACATTTTTTAAATATTGGCCAAATTAGTGTACTCTTCAATACTTTTTAAAAGCTATTATTTCATTAAAAAGATATTACTGTTGTTGTTGTTGTTAGTTATGATGATGATGATGATGATGATGATGATGATTATTATTATTACTACAACAACTTAATCTTAATCAATCAGCAGAGTATTTACACTGTCGTTCTTGTCTCTTGTTTATAGCTGTGATTTTATAGTTTATTTTATATTTTATTACTTATTTTTCTATTTTATTTGGACTTGTACATATACATTTATTTTTATAATTATGTCTCATTTGACACGTGTCTCTTGCTCTTTTTGCTACACCATATATTTTTGTTATTCTCTGTTATTATATTATATTGTGATGAGTGAGCTACTGTCCAAATAATTTCCCTTGTGGATCAATAAAGTTCGTCTAAGTCTAATTATTATTATTATATTATTATTATTATTGATAATAATAATAATAATAATAATAATAATAATAATAATAATAATAATAATAATAATGTGTGTGATTTTAAAAAATAAAATGTATGTGTATATATATAGGCTATAAAACCTAATATGGGCTATGCATATTCATGGGTTAAATCCACTCACAAAACGTTCACTGCTTATTAAATGTTTATCTAGATCTAAAATAACATTATTATAGTGAAAACACAATTATTTTCGCGTTCAAATCCCTCCAATCGATCCATCCCCGGTAAAAGCCAGTAAACCCCCTCTGTAATTCTGTGAGACTAGCGCCTCTGGAGGCTCCCGCGCAGACCGCAGCCGCCGAGCCGCGTGTGGAGGGAGGGAGCCGGGGGGAGGAGGGAGAGGAGACCCGCTGCTGCTGCTCTTCTCCTCCACAGATCCACTCTCACATCTCTCCCGGTGCAGTCACAGCGCAGACCTGCTCCTCTCCGGACCAGGAGACCGCGGACCGCACTCCCGCACTACCCGCGCTT
Source organism: Taenioides sp. WSHXM2023 (assembly GCA_029959045.1). Lineage (NCBI taxonomy): Eukaryota > Metazoa > Chordata > Actinopteri > Gobiiformes > Gobiidae > Taenioides > Taenioides sp. WSHXM2023. The sequence continues at coordinate 20,911,979 of CM057087.1, forward strand.
CGGTGACAGCTCCCGGCACGGAACCTACTCGCCCTCCCGCTTCTCTCTGGTTCTCCCGGACCTGGTGGACCTTTAGATTTCTTTGCTATTTTCCTCTTTTTTGTGGCTTGTTTTATACTTTATACAACATACAACCACACTACCGAGAACCACCTCCACGTCCGTCCCACCAGCTTCGTAACTTACGCGGAGGATGCTACAGCCGTTGAGCCGCTGAGCTAACGTTTTCCAGCGGGGGCAGCCTGTCAGAGTGACCCGGTCCGAGTGGCTCTTCTCCGGGCAGTTGGCAGCGCGTCCCCTCATCGAGGACCGGTTGTCACGACTGAAAAAGTGGACATTAATTGTGAGCGGAGCACACGGAATAACACTTATTTTCTTCCATTCGGGATTGTTTGACTTATTTTGCCCGCCTTGTGGATTCTTATTTAGGGGTAAAGTGCTCCGTGCGGACAGCGGGCGGGAGCGGAGCCTGTAAGCCGGGCTGGAGCGCTCAGAGGCGGGCAACTGCGCGGGGCTTACTCGGTCCAGGTAAGAACTTCCACAACACCGCACTTTTACCCACGAAATCTTAAAATACACCAAAAACACGTAAGATTATCACGTTTCACCCACGTACCGCGGCTTGACAGTCTTCCAGGGAGTCGTTTTTCCGAGCGACACATCCACTTTTCCATCATTTCCTCCGAGATGTGGAGTTGCATTTTAATTAAAAATTCCCCGTTCTCGCCGGAGCTCCAGTCCCCAGCTGTTCTGACACGCTTGTCGGTCAAATAAACCCGTCTTAAACCCATTGAATGCTCATATCCAACGCTTAATCCCGCCTGATTGGTATTTTACCTATATTACACTACAGTTTATCGACCCCAGGATCGATCCACTTCTCCTTTACATTACGGCCGCGTCCCTCTCCCGCTCTCTCCCGTAAAATATCGCTTCCTTCCCGGAGGGTCACCCCGGGCTCCCTAACCCCCTTTTACATCGCGGAAATAACCCTTTAGTGCAGCCCGGGTTCGGTGCACATGCCACGGGGGACTTAACCAGGCCTAAACCCGGTCCAAACCAGCTCTGAAACCAGAATATTAACCAAGTCTAAACCAGTGGGACTAACTGAGAAAAAACGGGCTAAATCGGATCTAAACCACGTCTAAACTAGGGATAAACCAAACTAACATGAGGTAAACCATAAACCAGGACTAAAGCAGGTCTAAACCAAAACTAAACCAGGTCTAAATTGGAAAATGAGGACTAAAATCATGTCTGGTTTTCGGGAAATCTATAGGCGCCCTTTGCACGTACATCGCAGGTGGTGAGGCATCGTTCTTCTGGCGTGCTTCTACAGGGACTATATCTTGTGCGTAAAATGGCAGTAAAAGCCACTTATCGTTACGGATATGGGCCTGGGCGTGCGGTTTCAAGCTAATGCGTCTATAGGGAACATCTCCAGGCTACAAAATCACTCCATGCATTCATCATTTAGTAGTTTAAACGTGGATTTTAGAAGAGGCAAAAATTGTGGACACCTGTGGCATGCTACCTGTCAATTCAGTCTACGTGATGCACTTGCAGTAGTGGCGTAGTCAAGAATTTTAGCCAAAAAATCGAAATTATTTGCATTTTTAGTAACGGAACTGAAGTAAATGGCTAACTAACCAAAAACAGGAGTATGTCTATGGAAATTGCAGATTTTAAGAACCGCAAAAGCGTATTTTTCTGCATAATTTTGTAGTTTTTTGATTGATTTGTATCGTACACTGTATTCCTATGGGTACGGTATGCCTCTGTTGAAGTACAGTAGAGATTTCCGTAAGCGTACTGAGTGAGTGACCAAAATTTGATGTTATTATGCAAATGATTACACTTTTGTGACATAGAAAGATGAATCAAGCACCATAAAAGCATCGTAAAGTGAATTTTAAAATATTTTGTAAAACTTATAACAAATTTCAATTATTAACATTCACATTTTTTCAGAAATCTGGTCAAAATCCTCCAAAATAGAACGTACAAAGTCAATTTCTTACCAACAACCACAATCTCACTCAAGTTCACACTTTTGATCAATTGGTTTTATGCAAATTTTGCCACTTGAAACCGCATTTTCAATTCCATTTGACTTGAAAAACTAATTCTATACGATTTAAGCTGCGTACACAATATTTTCCATTCAGATCGGCTCCTCTAGTTGCTTTGTTCTCACATCTCAGCCCCCGTACTTGTACTGTGGCATATCTTTCAATTACATCTGACCACTCTGCATACTGTATTCCGAAGCGGGGATTTGGAGAGAATGAAAGAAAGCGAGAAAGAAAGAGAGAGAGAGAAAGAGGGGAGTCTGGTCTGGAAAGCGGCCAAAACCTGACCACTTTTAGCTCGGCAGCAGACTTTGACCTACTGTAAACGTGCCTGTGAGTAGATAGGATTCCAACTCATGTTTTACAATCTTCTCTTATTAGAAAAATATGATAAAACGTGTGTAAGCAGCAAATTAATTTCCTTTTAACACAAAAATATTGACATTTTTGTGCGTCTATGTGTTCTTATAGGCCAATAGTATCTGTGTCATAGCTGAAAAAGAATTGCGTTTTCATTCGCCAATACGCAATACAGACTTTTCTCAGTCGTTTAAATGAGGTGTTTTCCAATTTTTAACCTGCTTTTGTCAACCTTTCCACCTTTTAGCGACAATTTTAGAATTTACAACGCTTCTAATCTCATTTTTTATCTGTCAAATCTGCTAAAAATCCTACAACATAGAACATACGACTTTGTATGTTCATTTCTCATTAAGACCCACTGTCTCATTCCAGTTTACACTTTTGACCAGTTGCGTTGCAAATTTTTGAGTCCATTTTCATTTTTTAGTTTTACACATTTACACACATATTATCTGCATAGTTTTTCACAATGCGGCATTATTGTTAGCTAGTGTTTGCTTTGTGTAGTTGAGGTATACACCACCTCCTACTGCTTTTTACCAAATGCGTTTTGTTTTTTTTTGTTGTTTTTTTTAACTCGCTGAATGCTTAATTTCTTGAATTTTTTTGTCTTGAAATTTAACATGGAATAACTACAGTACATTTGATTTTCTATTAAGCCCTTAATTAAACTGTTACTCGCAGTAAGACCCAGAATTTTAATAGGACTTCTCAAATTGCTCCATCAACCACACATTTTCGGATTCTAAGCTCCAGGGATGGGACAAGATTGCCACGAGATTGTGCACACATACAAAAAAAAAAAATATAGAGTACTGGCAAGTTAATTTTTTTGAGAAGCTGTAGTCCCAAAAAGCAGAGCTACAGTGACAGCAGAAATATTAAATAAAGTAAATCAAAAATGGTGAAAACTGAAATGCACAATGTATTTATGATAGCCCATGTAATGTCAAAATCTTGTCTCGTTCTCGTAGATCCAATCTCGTGTCTGGTCTTGTGGAAATTGTATCTGGTCCCACCCTTTTAATTTAACTTCAAACTATATAACTGAAATAATTGAGATACATTTTTAGCACTTAACTTTTGGAACCACATATTAGGAGCTAACTAAGTGCTAATTGGAATGCTAGTTAGCGTTTGCTCAGCATGTTTGTATATAACACTTGATTATTACAAAACCACCTATTGCTAATTATGCTAATTAACTCTACTTTAATTAATGGGGAACAAATAGTTATCGTCCATTTGTAAATTATGGTTTTAGGCAAAATAATAATAATAAAAATAATAATAAGTACATTATAGTGTTGTCATGATACTAACATTTCAAACTTGATTTCAATACCAAGGAACTGACTCGATTCTTAATACTGATTCTGATGCCACGATGATAATAAGGAACACTCTTTATTTTGACAATAGAATGTGATTTTCAGCTTTAAATGGCAGTACTTTCCTTTCTATTCCCATCTGTGTAATCCCTCAGTGATTCAGGCAGGTTCCATAGTGGTCCAGGTCTAAACCAGATCTAAACCAGGTCCATGGGTGTATACTAGTCTATGTGCTCTTATACTTCCTCTGATTCAGCTCAAGATCATTCTAAAACTATTCAGGAAAAGCTTCATTTCTGTCCTGTAAATGTGACTTTTAGTATCTAGTTTCAAAACTAGTTTTAGTCTCGATTAGTATCAAAATGTCGATCCTTTTGACACTCCTACCTACGTTACGTTCACTCCAGTATCTACTATAATTCTCTCATTTTCCACTTCATACACTTTTCTGCAAATAAGCTCAGATACAAATCCAAACATGTTCATTTTGTCTTTTTTTGTACAATAACTTCCCTTACTGTATTGTCTTTAAAAAGAACCCAAGAAGGTAAAGGTGCATTGTGTAACTTTTCTGGTGGAGGGTCCGTCAAATGCTCGTCTTCATGGAGATGTTATTTCTTTGTCTGGAATGTTTCACAGTATGGCATTAAACCTTATTATCTTCATGGAGACCAAACCAGACCAAGTTACAGGTCAGATTTGTGGAGAGGCGACCCCGCTCACAGTCAGAATGTCTGTTTTTGTAGAGATTTTTGAGCTATTAAACCCCCTGTAAGTGAATAAATGTGAAGTAGAACTGTTTAATGTCATACTGTGGAACATTCCAGGCAGAGCAATGGCGTATCCATAGAAACAAGCAGGTGACGGACCCCCAACTAAAAAGTAACACAGTGCACCTTTAACTTCTTGGGTTCTATACGACAATATAGTAGGAGTAGTAAACTTAATGTATAACAGAAGACCAAATAAACATTTTCGGTTTTGTATTTGTAATTTCTCCATGGAGATGATGCCCGGAATGTTCCATGATACATCAAACATATCCATATAGCATTTATTCTTCACAGGCGATTCTATTGCTCAAAAATACAAAAATTCCTTCTGTGAATGGGGCGACTCTCCACAGATCTGAACTGTAATGTAGCGTAGTGCTGTAACCTGCTCGTCTCCCTCGTGATAGATACAGTAGGTTTAATCTATACTGTGGAACATTCTAGACAAAGCAATAACATCTCCATGGAGAAAAGCGGTTGACGGACCCTCCACCAGAAAAGTTCCACAATGCACCTTTAAAGCTCCAACACAGCCTCACGTACAGACGCAACAAGACGAATGCGTGGAGCCCGTGAGTTTGGATGGGAACGTCTCACAGATGCCATTGTGCAGTGCGTTGGCGTCATGATAAATCGTCTGTATGCGTCTGGGAGCGGAGTCGAGGCGGCGTGACCAAACAAACCAGAGACAAGTGCATTACTTACACCGGTGTAGCACTGGAGCTCGTTCTGCACAGAAATGACAGCGTAATAATGGCTCCTGACAGTTTATGTTAAATACTCACTCTTTGTTACGATCTTGATTAGGGGAATTGTGGAAATGTCAGTTAAATTAAGTATGGCTGGGAGTCAGGGGGTCCCTCGTGGCACATTTTTTATGACTTATTTTTCTATTTTATTTTGACTTACACATTTATATAATTATGCCTTATTTGACAGTATTCTCTTGCTATCTTTTGTACTACTTATTTAGAATTTATCATTGCCAATTATATCTTTTACTCTTTGTTATTATAATATATTGTGATGTGTGAGCTACTGCTGTTTTTTAAAAGTCCTATATTATGTAAAACTGACTCTTGTGAGCTTTAAACCATGTTATAATGTTGTTGTCTCCTCGAAAACAGACCTGCAGTTATGTTTTGTTTCATTCACACATGTTTGAGTAATGCTTTATTATTAGTCTGTCTACATCTCCAAAGCTCAAAATGCTCTGTTCCATTTTGTGATGAAGCCACAGTTTTCAAGTTAACATCTACCTTTTACCTTTTGTTCAGCCGAGATAGGAAATTCCAGGGCTGAAATCATCCAAAAGATTCCAGTGAAGGTTTGAGAGAAGAAGTCAGTGGAAACATGCTGGGTTTGTTTGTTAAACGTGTGTGAATGAAGCAGAACAACTCCGGGTCTGTTTGTGATCAGGAAACAATGATCAGAAAATGGCGTAATATGGGCCCTTTAAGTTACAGAAATAAATAAAGACAAATCTGAGAAAAAACAAAAAAACAAAAACGGAAATGAGACATGGGCACCAGTTTCTATTTGCAATATGACAATACAAAACAATTATCCAAACATAATGCCAATGTGGAAATTATAATTAACCAGAATTAATCTCAAAATAGCAGAATCTTCCTTTGTAATCAGGCCTACGGGATGGTGGCGCTTCGTCTCTCGGTACCTTTACGTGTGTCCATAGGAGATGATGTAATCCTGGATAGACCTCGGGATATTTGACTAGGAAAATGAGCAAACAGAAGCCGCCACAGGATCAGACGAGTGGAGAGGAGCAGTTATAGATTCGTGTATTCAAAGCTGTCCACACATTCACATACAGGTTCAGTGGAGAAGCTACATTATATTAAAGTGCGTTACATTCATTGACATTTTTATACTAATCCTGACGCTAAACACAGCAATAAGAAACATACAATTCCCATGAAAGTTGGCAATCGAGGAGCGAGTCTCCCAAGGGATGTAACAGTAACCGAAATATCGTGATTTCGTATCGTCAAAGGTCTCAAAATAATATCGTGGACCATCGTAATATATTGAATTACAAGTCTCTTCACTTAAATTAACAGTTTTCGTGCTGCAATAGCTAAAAAAAACAGGGAACTACATAGACCATGATCCTTTGCACCGTTCCAGTGCAGACTACATGAAGAAATAACGGTTTTAAGCACTTTTAAAGTTTTTTTCTTTGGGTTAAGTCTTGTCAAGGCATTTTAACACAGTTTTGTTAGCCTCCACAAAAAAAAAAGAAAAAAATCACAATAAATATTGTGCAGAGATTGGGATATTTTTACATCCCGACTCTCCACAGATCTGAACTGTAATGCCGTGTAGTTCTATAACCTGCCTGTCCCTCTTTATTAATCTATACTATGGAACGTTCTAGACAAAGCAATAATATTTCCATGGACAAAAGCAGGTGGCGGACCCTCCGCTAGAAATGTTACGCAGTGCACCTTTAAAAAGAACCCAAGAAGTTACAAAAGTTTAGAAAGCAGGAAATGAGTTCTAGAAGTAAAGAATAATACAATAAAGGAGTCTGGTGTGTTACGTTGTGTGTGCCAGGGGTGTGCGAAAATATCGAAAGATCGTATCGTTTAATTTGATGATACAGTATCGATATCGTGGGCTGCGATATCGATATATTGGCGAGAGTATTTTTGTGGTATGTTTTACTAAATTATTTTGTGACAGCTCAAATTCTGTTGCTTGTTTGGATGAAGGAGACTTGTTCATAAAATACATTTGACATTTTCTCTGTTTTGATGATGAAAATAGATAGAGTATTTTATAGAGACGTGACGAGACACAATTTCCACAAAACGAGATACGAGATATGAGATTGGGTCCACAAAAACGAGACATAACAAGAGTTTAACATAATTCCTAATATAGAAATGTCATGATTCAGGCCTTTTTTATTTATTTAATGTAATATTTTTATTTACATTCTAGTACTGCTTTTTGGAACTTTTTTGTCCAGTCCAAATGTAAACGCACACAGAAAACCTTGCCAGATTGTTTTTCTTGTGGTATGAGATCTTGTCCCGCCCCTGGGATTTTATATTAACTTTGCACAAGTAGTGGTTTAACAAAGACTTTTACCACCACAGCCGTGTTTCAGCCTTTATTTTTTACTGTATTGCTGTGATTCAGACGACCTCACAGCGTTCTATAGGCCAATATTAAATAATACAGATGCAGCTAAATCTAATATTGTTCAAATGTAAAATTATGTTATATGTAATACAATGAGTTCTTAGGTTTAGTCAGTAATTGAAAATACCAGGTTCAACATTTGTGAGTTTACCTTTGGGATGTTTCGTGGCAAAGTACAATGTAATCAAAAAGAAAATCGTTTGGAAATATATCGAATTGTGTATTGAATCAAAAGTGCCGTGTATCGAACAGCAAAGACTAATATCGTATTGAAAAAAATCTATTTCGACTGGTCTGTAGCCATGATTTAGCCCTTGTTTAGTCCTGGATTAGTCCTGGTTTAGTCCTGATTTAGTCCTGGTTTAGTCCTGGTTTAGTCCTGCTTTCGTCTTGCTTTAGTCCTGGTTTAGGCCTGATTTAGGCCTGGTTTCGTCCTGGTTTCGCCCTGGTTCAGTCCTGATTTAGTCCTGGTTTAGTCCCGATTTACTCCTGGTTTAGTCTTGCATTAGTCCTGGTTTCGTTATGGTTTACTTCTGGTTTATATATCGAATTGTGTATAGAATCGAAAATGCAGTGTATTGAACAGCAAAGACTAATATCGTATTGGAAAAATCCATCTCACCCGTACTGGTGGTGTGTGGTAAAATGGTTGTGCGTAGTGTTTCTTGCAGTTGGAGCTCGGTGTTGTGTAAATGTAGTTCCAGTGAAGCCGGTGACTTTTCAAAGTCAGAAACAAGACGTCAACATTGGAGAATCCCGCCCGGCCAGTCCAACCTGCTCTACTGTGTGTACTACTGAAGAGATAGAGGAGAGGAGAGGGGGAAGAGAAGAGAGAGGGGCAAATCAAAGAGAGAGAGAAGGGGGGAGAGAGGGAGAAGTGTGGGGAGAGAGGGTATAGAGAGGAGGGAGAGAGGGGATAGGGAGAGAGAGTGGAGAGAGGGAGAAGTGGGAGGAGAGAATGAGAGGGGAGAGAGAAGAGAGGGAAGAGAGAGAGGAGAGGTGAGGAGAGAGAGAGGAGAAGAGAGGGGAGAGAGAGGAGAAGAGAGGGAAGAAGAGAGAGGAGAGGAGGAGAAAGAGACAGAGGAGGGAGCAGCAGAGAGAGGGAGAAGGGAGAGAGCAGTAAGGGGAGTCAGAGGTGAAAGGGAGGAGAGGGGAGAGAGAGGGGAGAGACAGAGAAGGGGTTGAGAGGAGAGAGAGAAGATGGGGGAAGGGGGTAAGGGCAGTCAGAGGTGAGAGAGAGGGAATAGAGAGATGAGAGAAAGAGGTGGGGGACGGAGGAGGAGGAGAGTTAAAATGCACAGTGTGTTGTGTGCTCTGCTCCAGTCCTTCGCTGTCACACTTAAACCTGCCTTAAGATTCAGCCATATACGCTCTGTAGTCTTGGTTTAGTCCTGGTTTAGTTTAGTTCTGGTTTAGCCCTGGATTAGCTATGCTTTAATCCTGGTTTAGTCCCGATAGTCCTGGTTTAGCCCTGGTTTTGCCTCGGGTTTAGTCCTGGTTTAGTCCTTGTTAACTCTGGTTTAGCTTTGGTTTAGCTCTGGTTTAGTCTTGGTTTAGCTATGGTTTAGTCCTGATTTAGCCCTTGTTTAGCTCTGGTTTCGTTTTGGTTTAGTCTTGGTTTATTCCTGTTTTCGCCCTGATTTAGTCCTTATTTAGCTCTGGTTTAGTCTTGGTTTAGTCCTGATTTAGCCCTGGTTTAGCCCTGGTTTGGCTCTGGTTTAGTTTTGGTTTAGTCTTGGTTTAGTCCTGATTTCGCCCGGGTTTAGCCCTGGTTTAGCCCTGGTTTGGCTCTGGTTTAGTCTTGGTTTAGTCCTGATTTCTCCCTGATTTCTCCCAGATTTCTCCCAGATTTCCTCTCTTCTTTCCTCTGCAGACGTCCCCTCTGTCCATCACAGATTCATGTCCACAGCACAGATCTGAGTTAAACTCTGGTACAGTGTCCATTATTGGCACAGACACGTTCTGAGCTTGTAGAGCAGTTTAAGAGCTCACATTAAGCTTCTCTTACTAAAAGCTTTTTTTATGGAGCAGATTTAGCGCTCAGGTCAATGCTGTAATCTCTACTACTCTTTTACTCCCTCGCTCCTCTCTTTCTCTCTCTTCTTTAACTCCCTCGCTCTGGGTACAGGATGTGATCACACAAGTACTGACCATTAACGCCTGGGACACTAGAGCAGGTTTAAATTCCGTTTGTGTGTTTTGTTCAGTGCAATTTCTTATTGACGATGTTGAAAAATCACTTTTCTGTTTAGACAAATGTGTTTTCACGTCTTTCAGACAAATGGAATATTTTTCAGCGTTTAAAGTAACACCTTTTAACATCACCTGCACGATTCCGTGGAAATAGAAAGTGGAAAATTATATACATATATATTTTTTTGCTATACTGTTGCACATTAAAGCCAAAAGAACATTTCCAAGGAAACAAGCAGGAGGCCGCCCTGCTCCAGGCCAAATAAGAGTCAGGTTTGTGGAGATGCAAGCCCGCTCACAGTGACGATTACAGATGGACCAGTATGGGTTTTTTCATGGCTGATGCTGATTGTTTAGAATCCAGAGAGACCGATGGCCAATAAACTCTGCTGAAATTTTTGGACCGATATTTAATATAATTTTGCGACAAACTCACCCACAGCTTTTTATTTATTTTTAACACAAGCCTATACGCTAAAAAGTCCAAATATCAATGCTTTTACACCAAAATTTTAAAAACGTTGCCTTCCCTCAGCAACATGAAGATAAAATTCAATTTAGTTTTTAAAAATTTTTTATTATTTGATTTTTTGTTTCAAGACAAACATCTTGAATTACACTCAAAAGTTACACAGTGCACATTTAAAAAAAAAATCAAATCTGAATCAAATTTGGAGACAAGGCCCAAGAGCACAACAGCCATATAAAGTGGGAATTGCACCAACAACCTCAAACCAAACACATTTATTTCAGAACGATTAAAATCCTTCACAGCGTCACAGACATTTAGTTAAGATTTTACAACCATCTGTCAACTCTCCCATGACAAATGTAGAACGCTTTTGTCATTCAAACATCTGCAGCCTCCTCCCGGTTTCCCATTGAGTTTCTAATGCTTTTTATGACCGTGCTCTCCCCTGGCTCCCGTTCACCCGAGGTCTCCGCTCCTCTGATCAAACCCACAAAAAGCTGAACTGACCCGGTGCTGCGGTCAATGGTGCGACAGCCGTTAGCTTCCCCCACCGTAAACCTTTCCTCAAACACATTATAACGCGTTTGTCCAGCCTCCACGCGCTAAAACCTCCTCTATCATTTCAAACGTCACACATTAACTTCTTCATAAATAAAACGGAACGACAGGTAAACAGGAGTACAAATTTTACTAAAAGAACTACTACTTAATACTTGAAGACTTGCATTTTGAAGTTAGAATACATTTTTACTGTCCTCTTTGCCATTGCGGTTGGTGTGTCCCAATTTGGACTTACCTGGTTTAGTTTTTGTTGAAAGTGCACTGCGTAACATTTCTAGACTCCACGGAAATTTTATTGCTTTGTCTAGAATGTTCCACAGTGTACATTAAACCTAACAGCACTACGGTACATTAAAGTTCAGATCTGTGGAGAGGCGTCGCTATTCACAAAAGGAATTATTGTTTTTTTGAGCAACAGAAACACACGTAATAAATAAATGCTGCATGGATGTGTTTAAAGTTACACCATGGAACATTCCAGGCAAAGCAATAACATCTCCATGGAGACAGATGTGGTTGAAATCCTGGTTTAGTCCTTGTTGAATCCTAGTCCTAGTCTAGTCCTAGTTTTAGTTTAAAATGTTAAAAATAAATCCATCAGACTTTTCAGAAGGCCCCAAACTATAATAAGTAGAAAGGACAAATACCTGCTCTCAAATATTGTAAAGTACTCTGCTCTCAAATATTGTAAAGTACTTTAAAATGTACTCAGGTAAAGTACAAATACCTAAACTGTATACTTACACCACTGGTTCCTTCTACGAGCAATAGAGTTTTGAACAGCAGCATCTTCACTCACCCTCATGTCATTAACCAAACCATGAGACTACACCCTTTTGTGAATCCACTATCACATTTATACTGTTGTTTCTGTGTTTTCTTCCACATTTGCGTTAATCCCGGAGCTTTAGAAGTCTTTGCAGTACACGCGGCTCATTAATTCAGCGGAACAAAAGGAGCCAGCGCCGTCGCGACTCAGAGAGAGAAGTTCAAGGCCCTTCAAACAAATGATTTTCACTTAAATTAAAGCCAACAAAGGAGAGCAAACTTGTCTTCAAACATGTCCCAGGGCTTTGGAAAAGTGTGGAGTCACTGTTGTCTTTTTGAAAAACGCACTTCTTTCGACAAACTGGAGATGCGAGGAGAAGTACGGAAAGAAAGTAAAAATAGAATTGAGATCAATGCACGAAATCACAGAATCAAAAACCAAAATCAGAATTTGAGTTGGCACATCACAAAAATCAGCAGTTATACAGGTCTTATAGTTATATAGACTAGTGGTGGAAGAAGTACTCAGTTTTGTTACTTAAAAGGTGCACTATGTAACTTTACTGGTGTGATATTATTGTCTCCATGATGATGTAATTGCTTTGCTTGGTATGTGTCACTGAATGGTATTAAACTTAACTCTTAATCGCCATGGAAACAAGCTTTAGATGCCACTAGACCATGATACCGGTCAGACTGTAAGTGTTAAAAATAAAATAGAAAATAATATTTAAAGGTTAGGTCTAGTTCATAATATTACCTGATTCATAATATTTTCAAATTATTTGTAAAATTATGCGTTTTAAAATCTTGTAAACAGCCATCGATATAATTTTTTTGCAGATTTGTTTTTCTTTCTCACACCTGTTTAGTCCTGTTCTACTTTCTCCTGAATTGTTTTGAAAGTGAATCATCTCAAGTGTATTTTGTCCCCATCATAAAACTATGTGACCAGACCAGCCTGATCTGCTGTTGCTGAGTTGCCGGTTCCACTCCCTCAGTCAACAGTCCGAGGTGAAAGTCTACCCCGCCGCTCACTGTTGGTTCAGTGGTGTCGCTTTGGTTTCGGTGGATCATCTTACCAGCATTGCTCAAGGGTACAGCGGCAGCGTATGCAACCTCGCCATTCAAAAGAGCGGGGTCAGATTTCAGTCGTTTTTGCTGGTGACAAAACCAAACAAATATGTGGACAAGGTGGATGATTTATTTGGGATACTGTAGGGCATGGGGAGTTTTGGAGTAATACAAAATTAAATGTAAATCAAATAATTAATAATAATTAATACGCTGGAAAATATTCGTTGCATTTTAGTTTTGTCTTATAATTTTCAAGAAATTATTTAACTATACTTTATACAGATAAAAAAATAAAATGTAAAAATAAAAATAAAACTGTTTTTAATTAGACTCATCAAACAATGATATAGACTTATTTTTTTTATTATAATTTGTTTGAAACTTTTTTTTTCTTTGTTGTTTGCTCACAAGATTTTACATCAGATCTTCAGAAAATCAATATGTCTTTTTTGAGCAAACTTCAAACCAGCTACCGCATGGTTGTTGGGCGTGAACTTAACTCGCTACTCCACTCTGGCCCCAGTCATTTTCAAAGCAGCTGCTATGTGATTATTGGTCGAGCTCTTAACCCACTACTCCACTCATGCCCTGGTAAAATTTAAACCAGTTACCATGCGGTTGTTGGGCGTGAACTTAACCCATTACTCCACTTCCGTCCCTAGTTCAATGTAAACCGGCTATCATCTGTTTATTGTATGAGAACTTTTTTTATTGCTTTATTTAACTTAACCCACTACTCCACACACATCCTGGTAAAATTTAAACCAGTTACCCCATCGTTGTTGGGCGTGAGCTTAACCCACTACTCCACTTCCGCCCCAGTAAAATTCAAACCAGCTACTATGTGATTATTGCTCGAGCTCTTAACCCACTACTCCACTCACAGCCCACTAAAATTCAAACCGGTTACCACATCGTTGTTGGGCGTGAACTAAACCCACTACTTCACTCCTTCCCCAGTAAAATTCAAACCAGCTAACATGTGGTTTTTGGGTGTACACTTAACTCACTAGTCAACTTGTGACCGAGTAAAATTCAAACCGGTTACCACATCGTTGCTGGGCGTGAGCTTAACCCACTACTCCACCCCACCCAGAGTAAAATTTAAACCAGTTACCACATCGTTGCTGGGCGTGAACTTAACCCACTACTCTACCCGTTCCAGTAATGCTCAAACTGGCTACCAGGTGATTGTCCGTCAAGCTCTTAACCCACTACTCCACTTGTGTCTGAGTAAAAGTCAAACCGGTTACCACATCGTTATTGGGCATGAACTTAACCCTCTACTCCACTCTGGCCCCAGTCATTTTCAAACCAGCTACCTTCTGATTGTTGACTGAGTACTTTACCCACTACTTCACTCACACCCTGGTACAATTCAAACCGGTTACCACATCGTTATTGGGCGTGAGTTTACCCCACTACTCCACCTGACCCCTGTAAACCAAAGCCCTGAAGTTGTCCCGTATCTGTCCCGTATCTGTCCCGTATCTGTCCCGTATTGTCTCGCGTCGTCCCTGTCCTCTCCGCTCAGAGACATGTGTTCTAAATATGTTTGTGTGGGGGATTTAGAGCAGCTTTTGATCTGCTGCTGCTGTTCATATGGCATCCATCCATCCCATAATTCAATCCCATAATCCCCCGCTGCTGCTGCCGCCGCCGTGGAGACCGTTGCCAAGGAGATCAGCGTGAGGTCACATGACTCATCACATGATCAGAACAGAACCACGGGCACTGGGTTTGTCAGGAATATGGGACTACTATGGACTACTTTATATTTTGAGTTATGGAATTATTTTATTAAGTTATTTATTTATTTATTTTTTACTTTAATTTGTCTTTCTTAAATTTTACTTGATTTATTATTATTATTATTACTTTAGTTATTTGTTTGTTTGTTTTTTATAGCCGTTTAATTGTTGTCGTTTATCACCATTCACTTAGCCCGGTCTTGACCTGGTTTAGTTTAGATTTAGTCCAGATTTAGTCCTAGGCAGTTCAGTCCTAATGGTTCAGACCTGATGTAGTCCTAGACCTGGTTCAGACCTGATGTAGTCCTGGTTTAGACCTGGTTTAGTCCCTGGTTTGGCGTGGAGTTATCAAAAGCATTGAAAATCACTAAATACTAAAACTAGTATCAAAACTAAATACTCATTTGAGCTGGTATCGATCCTACTATATACTGTTCTGAGAATCGGTATTGAGTATCGAAATCGAGCATCATGACCACACTAATAGAACTACAAAACTAAATTGTTTTCAACTCAAGTCTTTGTATATCTGCACTGAATTGGAGCAAAGGATTATGGTCTATGTAGTTCCATTCAATCTGCAAATCCAGTACCTCCTAGTCTATTGTGTCTTATATTTTTCAACACAATACAATGTTATAATCATCTTCTCAGTCTTAGAACAATGAATTAAACCTTACGATTCACACAGCTGCTTACCCACAATGCAACAGTGCCCCAGCCAGTTTGTCTTGACTAACTTTTTATTTGTTGACGGGCGTCTGGTGAACTTCCTGATGAGTCAGCGCCCTGGCAACAAAAGCACGTCACTTAGCCGGTCTGACTTCACTGTGAAAACACAATTTACAGTAATTATTAACAAGCTAAATATGTGTGTGTGTGTGTGTTTGTGTTTGTGTTTGTGTTTGTGTGTGTAATTCATCTTTAGTTTTGGTCGATCAAGTCTGAAAGTATGAGGTGTGGAGACGGCAGGTATGCTTTGAACAGGTGTGGGAAAAAAATGCTTTAAAAAATGACTTGCAATTATTTGTCTGAAGAATAAACTACTAAACTAAACATAAATAAATAAAGTTACTTGATATAAAACTTTGGAATTGCGGTTTGAAAATTACACTTGGAGGTTTGGTTAAAGGGCCCATGTTACGCTTTCTATGTTCTAATGCTGTTTTCTTGTCACAAACATACCTGGAGTTGTGTTTTGTTTCATTCTCACATGTTTCACACAAACCCAGTCCTTCTGTCAAACTGAAAACACTCAGTTTCATCTTGTGATGTCATGGGGTGATACAGGAAGTGGTTTAAAACTCCACACACCTTCACTAGAATCATTTAGATGATTTCAGCTGTAGAATCAGCCAGTCTCTACTGAACTAAAGGTAAAAGGTCACTGTTAACTTGAAAACTACCACTTCATGACATCACAAGGTGGAACGGAACACTAATAAGAGCCTAATAATAAAGGATTATTCAAACATGTGCGACTGAAACAAAACTCCACATCTGTTTTTGAGGAGGTAAAGACTTATAACATGGCTTAAAGCTCGCAAAAGTCCATTTTGCATACAATATAGGACCTTTAAAGGTGTACTGTGTAACTTTTTGGGTCCATCACCTGCTTGTTTCTATGGAGATGTCATTGATTTACCTGGAATGTTCCACAGTATGACATTAAACAGCTCTACTTTACATTTATTCAATTACAGATGGTTTTAGAGCTCAAAAATACCTCGAAAAACAACATTCTGACTGTGAACGACATCGCCTCTCCACAGATCTGTCCTGTAACTTGGTCCGGTTTGGTCTCCATGAAGATAGGAAAGAAAGGTTTAATGCCATACTGTGAAACATTCCAGACAAAAAAAGCCAATAACATCTCCTTGAAGAAAAGCATTTGACGGACCCTCCACAGGAAAAGTTGCACTAGTATGCAGCTTTAAAATGAAAAACACAAAGCTACAAAGTATAAAACCCCACTGTCCTATAAATAAACAAATGCAGTTTTGTTGCGGCGTTCTCGCGGTAATAACCTTGTATTCCATGCTGAAGGCAGGTTGAACGCCATAAATAAAGCAGCAGCCAGATCAGCTCGCTCCAAAAGTGAATAAAATATGAGAAAAATCAAACGCCCCTTTGAAGTACCGCCATGCTGAGGGAGCAGAGGTGAGTGTGTGGTCCTGAACAAAGGATTACTGCAGTACTACTACCTCCTCTGTGTACTGCCGGCTACCAGTATTGTGAACTATTGTTAAAGCAGGATTAGGGCTAGACAAACATCCTACTCATTCAGATGCACTCAGTCACAGATACAAAAGGCTACAGGCTCCAGCAGCTGTCGCAAAGAGGATCAGAGATGTACTGGGGAAACAGGTTTAAAGGGCCCATTTTTTTACTCTATTTTCTGTATTTTCTATGTCATAATGTTGTTTCCTCATCGCAAACAGACATGGAGTTGTGTTTTTTTTTTGTTTCATTCACACACGTTTAACACACAAAGCATATTTCTAAGGCTTAGTTCTTCACTGAAACTCCACAGACTTTCAATCAGAATCATTTGGATCATTTCACCCCTGGAATTCGCCAATCTCAACTGAACTAAAGGTAAAAGGAGCTGTTAACTAGAAAACTACCGCTTCATGACATCACAAGGTGGAACAGAGCGTTTTGAGCTTTGGAGAAGTAAACAGACTATTAAAAAAGGGTTGCTGAGACGTGTGAATGAAACAAAACACAACTCCAGGTCTGTTTTTGAGGATGTAACAACATTAATAACATGGTTAACAATTTTGAGTATTATAACCCAAATTTTTATGCATTACTCAAGTTTTTGTTTTATTAATTACTCAAATGGGATTAAAAGTAAGAGTCTGAAAAACTTGAAGTAAACAAAAAAACTCAAAGGTGCACTGTGTAACTTTATGGTCTTCATGGAAATGTTATCACTTTATCTAAAATATCCCACAGTATGGCTTTAAACTCATCTATTTCCATGGAGACAAGCCCGCAATGCCTCCATCGCGTCTTCCATGTCACTTACAGACAGCTGGTTGACGCTTAAATGACATCTTTTTTTTATTATTATTAAGTTAGACTAATTATAACACACAAGTTAATAGGCAATTTATAAAAGGAAAAAAGAAAGAATACAGTGACATCTAGATGAAGAAAACCGGGCCATTTTCTCAGTTTTCCCAGATTTTGTCAGAGTTAGCATCGACAACAGAATCCGAAGGAAGACGTCATCCGCATGTTTCCAAACGTCTTCTGGTTTTGTGACGTAAGCGTGAATAGAGCCCATATTACGCAAAATTGTCTCTTGTGAGCTTTAAGTCATGTTCTAATGTTGTTCCCGCCTCAAAAACAGACCTGGAGTTGTGTTTTGTTTCATTCATGTTTGAGTAACTCTTTATTATTAGTCTGTCTACATCTCCAAAGCTCAAAATGCTCTGTTCCACCTTGTGATGTCATGAACCGGTACTTTTTACCTTTTGTTCAATAGAGATCAGCAATTTCTGGGCTGAAATTATCCAAATGATTCTAGTGAAGGTGTGTTGAGTTTAAAAACACAGTGGAGCACTTCCTGTATTACCACATGACATCGCGAGGTGGAACAGAGCGTTTTCCGTGTGTTTCAAGTACGGAACACAACTCCAGGTGTGTTTGCGATGAGGAAACAACATTATAACATAAATCAGAAAAAAAAAAAAACTTAATATGGGCCCTTTTAACAACTCATATTTCTACTATTTTCCAGATAACTCTTTAAAATGTTTCAACCTTGGCTGGTCCGAGTACGAGGCTGAGAATTTAAAAAGGACGTATGTGTGCGTTTCCAAATAAAGGTTTATGAGTGGGTCCATTCGCTGCCAAAACGTTCATAATAATTTCAGAATTATTGACAAAAAGGATGGCAATTTGAGAATTTTAAGTACGCCAATTCTGCAAAATGACCCGTCTTAAAAATATAAAAGCACTTCAGCCGTCGTTATTAAAGGGTGGCTCTAGTAGTAGTAGTAGTAGTAGTAGTAGTAGTAGTAGTAGTAGTAGTAGTAGTAGTAGTAAAAGTAGTAGTAGTAATAAAAGTAGTAGTAGTAGTAGTAAAAGTAGTAGTAGTAGTAGTAAAAGTAGTAAAAGTAGTAGTAGTAGTAGTAGTAAAAGTAGTAGTAAAAGTGTAAAAGTTAAAATGCCTATATGTCAGGTTAGAACACTCATTTGACTAAAACACAGTTAAAAAGGCGCATTGTGTAACTTTTCTTGCCTGGAATGTTTCGCAGTATGGCATTAAACCTTTCTATCTCCATGGAGACCAAACCAGACCAAGTTACAGGTCAGATCTGTGGAGAGGCGACCCCGCTCACAGTCAGAATGTCTGTTTTTCTAGGTATTTTTGAGCCATAAAACCATCTGTAACTGAATAAATGTAAAGTAGAGCTGTTTAAAGTCATACTGTGGGACATTCTAGGCAGAGCAATGATGTAGAAACAAGCAGGTGACGGACCCCCAACTAGAAAAGTTACACAGTGCACCTTTACAAATTTGTGCAAAAACATTCACTGTCATTTTGCCAGTTTTTAGGTTTAAAATTTTACTTCCTAGTTGGAAATTGTGACATCACACTGGGAATTCCATACATCTTACCTAGCAAAACTCTAATGTACTCCAAAATTATTATCTGACAAATAAAAATTTTGTCGAAATCATGTTTAAAGTATCGGAAAAAGGTATTTCTTGTGTAAAATGTGCTGCACTTTTGGACAGAATTCTCCCAGTGTGATGTCGTCAATATGGGACTCTACTTTCTGTAATTTTCAACACATTTTTCAACTTTTCTCCCCAAATTGCGTTTTGATTTGTGTAAAACTATAATTTATATTTGCAAAAGTTATAATCCCACCAAATTAAGTCAAAACAAGAGAATCATAAAAGTCTGTCTGTGCTCTGTTCCATTGTCTGTACTTAAGCCGTCAGCTTCTTTAGTGTCGGCTGTTTCACATTTTGGTGTTGAGGTGTCAGATTTCGCGCTCACTTAGGACTTGTGTTAAAACGGACAAGTCTCTCAATGAACCTCTGATCACTCAGGTCATTTATCGAACCACTAAACTCGTATTTATCTCAGGAAAAAGAAGTTATACATTTTGTTCTGAAAGTTACGAGAGTTTTCGAGAGAAGTCTTCTGCATTTGAGAGACACGTGATACAAATGAGCGGCTGTGATCGGACCGTCTCAAGTTTGGACGGAGGTTTTTCACGTCTGGTTCCAGCCCCTTCTCGATTCAAACAGAATATAGAAGAGACTGGCTGTTCAGGCAATCTTTTTTCAAGCCTTGCTGTTGTTTTTATCCACGCACTGTTGTAGAAAGTGACGAAGAAGAAGTAAAAATGCTTAAATCAGCACAACTCGTCATCAAGATCATTACACATAGTTTTTGAGATAGTCTTTTAGTAGATTTATTTTTTGCTCTTGTACTGTAACAAAATTGCGTAACTTAGTCTACTACTTCACACTATACGGTATAGGCTCTATTCACACTTACCAGAAGACGTTTGGAAACATGCGGAAGACGACTTCCGGTGGAGTTACCGACATGTAATAAAACCGTGGATTCAGCAGCAGCATCTTCACAACCTGCCAAAGTTTTCCATGGAGGACGGGACTCTAATCGTGTCTTTAATGTCACTCGCAGGCAGCTGGTTGGAACTGTTGATCTGCCGAACATGATGGAACGCTACAATGACATCTTTTTTTTATTATTATTATTATTAAATTAGATAAATTAATAGGCAATTTATAAAAGGAAAAAAGAAAGAATACGATGACATCTAGATGAAGAAAACCGGGCCATTTTCTCGTTTTTTTTCTCAGAGTTACTATCACCAACAGAGCCCAAAGGAAGTCGTCATCCGCACGTTTCCAAACGTCTTCCAGTTTTGTGACGTAAGCGTGAATAGAGCCCCAACCACAGGTATCGGTATTGACGAGTACAAAAATGCCAAGTATCGGTATCAGATCGGACCCCCCAAATGTTACCAGAACAACACTAGTCATTACAGCTGATGTCGTTGATTTTCTAACTTTGCACATCTTCAAAACAAAAGTGCCATACCTCCTGCCTCTGTGATCGCTACATGAGACCGGGAAACTTAAATGAGTTTAATTGTACATAATTATCTAATCATTACTTTCAGAGTCGTGCAGTTGAGCGGAGGAAGTTGCGAGCGAAACCGCGCCTAAAATAGCTTTTGTCTAGTGGGTTCAGTCTGCGACCTTTGACCTTTCACACATGTCCTAAGTGACCTCACAATCTCACACTTCGGCACCAAAATGTTTACAGGCATTTCACAAATGGCGTGCTAGCTGACAAAAGGCTAATGGAGCTAGCATACAGGTCATGATGAACTTTTACTTGTTTATCTGGAGTTGTGTTTTGTTTCATTCACACACGTTTAACACACAAATCCTGCACATTTAGGCTTTCGAGTTCTTCTCTCAAACTGAAAACACTCTGTTCCACCTCGTGATGTCATGTGGTAATACAGGAAGATTTACTAAAATGTGAGAATGAAACAAAACACAACTCCAGGAATGTTTTTGAAGAAGTAACGGCATTATAACATGGCTTAAAGCTCACAAGAGTCCATTTTGTGTAATATAAGACTTTTAATCATCATTACAGTAATTAGCCACTTCAGGAACACTTGCTTCTCACATTTGTTTACACCACTGCTTAAACTCCGCAGCTTCAAACAGTATCTTAAACATGTCAAACCCACTGACTCTTCTGCTGCTAACTTGCCAAACTGGATTTTACCGTTTTTCTCCCAGACTGTAAACGTCACCGGAGCCTGTCCTGTATTTTGTAAATGGGGTGAGCATGGCCTGTGTGCTGTAAATGAAGGAGGCGTGGCTTGGGTCTAAGGTCTTTTGTCATGAGAATTGCCTGTTTTGGTTTGGGGAGGACAAACCACAGTTTTAGTTTGGGTTCCTTGCTGTGGACATTCTACCACCGTTTGTGTTAAAGTTTTACTGGAGTTTTCTCGCCTACTGGAGTCCACTGATCGCAACGCAGGTTTGTTTACAAGTTTACGGATATTTTACAGACTTTAAATTCTTTGATTGCTCCAGTATTTTAGAATTTTCACTTTTTTTTTGCATTGTTTCGTGTTTGTGGTATCCTGTCCATGGGGTCTGGACTATATATTTCTGTCGGCGTTTCTTAAATTGTTGTAACTAAGGAATTTTAAGTTGCAGTTGAAAGATTTGAGATTTTGGGTGTAAAATCAACCCTAAACTGGAAAAGTCTGCATTTGTTTTTTAGACTTTAAAATCCTGTAATTTTTTTGCATTGTTTACTTTTTGTGATATCTTGTCAAAGCGATGGGACGGTACATTTCTGTAGGCGTTTCTTAAATTGTTGTAACTACAGAATTTTAAGTTGCAGAAATGGTAAAACTATGTAAAATTGAGAATAATAATAGACGAATGGATGAATTTTGGCGTATTTTATTTAAAATGTTTTCGATTGCTAAAAATAGGTTTGCTGATTATGCACTTATGATTTTTTTTTTTTTTTAATTGTAATTTATTTTGTGAAAAGAGTTGTATAGCGTTTGTTTTGGTGGCTGAGTCCAGTTTCCACAAAACGAGATGAGACACGAGATAAGGCCCACGAGAACAAGTCAAGATTTTAACTTAAATCATAATAAATACTTTTTCTGATTCAGTTCACAATTTTGGCCTCACCCTTTACGATTTATGTAATTTTATATTTTTGCATTTTGTCATTGTAGCACTGTTTTTTTGGAATTACAGCTTCTCGCCAGCACTTTACCCTTTTTTGTCCAATGCAAATGTAAAAACATGGGGGAATCTCACAAGAAAATTTTTCTCTTGTGTGCACAATCTTGCGGCAATTTTGTCTCACGAGATCTTGAGGTACGAGATCTTGTACCATCCCTAGTTGTTTGTATCTAAAATCAACCCTAAACTGGAAGGGAAAAGTCAATTTGGAGTTTAGCAAGTTCCTTTTTAAAGATATGGATCAAAACATTAAGCTGATAAGATTTTGTTTGTTTATTTGTATTTTTTTTCTGTTACTGGTCAGCCATGTCAGTTGGTAAGCTAGCAATTTTAGCACATAGTAAACAACGTGGCGTAACTGAAATAAATTACAGATGTGACACTGGTGGACAATCGGCTCTCTTGAACAGTTCTTTAACGTCAATGTTTGGAGTCAGATCTCATTTTTGTACTTTTTTACACAGATTAATGCCGAACGGACACTAGAATCAGAACAGAAGCAACAGGCAACACGAGTGAGACTTGAGCACAAAAAAGTATATCTGACATCTTAATAACAGTTTTAAAATTATTCTTATTTGTAGTGCACAGTTTTATTTTGAATTGTTCATAATTTCAGTGCACAAACACACTTCCACAGGGATGCACCGATACCGATACTGGTATCGGGTATTGGCCCGGTACTTCTTTAATATACTCGAACTCGTTAAACATTTGTCGATACCACGCACCAGTACCACTATTACATGACACAATACGCAGTTTCCCAGTTTCAATATCCCGGTTATGAGAAACCGGGATAAATAAAGTGACAGTACATGAGTGAACGGACTGCACGAGCTGCACACGCACGAGCTGCACACGCACGAGCTGCACACGCACGACCTGCACACGTATAATCTCTGTAAAGTTTAACATGAACCATCTCCATTGTAATATACGCACAGAACAGACTCACCATAAGCAGCACATCCTCGTCACAGGAAGAACATGCATATTCCACTGAGTCGTGTCCTTTAGTCCGACAGAAACTGACCACATCAGGACACAAGGAGCTGTTTTTTTTTCAGCACTTATAGTTTATGCAAATTAGCCATGTGGTTTTAAGTTTAGTTTCTGTAAACAAATGTGCACAAAACTGCATTAAACATAATATCATGGTTGTTTGCATTTTTTCTGGTTTATTAAATATATCATTTTTGCGCTTGTGCATTTGTAAGATTATTTGTCAAGAAACCATGATCCTCCATTTGCTCATGTACACAGGGATATGAGTATTTCGGTTTGTCGCATGTCAACAGCAAATCCAAAATACTGTAATAACTGGGATATGGCCAATATCAAGGATAATGATGTGCATGTAAACACATTCAGTGTATGTTCATGGGGGTGGGGGGTTAAAGTATCGGTATTGGTAATCAGTATCGGCAAGTACAGAAATGATTATACTGGTATCGGTTTTCAAAAAAGTTGTATCGGTGCATCCCTACACTCCCACTCTCCACTCTCAGTCTGAACCATTTAAAACAGATCAGAGTCTCATTTCTTGTTAAAATTTGTTCTAAAATAAGACTGATTCCCAAAGATTCGAATCCCAATGGAGTCGAAAGTCCCATCACTAAAATACACGAATCCCAATAGCATAATAATGACTAAACATTAAGGAACTCATTAAATCACTAGCAAAGTTGAGTTGAATGTACTTGTAATCCTGTTTTTTGTAGCTTGTGTACTTTTTTATTCTCTGAGTGTTGGTTTCTCGTACTGTCCCTGAAGTGGCCATCACATGCGGACGACATTTTGGTTCAAACCTGTGACATTTTGAGGTCACTTCGAGCATGTGTTAGAATGGACAAGTTGCACAATCGACTGACTTAACCCGTGTTACTTAGAGATTAGACTTTTTTCATGATTTATTTATATGGTTTCTTATAAATTTCTTCGTTTTGGTCTTTAAATTAGTGGAATAAGACGATTCACAGGCCTACGTTAGCCCAAAACAGCTCATAATATTGCTTTTTCAAAGCTGTTCTGTAATTACTTTAAATGAAGAATAACAGATACAAAACACAATTGGATCATCTTTTAGGATACGCTCTTTGTGTTGAAAGGAAATGAATAATATTTCCAGTCTCTGTCCTGGTATCAGTATCAGCAGATAGATCTTCTTGTGTTCCGATACCGATGTTGATACTATCGTTTCATCCCTATTAGCTTGTTTAACATCTTTTTCTAATTCCCTGTTTTTCCTTAAAAGGTTAGGTTAAAGGTTTTTATTGTGTCATTACTGAATTTTGCTGGTAAATAGTGTAAGAATAAAGCTGCCTCAATTTGACATTTTAGCTTAGATATTTTCCTTGTTTTTTTTTGTTTTGTTTTTTATTAACACAATCAAATACGCAGGTAAATATAGCGGGGGATAGCCAGGGGTATCAAAATTATACAAACAAAACGTGCAGTATATAAAGAAAAAATATACAAAAGAACCAATATTTAAACAAAACGTAGGGGAAAATAATACTGTTAAATTATACGCTGATAATGTTAGAATTATAATAGGCAATAGTTTTAAGAATTGATGTATTTCATTATTGTAGTCATGTCCATTTGGTTTTGTGTATATGCTACTTCTCCAGCATAATGAGTCTGTATGAGGAAACATAGGTCTTTGCCAACATTCTACTTTTAAATATCTTTTCTTTGTTAGCAAACATTTTAATTTTCACTAGTATTCTTTTCTTTTGAGTGAATTTGAGCTTTTCACACTTGTTTGCTGGGTCCCATTTTGGTACAAACCTGTGACATGTGGAGCTCTTTTAGGACATTTGTTAGAACGAACAGGCCACACAATGAACCACTAACCACTCAACTCATGATATCAGTGTGTTTGGCTTTAGTTCCTCACTTTGTATCCGCAAGTTCCTCCTTCCAATTTGCTAGCTAGCGTTTTTATCCCTCATTTGAATTGTATTGTGCATTTTTTGTCATTGTTCTAACATTACCAAACCCCAAAAGGAAGTATACATTTTTAAAGGTCCTATAATACGCAAAATTGACTCTTGTGAGCTTTAAGTCATGTTATAATGTTGTTACCTCTTCAAAAACAGACCTGGAGTTGTGTTTTGTTTCATTCGCACTTGTTTGAGTAATTCTTTTAAGTATTAAGTATATTTTTTACCTATTTCCTTTTTTTTTTTAATTTAAATTACCCCGCTCACAGTAAGAATGAATGTTTTTTTCAAGGGTGTTTTGAGCCACTGCACACAGATCAGTTTAATGCACTACTGTGGAACCTTCCTGGAACATTCCAAAGTCTCCATGGAGAAAAGCAGCTAGCAGATGGCCCGACAGAAAAGTTGCATTGTGGATCTTTAAAGGGCTCTACTATATGTTCTAATGTTGTTTCCTCCTCAAAAACAGACCTGGAGTTGTGTTTTGTTTCATTCACATGTTTGACGCACAAACCCTGCAGATTTAGGCCGAGTTCTTCCCTCAAACTGAAAACACTGTTCCACCTCGTGATGTCATGGATAATTTCAGCCATGGAATTGCAGATTTCTCCGGAACTAAAGGTAAAAGGAGCTGTTAACTTGAAAACATGACGTCACAAGGTGGAACAGAGCATTTTGAGCTTTGGAGATGTAGACAGACTAATAATAAAGGATTATTCAAACATGTGAATGAAACAAAACACAACTCCAGGTCTGTTTTTGATGAGAAAACAACATTATAACATGACTTAAAGCTCACAATAATAATTTTTTTGTAATATAGAACTTTTAAGTATAAGTTGATGTTTTCTGAGTCAGTCACAAAATATCTATCATCCCAGCCCCCATAAGTTTCTCGACATCTTTTGACGTTTAGCCCCATGTCCTGAATAGCTCGGTGGGGGGCACAGCAGTATCCGGGGGGACAGTTGTAGTTAATTGTCATGGTAACTCCTTGGAAACGCCCCTGTTTCAGTCTCACGCCTTTTTCGTTTGACTTCACACCAAAACAAACAGGTTGAACCACCGCCCCTCTCTTTCAAATGCACCGGAGGCTTTGTCAGTCAGCACACTTCAAACAAGTCTGAAATGCAATAATAATAATAATAATAATAATAATAATAACTTACACTATTTTCTGGTCTGTGTTATAATGTTTCCTCATCACAAACAGACCTGGAGTTGTGAGAAATCCTGGTTTATTACTCTCATCTACATCTCCAAAGCTCAAAACGCTCTGTTCCACCTTGTGATGTTTCTGTGGTAATACAGGAAGTGCTCCACTGTGTTTTTAAACTCCTCACACCTTCACTAGAATCATTTGAATAATTTCAGTCCTGGAATTGCCGAATCTCTACTGAAGTAAAACTAAAAGGAAGAAAAAAAAAAAAGGAAAACCGCTTCATGACATCACAAGGTGGCACAGAGCATTTTGAGATTTGGAGATGTACAGACTAATAATAAAGTGTTACTCAAACATGTGAATGAAACAAAACACAACTCCAGGTCTGTTTTTGAGGATGTAGCAACATTATAATAAAAAAAGAGTCAATTTCGCATAATATAGGACCTTTAAAAACTGCAACTTTTTTGTAATCTGATTTGATTTGTAGGTAATTTGGTCAGAAATTCTAATATTTCAGAATAAGCAAACTGTTAACATTGGCCATGAATTCAGACTGTCTGTGTATCAGAATACTGATGTAAAAGTATTCGGTTGGTCTAGATTTCTCAACAATAAAAGTCCTGTATTGAATAAAATTGCTAAACTGACTTTTTTGAGCTTTAAGCCATGTTATAATGTGTTTTCTATTTGAGAGAAAAACTCAGCTTAAAAATGTAGGATTTGTGTGTTAAACATGTGCGAATGAAACAAAACACAACTCCAGGTCTGTGTGTGATGAGGAAACAACATTATACTGTAACATAGATCAGAAAACGGCGTCTTATGGGCCCTTTAATCCATTTGCTTATAATCAATGAAAAGCGATTACAGTATTGATTATACATTTTCATAATTCAGCTTTGCTTCAGTGTTTGGATATTCTGTAGACTACATGTACGCTCAGGCCCCTCTCGACTTTTTCCTGTCATCTTGTTAAATATTTACTCCAAACCCTTCTCCCTCTGTCCACTTCCTCTTGAGTCTCTTGAGCTAAAATCTGGTGGGAAAGACAGCACCCCTGCCGCATCCCAGTGGATTTTTTTTTCCTCTTTTTTGTTTCTGTTTTTCTTTAGAATTGGTGGGAGCGTGCACATCCCTCTCTTCTCTCTCCTTCATGAGATAAAACCGCTCTTGACTTTTTGGCCTTTCCCAAACTTTCATTATTTACATGTTCCACAGCGTTGGACGGCTGCTGGGACACTAAACAGGAAGCTCTATACACTCACCAGGGACTCACAGGGCTATGGAAAATGTAACTGTCTATGGGCTGGTTCTCATGGATCATAAACGTTAGCTCTGTTTTAACAGTATTCATCTTTCAGATTTTCTATATGATATATTTTTTTAAAGGTCCAGTATTACGCAAAATGGACTCTTGTGAGGTTTAAGTCTTGTTTTAATGTTATTACCTCCTCAAAAACAGACCTGAAGTTGTGTTTTGTTTCATTCACATGTTTGAGTAACTCTTTATTAGTCTGTGTACATGTCCTAAGCTCAATATGTTCTGTTCCACCTTGTGATGTCATGAAGCGGTAAGTTTTCAAGTGAACAGCAACATTTTATTTTTAGTTCAGTGGAGATCGGCAATTCCAGGAGTGAAATTATCCAGATGATTCTAGTGAAAGTGTACGGAGTTTAAAAACACAGTGGAGCACTTCACCACATCATCCATAGCGTTCGGCTGCAGTCAAATGAAGCTCACGAGGCTAGCAGTTATTGGGGCGAAGTCCATATTAGGAATAGGAATTTATTTACGGACAAAATAGTGAAATAAAAATACGAGGATCATGTGGAGTGGGTTAATACGAACATTTTAAGACCAAAAAGACGAAGCTCACAGCAGCAGTTAGAGAGAGAGGGAAGACAGTTTTTCCCAGAGTCAAAGTAGCTGGAAGCCCCCCCATGCTCACCTCCTCTTTGGAACATGGCGGCTAGCTTGTTAGTTAGTATGTCCATTTATATATACAGTGTATGGTAACAGCAAATATCAATTATGGGCCACAGCAGCCTCGGTATCAGCTCAGAAAATCCCTATCTGCCCTATTTTCACCAGCCCTTGTTTGGTTTACCAGCTTTGTTGTTCGCTCTACCATTCACCTTCAGCCTGAATTTCTCACTGTTTCAATAAAACTTGGAGTCAAAATATTCTCCTGTGAACCACGGCATACATTAAACATTTTTCTCCTCCAGTTTTGGTCTGAGTTTGAAGAGGAGCTGTGCGTAATGGGCCCATGTAGTGAGACCTCTCCCTTTCTGTTTTCTGTGCCCAGTGTGTGCTCCTCCTGGTTAATATTCAGACGCACTGCTCCCAAAATCAACAGGCACTTTGGACTCAAAAACACTCCAACACACTCCAATTTGAGCCTCTTGGGGTCAAACTACTTCAACAGGGAGTGTTTATCTCCATCTTGAATCGGGTTGGGTCCCGGGTTGGGCCTGGATTTTGCAGAGGCCTATTTTAGTCTAATCCCGTTTAGTCCTGGTTTATTTTTATGTATCTTTTTCTCAAGTCCTACAAAGATTGGATTAGAATTTGAGTTTGTCAGATCTTTGTTTAGTCCTGGTTCAGTCCTCTTTGTTTAGTCCTTTTAGGTCTTCTTTGTAGTTCAGTATAATCTCGGTTTTGATCTATATAATTCTGTTACTAGCTTGTCCAATTGAATTTCAGTCCAGATTTAGTCCTGGTTCAGTTCTAGTTTGGGTTTAGGGTTATTTTAGTCCTGTCTTGATCATTTTAAGTCTCTTTTTAGTTTAATTTCTCTCTTTTTAACATGGTTGAACTCTGTTATGTTGTTAGCTTGTCCAACTGAATTTCAGTCCAGATTTAGTCCTGGTTCAGTTCTACTTGGGTTTAGGGTTATTTTAATCCTGTCTTGATCATTTTAAGTCTTCATTTTAGTTTAGTTTAATCTCAATTGTGACATGGTATAACTGTTGTTAGCTTGTCCATTTGAGTGCACAATAGCGCCTGGCAGCCATACTGTTAGCGTCACTACTTCCTGTCCAGTTTTATCTTTGTGTTTTTACTGCTGAGTCATCCTTAAATTATTAACTATTTAAAGATAAGGCAGTGAACAGGGAGCTGTGGGTGGATGTCACTGAAAACCTCTTAAAAAGTAAAATGAATGTGTTTAGAAAGAGACGTTTGTGTCTCAATGCTAACGTTAATGCTAACTTTGAGGCATAATAAGTATTAAAACAATGCCACAAACTGAAGTACATATAAATATAATTGGGTAGTCTTTAGTTTTTATAGGTTGAATTGAATTTTAATCAATTTTTAAATTTATTTTATGCTGTACTATTTTAATAAAAGTGCCTATTTGAATCCGGATTTAGTCCTGGTTTAGGTCTAGTTTGAGTTTAATATTATGTTAGGCCTGGCTTGATTTTTTTAAGTCTTTGTTTTGTTTTGGTTGAATCCCAGTGTTGACGTGGTATAACATCTGTAATTTGCTTCTCAATTTGAATTTTAGTCCTGGTTTAGTCCTTCCTGTATTCACCCTTGTTTTGGATCCTAGTCTAGTCTTGGTCTAATCCTGGTTTGCTCTTGGTTTAGTCATGATTTAATCCTTATTAGAGCTTGGTAATAATATTGGTTTAGTCGGGCTAGTTCTAGTTAAAAGTGTATTGTGTAACTTTTCTGGTAGAAGGTCTGTTAAATGCTTTTCTCCATGGAGATGTTGTCGCTTTGTCTGGAATGTTTCACAGTACAGTATGGTATCAAACCTTTCTATCTTCATGGAGTCCAAACCAGAACAAGTTACAGGTCATATCCGTGAAGAGGCAAGTTTAGTTCATTTAGTCCTTTACTAATCTTGATTTAGTCCTCTTCTAGTCCTTCTCTGATCCTGGTTTAGTTCTGGTCTCGGTCCTTTAGTTTCAGTCCGTGTCCAGTCATTAGCCAGCCCCCTCCTCTTTTGGACCGGTCTGCTTTTAAAACCTCGTTTAAAAAAGCTTTCTTCTCTGCTGCTCTTTGCGTTGTTTGCGGCAGAGTCCGGGTTGCTACGGTGACGCGAAATGCCACGGTTGAGAGGTCAGGGGTCGAGGGTCGTCAATTGGCTCCGGACAAAAACACACACAGTTACAGCGGAGATGAGGACACTAGAGCGCAGACAGCAGCTGATGGGACAGGAAGGACCTCTCGAAATGGACTACTTCAAACTCACAGTTAAAGTAGCTGTTGCTAATGAGGACGTGCATTGTGTAACTTTTCTGGTGGAGGGTCCTTCACCTGCTTGTTTCTATGGAGATGTCATTGCTCTGCTTAGAATGTTCCACAGTATGACATGAAACAGCGCTATGTTACATTTATGAAATTTTATAGATTTAGAGCTCAAAAATACCTAGAAAAACAGGCATTCTGACTGTGAGCAGGGTCACCTCTCCACAGATCTGACCTGTAACTTGGTCTGGTTTGGTCTCCATGAAGATAAAAAGGTTTAATGCCATACTGTGAGACATTCCAGACAAAGTAATAACATGATCTATGTTATAATGTTGTTTCCTCATCACAAAACATACCTGGAGTTGTGTTTTGTTTCATTCGCACATGTTTAACACACAAACCCTGCATATTTAGTTCCACTTTGTGATGTCATGTGGTCATACAGGAAGTGCTCCACTGTGTTTTTAAACTCCACACACCTTAATTAGAAACATGTGGATAATTTAAACCCTGGAATTTCCAATCTCTACTAAACAAAAGGTAAAAGGAGCTGTTAACTTGAAAACTATGGCTTCATGACATCACAAGGTGGAACAGAGCGTTTTGAGCTTTGGAGATATAGACAAACTAATAATAAATTATTACTCAAACATTTGACTGAAGCAAAACTCAACTCTCCACCAGAAAAGTTGCACAATGCCCCTTTAAAACATCTCAAATCAAATAAAGTATTAATTGTACAGCCCTAATTGATCAGAATGAGCTCCTCGGGATTTGAACTGGCGATCTTCTGGTTTGTGGGCAAAGGCAGTTATGAAAAGAATAATAGTGGTAGTTGATTTGAAATATAGCTGCAACCAGAAATTGGAATAGCTCCATAAAGTAATCCATTTTATCAGTCATTCAAGGTAAGAGCAAATGGTCTCGGAAGCATCTAAAGAATGAGGGGTTGTAAATTTAAAATGACACGTAGCTTTGGGGCTTGTTGCTTAATTCATTGCCTGTAATAATTTACAAAATAGCTGAAATTTTAATGCTGAAAAATGTTTTATTCTGTCTTCTCAATGTCAGTCCTGCCGTGAATTGGAGGCTCTTAAGTTAAAAATATGTTGTCAGAGTTGAAAATACAGGAAGTAAAACAGGACTGGATCTTATGGATGATGGTTCAACTTTGACTCTGAAGTTGAAGTTGCACTAGTAGTAATAGCAGTAGTAGCAGTAGCAGTAGTAGTAATAGCAGTAGTAGCAGTAGTAGTATTTGTAGTTGTACTAGGACCTGTGGTAGTAGTAGTAGTAGCTGTAGTAAGAAAACTGAAATTATAGATAAAATTATGAGGCTTTTAATATAAAAAATATATTTTACAAAAAGTTGAAAATATTTGAAGTAAAACGGGATTGGATTGTATGGATGATGGTTAAACTCTGGACAGAAGTTGCAGTAGTAGTAGTAGTAGTAGTAGTAGTAGTAGTAGTAGTAGTAGTAGTAGTAGTAAAAGTAGTAGTAGTGGTAGCTGCAGTAAGAAAACTGAAATTATAAATCAAATTATGAGGATTTTAATATAAAAAATTTTTTTAAAAGTTGAAAATCAGATGGAGATGGTCTGGACAGGAGTTGCAGTAGTAGTAGTTGCAGATGTAGTAGTAGTAGTAGTAGTAGTAGTAAAAGTAGTAAAAGTAGTAGTAAAAGTAGTAGTAGTAGTAAAAGTAGTAGTATTAAAAGTAATAGTAGTGGTAGCTGTGGTACTATTTTTTTCTTACAAGTCCAATTACAATACTGTACAGACAATTTAAAAGCAAGTCTTAGAGTATGTGACTGCACTGTGCTGTTTGCATCTAATTATAAAACGTAATCAGAGGAAGCAGGAAGTTCACTGGTGCACTAGCATGCTAGTTGTTGTTAGCAATACATCGCCACTCTGGTCTCTAAAAGTTGAGAAGCACTAGTTCTGTTTTCACGTTTTTAAGACCAAGGAGTAGACTCGATACTCAATACCAGTTCCGATAGTTTTGATATCTAATTTTGATACTGGTTTTAGTATCGATTAGTACCTGATTTTCAATACTTCTAACAACCCTACTTCCAATCCTAATTCCTTCCCACCCGTTTCTACAGTATAGCGTCAGCAGTTTGGCCTTGTTCTTGTTTAGAATGTAAATTAGCCACGTGGTCTTGGGTTACAGGCTGTGTTTTGCATTCTCTGATCCACATGTAAATACGGGTGTTGGCTTTGACAGAGGTGTCCATGCGTGGAGATGAGGAGGCTGAACCCGACCCCAGTGGTGAGGGTGGGATCATGGCTCAAATTACTAAAAAACTCCCTGACATGAGCAAAAAGGGGAATTTTCAGGATAGATTTCTACTAGAATTGCTGCTATGGCTATTCTGCGTTCGAAATTGTAAACAGTTAGAAGCATAGACTGTTTAACACACCATGAAATTGGACGAAACCAGAACTAGAACTGGACCAAACCACGTCTACATCAGGACTTACCAGGACCAAACCAAGAGTAACTGTGGAACTAAACCAGGTCTAAACCAGGACTCCATTTGAACCTATTTTGAGCTGTAAGTTGACCATAGCAGTCTTACCCTCCCCTTGACCCATATAAGGACCAGAGGCACCAGTTGGGACCCCTGCTGTACAGATGGGGTCCCGTCTCATGGGTGGGAGACATCAGGTGTGGCTAAGATCTCACCGTCTGCTGCACATCAAGGTGGAACGCCGACCTATAAAATTAATTAAGCGTACAAATTGTATACTGTATTATTATGGCTAACTGTTACTCACAAACAAAGATCAGGTGTTGAAGAAATACGTACAGTAGTAATAGGAGTAATAGTACTGCTGTTACTACTTGTACTACTTTAGGGAGGTTTGTGTTGGAAATGGCTATTGTGTTCTTTTGTATTTTCGTTTGTTGTATGGTTGAACGCTGATGTGCCCCTAGGCAAGACACTCTCCATGTGCGTACAGTGTGTGTGTGTGGGAGAGATGTAGTAAAAACCACAGAATAGCAGCGATGTCTTTTGTCATTCTGCCCCATACAAGCAAAACTAAATTATGTACGCCTACTTCAAACTTAATGGTGCACTGTGTAACATTTCTAGTGAAGTGTCTGCTACCTGCTTGTCTCCATGGAAATATGTTTGTCTACAATGTTCCGTAACACTGGTCCCCAAACTTTTTTCTCAAAAGGAAAAAAGAAAAAGAAGTCTTAATACTTTGTGTGCCAAGTTAAATTGTGTATAAATAAATAATAATAAAATAAAACTATAAAAAACTATAATATAATATTTTCCTCTGGGCCCCTGGATATGTTTAATGTCATACCATGGAACATTTCAGGCAAAGCAATGACATCTCTATGGAAACAAGCAGGTGGCAGACCCTTTACCATTAAAATTGCGCCTTTAAAGGTTCACTTTGCAACGTTTCTGGTGGATGGTCTGCCCCCAATATTGCTTTGTCTTGAATATTCCACAGTATGGCATTAAATAAATATAGCTGGGATAGTTGACAAGCCAATTCACTTTTTTTTTCTATATATAACTAAAAACTACATCACACACTCCTACAAATGTTTATTTTTTGAGTGACATTTCAGAAAATATCCTAAATTTCCCCCATTTAACTTATTTTTCTCCTTCTCTTGTCTTGCAGAGTTCAGATGGGCGGAGTCATGGCTGCGTCCTCCTCCTTACATCACTTCCTCCTCCTCTTCCTGTCCACCATCTTGTTTTTGACCACCTGCCTCGCCGCACCTACCGATATTTTGTACCGTGTCCCTGAAGAACAACCCCCCAACTCCCTCATCGGCAGTCTGGCTTCCGACCAGGGCCTCCCAGACAGCGGACACCTTTACAAACTCGAAGTGGGCGCCCCCTATCTGCGAGTCGACAGCAAAACGGGCGAAATCTACACCACGGAAACCCCGATCGACCGCGAAACCCTCAAAGATTGTCGCAACCTTTTCGATGATGACAAATGCTTCCTGGAATTCGAAGTCTCCATAACGGACATGGTTAAAGGGATGGGACCAAGGTTGATAGAAGGTCGCATCGAGATTTTGGACATTAACGATAATACGCCACAGTTTGTCTCGCCAGTGTTGACGCTGTCCATACCGGAAAACACGCACGTCGGAGCGCTGTTCTCAATCCCAATGGCGAATGACAAAGATTCCGGCGTCAATGGAGTGGACAGGTATTCACTGAGCACCAGAGATGACTTTGAGCAACTTTTCAGCCTTCAGGTCGCAACGGATTCGGACGAAAAAGTTCCGCAGTTGGTTGTCATGGGTAACCTGGACAGAGAAGCGAAAGAGTCGTACGATATGAATATTTTGGTGGTGGACGGTGGGACCCCCGAGAGGCAAAGCAGCGCTTTGTTGAGGGTGCTAATAACGGATCAGAACGACAACGCGCCCAAGTTTGAGAAGAGTCATTACGAGGCCAATCTGCTGGAGAACAGTCCGCTGGGGCACTCCGTCGTACAGGTGGGTGCAGAGACAGAGGGAGGCTTAAAAATGCACTATGTAACTTTTTGTTTGAGGGTCCGTCACCTGCTTGTTTCTATGGAGATGTCATTGCTCCTCCTGGAATGTTCCACAGTTTGACACTAAACAGCTCTACTTTACATTTATTCAATTGCAGGTGGTTTTATAACTCAAAAATATCTAGAAAAGCAGGATTGTCTCTCCATAGATCTGACCTATAAGTTGGTCTGGTTTGGTCTCCATGAAGATAGAAAGGTTTGAAATCATACTGCGAAAGTTTCTAGACAAAGCAATAAAGTCTCCATGGAGAAAAGCATTTGACGAACCCTCCACCAGAAAAGTTACACAATTAATTATGCACCGATACAGATACAGATACTGATAGACTTAGACTTAGACTTAGACAAACTTTATTGATCCACAAGGGAAATTATTTGGACACAGTCGCTCAAACATCACAATATAATATAATAACAGAGGAACAAAAATAGATGGTGTAGCAAAAAGAGCAAGAGACAGGTGTCAAATGAGACATAATTATAAAAATGTATATGTACAAGTCTAAATAAAATAGAAATATAAGTAATAAAGTAATAAACTATATAATCACAGCTATGTACAAGAGATAAGAACGACAGTGCAAATACTATGCTGATTGACAGGGCATGAGGTTATCCGTTACTTGGGATAACTTGTAATACAGTTGTAGGGAGTATTATCTGTTACATAAGGGTGAGCTGTTGTGAGTTGATCCATGAAAATTAGCTGGATCGGGTATCAGCTCCAAAGTGCAGATATTCTGGTTGAGGCTATGAATTGATGCAATAAAACTTTCCTGGTCATAGTTAGTCCAGAGCTTTTAATAAACAAAGTTGTTCTGTAGTAAATAAGAGCTACATAACACATTTTGTCGTACAATAGTTCCTGTTTTTTAGAATCTGTTTTTTAGTCCCTGCACTAGTATCTGTAGATTTTGGGTGTCGGCAGATACTTAAATCAGGGTATCAGAATCGGTATGGGGATTAAAAAAGCTGGATCGGTGCATCTCTTATAATTAGACAGCATTCAGCAGACTTATTTTGACCTCAAGAGCTGCTTATTCCACATTTTTTTTCCTCAAATACAAGTAAACATTTGTATACCCATTCTATTATAATGAGCCATCGGAATATTTCTTACTAAACCTTTACAAACCTCACCTCAAAAGCAGGAGTGGAAGGTAACAAAGTAAAAGTTGAGTATTTTTTTGGTATTTGTACTTTTAGTTCCATAAAAAAAGTTACCTCACCCCAAAAAGATTTTCTCGCAGACAACGACAGACAACGCCGTCAATTCATATGAACCACAAACCATTTATTCACTATTCATAAAGTCTGTGAGCTTTTTTTAGACGAGGGGAATCACAAAATGTATTAAAGGGCCCAAATTACACTATTATCTAATCTGTGTCGTTTCCTCATCACAAACAGACCTGGAGTTGTGTTTTGTTTCATTCACACACGTTTAACACACAAACACACCTGCATATTTAGGCTCTTCTCTCAAACAGAAAACACTCTGTGATGTCATGTGGTGCTCCACTGTGTTTTCAAACTCCGCACACCTTCACTAGAATCATTTGGATGATGTCAGCCCTGGAATTGCCGATCTCTAAATCTCCACAACACAACAGCTGAATCAGGACTCAAGCAGGACTCAAGCAAGACTAGACCAGGGCTGAAACAGAAATGAACCAGGACTAAACCAGGACTAAACCAGGACTGAACCAGGACTGAACCAGGACTAAACAAAAGGCAAGAGGTAGTCGCTAACTTGAAAACTACCGCTTCATGACACAGTTTCATGTTAATGAAACAAAACACAACTCGAGGTGTATTTTTCAAGAGGAAACAACATTATAACACGTCTTAAAGCTCACAAGAGTCCATTTTGCGTCATATTGGACCTTTAAATTGTTGCAGATTGACATTTTATCACACTGGAAACTCTGACTAGCGTATTTTTCCACTTTTGGTTTGATTATTCCTCCCTCAACACAATTACATTAGCCTGTCTGTATTCAAAGCCCGCTCTGATCTGATCTGAGTCTCTATATGACGGAGTGGAAATGGCCCATAGGCTTCAGTGTGGGCGACCTCCCTGCTGAATCTAAATGACTGACTCGTGCTCTGATTGATTAATAACAGGCTCCAGTTCTGACGAGCTGCTCTGAAATCATTAAAGTCCTCTACAGCCACTCGCATGTAATTACAACTTTAGTCACAACGACACTGACACCTGTCCACTCAGAACCGGACCAAAACCAGGAAACTGACACCTGTCCACTCAGAACCGGACCAAAACCAGGAAACTGACCTCTGTCCACTCAGAACCGGACCAAAACCAGGAAACTGACACCTGTCCACTCAGAACCGGACCAAAACCAGGAAACTGACACCTGTCCACTCAGAACCGGACCAAAACCAGGAAACTGACACCTGTCCACTCAGAACCGGACCAAAACCAGGAAACTGACCTCTGTCCACTCAGAACCGGACCAAAACCAGGAAACTGACCAAAACCAAGAAACTCAGATCAGGAAGTGTGGTTACTACTACTACTACTACTACTACTACTACTACTACTACTACTACTACTACTACTACTACTACTACTACTACTACTACTACTACTACTACTACTACTACTACTACTACTACTACTACTACGATTACTGCTACTACTACCGCTACCACTGCTGCTGCTGCAATTACTGTTCCTGCTACTGTACTATTACTACTACTACCATGATTGACCTGATTAGTACTACTGCAACTACCACTACTACTTCTACTACTACTACTACAGCTACTACTAGTACTTTTGATAAATGTATTATAATGCTATACATTTACTACCATTACCACCACTATTACAACCCAAACGTCTACAGTTTGGGTTGTAGCTCTTTTCATGAAATTCTCCTGCTTCTCTCTAGTATTAGTATTAAAGATTTAAGTATTTAGTTAATGTTCACCTTTTTGGGGGACAACAGGTGTTTCAGTGCAGACCATCGGCTGGTTAATAATCCAAACAGAGAGAGGGAAAGAGGGAGGGAAACAGAGAGAGAGAGCGCGGGAGAGAGGAGAGAAGGAGAGGTGAAGCGGGGCGTGGGAGAGAAGTGTTTAGTCACTTATTAACCCAACACTTCACCTTTGAGCTGCAAATCAACCAGAAACTCTGTCTCCAAATCTCCACAACAGAACAGCAACTGAGACCAGGACTAAACCAGGACTAGACCAGGACTAGACCAAGACTAGACCAAGACTAGACCAGGACTAGATCAAGACTAAACCAGGTCTAAACCAGGACTAGACCAGGACTAGACCAAGACTAGACCAGGACTAGATCAAGACTAAACCAGGTCTAAACCAGGACTAGACCAGGATTAAACCAGGACTAGACCAGGACTAGACCAGGATTTAACAAGACTAAACCAGGACTAAACCTAAAATTACTAAAATTCAGCATAAATCTCTCTACATTTGAAGCCTTATAAGATCTCAAAGTCTGTGCAAATACTTTACTTTTTTATTCTTTAAGTACATTTTTAAATGGGTACTTTAATACTTTTACTTAAGTTGATTTTTTCATGTGACAATTTTACTTGAGTACTTCTTCCACCACTGCAGTACTCTCAGTAGTATTTGTAGTAGTAGTAACAGTATCTTCCTCATTCTCTATGGATATTTCAATTAACATTTAAGTCACTCAAAGTTTTTTTTTATTTATTTTTTTTCTCTGGCCTTTAGCTC
Organism: Taenioides sp. WSHXM2023; assembly: GCA_029959045.1. Classification (NCBI taxonomy): domain Eukaryota; kingdom Metazoa; phylum Chordata; class Actinopteri; order Gobiiformes; family Gobiidae; genus Taenioides; species Taenioides sp. WSHXM2023. Next base: position 20,950,919 of record CM057087.1, read on the forward strand.
CGTTAGCGTTCCTCCACACCTCCTCTCTACGGCGCTCACCTCACCACAAACATCCCTAAACCCTTCGTTCCCCCGCGTTTCCACGGCGATAAACCACCTTTTCAAAAAAGCTGCAGATTATCCACGCCGCTCGTTGCGATTACCACCCCGGCAGGATGGGCCTTAGTGCGTTTTCAATTCATTTCACTTTCACCTGCTCTGTGGTGGAGTCCCGAGAAGCTCAAACCTCACAGCATTTCAAAAGCCACGCAAGGCCCCTCTTCTGCGATTTTTGTGCTGGTTTCGTCTGATTCAGAGCGGATTTTTTTCAGGATTATTGTGCACAGCAGATCGGGGCGCAGGTTGTGAAAGGGACATGTTTGGAGCAGGAAAATAAGCAGCAAAGTGGGAGTTTTCAGAAATCCTAAAATGTTTTCTCTGATCATTTCTATTGGTGATATGGTCCTTTATTCAGCCACAGCATCTGCCTAATGAAACCAGGGTCAAAGTTCTAGTCAGTATTTCCTCATTTCTCTTTCCTCGCTTCCTTCTCCTTGATTCCTCTCCTCGATCCTCCAAAACGAAAACACGAGGGAGGCTTCAGGAGGGTGGCTTCAGGAACAGACAACAGAGAAAAGAATCAAACTTTACTGGTCTCAGTGAGGAGTTTAGATCCTCTCTCCTCCCTGTGTCTCCTCTGTGGGCGGGACTTCCTCACCCATTTCCTGCAGAATTGAGGAGAAGGAAGCGAGGAGAAGGAAGCGAGGAAAGAGAAATGAGACGCATCCATAGAAAAGTATTAAGTCTTGGAATGGACCCAGATAAAGTTCTGGCTGAACTCATTAAATCCTGGTTCAGACGCAGGTTTAGTCCTGCACACTCTGTGGCATTAGACCTATTCTGTGGATTTTACTTAAAAGTGCACTGTGTAACTTTTCGGTTTGGGGTCCGTCATCTGCTTGTTTCTATGGAGATGTCATTGCTCTGCCAGAAATGTTCCACAGTATGACATTAAACAGCTCTACGTTACATTTATTCAGTTACAGGTGGTTTTGTAGCTTTAAAATACCTAGAAAAACAGGTGTTCTCACTGTGAGCGGGGTCGCCTCTCCACAGATCTGACCTGTAACTTGATCATGTTTCAGTAGCTGTAGTACTAGTGATCTAGTGATAGTAATAGTAGTAGTCGTAGTAGTAGTCGTAGTAGCAGTAGTAGTAGTAGTAGTCACAGTAGTAGTAGTAATAGTAGTAGCAGGAAAAAAATATATAGTTAGTGACAACAGTATTCTAAAGATTGGTAGTAGTAGTAGTAGTCATCTCCATAGAAACAAGCAGGTGACACACTTTTATTGTAACTAAATGTGGACTATTTAGTTTGTGAAAAATCTGCATTTGTTGTGGACAGAAGTCTGTGCTTTTCCCTCAACTGGATGTAACAAAAGTGTGATTTTTCGTCTTGTTTCGCTGTTGTGACACTTCGATGAATCAGATTCAAATAGCCGTCATTGATAATGTGTAGAACTCACTTCAGACTGACACACATCCATCTGCTGTGAGCCAGGTTAGCTCCACCAAACCCTCCACACAAACTCCCGCTCCAAAGGTCATTTAGCTGCGTTTGGTTTTGAAATTGCCTTCCATTGTCCTCATTCATTCTTCCATTTCTCTCAATTTTTCCCTCTCACAAAAGATCTGGCGTCCAATTACCAACACTGAGGGACTGATTTGTGTAATTACTGACAGCTCCGAGCCCATTAAGACAAATAAAAGGAACGTTCCGACCAAGAACTATTCACTATTCGCAATGTCATCGGGGAACAATCCAGAGAGGACAGACACAGAGATGGATCCAAACCTTCCTGTAGCTCAGACATCGATCCCAAAGTCGATTCGTGGGGATGTAAGGTTTAATGGGAGCAAAACAAAAGGCGATTGGTGCGCAAGAGGAATTCTGCGTTGTGATTGGTCGGTGTGAAGCTGCTGTGGCATTGGCTGTTCACGTGCACAACAAATATTATTATAATCTTTTTTAATGCTGTGAAAACCGCTAAATCTGATATGAATCAATTAGAAGAAGTAGTATTCGTAGTAGTAGTAGTAGTAGTTGTTGTTGTTGCAGAAGAAGGAATATAGTTAGTGACAAGAATATTCAAAAGTTTGGTAAAAGGTGGTAGTAGTAGTAGTAGTAGTAGTAATAGTAGTAGTTTGAGTAGTATAGTAGTTGTAGTAATAGGAACACAAACACATACTTTGGTTTTGTTTAGTCAAAGTTTTTTGGTCAAAAATTATGGATGCACCGATATCGATACTGGTATGGAATATTAGCGCTGATAATAATAATTTAAAAAAAAAATAGCTTCAGCCGATATCCCGGTTTGGATTTAATAAGACGATTCACAGGCTGATTTTGGCCTAGGACGTTTCATAATTTTAATTTTATTTATACAGCTGTTTCGTAGTTACAATTGCACAAACACAAAGGATCTCTTGTTTAAAAAAAGCTGGTGAGTTATATGAAGGATAAATGACAGTTGAATAACACAGATAGTTTTCTTGTGTAATAACTTATCGGGCATCATCGGAATTGAAAATGCTGGATCAGTGCAATTTAAAGGTGCACTGTGTAATTTTTTGGTTGGGGGTCTGCCTGGAATGTTCCACAGTTTGACATTAAACAGCTCTACTTTACATTTATTCAATTACAGCTGGTTTTATAGCTGAAAAATACCTAGAAAAACAGACATTCTGACTGTGAGCGGGGTCGCCTCTCCACAGATCTGACCTGTAACTTGGTCTGGTTTGGTCTCCATGAAAATAGAAAGGAAGAAAATCATTTGAAGAACCCTCCACCAGAAAAGTTACACAATGCACCTTTAAATCTGGATCAGAATGGGTTTAGGGTACTGTACTGTGAAGTCCTGGTTTAGTTCTTGTCGTAGGCCAAGTTTAGTCCTTTTTCTTTATTTGGTTTAGACTTGGTTTAGGTCAAAACTCATTTACTAGATTTTAATTGGCAATTTAAGGCAGGCTAATTAAAACCATCTTCTGTCAATAGGCCATATCGTCTGAACACATTTGCTTGTCGATATTTGAAAAGTCGAGATGGCCTTAGACCAGACTGAACTGGTTTCTCTGTCAACACAAGTTAATGTTTAACTTTTATAGTATCCAACTGAGCGTAGTCCTGGTTTAGACCTGGTTTAGATCTGGTTCAACCCTGCTTTAGTCCTGGTTTAGATCCTGTTCAGTAGAGATGGGACAAGATCTCGTGAGATAAAACTCAGGTTGTGCGCACATTAGAAAAATAATCTCGAGTTTTTTCCATTTAGTTACATTTTGGACAAAAAAGACTCAAAGGTGCAGTGTGTGACTTTTTTTTAACAGAGGGTCCGTCAAATGTTTTTCTCCATGGAGATGTTGTTGCTTTGTCTGGAATGTTTCACAGTATGGCATTAAACCTTTCTATCTTCATTAAAACCACCTGTAATTTAATAAATGGAAGGTAGAGCTGTTTAATGTCACACTGTGGAACATTCCAGGCAAAGCAGTGACGTATCCGTAGAAAGAAACAGGTGATGGACCTCCAACCAAAAAGTTACATAGTGCAACTTTAAAATAATAATTATATATTATGTGAAAATCTCGTGTCTTATCTGTGAAAATTCTGTCTGATCCTTACTATTCAGGCCTGGCTTTCAATAGACCTGGTTTAGATTTGGTTCAGCCCTGCTTTATACCTACTTTAGATCCTCTTCAGGTCTACCTTTCTCTCTAGACCTGGTTTAACCCTGCTTCAGACCTGGTTGAGATCCTCTTCAGGCCTACCTTTCTCTATAGACCTGGTTTAGACTTGATTCAACCCTGCTTTAAACCTGGTTGAGATCCAGTTTAGACCTACCTTTCTCTATAGACCTGGTTTAGTTGTAGTTCTTCTCCATTTCTGCCTTGGATACCATCTTTCTTAGTATTCGATTCAGTTGTAGTAATCCTCGTCTGTCCTTCTTCTTGGCCTGAGAAAATCAATATGGCCGCCGGAACGATCATTTCAGTTTGTGGTTCTTTTGAAATCTGGCCCGAGCTGCACGCCTGGGTGACTCCTCTCTGCTCCATCACACAGAGACCAGCCAGGCGCGCTACACAGGGAAGAGTCACCGCTCACAACCGAGGATTTTATCAGGTCTGAGCGGAGAGAAAGATAACCTCAAATAAAAGGTCATAGCCAAAAGTTCAGGATGTGGCTGCAGGAGTTTTCTTTTCATCTGGTTAATGGGACAAAGGTCAATGTCTTCGATTTTAATTCTTCTTCGTGTGTGAGTTTTGAGTTAGTCCTGGTTTAGTTCTGATTTTGATGTGGATTTGACCGGTTTTAGGCTTGTTTAGTCCTTGTTTACAGTTTTTACTCCTCTATTAGACTTCGGTTAGTCCTGGTTTAGTCCTGAATTGGCACTGACATTTTAGTCTGGTTTTGTCCTGTATTAGTCTTTAATCTTTGAGACCTGGTTTAGTCCTGTATCAGACCTGATTTACTCCTAGTTTAGTCTTGGTTTAGTTCCAGTTTTGATCTGTATTTGACCTGTTTTAGTCCTTGTTTACAGATTGTTAGATTGTGTTAGATTTTGGTTAGTCCTGGTTTATTCTGGGTTTAGTTCTTGGTTTTGATCTGGATTAGCCCTGAATTGGAACTGACATATCATATTTTAGTCTGGTTTTGACTTGTATTAGTCTTTAGTCTTTGAGACCTGGTATAGTCCAGCATCAGACCTGCATTAGTCCTAGTTTAGTCTTGGTTTAGTTTTGGTTCGTTTTTAGTCCTGTATCATATCAAACCTGGGTTAGACCTAGTTTAGTTCTGGTTAGTCTCAGTAATTTCAAAAGACCTGCTTAGTCCTGGGTAAGACTCAGTTTAGCCCCATTTAATCCTGTATATTTATGTATTTGTCTTCTCGTTTCCTTCTCTTTAGTTCAAGCCAGGTCCTCCTCGCTCCATCTTTTCGTGCTCGTCTTTAACCTTGGCGTTTTACATTCTCGTTGTTTACGCTCCCCGCTGGTGTCACCTCATATTTTTAAGACTTACATTTTATAAGATTATTTTCTGTAGTGCACTTTTGGACTGAACCCAAACACAAGAAAGAACAGGACAGGGCAAAGCAGAGGAGGCACAGCTTTCAAGACCAGATAATGAGCGTCAGATCAGGTACTGGGTACTGTGAAGGCAGGTTTAGTCCGGTTCTGGTCTTGGTTTAGATCCTGTTTCGTTTTGGATTAGACTTGGTTTAGTCTTGTTTTGTGTTGGTGTAGGTGTAGTAGTAGTAATAGTAGTAGTAATAGTAGTAGTAGTAGTAGTAGTAGTAACAACTGTAGTAGCAGTAGAAGTAGTAATAAGCCAGATTTAGTTATTGATTTAGTCCTGGTTTAGATCTGGTTTCGTTTTGGGATTAGACCTGGTTTAGTCTTGTTTTGTGTTGGTGTAGGTGTAGTAGTAGTAATAGTAGTAGTAATAGTAGTAGTAATAGTAGTAGTAATAGTAGTAGTAATAGTAGTAGTAATAGTAGTAGTAGTAGTAGTAACAACTGTAGTAGCAGTAGAAGTAGTAGTAGTAAGACAGATTTAGTTATTGATTTAGTCCTGGTTTAGATCTGGTTTCATTTTGGGATTAGACCTGGTTTAGTCTTGTTTTGTGTTGGTGTAGGTGTAGTAGTAATAGTTGTAGCAGAAGTAGTAGTAGCAGTAGTTGTAGTCGTAGTAGTAAACCAGATTTAATTCTTGATTTAGTCCTGGTTTAGATCTGGTTTCGTTTTGGAATAGACCTTCAATTTGTAGTAGTAGTAGTAGTAGTAGTAGTAGTAGTAGTAGCAGCAATAGCAGTAGTAGTAGCAGGCCAGATTTAGTTCTTGATTTAGTCCTGGTTTAGATCTTGATCTTGAGACTAGTTTGGTTCAGTCTTGGCTTAGCTCAGATTTAGTCCTGGTTGGGTTTGGGTAAGACCTGGTTTAGTCTCGTTTCGTGTAGTAGTAGTGGTGGTAGTAGTGGTAGGTCTAGGCCATATTTAGTTCTTGATTTAGACCAGTCTTGGTTCAGTCCAGATTTAGTCCTGGTTTATATGTAGGTTTGTTTGGGGTTACACCTGGTTTAGTCTTGGTATTGACTTGGTTTGAACCATTTAGTAGTAGTAGTAGTAGTAGTAGTAGTAGTAGTAGTAGTAGTAGTAGTAGTAATCTGAATTATTCTAAATGTAAAAGCTAGCTGTTAACTTGAAAAAACACCACTACATGACATCACAAAGTGGAACAATATTAAAGAATTACTCAAACATGGTGAATGAAACAAAAAACAACTCCAGGTCTGTTTTTGAGGAGGAAACAACATTAGAACACGTCTTAAAGCTCACAAGAGTCAGTTTTACGTAATATAGGACCTTTAAATACTACTGTGGCTGTTTCAGATGGTACATTTTACTTCAATACATCACATTTGCAAAGTTATATAAGCTCAGAAAATGGGCAGCGGATAATGATTTTCAGTGGTTTTGAATTTTCCTTTGAAGAAACAGCTAATGTTTATATTTCAGCCAATTAGACGGAGAGATGTAGAAATCTGTCAATTGGCATATACGCCAAAATGGTTTCATGGATCAGTTCTGAGTGATAATGCGCTGACCGATCTTATTTCTTAATCCGCTAATTACCTCCATTTCCTTTGGTTTTTCAAATGGACCGTGGCTTTTTCTGATAATTATCCCAACATTAGCGCTAACTCTTTGTCCATTAGCCACAAATGACCCGCTACGCTCCTGGGTTCGCTTTGGTCGCGTGGGCGTTCAGTATGCTAGCTCTCGAAATCTCCTCCTCACTTCGAAACAAAAGGGATGGGAATTATCGAATTAGTGATGGTTCAACGTCAAGAAATGGCCATTGAGATGTGACAGAGATGAAGGGATGAGTGAGTGAGAGGAGGAGGTGCAAAATGTAGACTATAGGAGGACAACTTCAGACCACACGGCAAGTGCGGTTTTCTCAAGTCGAGTTCCAATGCTGTCCTAATTAAACTCTCAAATCGTTCCCCTTTTAATAATAAAAATAAAACACGACAGTTGTGCAGTGGTCCCCCAACCTGAAGGTCAGAGGTTCAATAATTGTGTCCTTAGGTGAGACTCTTCACGCTACTATTAAAGTCCTGTGTGCGTGACTGATTGGTGTTGTTTTCTTTATTTTTTTTTTTTTCTGTTTTTGTGCGTAAATTTACTTCACTTTAAGTTTACAATAACTTCATTCAATTTTACTTCCACACAAATAGTTCTTCCACTATTCCCCTTATACTCCCTTAATACATTGCTTTTTAAGTTATTTTTAAATAATATAACAACGCCATTTCTTTTGCTTGAAAACTGAGATCTCCATTTTTCCAGCAAAAGAAATGTTGTTGTTATATTATGTGCATCTATACATAGGTTTAATGCCATACAGTGGAACATTCCAGGCAAAAAAATAACATCTCCATGACGAGTATTTCTAGCGTTAGCAAAACAGTACCTTTAGAACCAGTGACAACTTTGAGCTACGAGTAAATACCAAAAAAAGGTTCTATTTCTTCTTCTTCAGCATATGCTTAGTCTTCTGTTTTAGCCCTGGTTTTGTTAGTAATAATAGTAGTAATCGTTGTAGTAGTAGTAGTTATCATAGTTGCAATTGTAGTAGTAGTTGTTGTACCAGTAGTCGTAGTAGTTGTAGTTGTAGTAGTTGGTCTAGGCCAGATTTGGTTCTTGATTTAGACCTGGTTTAGAATTGGTTCAGTCTTCTAAAGAAGCCGTTATCTTGAAAACTGCCACTACATGACATCACAAGGTGGAACTTTGCGCTACGAGTAAACACCAAAATAAGTCTTTCTTTCTATTTCTTCTTCTTGTGCAAAAATCCAGCGCGTGCTTTAGCCCTTTTTTGTTTCACTGTCATGGAGAAAGTGCCTGGTCTGCACATGTGGGAGTCCGTGGAGCTGCCTGGATGATGGGTGACGGTGGAGCGGGGAAAGTGGGTCGGACCTCTGTGTGAATGAATCAAACAGCTGATCGTAACAGGGCAGGTGCGGCTGCTGCGTCTGCGATTCTGCTTTTGTCATTACCTCTCCTCCTGTATCTCCCAACGCATTATTTTAGAGTAAGAAGTGAAGGGGAGGTCTATAGCTACTTCTCTTTGAGGGGGAGACTTCTAAATCAGGACTTAAAGGTGCACTGTGTTGCTTTTCTGGTGGAGCATTCGTCAAATGCTTAGCAATAGCTCAAAAATACCTAGAAAAACAGGCATTCTGACTGTGGTGGGGTCGCCTCTCCACAGATCTGACCTGTAACTTGGTCTGGTTTGGTCTCCATGAAGATAGAAAGGTTTAATGCCATACTGTGAAACATTCCAGACAAAGCAATAATATCTCCATGGAGAAAAACATTTGACGGGCACTCCACCAGAAAGTTACACAATGCACCATTAAATAAAGAAATAAAATTAAAAAAGCTACATTACTTTACAGAGTTGGTCTCATAACAGTCAATTTTTATTCTCTGTGTTTTTCAGGTCCGAGCTACAGACACCGACAGTGGAGTGAACGCCGAGATTGACTACTCTATTCACCAGGCCTCTGACACAGTCCAGAGGCTGCTCCGAATTGACCGCTCCACTGGGATCATCTACGTCAAAGGCCCTGTCGACCGCGAGGAGGAGAACTTCCTTAAATTCTTCGTAGTTGCCCGAGATCGTGGCCCCAACTCCAAAAGCTCCAAAGTGTTAGTCACCGTCATCATCAAGGACCAAAACGATAACGCGCCCGCCATTGAAATCCGCGGAATCGGCCTTGTTACTCACGACAATGGTGTCGCTAACATTTCTGAAGACATGCCCATCGGAACACCGGTCGCTTTGGTGCAAGTTTCCGACCGCGATGAGGGAGAAAACGCCGTGGTAACCTGCGTGGTTGCCGGCGACGTCCCCTTTCAGCTACGCCCGGCTAGCGAATCAGCAAATGATCGCAAGAGGAAATATTTTCTTCAAACCACAACACTTCTAGATTTTGAGCGAGTTAAGGATTACCGTATTGAAATTGTGGCGGTTGATTCCGGAAACCCTGCTCTCTCTAGCACCAACTCTTTGAAAGTACAAGTCACAGATATTAATGATAACGCACCAGTGTTTTCGCCAGTGGTCGTTGAAGTGGACTTTGCTGAAGAAAACCAACCAGGGGATAAAGTCTTAGATGTTACTGCTACAGACGCAGACAGTGGCATCAACGCAGAACTTGTTTATAGCATTGTGGAAGATTCGGGGCGGCCACGTCGGCTATTTGAAATCGACTCAACCACTGGGGAGATTACAGTTAAAAATCTTTTGGACAGAGAGGAAATAGAAAGATACGAATTTTGCGTTGCGGCTGCTGATAAAGGAGTACCTAGTAAAACCGGTACCGCCACTGTCATCATTAACGTCTTGGATCGCAATGACAATGATCCCAAATTCATGCTAAGCAGCTATAGCTTTTCCATCAATGAAAACATGCCTCCACTGAACCCTGTTGGCGTGGTAACAGTCTCTGATGCAGACAAAGGCGAAAACGCAAGAGTTAAGTTGTACGTCGAACCGGATAATGGGAAATTCTTTATTCAAAATGGCACAGGAACTATTTTGTCCAGTATTTCTTTTGACCGCGAAAAGGAAAGCACATACACTTTCCGACTAAAAGCTGTTGATTCCGGAGACCCACCTCGCTCTTCCTACGCCGGTGTGACAATTAACGTTTTGGACGAGAATGACAACGCTCCCTACGTTACCAAACCCGCAAATTCATCGTACACATTCTTAAAGCCGCGAACACCGCCGGAAACGACCATTGAAGTCGTAGAAGCGGAGGATATGGACTCTGGACCGAACTCTGATTTGGATTTCACAATTACAGGAGGCAACCCTTATGGACTGTTCCAAATATCGCCATCTAGCGGAGAGATCAAGTTGGCGCAAGAGTTCACTGATAAGCACAACGGGCTGCATCGTCTGGTTGTAAAAGTTAGCGATAAAGGAAAACCCCAACGTCACACCACAGCATTAGTCCATGTGTATGTGAATGACACAAAATCCAATGTATCTCAAATTGAAGCTCTGGTTGGACACAGCCTGTACACCCCACTGGACCATGACATCGCTGGAGATCCTAACTACATCATAGCGCAACGCAATATTCACATCCTGTACGGTAGTTTGGCCGGGCTCGCTGGCGTTATCATGGTTATCGTGATTGTCGTAGTGCTACGCCAACGCTTACAAAAAGACACCAAGAGCGGGTACCAACCGGGCAAGAAAGAAAGCAAAGACTTGTACGCACCAAAGCAGGGACCAAAAAACAACAAAGCTAAAAAGGCCAAAAAGGGGAAAGCTCCCAAACCTGCGAAGCCGCTAGAGGAAGACGAGGAAGCTAGCTTGCAAAAGGGGCTAAAGTTCAATCTTATAAACGACAACGTAAACGACAGCCCAAGGATCCATTTGCCCCTCAACTACCCGCCTGGAAGCCCCGATTTGGGACGCCACTACCGCTCGAATTCTCCTCTTCCTTCCATCCAACTCCAACCGCAATCTCCGTCCGCGTCCAAAAAGCACCAAGCCGTCCAGGACCTCCCCGCTACCAACACTTTCGTAGGGGATAACAACTCCACCGGATCTGATCAATATTCGGATTATAGCTACAAGGCTCCGAAGTACACCAACAAACAGGTAGGCGACTACCCTAATGCGCCTGTGTACAACAATCACAACATCTACTGGACCAACCGCGTGTGGTAGCCATTTTGGGGACTGTTTTTCCATCCACTGCACTGACACTCACCGACCCCTCTGACCCCTTTCTTTATTTTACGTTCTTCATTATACAAAAGCCGCCATTTTGTTTTCGCTTCACCATTGTTTTCATTTTTTGTTGTTTTTGTTGTACATGTGCTTGGACACTACCACTTTCACCGTGAAGAATTAAAAAAAAAAAAAAAAAAAAAAGGGATAGACCAAAAATGGGTCACCAAAAATTATTTATCAATGAACTATTTTGAAGGATTGTTAATATTTTTTTGCTGTAAAAGTTTATTAATTTTAAAAAGTGGACTTGAAATGGTTCCATATTGGTCTATCCTTGACTTCTATGTGAGTTGCATTATTTTAAATGTATATGTGGCACTGGTCTTGTTCATTTGATAAGCTTTTTGTGTTTCTGTGCTATTTCCTGCTTCCTTTTATTGACGGAGACTGTGAACTTTTGTACCTGTTGCTTTTGGAGACAGACTTGGACCAATTTCAAGTGTTCACAAGCAATTTTGAAGTGATTTTAGATGGGTCAGGGAGTTGAACAGCAGGGAAACGAGCGAGAAGGATTGTAAAAAAATATGAAGTCAGAACAGAGTCTTCTCAACCAAAGCTTATTTATGAAACTATTCTATTTTTCTGACGGAAAATTTTACTGCAGAAAAGAAAATTCTACGACAGTCCCCCCCTTCCCAAAAAGAAACGAAATAAAACCAAACAAAAACTATTGTATTTTTCAGCCTGAAATGTTTACTAAGAATTATACTGCAGAAGTTTTTACTGCAGAAAAGAAAATTCTACAACTTCCAAAAAAAAAAAAAAAAAAATAGATTCTATTTTTCATCCTGAAATGTTTACTTAAAATAATACTGAGGAAGTTTTTACAGCAGAAAATAAAATTCTGGGACAATTTAACTTAAAATAATGCAAATAAAATAAAAAGTACAAAAAAAAAAAAGTTTACAAAAATTGTTTCTGGAAATTTAGGGTTTCATTCATTGAAAAAAAAAAAAAAAAAAATGCATTTTTGAAGTTTGAAATGTAAAATTTCTCACGAGAAGGACTGTACACAATATTTATACTGCAGTAAAGAAAATTCTAGGACAATTTAACTTGCTGCTAAATGCTACTAAAATAGTAAAAATAAAATTGTAAAAATACATACATTAAAGTTTGCTTAGAAAAATTGTGTCTGGAAATATAATAAAAAATATTTGCATTATTGAATTTTTAAATGTAAAATTAAAAAATAAAATAGTTTCATACAATACAAATAAGCTGTGGTTAAATAAAGACATTATATATAGGTTTTCTACACTATGAACAAATAGGGTACAGTTGAAGACATTTTAACAAAACACAATGGAGCTTTTATTTTGAAAAACGTTTGCACTTCCTCTTTTTGCCTTAAACCTGGAGTGCCTTGGAACTGCTTTATTTAATGTCAAATTTAAAACACAACATTGGGGAATAAGAGGGCCATTTTGAGAGCAGACAATCAATCTTAAATTTGTAAATATGAGTAATTATGAATGTGATTTTCTGTTTTGTGCTGTTTTGTATTAATTTGAATATTATTGTGTGGTGTGAATGCGTTTGGAAATGTCCCATCTGTTAAGAATTGAGCACAGAATTGGAGAAATTTCATCTTTTGACAAATAATAATGTAGAGAGTTTGAGATACAGACAAGATAATAATAAACCAGGTCTTAGCCAGGACTAAAAAGGGACTAAACCAGATCTAGACTAAACCAGGACTAAATAAAGACTAAACCAACCCTAATCTAGACATTATAATCTGGGACTAAATATGTCTAAACAGGATTAGTCCAACTCAAGAACTAAACCAAGACTAAATTAAAGGTGCACTGTGTAACTTTTCTGGTGCTCGTCTCCATGGCGATGTCATTGCGTTGCCCGGGATGTTCCACAGTACGGCGTTAAACAAACAAATGTATTTATTCAATTACGTTTTGTTTTGTTTTAATTTATTTCTCAAAACTACCGCAAAAACACGCATTATTGCCCTGCGCCGGCCCACTTCTCCACAGATCTGACTTTGTAACTGCTCGTCTCCATGGAGATAGTTAAATTAAATGCCATACTGCGGAACATTCCAGGAAAAAGCAATAACATATATGGAGTCAAGGAGGCGGCAGACGATTTACCAGAAAAGCTACCAGAACTAAATTAAAACTAAACATTTTGTAATCCAAGTATGAAACCAGGTCTTTTCTTGTCTCAAATCTCGACAATCCAACATTATTATTTTCTCGAAAACGTTTGAATCGTTCTATAAAAATCCGTATTACCTCCTCATGCCAAAGACTACTACGATATTCCACGGATTAACACACATTTTCATATCTCACCTAACCCTGTGTTTGGGGCCTCCTTGTACAGTGTTTATATGTGTTTTTATTACAGAATTTATTTCAATAAAAGTGTTGCTAAAAGTTAAAACGATATTTGGTGTGGATTCAATGGGCGGGAGTAGGTTCGAGTTTCCACTGTCATTCATTCATACATTCGTGTTGTGAAAAACGCCATTTGAAGTAATATTTTCGCTTACATTCAGTGGTGGAACGTAAAATAGTAAAAGTAGTAAAGTACTGTGCTTAAGTATAAATAAACTGTAGATATCTGTACGTTACATGCGTACATTTTAAAGCGGATACTTCTTACTTTTACTACATTTGAGAGCAGGTTTTTGTACTTTCTACTCCAACACATTTTTGAACAGGACTGAAAAGTAAAAGTATTTTTATTATAGTTTGAGACCTGCCTGAGAAAAGCCTGAGTGGGTAACCTGAGCAAACCAAAATATTAAAAAAAAAAAAGAAAAACTAATTCTGAACAAGCTTTATTAGATCTCAAAATGTGTGAAATACTTGCATTTTTTACTCTTAAGTACATTTTTAAACAAGTACCGTGATACTTTTACTTCAATAAAAGTATCAGAAGACAAAAAATCAGCTTTTTACCAGTATTTGTACTTTTACTTTAGTAACAAAACTGAGTACTTCCATTACATTACATTATTTGTGTAAACAGAAAACATGAACAAACACACCTGGAGTTGTGTTTTTTTGTTTCATTCACACGTTTAACGCACAACTCCTGTGTATTTATGCTGAAATCTTCTCTCAAACTGAAAACACTCACACTGAAAACACCTTGTGATGTCATGTGGTGATACAGGAAGTGCTCCACCTGCATCTACCTTCACTAGAATCATGTGGATAATTTCGGACCTGGAATTCCCAAACTGAACACTTCACGGCTGTTCTTTGAGACTTGTTGAAACTTCTTAGGTAAAGGTAAAACAAAAAAACAGGTCAAACAAAAAAACACTACAGTAAACTAGTTCATTTGATAAATGTTTAGAAACAATTACAAAAAATAGTCTTTATGAGATGTGAAAGAAAAGGAGATTTTGTAGAAGAATGAAAAAAATACAATAAAAAACGATATTTGGTGTGGATTCAGTGGGTGGGAGCAGGTTAGAGTTTAATTCGTACATTTGTGTTGTGAAAAACGTCATTTGAAGTAATATTTTCACTTACATTCAGTAGTGGAATGTAAAAAAGTAAAAGTAGTAAAGTATTGTACTTAAGTATAAACTATAGGTATCTGTACATTACTTGAGTACATTTTAAAGTGGATACTTATTATTTTTACTACATCTTAGAGCAGGTATCTACTTTTTACTGCACTAAATTTTTTGAACAGGACTGAAAAGTAAAAGTAAAATACAATTTTTATTAGAGTTTGAGACCTGCTGAAAAGCCTGAGGGAGTAAGCTGAGAAAACCAAAATATACAAATAAAAACAGCTACAAAACATATAGAAATCCAATTGTTTCTACTAAACAAAATTCAGAACAAATCAACATCAGTGTTTGTACTTTTACTTAACAAAACTGAGTACTTCCCCCACTGCTCACGTTACATCATTTGTGTAAACAGAAAACATGAACCGCCATTTTCTGATCTCTGTTCTAATTTTGTTTCCTCATCACAAACAGACCTGGAGTGTTTTGTTTCATTCACACAAACCTTCTCTCGAACAGAAAACTCTCTGTTCCACCTTGTGATGTCATGTGGTAATACAGGAAGTGCTCCAGTGTGTTTTTAAACTCCACACACCTTCACTAGAATCAGGGAGATCTGGGCGGCAGTCGAAGGCGGGGCCTCGATGACCAGATCTCCAGACATGGAGACCAGCTCTGGGGACATGGAATGTCACCTCGCTGGGGGGAAGGAGCCCAAGCTCGTGCGGGAGGTTGGGCGTTACCTACTAGATATAGTCGGCCTCACCTCCACGCACGGCTTGCGACGGTTTGTCCATAACGAACACCATGTTCGAGCACATGTGTGTCCATCAGTGCACGTGGCACCAGGACACCCTAGGCCGGAGGTCGATGATCAACTTCGTTGTCGTGTCATCTGACCTCCGGCCGTGTGTCTTGGACACTCGGGTGGAGAGAGGGGCAGAGCTGTCGACGGATCACCACCTGGTTAAGTTGGGTCAGCTGGAAGGAAACTGGAAAGATTTAGATCATTTCAGCCTAAATTTATGTGTACAGAATTTAAGGTAAAAGGAGCTGTTAACTTGAAAAGTACCACTTCATGACATCACAAGGTGGAGCAGAGCATTTTGAGCTTTGGAGATGTAGACAGATGAATAATAAAGGTTTACTCAAACGTGTGAAGTCCAGGTCTGTTTTTGATTCTAACATGACTTAAAGCTCGCAGAGTCATTTCCGCATAATACAGGCCCTTTAAATATAATAAATCTCCATGTTTTTATACCAGACTGTTTAAACGCTGCTATAACTATTCTCCTTCAGCCTCTTTAGCTCAGATGTTGTATGCTAGCCAGCCTTATCTCCCTCCAGGTGTCCACGGTGACGACTGACACCCAAAGCAGTGGTAATAGCAGCCATTAGCGGCGCAGCTAACGGCCTTTTCCTGTGTTCCAAATTACAGTCATTTCAGAGACGGGCTAAAAACGGCATCTGTCACCACAGCTCCAGCCGCCGCAGAGAAACCCGCGTCCGGGTCGGGCTTCAGGCAGCTGGGTTTCGAGGAACGGGGGACAAAAATACACTTTGTTGTTATTTATGCGAGCAAGGAAAATCCAGCAGTGTTTCAAACTTTTTTTTTTTAATTTTTGTTTTATTTATTTATTTATTTATTTTTTTGAGGAAGAAATAATAAAACTCGATAAGCAGTGGGGGAATGTAACAGAGTAAAAGAGGTAAAGTACTATAGTTAAAGGTGCATTTAAAGCCATTAAAGGACTCTATGGAGACAGGCACCAGGCCAAGTTACAGGTCAGATCTGTGGAAAGGAGACCCCGCTGAAAGTAAGAGCCAATGCTTTTAAGGTATTGTTTTGTTTGTTCGTTTTATCAATATAAACACATGTAACTGAATAAATGCAAGACAGACAAGTTTAATGCCGTACTTTGGAACATTCCAGGCAAAGTTTAAACATATCCATGGAGACAAGCAGATGGCGCACCCTTCTACAGAAAAGTTACATAGTTCGTAGTAAAAAATTGAGGAATCTACTTTACAGGAAACAAAAACAGGAAAAAAGACAGGTTTAAATGGCATATTAAATACTAAAAAATACACAGACGGGCTTTAAAATATCGTATTTTTAGTATTTGAGTTAACTAGATCTGAGTATAAATTTGACAAAAAAAAAAACCTTTAAAGCGCTTTTAGAGTTAATGCTTTAATAAATCAGACTTAGAATTAAATATTTAACATTTTTGTGTGTGTGTAATTATAAAAAACACTTCTTTATTATTATTATTTTGTTAAAAAACTAGGCCATGCCGTTCTGATATTGTATTGTAAAACTAGCCCACGTTATTTTCTATATCTACGTCTGTTCAAGTGAGTTTTTGTAACACTTTTTAAATCATTTCATATCTAGAAATCATTTTTGACAACCTTAAAGTCCAGAAATGTGAACCATCAAAGAGATAAAAGCAGGAAGTTAAAAGTTAAAATATTCTGCTGACAAATGTGAGTTACCGGCAAAAATGACTCGCCACATTCGACCTTTGATCTCTGTCTCCGCGGCGACATTACATAATGACCGCTCACATTCCTATCGGATCTGTCACGCTGAAGTCTCCTCGGACGGGAAAATGAGTCTAATGGGTCCAAAGTCCAAACCGGGGCAGAACCAGGGCAGATTTAGGACGAAAATCTCAGGAAACCAGGATTTTAAAAACGTATTGTAATACAGGAAAATATCAGATCTTTCATCATCATTTTTTCATTTTTTCATTTCCACCCAGGACCAAACCAGGACTAAACTACTGAGACTTTGCAGCTGACGTCATCAACACAATTAGACCAGAAAAACGCTGATTTGTTTGGAGCTACAACACGTGAGCTGATCCGTGCTGTTAAACAAAGTCTCTCGCACATAAAACTAAAGTCACAAGCTTTTCAGTTTGTCACTTTCACCTTTCACTCCTAAAAGAACCACAAACGCTCAGACTGATCACAGGCTCCTGAAAATGTGCTCTTTAAATCCATTTTTGCATTTTTTCTTGAGTTTTCATACTTCAGATCGTAAAACTTGACAGCGACAGTGTTTGCTAATGTGCGCATTGTGTCTCCATGGTAACTGGAGAACATTCCGCCATAGGCATACGTGTAGAGCACCCCCAGCGTGATGTCTCTGCAAAGTATCAGTAAGAACCAGGACTTGCTGAAAGTATGGAACTTTTTGGAGTTGGCACGTCAAATACACGATTCCATGGAAATAAAAAAGTTAAAGCCACACTTCGGAATATTCTCCACGGCGATATACAAGTTTTATACAATACTGTGGAACAACATTTCCACAGAAACGAGTAGGAGGAGTAAGCAGGTTTGTGGAGATGCGAGCCCACTCACAGCCCACTTTTTTCTCGAGTTTTCCGACTATTTTAAAACTTTTTTGTCATGTTTGCTAATATGTGCATTATGTCACCATGGTAACTGAACATTCTGCCATAGATATACATGTAAAGCACCCCCATCGTGAAGTCACTGCAAAATATCAATACACCCGAGTCAGGTCTAAACAAATGTGATAATGAGTTCTAATCGAGAAGTAAACCAGGTCTAACTCAGGACTAAACCAGGTCTAAACTCAGATTAAAAAAAATATAACAGGACTAGAAGAATTAAACCAGGTCTAGAACTAGACTAACAAAACTGGGCCTTCACCAGATCTAAACCAGGACTACAGTAGGGAACAAACACTGGACCAGATACTGTGTTTACTGAGACCAAAATGAGGTCTTGTCAAGAACTAAACCAGGTCTAACTCAGGACTAAACTAGGTCAGACCCAGGCCAGGTCCAAAAATTAAAAAGAACTAAGCCAAGACTGAATCAGATCTGTAAAGGGTCTAATAAAACGGTATTGACGAGATCTAAACCAGGACTGGAGCAGATATTTACTGAGACCAAAATGAGGTCCAACCGAGGTCTTGTCCAGAACTAAACCAGGTCTAACTCAGGATAACTAGCTCAAAACTAGACCCAAGCCATGCAGGTAAAAAAAAAAAAAATAACAAAACCAAGACTAAACCAGATCTAACTAATAAAGAGGGTCTAAACCAGGATCTAAACCAGGACTACAGCAACAAACACTGGAGCAGATCTTTACTGAGACCAAAATGAGGTCCAACTGAGGTCTTGACAAGAACTAAACCAGGTCTAAATCAGATCCAAACAAAAATTACAGCCCGCATTCCTCGCAGATCCGTCACCGTGACAACTAAATGAGCGCAGTTTTAAAGTCCCACACAGGGTCTTTGTTTGGACCAGGATCTGGGACAGGTTCTAACAGGTCTGGACCAGAGATTTACAGATTCGGACTGGCCCACGGGAGACGCACATAGGAGCTTTTGTGGACTAAACCAACAACACAGCTCCAAAATGGTACATCCTTCATCGGCTTGTAATCCCGAGTGAGGGGGGGACGGACAGGTGAGGGAGGACAGGTGTGTGGGGACAGGAAGTGGGCGGGGTTTACGCACAGGTGAGGATGACAGGTGGGCGGGGCTTGTACACAGGTGAGGAGGGCAAACAGCAGAACATGTTTTTAGTGAAAGGTTCTTTGTTAAAGGTCGATTCTAGTAGGTTTTTGAAGGAATCTTTCAGGAGAAGAAGGTGACAGACCCTCCACCAGAAAACAAACACAGTGCACGTTTAAAATAAGATTAAATCATGTTAAAAATTTATAATAATAATAATAATAATAATAATAATAAATCAGTTTTATATAACACTTTTTGGACACTCGAAGGCGCTTTCCAGAGCATTAGGCTGTCAATCTGCACCAAAAAGTTAAAGCCACACTTCGGAACATTCTCCACGGCGATATACAAGTTTTATACCATACTGTGGAACAACATTTCCACAGAAAAGAGTAAGAGGAGTAAGCATCAGGTTTGTGGAGATGCGAGCCCACACAGCCCACTTTTTTCTCGAGTTTTCAAACTTTTTGTCAGTGTTCGCCAGTGTTTGCATTATGTCACCAATAATAATAAATCTATTTTATGTAGCGCTTTCTGGACACTCAGAGACGCTTTACGGCGCATTAGGCTGTCAATCTGCACCATCAGCCCCTCCAACACTTTCATACGAGGCAATGTGGGTGAAGTGTCTTGCCTAAGGACACAATGACCACCCGGTATTCCCTGCGGTTTCCCGTCCAAGTACTAACCAGGCCCGGCCCTGCTGAGCTTCTAAAGTCTGACGGAATCCGGCTTTGACAAGGACGTTTGGCCAAAATGAGGATAAATTATGACCAAAAATGAAATTAAACAGTAAATCAAAAATAAATGAACGAGTCACTGAGCCATTAGTTCTACAGCGCTTGGCAGAATTTGGTTACTCTCCCAGAAATCTGTTGTTTTTTTTTTTTTGTATGGTTTATTTGGGTGAAAGGCTCTGTTTTGTTTTGATTACATCACCACTGAAGCATAAATTATACATAAAAAATAAGAAATAAATACTTAAAAATATTTTGAAAGTAACATTTCCTTGAGTAACTGTTTTGACCACTCCACCCCATCCATTTTCTGAACCAAAATGGAAAAACTGAAGAAAAAATACTTATTTATTTAATTAAAATTAGTGTATATTAGAATTTGATTGTTTTTACCAACTGATGGCGCTATACCTGATTTGTACCATTTTAAAAAACATAATAAAAAACAGAAAACTAGTCGTAATTGTTCATGATATGATGAGTCGATAAGCACTTTTCACAGTTGTGCGTCACTGTAATGCTAAAGACAACAACAACTAGCATGCTAACAATGCATTTCCTGATTATCGAACAATAAAAGGCTTTATAATCACATGCAGACAGTACACAGCGGACTTATTTTGACCTCAAGAGCAGCTACTGGAACAAGACGAATGTTGCTCAAATACATGAAAAACTAAAATAAAATAAAATAAAATAATCGGATACAGGCCCTTTAAAAATAATTATTGAGAATTAGATTTTGTGAGTTAAAAAAGTAAATATGCCCCAGTCCACGGACACAAACAGCAGTTCAAATGTGGTTAAAATGGACCTACCTGAAGCGTTCCCTTTAGTGTTCAGAGTCTCTCTTATAGCGCACAGCTAGCCCTCTGCCGCATCCGTACATTAGCGCTGGCAGCAGGTGGTCCGTCTCTCCTGTCTCCCGGAGGTCAAGGGTCCCCGTGGTTACCGCCGGGGGTGAAAGGTCGTGGCGGTACATCTGTTTTAACACGGCAGACATGAAGTACAGAGGCGGGCGCTGACTCCGCTACCAAAATACTCCTCCAGCAAGGTCAAGCTAACACGGACACTCTCACACGCATTAGTCCAGGAGAGGGTCTAGAGCAGGACTAAATCAGGACTAAACCAGGACTAAACCGGGTCTAGAGAAAACCTGGAGCATGGAAAAGCTAAGGAGTAGAACTAAACGGGAAATGTTGTCTTTTAAGGTTCTACGTGGACCCTTTTCCAGATCTGAGTGGCCACAGGGGGTTGAGCTGAGTCGAAATGAATACGAAAACCAGGACTGTGGACTGGTCCGAAATAGGGCTGATCTGGTATTGGTATCGGATATTGGCACTGATACTTGCTGGATCAGATATCGACTTCCAAATCTCCGTTTAGCTGATATCTTGGTTGGGCAAACTGATAAAGACTATTTCCTGGTTGTAGTCCGCCCAGACAGAAATGTTTTTGTCTTTTCTCTGGACGTCCACAGACACCGACATCCTGAGGCCGAGGACAGACCCCAGAACGGCAGAGCGCCCCTTAAATACCACTTAGCCCCTCCCCCTGGGCTATCCAATTAACAATAAAATGTTTTAATGTTTAACTTCACAAAACTCTACTCATAAACCATAAAACAAATGAAATATTAACATAATAAAAATGACCCAAACCATTACAGGTATTACTTAATTAACTCATAAATTCAATAAATCATGAAATAAATATTAATTTTGATAAATAGTTTAGGCCGTGGTCACGTGATGTCCAAAAGCGCGCCGCTGAGCACATTTACAGCGTGACCAGGAAGTGCTCCGGTTTGGCCCGTGAACCCCGTGGATCTACGCGTGAACCGGAGAGCCGCGTGAGGAGGCAGGTACGGAGCGCGTGGGCAGCGGGGAGCCGTTCGTAGGACACGTGCGGGGGAACGGTTTACCGGAGCTCGGCTGAGGCGCGCTCCCGGGACAGAGAAGGAGACGCGCAGGTGAGACAAAGACGCGGCGCCGTCACGTTTACGTACAGGTAAAAATATCAAATACAAATATATCGGGTGATGATATCTGGTATCGGCAAATACTTAAAGCTACAGTATCTGAAATGTGTATCAGAGCTGAAGAACCTGGATCGGTGCAGCTTTAGCAGAAGTTCTAGATCTCAGCCTGGGACTTGGACCTAACCCCAGATCTCAGCCAGGAGGTCTGGGGTTAGGTCTGGATCTGGATCATGAGTGGGCCTGTCACATAACACATTTGGAAGTGCGATAAACTGTATTTATATATATTTTAGGAATATATAACTCTATAGGTGACGTCACGCTCCTTTAGTCCATTTCTTTATTCACTCTGAGGTCAGGAGGAGCTGGACCCAGGATCTAACTGGACCCAAATTAAAGTACATTTGCGAACAGGCTTTTAACCAGATCTCTCCCTTCTCTACCAGATCTCTTTCTTTCTCTCTTTCTTCCTCTCTCTCCACCTCTCTGCCTTTTTATCTCACAGATCAACATTTGGAGTGTTAAATTCTTCTGCCAAAAGAACAGTCAGTGTGAGTGACAAGCGCCTGCTAACGACAACTGCTACACGCTAACAGCTAACGCGAGCTAACCGCTAACCCACGCTAACCCTGCTCGAACGCCACTCAGGGAATTTTGTTTTTTAGAAATATTAAACTTTGAAAATAAAAATCTTCACACAGTTTAGTTATTTGCAAAAATAACTTTGAAAAACCTTGTCTCAAGATGTAAAGGTCTACAAATACATCGCCTACCAGGATTTATTAGTAAAGATGCTCTATGTAACATTTCTGTTCGTGGGAGGACAGACATGTGCTTGTCTCCATGGAGATCTGTCTGGAATTTTCCAAAGTATGACATTAGATAGGCCTAAACACCTATCTATCCTGCCTTTCTTCAATTACAGTTTTATTTATTTAAAAATGAAAATTATTTTAATGTTAATATTCTGTCCAGTGTCTTATTTAACACAAAATATATCAATAAATAAAAAACAAACAGTCTCGCCTCTACACAGATCTGACCTGTCGCCTGGCCTGGTGGCATCGCCTGCTTCTCCATCGTCTCCACGGAGATAGATAAGTTCAATACAATACTGTGGAATATTCTAGAATCTGGACAGTAACTTTTCCCTGGAGACGCAGCCGGCTGCGAACCCGCCACCAGAAAATGTGAAAATTAACCAGAGAACTAACCCTTTCCCTTGAACTACTCGTTTTACTAAAGCGCAGTTACATTCATTTTATTTAATATTTTACAAAACAAAAACAAAAAAAAACAAAACAAAAAAAAAGTAAAAAAAAAAAATACCCAGTTTGGCTTTTTTTTTTTTTTTTTTTTTTTTTTTTTTTATTTAAAATTTGACTTCCTGGTTGAAAATCATGACATCACACTGGGGATTTCCATAGCAACCATCTATACCACACTGGGCCAAAACTCCTGTATGAAGAGATTATAAATACAATATAAGTATCTGAAAAATTTAGTTTCTTTCACATGTAAGTTTCACCATTCAGTTTCCAATTTGGGCCTCAGTTTTGTTTTTCATTTCATTACATAGCTTTAATTCCATTTTAGTACAGCTTTTTGGAACTGTAAGAGCCTTTTTTGTCCAATCCAGATGTAAACACTTAGAAAAAAAACAAAACGAAAACAGATTTTACCCAACCAAATGAAGTCAAAATTTGAGAATCATAAAAACTTTAAATAATTAGACTCCAAAAAAAAGCGTTTTAAGTTCACTTAGACTCAACGGCGGCATAAATGTAGTAAATAAGACGATGTATGCGCGGATGAGCTAACAGAAGCTAACAGAAGGATAACAGGAGACAGCGGGGGCAGGGGACACATGTTAATTGGTGTAAATGAATCAGGAAGTAGCGCTAACGGCCCCTTCCTGCTGTGATGGGGTTAGACCTCGTTATGAGCTGTAATCAGGGCTAATCCAGACTCCTCTTTCAACACGAGCCTGTGTGTTTGAGGACAGCGAGGAAAACTGCACTTTTCACCCCAGAAAAGAAGTCAACGCGTAAATAATTGTTAAAAATATTAGATATATGTACGTTTTTGAACTTTTAAAACTTTTTATTGTCATTTCTTTTTATTGTCTTTTGTTTTTTAACCCAATACATAGATTTAAAGTACAGGATTTGATTAACTTTAACGTGTTTTTTTGATTTTGGGGTCCCTCACCTGCTTGTTTCTATAGAGATGTCATTGCTCTGCCTGTAATGTTCCACAGTATGACATTAAACAGCTCTACTTTACATTTATTCAATTACAGGTGGTTTTAGAGCTCAAAAATACAGACATTCTGACTGTGAGCGGGGTCGCCTCTCCACAGATCTGACCTGTAACTTGGTTCAGTTTGGTCTCAGTGAAGATAGAAAGGTTTAATGCCACACTGTGAAACATTCCAGACAACGCAATGACATTTCCATAGAGAAAAATATTTGACAGGTCCTCCACTTTTTTTTTTTTTTTTAATCTGATAATTATCCAGCTCAAATTACGCTTTACTTTTCTTAATTGCTTTATTTAATCAGACAAATAATTACAAAGTCGTACAAATCAACACATAAATCACTTACCCAATAATTCTGCTAATTTACCTTAAATCGGTCTATTCTACAAAATTGACTTTTCATCCATGTTTTTGTTTTTTATCCACGTTTTAGTTGTTTCCTTCTCACTGACTCTGAAGTTGTATTTGGAGTGATCCGTGCGTGTTTGAGTCATCTTTAAGACGACAATGCTCCGATCTACTAGGGCTGGGTATCATTTAGAAGTTGGCGATACGATACCTCGATACATTTCCACGATACGATAAGTTTTTCGATATGATGCACTTTCGATTCAGTACGACTTGATACGATATATTTCAAAAAGGTTCAGTAAAAGACAAAGGCTAAATCATGGCTATAATATTAAAATTTGATATTAAACCACTAAATTTGTGCAAAGTTAATGGCAAACACCCATTTTAAATGAAACCGAAAAAGCACACCAAAGTTCTTAAAGGTGCAAATGCAAGAAACAGCAATTTAAAAGTGAAAAAAATGCATAGCGCCCTCAGCTGGCTGATGTCCAAAAGCTTTTTTTTTTATTTTTAAATAACGTTTAACACCCATTTTACTCATCAAAACAGTGGAAATGTCAACAACAGGTTTCCTTTCTCCAAACAAGCAACACAACTGTAGTTCTTGGTGATATATCGATACAGCAGCCCACGATATCGATACTGTATTCTCAAATTAAGTAATAATATATATCGATATTTCATTTTCACCACTGCAGTACACGCCCACTGTGATGTACACAATTCATTCTCCAGTTGTATTTGTTTAATCTGTGATAAATACACAAATTAAGCCATTTTGGTACAATAAAAATAAATAAAAATCCTCTACTTGTTAGTGTGATGTGCAGCTATCCACAGGAGGGGCCCACAGCATGCGGCGCTTTGGTGTGAAGACGTTTAGATTTGTTTCCTTTTATTAAGTAATTTTAAATCAGTATTGCGATTTAAAAATGTCAAGTTCTCCATGGAAAAAAGCACAGAATAACACCTTGTTTTTAAAAGTGCTTTATGAAGTGATATACAGACTGCGAAAAACAGTATGAAAGCATAAGATAGCATACAGAAAAAAACAAAACAAACAAAGATGCAGACAGTCAGAGATCAGTTAACACGATAATCAAAAATTAGGTCAAACAATTCAATCAATTATAATAAATAAATCAAGAAAATTGAATAAAAAGTAAAAAAGTCAAGATAAAACCAGTTAAAGGAAGGCCAGTCGGTAAAAATGAGTTTTAAGAAGTGATTCAAAAGCTGGTCCTGATGGTGCTGATAGCGGACCCCCCCCCACCAGAATAGTGCGTCTTTAAAACCCAGTGTACGTCTTTAAAAAGTGTTGTGTATCCTTTAAACGGCACGCTGTTTCAGCCCACATTTGTGCGTTTTAAAGATATATTTTGACAAACTTGTCTTTATCTCCCTGTACCATCTCGTTCACAGCAGACTCATTTTTCACGCTTTGCTTTTATTTTATTTTATTTCTGCGTCTCCGTGGCGACGGCGTTGTGTCTGGATTATCTGTGATGTGTGGAGGACGCTCTCAGGACGCGGGGGACAGAGCGCTGGGGTTTACTCTGATGTGAAAGCTCTCAAGACGATGCAAAGTCAGGCTTATATAACAGGAGGCATATACAAAGGATGGGAAAATGAGCACCGTCGCCATAGTTATTACCTATTCAAACAGCATATTCTTATTTTTTATTTGGTCAGAAGTACTCAAAATGGTGTCTGAGGAGCCAGCCCCTTCTACATTCTATTTGAGTCCAGAAGAGACTGAACAGTTGCTGTTTCAGATGACCTCACAACATCCTCTAGGCCAATACTGTTTAATACAGATGGGGGTGGATAAAATAAATGCAGTTAAAATGTAGTTCTTTGTTGTAATACAGCACATTAAAAGATTACTTTAAACATTTGTGAATAAACTTTTTGGATATTTTATAACAAAGAACAATGTTATAAACAGAGAAAACAGTCAGTCCAATGAGGTTTATTTGGTCTTCCGATAATTCATGATATTAGGTTATTTTTCAGACCAAGGATTTGTTTTCAGACCTGACCGTTTCGACCGCTCACTGTGCTCTTCTTCAGAGTCACGTGATGTTGCTGTGACGTGTCCGGTCAGCTGATTTTTAAACAGGTTTTGGTGCTGTCTTAATACCGATGGAAGAAAGAAATCCATCCAAAATGCGGAAACGTGCCCACGGGACCATAAACCGGGATGAGGGGGCTTCTTTACTCTCACACACCTGGGATACTGTCCTGAGGAAGTCGTACTGCAGATGGCGCTGTCATCTTGCCTATGCAAATATACATACAAATTATTATAAACATACAAGAAAACAGATAAACAATATACACAAAGATTACAAGACGGGGTATTTAAATGATTCAGATGGATAATTTCTGTTCTTTATAAATTGATAACCTTGTTTATTTGGAAGGTTTAATAGGCAATTTATAAAAGGAAAAAAAAAAGAAAGAATACAATGACATCTAGATGAAGAAAACCGGGCCTTTTTCTCAGTTTTCTCAGAGTTTTTATCGCCAACAGAGCCCAAAGGAAGTCGTCATCCACATGTTTCCAAACGTCTGTCGGTTTTGTGACGTAAGCGTGAATAGAGCCCATTTGGCGTTTTGGTTCAAGCCGATTATCCGATCAGAAAGCAGAATGAGCCTCACATGATTCTCTCGTTTGCGTTGCTAGTTCCAAAGCGGAAATCCAGTGTGTTTAAACCTAAAATGTCCCTCTCTGATCTGAACAGTCTCTACCTAAACCCCAGCACCTGCACCAGTCACGAGTCAGTGCTAGTGCAGCCTCTGCAGCTCAGGGAGGGAATTCTGGAGGTTCTGAGCTTCACATGAGCCTGTCCATAAACTGAGAATGAGACAAACTTCTGCAGGTGAATTCTCTGTAGCACTTTATTTAAAACGGTTTAGCACAAACTACATATGATGCCTTTAGGTAGAATTCTAGAGTCAGAACATGGCTGCTCAAACTGGATATTTGCTACTATAGTTTACCATTATTCACAGATCCGACCTGTAACTTGGCCTGGTTGCGCCACCTTCTTGTTTCCATGGAGATCGAGAAGCATAATTCAATACAGTGAAGCATCCGAGTGATTGTACAAAGAGACGAAGTAAAAACAGACGCGAGAGACCAGAGAGATATGTTCACATTTATGCGACAAGATCAATCCTTCCTTCTTTGCTTCCTTCCTTCCTCGTCTCCTCTCCTATGCCCTCGCCATGTCTCCTCGTCTCCTCAGCCCTTGCCGCCGCAGATAAGAGCAGTGCTGTGT
Organism: Taenioides sp. WSHXM2023; assembly: GCA_029959045.1. Taxonomy (NCBI): domain Eukaryota; kingdom Metazoa; phylum Chordata; class Actinopteri; order Gobiiformes; family Gobiidae; genus Taenioides; species Taenioides sp. WSHXM2023. The sequence continues at coordinate 20,978,400 of CM057087.1, forward strand.
TTTTCTCTTTCTGTGTAAACTCTGTGTTCTGTGGGCCGTATCAGATTCCTCATGTGCTTATCTCCTCTCCTCACTTCCTCGCCTCCTTTCCTCACGCCTCACTAGCACCCACACCGACCGCTAGCTAGCATTTTTCAAATAACCACGGCGACCAAAGCAATCTGCTGGAAATAGTCCGGATTTACACTTTACAATGGCCTATCACAGCTATGACAATGGTAAAGGTGCACTGTGTAACTTTTCGTTTGGGGGTTTGTCACCTGTTTGTTTCTATGGAGATGTCATTGCTCTGCCTGGAATGTTCCACAGTTTGACATTAAACTGTTCTACTTTACATTTATTCAATTACAGCTGGTTTTATTGCTCAAAAATATCTAGAAAAACAGGCATTCTGACCTGTAACTTAGTCTAATTTGGTCTCCATGAAGATACAAAGGTTTAATGCCATACTGTGAAACATTCCCAACAAAGCAACAACATCTCCATGATGGACCCTCCATCAGAAAAGTTACACAATGCAGCTTTAGTGAAAAAAAGAGCCGAGACTAAATGTTTGTTGTGGCGGCTCCTGCGGCAAAAATCAAAACAAGATGGAGCTGATAAAACAGGCGAGAATGAAACAGAAATAAGTTAAACAACTTATTGGTCTGCTTGTCGCCATGGAGATGTTATTGCTTGCCTGGAATGTTACACAGTATAGCATTAAACACCTATCCAGCATTAAAATCAAAAACAAAACAAAAAAAAACACCAAAACATGCATTGATACTGTTATTGGGGATACGCCTCTTCACAGATCCGACCTGTAACATGGCATGGTGACATCTCCATGGAGATACATAAGTGCATTGCAGTACTGTAGTAGAACATTCCAGGCCAAAGCATTAACTTACATACAAGCAGGTAGTGGACCCTTTACCAGTGAAGTTACATAGTGCACCTTAAACGTTAACATGAAGCAAAAAATACAAAAAAGTTTAAAAAAAAAAGAATCTATGTACATAAATAAATAAATGCCTTTAAGTGATACCAAATCATTTATATCAGGTCAAAATCCGCATGATATTTACCGTAATTTCCGGACTATTGAGTGCACCTGCGTATAAGCCGCATCAACCAAGTTTTATCAGAAAAAAAGATTTATACATATATAAGCCGCACCTGACTAAAAGCTGCAGGTGTCCACGTTATAATTTGAGATATTTACACAGAAAAATGGTACATAGAAAGATTTAAAAAAAAAAAGTTTAATTACCGTGAATAAATATCGGTACATGCTTTTTCCAAAAAGTGCCTGCAGCAAGACGGTAAAACGGCAGTAAAATTACACTAAAACGGCCAGCTTATAGCCTCTGGAAGCATGAAAATAAAGTTTAAAGTTTAATTTTAAGGGTTAACCCTGCGGAACTGTAGTGGTGATGTTTAGGAGAAGTGGCTAAAACAAAACGTAATTAATTCCTGAACTCTCCAAACTTGTTTACTGTAGGTATTTTCACCTTCTTCGCCATCTTCATCTTCCTCCTGTGCACTGAAACCGTTGAAGTCGTCGTCTTCGGTGTCGGAATTGAACAGCCTCAGAACGTCCTTGTCACACACTTTATCGGTCTCTCTTTCGTTGTCGCTCTCAGTGTCACTTTCATCTCGAGGCAAATTCTCCCTCGAGCGTGTCCTGTCCTCTTCATCACGCAGCAGTCCAACCTCGCGAAACCCTAACTAACCCGGTAACTTCAAAGCTGCATTATGTGCGTTTCTTCGTGTGTTTTCTGTGAGGAGGGTGTGTCCATGAAGCGCAAAATAACAATTCAAAACACAATCAAGCGAACATCTGCCTGTAAAAATCTACAGAGGGATTGTCAGACGTCACTTTGCACTTTCCTGCGCATGTGTCCTGCAGAAAGAGCCTCTGTCCTGGTCCTGTCGGTCCTCATGTGGTCAGTGTCTGCACAGACCAAGACCTTCTCCATTCGCTGTGTTGATTAAACAATAATCCGTATATACCGTATTTAACAAATAATACGTACATAAGCCGCATCGTTGTATAAGCCGCGGGGTTCAAAGTATGAGAAAAAAGTAGCAGCTTATAGTCCGGAAATTACGGTAAATAAAATTGTTTGGCTACTGTTATTTTTGAAATACATGTTAATAATACAGGATAAATAACTCCCATTAGTGCAAAATACTGGTGAAAGTTGAGCTTTCAGCACAAATATAGGACTATTAAAATCTATATATTTTTTATCCTGCTTGATTAAAAAAAAACAAAAAAACAAAAAAAACGGTACCGGTACATGCTTTTTCCAAAAAGTGCCTGCAACAAGACGTTAAAACTACACTAAAACGGCCAGCTTATAGCCTCTGGAAGTCTGAAAATAAAGTTTAAAGTTTAATTTTAAGGTTTAACCCCTGAACTCAATGTCACGGAACTCTGATGTGTACGAGAAGTGACTAAAACAAAACGTAATTAATTCCGGAACTCTCCAAACTTGTTTACTGTAGGGTACTGTGCAACTTTTCTGCTGGAGGCTCTGCTACTTACTGTCTCCATAGAGATGTTATTGCTTTGCCTGGAATGTTCCATGATGTGACATTAAACATTTCCATTTATTCAGCATTTATTCATTACAGGTGTCTTTGTTGCTCCAAAATACCAAAAATACACTTCTGGGAATACGGGCGACTCTCCACAGATCTGAACCGTAATGTAGCGTAGTGCTGTGACCTGCTCATCTCCTTCGTGATGTATAGGTTTAATCTATACTGTGGAACATTCTAGACAAAGCAATAACTAGAAACCTTTACGTTTGTTCTGTAAGTTTTGGTAAACTTGAAAGAATCGTGATCTTGGACAGAACAGAACAGAAGTGTGTGGTGGAGGTGGTGGAGCTGGTGAAGGTTGTGGAGCTGATGGAGGTTGTGGAGGTGGTGGACCTGGTGGACATGGTGGAGGTGATGGAGCTGGTGGACTTGGTGGAGGTGGTGGAGATGGTTGAGCTGGTGGAGGTGGTGGAGATGGTGGAGATGGTAGAGCTGATGGAGATGGTTGAGCTGGTGGAGATGGTTGAGCTGGTGGAGATGGTTGAGCTGGTGGAGATGATGGAGCTGGTGGAGGTGGTGGAGATGGTGGAGCTGATGCAGATGGTTGAGCTGGTGGAGATGATGGAGCTGGTGGAGGTGGTGGAGATGGTGGAGCTGGTGCAGATGGTTGAGCTGGTGCAGATGGTTGAGCTGGTGGAGATGGTGGAGCTGGTTGAGCTGGTGGAGCTGGTGGAGATGCTGAATGTGGAGCAGCTCTGATCCTTAATCCTAATTTGACGTCAGAGATTAAGACCCGAGCGACTCTAATCCGAACACTGTCCAAGCAAGAATCCAGAGCACTGCATTTCACGCAAACACAAATACTATAGAGATTTTTTATAGTAATTGATTTATTTTTTATTCATTTTATTTTATATATTATTAAAAGGGCAGCATTTAAAAATTCAGGCTTTTTTAAGAAGTTTTTTTTTTTCATTTTTTTTTTTTTTATATTAATAAAAGAATTCTGCACATTTCTACTTGCAAATTGTGAATTTAATAGGACATCAACATATTGGTGAAAACGTTGTTGATGTCCTAATTAAATTCACAATTTGCAAGTAAAAAAGGTGTGCGGGATTCTTCTCTGTTCATATTTTTAGCTGCTCCCTTTACTCCAACGCACCCGTTTAAAGAAACTAATGTGCAAAGTTCTCGTTTTTCAATTAATAAAACTTTAACAGAGCACAATGTGCATTTTTATTTTTATTTAATATTTATATATATTTAAAATGGTAAATGTTTTTTTTTTTCTTATCATAGTAAACGTAAAAGTAGTAAAAGTTTTTATATTTTACATTTTTTACAGTTTTTATAGATTTATACTTATATTTTATTTATTTTTATTTATTTTACTGCGTTTATATATTTATTTGTCCTCTTTATTTGACTGTGTTTTTAAAGCAGGTAAAGCAGCTGTATGTATGTGTACAGAGTTAGAACAGATTTTAAAATACGTATTTATTTATTTATTTACTTAGACAAACTTAATTGATCCACAAGGGAAATTATCTGGACACAGTAACTCAAACATCACAATATAATAAAATGACAAAGAGAACAAAGTGTAAGTGGTCCTAATTAGGGATGGGACAAGATCTCGTGAGACTAAATTGCCACAAGATCGCACACACGACAGAAAAATTATCTTGTGACATTTTTCCCCCATGTGTTTACATTTCAATTGGACAAAAAAGGGTCACATGTTTATAAGGATGTAAAGAGATAAAAAAAAAATCCCTCAGTACGATATTTTGTGGAGGCGTACAAAATTGTGAATACAGTACTTTTTCCTTTTAAAAAACTTGGAAATGCCTCGAAAAGCCTTTGGTACCGTTTTGATATGAAGAATTAAGATTTAAAAGTGCTTAATAACAGTTATTTCTTCCTGAAGTTTGCACTGACAACACCAAAGGATCATGGTCTATGTAGTTCCCCGTTTTTTTAGCTACAGCTGCGCCAGGGCAAGTTTATTTGTATAGCACAGCTCTCATGTTTGTTTGTGAGACTTTTGACGATACAATATGACGATGTTTCAGTTACGGTTCTTACAGTTCTAAAAAAACTGTGCTAGAACGGAAACAGAACTATGAAATTAAATAAATGACAAAACTGTGAGGCCAAAACTGGAAAATGCACTGAGGAATTATATTAAAATCTCGTCTCATTCGCGTGGACCTGGTCTCGTATCTCGTCTCGTCCCTACTCCTCATAAATAAGTATCACAAATAGCGAGAGACTGAACAGCTGTTAAGGGAGATGGTACTTTGACTGAACTTGAGAGTTGCAGAGGACCGTGATGGAAGCAGAGGAGGATTAGTGAGAGACAGATGTTTGTGAAGGCAGCGCGATGCATTTGAGGAGCGCGGGACACTGTGAACCCTCTGATCCCTCCACACAGTACTCGTATTTATACTAGTATTTATAGCAGTGGCAGATGTTCACGGCAGGAAGTGACGTCAGGCCAGTGGGGCAGTAAAGGGACGCGCACGGACAAAACAAAATGAAGTAATACAAGAAAACAAACGGACATGAAAACGTTGTGTAGAGATGAATACATTTTTATTTGTTTATTTATGTGATCGATTTGAGTCAATTCAATGATTTTTAAATTGTAACTGTAGTAGTAGTAGTAAAAGTAAAAGTAAAAGGAACATTGGCATTACTTGTAGTAGAAGTATAGTACAAGTACGAGATAATTCAAATGCATTCAAGTATTGTTAAAGCACAAAATTTAAATTTCATGTTTTTAATGATCCTTTGAATATTTCTTCTGTAATTACATTTTACAGTAGTATGTTTCATCATTATTATTTTTATATAGCATTTGAGTAGTAGTAGCAGTAGTAGTAGTAATAGTAATAGTAGTAGTAGTTTTAATAATAGTCTTTTGACAGTTTGATGGTTTGAAATATATTGTATTATTATTATTATTATTATTATTATTATTATTATTATTATTATTATTATTATGTTTTTAAATCTGGTTCAACTTTTTTTTATTTCTGTCAGACAATAGTAATAGAAGCAGCAGCAGCAGTAGTTTTAATAATGCTCTTTTTGGCACTTTGATGGTTTGAAATATTTTTTATTTTGTTTATTATTATTATTATTATTTACAATACTCATAACAGTTTTGTATATATATATTTACCATTTCTTTTATTCACACCCCTCCTCTGTAGACAGTAGCTCAGAGACAAGTGCTTACTAGTAGTAGTAGTAGTAGTAGTAGTAGTAGTAGTAGTAGTAGTAGTAGCAGTAGTAGTAGTAGCAGTAGTTAATAACAGGAGCATTAATAGTCTTTTTGGCACTATTTTATTTATTGTTTGCTTTTTATTATGGTTTGAAATCTGGTTTGTCTTTTTATTTTCATTAGTCAGGATGCCCCTGAGTCGCCCCTTTTATTTACCTCAGACTTATAACCGTTACCACATTTCATTTTGATTTATATTTTATTTATTATGTTTTGAAATGTGCTTCATTGTTTTATTTTCATCAGACAAGGTGCTCCTGAGTTTATTTAGAACACTTTTGTATATTTCTATAGTATTTGTCGTATTCAGACTCTGTAGACTCCAGCTCAGACGCTTCTTACAAATTCATACGAGCTGCCGAGCTGTGACGACGCACAGACAAACTCCTCTTTATCCTCCCCGAGAACAGTCCCAGTACACACAGACGCACACAGACGCACACACAGACGCACGCACACACACACGTACTGTACGCACAAACTGAGACACAACCGCACACGCTGTAAAAACACACACACTGTCAAATGTAAATGTCAGGATCAGGATCATGGACATCAGTCACCCCCGCGCTTCAGTAAAGCTACTACTGTAACTTTTCTGGTGGAGGCCCTGCTAACTGCTTGTCTCCATGGAGATGTTATTGTTTCATCTGGAATGTTTCACATTATGGCATTAAAGGTCTCCATCTTCTCAACAACATGATTTGTTATTGACCCAAACGTGCCACGTACTGTGAGTGGACGTGGTGTCACCCGCTGTCTCCGGAGACGTAAGCAAGCGTAATGCCAAACTGTGGAACATTCCAGGCAACATCTCCATGGAGACAAACAGATGATGGACCCTCCACCAGAAAAGTTACACAGTGCACCTTTAAGTCATGTTAGAACGCTGTTACCTCCTCAAAAACAGACAAATGATCCAGAATGATTCTAGTGGAGGTGTGTGGAGTTTAAAAACACAGTGGAGCACTTCCTGTATCACCACATGACATCACAAGGTGGAACAGAGTGTTTTGAGTTTGAGAGCTCAGAACTCCCCCTAAATATGCAGAATGTAAATATTAAATATTTGTGTGTTAAACGTGTGTGAATGAAACAAAAAAACACAACTCCACATCTGTTTGTGACGAGGAAACAACATTATAATTATAACATAAATAAAAAAACAGAGTAATACGGGCACTTTAAAGCAACACTGCGGAACTTTTGCAGCATGTTTGAGTACGTGCAGTGGTTAAAGGACATTACGCTGATACTTTTGTACCTTTGTAACATTTTGTGCCGTTCAAAATACGAACGGCCCATGAACGCATCACTGCCCATTGTTTTTAGTCTTGTGTGTTACAATAGTTTGACTTCCACCTGTACAGCCTGATGCACTGCTCTGACTTACTGCCACTTTTGTCTCTGAAGTGGTCCAGACACACACGGAGACACACACACATACAGAGACACACAGAGACACACACACACGCACACACAAATGAAGTCATGAGACAGAGAGCCAGGCGGCCATTTTAACTGTCTACTGTCACCGCGGCGACCACTTTAAAAGAAGGGGGGAGGGCGGAGAGACAGAGTGAGAGGAGAGAATGAAAGAAAATGAAGAAAAGGGGGGGAAAGGAGAGAGAGAGCAAGTTAAGAGGAGGGAGAGAAAGAGAAGAAAGTGGAAAATGGAGAGAGAAAATAATGAAGCAAGCGACCAGGGGAGGGAGAGAAGAAAGTAAGGAGGGAAAAAGAGAGAGAGAGGGAGAGAAGCAAACAACCAGGGGAGAAAGAGAGCGAGAGGGAGAGAAGCAAGTAAGCAGGGACAGAGAGAGGGGCAGAGAGAGAAAAGCAAGAAACCAGAGGAGAGAGAGAGAGGGAGAAAGAATGAAGCAAGCCACCAGGGGAGAAAGAAAACGAGAGAGGGAGGGAGAGAAGCAAGCAACCAGGGGAGAGAAAAAGAGGGAGAAAGGAGAGCGAGAGATAGAGAGAAAGAAAAGAGCAATGAGAAGAGAGTGAATGGAAAGGAAAAAGAGGTGGAGAGAGAGAGAAAGGGGGAAGACCATGCAACAAGGGGACAGAAAGTGAGTGAGGAAAAAGATAGATCGGTGAGGAGGAGAGAAAGAGGAGTGCAACGAGAAAAGAGAGACAGAACCTTTGCCGTTCATTTTAGTAGAAAATTACAAAATAAAACATTATTAAAGTCAGTAACTCAGTAAAAATTATCTGGAATTTTGTGTTTTTAAAAATTTGACGTTTAAGAATTGTAATAAATACTAAAAAATGTAAAGTTGTTGTTGTAAATGTTCCAATCAAATTCATGTTGTGACTTCACACAGACCAAAGACCATATAAGTAAACGAGGGAAGTGTTGCCGGGGTAACCAGATCAGCGCGCGCGTGGTGGGAGGGGCCTGTTGTCATGGGGGACGGACATGTTTGGGCACGATGGCGTTCCCCGGTGCCTCTGTGCGTGACCCCGGGCTAAGAGAGCGGGTTTATTTCCAGTCTGATCGGCTTCGTGCGGAGTCGGCCCGCTTAGGTGTGTGTGAGCCGAGATTTAGCACAGTGTGGGGACTTAAATCTGCACACACGCTCACATTGTGGCAACCTTATGAGGACAAACGTCAGGTCCCTGTGACGTAATGTTATTTTTTTTTTTTTTTTTTTGGACTTGTATAACATAAGAATAAAAAGATTAAAAAAAAAAAAAAAAGTAGGTGCAAGAAGTCCTGGTTTAGTTCTTCATTTAGTCCTAGTTTAGTCCTTGTTTAGTCCTTTAAAGCCTTTTTTAGACCCTAATTTGGTCTTGGTTTAGTTCTTCTTTAGTCCCTGGTTTAGTCCTTCATTTAGTCCTCCTTTAGTCCTGTTTGATCCTGGTTTAGTCCTAGTTTAGTCCTTGTTTAGTCCTTGTGCGTCCTTTTAAGCCTTGTTTAGTCCCTAATTTGGTCTTGGTTTAGTTCTTCTTTTAGTCCCTGGTTTAGTCCTTCATTGCAAAATAAAAAAAAAAAAATGCTCACATCATGTGTCCCTGATAAACATCAGATCCTCATGATGTAATTTTATTTTTTATTTTTTTTATTTTGCACTTATATAACATAATAATAAAAAGGGCACCGCTAGATAAAAAAGTAGGTGCAGGAAAAGGCAAAAAACCCCAAAAAGGCCTGTATTAAAGGCTCCATCTTATGAAAACATACAAATGAACCGTAAGACAGTGCATTAAAAATATGTTATTCGATCAAAAACATCGTTTACAGTTCAAATACGGATTATAACGGGTTAAGTTTAAGTTAGGCGAGTAGTGAGTGAAGTGGATTCTGTTTTAATTGGTGTTTTGATTCATTATCCAAACAGAAAGCAGAATGAGCCTCACATGACTCTCTCATTTGGGTTGCCAGTTTCAATGTTGAAATCCAGCATTAAAACAGGGCAGGTACTTTGAATCTACATCATCAAAACAATCATCAATTAGATTAAAACAAGACAAACCAACATTTAAACCAGAACTAAACCAGGCCTACACCAGGTCTAACCCAGAACCACACATTATACCATGATGCTTTCACTCTGACCCCTGACCGTGGCCTTTGACCTTTGGTGTTGCGACAAAATGGCGGCGCGTGACGGATCAGGTAGAGAATTGACGCTAATCTGATCAGAGCTAGGCTAACGTATGTGTGCGCTGACTGTACCGGACAACAGCAGGACTCTCATTAGATTATGAAGGACGTTTGTCTTCATTAAGCTTTAATTAGACAGATCGGAATCATATTTACGGCTTTAGAAATGGAAGAGAGCGTCCACATGTTCAGATCATTTGTCCTACGCTGTGTTTTGGATTTGGGATTAAACACAACATCAACATTTCTATTGTACAGCAGATATGTTTTAATTAAAGCTCCTATATTGCTCAAAACTGACTCATGTGAGCTTTAAGTCATGTTCTAATGTTGTTTCCTCCTCAAAAACAGACCTGGAGTTGTGTTTTGTTTCATTCCAAAGCTCAAAATGCTCCGTACCACCTTGTGATGTCATGAAGTGGTAGTTTTCAGCTACCTTTTACTTTTTATTTAGTACAGGTGGGAAATTCCAGCGCTCCAAATGATTCTTGTGAAGTTGTATGGAGTTTAAAAACACAGTGGAGCACTATGAGGGATATTTTCATGTGTAACGTTTACTTATTCTTAAAGCCACACTATGTAACTTTATAGTAAAAAAAAGACTAAAATAAAAGCATGTTTTTTGTTTTTAAATGTGATATGATAAATGATAAATACAGAAAAACATATCCTTGTCGTTACTGTGAGTGGGCTTGCATCTCCACAAACCTGACACGTACTCCTCCTACATGTTTTTGTGGAAATGTTGTTCCACAGTACAGTATAAAACGTATCTATCTCTGTGGAGAATGTTCCGAAGTGTGGCTTTAACTTTTCCATGGAATCGTGTATTTGACGTGCCACTTTCAAAAAGTTTCATACTTTCGGCAAGTCCTGGTTCTTACTGATACTTTGCAGTGACATCACGCTGGGGGTGCTCTACACGTATGCCTATGGCGGAATGTTCTCCAGTTACCATGGAGACACATTAGCAAACACTGTCACAAAAGTTTTAAGTAGTGTTGTAGTCAAGACCCCCACTAATAGAGACCAAGACCTGTCTAAGACCACAGGGTCCTGAGACCAAGACAAGACCAAGACCTCTGAGGGTCGAGACCGAGACAAGACCGAGATCTCTATGGGTCGAGATCAAGACAAGACCAAGACCTCTGAGGGTCGAAGCCGAGACAAGATCGAGCTCTCTATGGATTGAGATCAAGACAAGACCAAGACCTCTGAGGGTTGAGACCGAGACAGGACCGAGACTTTTAAAGGTCGAGACCGAGACCGAAACCTTTGAGGGTTGAGACCAAGACACGACCAAGACCTCTGAGGGTTGAGACCGAGACAAGACCAAGAGCTCTGAGGGTCGAGACCAAGACACGACCGAGACTTTAAAAAGTAGAGACTGAGACGAGACCAAGACCTCTGAGGATCGAAACCAAGACAAGACCAAGACCTCTGAGGGTCGAGACCGAGACACGACCGAGACTTTTAAAGGTCAAGACTGAGACAAGACCAGGACCACAGCCCATCAAGACCAAACCAAGACCATCTTAGTTATTTTCAACATTTATTTGTATTTTATTTATTTGTTATTTATTTATTTGTTATTTTTGGCACATTTACATCAGTGTTTTTATAAATCTATCTCCATTTATCTGATTAATGATCATTTAGGCTTACAATAAACTGCTGTACGGCACTTAAACACTCTGCACCCCTCTTTTGGACCCTCATCCACAGTTTGAGAACCCCTTCTTTAAACCAGCTTCCACCGGCACTTAAAATGATTTAAACGGTACATTTTCAGGAGCCTGTGATGAATACAAGCGTTAATGGTCCTGTTTAAGAGTTTGATTTTCAACAAAAAGGTGAGAGTGACTAACTGAAAGACTGTTGGTGAATGCTAGCTAGCTCATGACAGCAATTTTATTTGAAAGACACTTGTTGAACAGCACAAATCGGCTCACCTGTTGTGGTTCCTTAGACAGAGCAGTGCCTACAGTTAGCATCACCTCACACACACACACGCACGCACACACACACACCTAGGAAATGTTAATGACGAAGTATCAATGATCTTGCGTGAGTTCTTTTTATATCATTTTACAGAAGATTTCTGATGCCACCGCTGTCTGTTACTATGGGTTACCATGGCGACGCCTCTCTGTTGCCGTTGTTAGCGTTAGCATTAGCCTCCACCCATCACGCCGCTCTCCGCTAACCTGTTCTGACATGTTTATTTACGTTCAGCTCACAACATGAGCTCGTCCATCACTGCCGCCGGTGAGGCCTTAGCCTGTAGCCTAGCGTTTGTGTTAGCGCCTTTTGTTTTTGTGTGCCGGCCCCGCCCACCGTGACCTCTGACCCCGTGACCTCTGACCCCGTGACCTCTGACCCCGTGACCTGTGAGGTGTGAAGTTTGCACAGACCACAGAGAGATGAGGAATGAAAACCTGACGAAAGACGGGCCGGTGGTGATGAGAGGTTTTAACAAGACTTCATTTGAGCCAACGCATAAATAATGAGAACTGGGAAATGTGTTTTTAGTATTTGTAGGTAGTATTTTTACTGACTTGGAGTATTTTTAGTTGAAGTATTAGTATTAGTTGTAGTGTTGGTAATAGTAGTAATTGAAGTACTTGTGTTAGTAGTAATATTTGAAGTGTTAGAATAAGGCCTGCTTTGAATTTAGTCCTGGTTTAGTCCTTAATTTAGTCCTGGTTTAGTCCTTCTTTTATGCCTAGATTAGTCCTGTTTTGGTCCTTTTATTTAGTCCTGGTTTAGTCCTTTGTTTAGTCCTGGTTAAGTCCTCCTTTTAGTCCTGATTTAGTCCTCCTTTTAGTCTTGGTTTAGTCTTTCTTTTAGTCCTGGTTTAGTCCTCCTTTTAGTCCTGGTTTAGTCCTCCTTTTAGTCCTGGTTTAGTCCTTCTTTTAGTCCTGGTTAGTCCTTCTTTTAGTCCTTCTTTTAGTCCTTCTTTTAGTCCTGCTTTAGTCTAGGTTCAGTCCTGGTTTAGTCCTCCTTTTAGTCTTGGTTTAGTCCTTCTTTTAGTCCTGGCTAGTCCTTCTTTTAGTCCTTCTTTTAGTCCTGGTTTAGTCCTTCTTTTAGTCCTGGTTAGTCCTTCTTTTAGTCCTTCTTTTAGTCCTGCTTTAGTCTAGGTTCAGTCCTGGTTTAGTCCTCCTTTTAGTCTTGGTTTAGTCTTTCTTTTAGTCCTGGTTTAGTCCTTCTTTTAGTCCTGGTTTAGTCCTTCTTTTAGTCCTGGTTAGTCCTTCTTTTAGTCCTTCTTTTAGTCCTTCTTTTAGTCCTGCTTTAGTCTAGGTTCAGTCCTGGTTTAGTCCTCCTTTTAGTCTTGGTTTAGTCCTTCTTTTAGTCCTGGCTAGTCCTTCTTTTAGTCCTTCTTTTAGTCCTGGTTTAGTCCTTCTTTTAGTCCTGGTTAGTCCTTCTTTTAGTCCTTCTTTTAGTCCTGCTTTAGTCTAGGTTCAGTCCTGGTTTAGTCCTCCTTTTAGTCTTGGTTTAGTCTTTCTTTTAGTCCTGGTTTAGTCCTTCTTTTAGTCCTGGTTTAGTCCTTCTTTTAGTCCTGGTTAGTCCTTCTTTTAGTCCTTCTTTTAGTCCTTCTTTTAGTCCTGCTTTAGTCTAGGTTCAGTCCTGGTTTAGTCCTCCTTTTAGTCTTGGTTTAGTCCTTCTTTTAGTCCTGGCTAGTCCTTCTTTTAGTCCTTCTTTTAGTCCTGCTTTAGTCCTGGTTCAGTCCTGGTTTAATCCTGGTTTAGTCCCTATTCTTCGAACCCTCCTCGTCCATTTTAGATCATTTGTTTTATGTTTAAATACAAACCCAACCTTTTTTTTTTTTTAATTTAATGAATGTTGTTCACACTCCCGTCAGGCTGAGTGTTTACAGTAGAATTCAAGTCCTCTGACAGATCCTCAAACACAAACAAACCTGACCCAAAGAACCACGATTCCCACGATGCATTTCACCTGCTGCACACGTCTCACACCAGCTATAATTTAATTATACTTAAATCTACTCAAAGTATAAAAGTAAAGAACCATTGGGGGATTTTTGAAAGGGTCGGTCCAGTTCTAGTGTAGTCCCTGGGTTAGTCCTGCCCAAGTCTTGGTTCACTCAGTCCTGGTTTAGTCCTGCTCTAGTCCTGCTCTAATCCTGTTTTAGTCCTGGTTTAGTCCTGGTTTAGTCCTGGTTTAGTTCTGGTTTAGTTCTGCCCTAGTCCTGCTCTAGTCCTGGTTTAGTTCTGCCCTAGTCCTGCTCTAGTCCTGGTTTAGTCCTGGTTCAGTCATGCTCTAGTCCTGCTCTAGTCCTGGTTTAGTCCTGCTTTAGTCCTGCTTTAGTCCTGGTTTAGTCCTGGTTTAGTTTTGCTTCAGTCATAGTTCCAGGCTGCACCACTTCTCTTGTAGTCCTGGTTTAATCCTATAGTCCTAGTTCAGTCCTACACTAGTCCTGGGTTAGTCCTGCTTCAGTCCTGGTCTAGTCCTGCTTCAGTCCCTCTCTAGTCCAGTTCTAGTCCTGGTTGAATCTTCCGTACCCAGTGTTTGCAGTCCATTCTGTTTTGAGGTCGATCAATACTTGTCTATATTCTCAGACACATGTCACTCCCCGGATCTAACCCACATAGACCGGACCAGGACCCACTGACCCACTTAGACCTGGCTTAGACCTGGTGTTAGTCCTGATCTTTTATAGACCTGGTTTAGTCCTGGTTTGAGCCAGACCCTCATCAGTCCTGGTCTGGATCAATACCTGGTCTGGTCCCAAATTGGCACCAGTCGAAAGCAATGTCAACAACAAAGATGATCCAATGAACGATTAAAGCAGGACTAGACCAGGACTAAAGGAGGACTAAAGCAGGACTAGACCAGGACTAAAGGAGGACTAAAGCAGGACTAGACCAGGACTAAAGGAGGACTAAAGCAGGACTAGACCAGGACTAAAGGAGGACTAAAGCAGGACTAAAGCAGGACTAAAGCAGGACTAGACCAGGACTAAAGGAGGACTAAAGCAGGACTAAAGCAGAACTAGACCAGGACTAAAGCAGAACTAGACCAGGACTAAAGCAGGACTAAACCAGTACTATAACAGGACTAAAGCAGGACTATAACAGGACCAGACCAGAACTACAACAGGACTAAAGCAAGACTAAAGGAGGACTACAACAGGACTAAAGCAGGACTATAACAGGACCAGACCAGAACTACAACAGGACTAAAGCAGGACTAAAGTAGGACTAAAGGAGAACTACAACAGGAGTAAAGCAGGACTAGAGTAGGACTAAAGGAGGACTACAACAGGACTAAAGGAGGACTATAACAGGACTAAAGCAGAACTGAATGAGGACTCAACCAGGACTCAAACAGGACTCAAACAAGACTTAAACAGGACTCAACAAGGACGAAACAGGACTAAAGTAAGACTAAAGCAGGACTGAACCAGGACTGAACCAGGACTGAACCAGGACTAAAGAAGGACTAGACCAGGACTAGACCAGGACTAAACACAGTCCTTCTTAACAAACCCTATAGGAGCCCCACAATCCCTTGTGAAGCACTAATGGCCCCTCATCAATCACCCAGCACCTGGTCGTCATCGGTAACCACCCCACCTTGTCGCCGCAGTAACAGTAACCGGCCGGTAACCAGGAACACGTGCGCCCATGTGACCCGGCGCGACCTCTGACCCCAACAGGAAGAGTTTAGACAGCAGTGATGGCGGTAATGGGCTAAGCGGAGCGAGAGGAGAGTGAAATATGGAGGTTTTATGGGAGTGGGAATTTCAAAAACTAAACTGAAATATTAAAATTCAAAGTAAAAATACAATTAAAAATATAAATATTCTGAGGTGCAATGGCAGAGTGGTTAGCCCTCCTGCCCTACAACAAGAAGGTTCTGGGTTTGATTCCTGGGGTCAAATTGTGCAAAGAATTCACCAAAAAACGCCGGGGCCACTAATGTTAAATTATAAAGAAAACCTCAGAAAGAAATGATAGAATCCTGGTTTAGTCGTATTGTCCAGGTTTAGTCTGGTTCCAGTCCTGGTTTAGGTCTATTCTAGTAGGATACTGGGTTAGTCTTTTGTTTTGCTCTACAGTCCTGCTTTAGTCCCTTCTTTAGTCCTGCTTTAGTCCTGCTTTAGTCCTGCTTTAGTCCCTGCTTTAGTCATTGTTTAATCCTGGTTTAATCCCTGCTTTAGTCCTGGTTTAGTTCTAGGTTATCCGGCTTACAGTCCTACTTTAGTCCTGGTTTAGTCCCTGCTTTAGTCCTGGTTTAGTCCTGGTTTAGTCCTGGTTTAGTCCCTGCTTTAGACCTGGTTTAGTGCTAGGTTATCCGGCTTACAGTCCTGCTTTAGTCCTGCTTTAGTCCTGCTTTAGTCCTGGTTTAGTCCCTGCTTTAGTCTTGGTTTAGTCCTGCTTTAGTCCTGGTTTAGTCCCTGCTTTAGTCCTGGTTTAGTCCTGCTTTAGTCCTGGTTTAGTCCCTGCTTTAGTCCTGGTTTAGTCCTGCTTTAGTCCCTGCTTTAGTCCTGGTTTAGTCCCTGGTTTAGTCCTAGGTTATCCGGTTTACAGTTCTGGTTTAGTCCTGGTTTAGTCCCTGCTTTAGTCCTGCTTTAGTCCTGCTTTAGTCCTGCTTTAGTCCCTGCTTTAGTCATTGTTTAATCCTGGTTTAATCCCTGCTTTAGACCTGGTTTAGTGCTAGGTTATCCGGCTTACAGTCCTGCTTTAGTCCTGCTTTAGTCCTGGTTTAGTCCCTGCTTTAGTCCTGGTTTAGTCCTGCTTTAGTCCTGGTTTAGTCCCTGCTTTAGTCCTGGTTTAGTCCTGCTTTAGTCCTGGTTTAGTCCCTGCTTTAGTCCTGGTTTAGTCCTGCTTTAGTCCCTGCTTTAGTCCTGGTTTAGTCCCTGGTTTAGTCCTAGGTTATCCGGTTTACAGTTCTGGTTTAGTCCTGGTTTAGTCCCTGCTTTAGTCCTGCTTTAGTCCTGCTTTAGTCCTGCTTTAGTCCCTGCTTTAGTCATTGTTTAATCCTGGTTTAATCCCTGCTTTAGACCTGGTTTAGTGCTAGGTTATCCGGCTTACAGTCCTGCTTTAGTCCTGCTTTAGTCCTGGTTTAGTCCCTGCTTTAGTCTTGGTTTAGTCCTGCTTTAGTCCTGGTTTAGTCCCTGCTTTAGTCCTGGTTTAGTCCTGCTTTAGTCCTGGTTTAGTCCCTGCTTTAGTCCTGGTTTAGTCCTGCTTTAGTCCCTGCTTTAGTCCTGGTTTAGTCCCTGGTTTAGTCCTAGGTTATCCGGTTTACAGTTCTGGTTTAGTCCTGGTTTAGTCCCTGCTTTAGTCCTGCTTTAGTCCTGCTTTAGTCCTGCTTTAGTCCTGCTTTAGTCCCTGCTTTAGTCATTGTTTAATCCTGGTTTAATCCCTGCTTTAGACCTGGTTTAGTGCTAGGTTATCCGGCTTACAGTCCTGCTTTAGTCCTGCTTTAGTCCTGGTTTAGTCCCTGCTTTAGTCCTGGTTTAGTCCTGCTTTAGTCCTGGTTTAGTCCCTGCTTTAGTCCTGGTTTAGTCCTGCTTTAGTCCTGGTTTAGTCCCTGCTTTAGTCCTGGTTTAGTCCTGCTTTAGTCCCTGCTTTAGTCCTGGTTTAGTCCCTGGTTTAGTCCTAGGTTATCCGGTTTACAGTTCTGGTTTAGTCCTGGTTTAGTCCCTGCTTTAGACCTGGTTTAGTCCTAGGTTATCCGGCTTACAGTCCTGCTTTAGTTCTGGTTTAGTCCTGCTTTAGTCCTATTTAGTCCTTTACAGTCCTGCTCTAGTCTTGCTCTGTAAGTGTTGATTTAGTCCTGGTTTAGTCTACTCCGGTCTACATCTGCTTTGGTCCTGGTTCAGTCTTTACAGATCTCTAGTCTACTCTCTTACTCTAGTCCTGATTGAGTCCCGATTTAGTCCTGAATTAGTCCTGGTTTAGTCCCGGTTGAGTCCTGATTTGAACCGTCTATGACTCTATTAAGACTTCATTTAAGTCCAGGTATGTCCAGCGTCTCGTCTGTAATGAGTCTGCGCCTCGTCCTCGTGGTTCAACTTTGACCCCGACTCGCCCGAGCTCAAAGCCGGACTACATCAAACCCCACCGAGATCAGACGCTCGTTACCGCGGCGACAGGTCCGGCCCCGTTACCCAGCATGCCTCGGGGTCGGCGGGTCACTTCCTGTCCACTAATGACAGACAGGTCAATCCCAACACACCTGATCAAACGCCAGGACGCTCAGACCCATTTGGTACTGATACTTCAAAGTAGTAGTACTCGAGTAGAAGTATAATGTAGTATAAAGGTAAAAAAGTATTTGAGGAAAGTACTACTCGAGTAAAAGTAACTTAAAGAGCCCATATTACTCTATTTTCTATGTTCTAATATTGTTTCCTCATCACAAACACACCTGGAGTATATTTAGGCTGAGTTCTTCTCTCAAACTGAAAACACTCTGTTCCACCCTGTGATGTCATCATGTGGTGATACAGGAAGTGCTCCACTGTGTTTTTAAACTCCACACACTTTCACTAGAATAAAACCAAACTTCGGAACATTCTCCAAGAACATATATTTTACCATATTATTATTACCAAAATAACAACAAGCAGGCCAAATAAGAGTCAGGTTTGTGGAGATGCAAGCCCGCTCACAGTAAGGACACAAGATTTCCAGTGCAATAAACACTACCAAAAAAAAATCCAAACAAGCTTTTATCTGAGTCTATTTTCACAAAAAAAGTTACATACTGTGGCTTTAAGTAAGTTAAATTTCTTCTGAAATTTCCCCACTGTGGGACTAATAAAGGCATATCTTATCTTAAATAATTTGAATTTAACGTAATTAGGATAAAAAGGATAAAACACATTTTACTGAAGTAATTGTGTAATTGTACTGTTACACTGTAGAATATGTAAGTCAAACTATGGTGTTCGAAAACTACGCAGAGAAGTCACATTTTATATATAAAAAATACAAAAACAGAGTTACACTTCTAAACATAATAATAAAAGTTTGTAAAGTCAAATTAAGATTTCCAAGTTTCCTTCCTGCGTTCCCTTGAGTTTATTCCACTCATTTTCACAGGAGCCGTATTGTCCTGGTCGGAAAAGTTAAAACCATACTTCGGAACATTCTCCATTAAGATAAACACACACACATGCTTTTATTGCTTTTATTTTAATCTATTTTTTGACTAAAAAGTTACATACTGTGGCTTTAAGTTGTATCTTATTCATAATTTGAAGTTAATGCATTTTACAATATATTACTCAGGTAAAAGTCAAAGTATGGCGCCTGAAAAGTACTTGGAGAAAAAAACATTTTATAAAACAGATAAAATAAAACATAAAAAACAAAAAACTTGAGTAAATGTAACTGAAAACCTCTAAGTAATAAAAGTTTGTAGAGTCAACCTAAGTTTCCTTCCTGCGTTCCCTCGTTCCGTCGAGTTTATTCCACTCATTGTCGCAGGAGCCGCATTGTCCCGGTGAGACGTGCTCGTGTTGTGGATGGGCATCTGAATCGAATTAGGCCGGAGCCAAACAGGAAGTAGACAGTCCGGCAGGAAGTGATGTCACGCCGCGCCGGCTGTAACTGGACGAGACCGAGGCAGAGACAGAATCTGTTTTTATCTGAACGATTCGAGAAGAACGGAGAGACAGAGCAGTGTCAAGGTTGAAGACAAGAGTCAGAGAAGTGTTTTTATGGTTTTTATCATTAATTTTTATAAAATTCAAGCATACACAAACATACAGCTTTGTGTTTATTTACAAGAAATCCAGAAAACAGAAAGAAAGAAACATAGAAATCCAGAAAGGAAGAAACACAGAAATTGAGAGAGAAAGAAACACAGAAATACAGAAAAAAAAACACAGAAAAAGAAAGAAGGAAAGAGAAATGTTTTTATAATTTATTTTTATAATATTCAAACATACACAGACATACAGCTTTGTGTTCATTTATGACAAATAAATACAGAGAGAAACGCATAAAATACTGAAAAATAAACACAGAAATCCAGAGAGAAACATAGAAAAACAGAAGGAAACACAGAGCTCTAGAAAAAAGAAAGAAACAAACAACCCAGAAAGGAAAAAAAAAAAAAAAAAAAAATCTGAAAAAGAAACTCAGAAATCCAGAGAGAAAGGAAAAAAAGTGACCAGTCATGTGTTTTGAGAAGATTAGTGTGACTCAGAATGGAGAGATGGAGCAGAATACAGAAAAGAAAGAAGTCCAGAAAGATAGATGGAAAATGTAGATATAAAAATAAAAATAAAATAAATATAATAGAGAAAGTGACACATTGACACGAGATCATGAGAATAGTTTGAGAAGATGAGCAGGGGAAAAATAGATGGATGGAGAAAATGAGAAGAAGAAGAAAAAGAGAGGTAGAGAGAGCAGAGGGAGGTGTAAAGACGGCCATCTGAACAGCCACTCACCATTGTCCATTTTTGGTTATTTTTATCCAAACACAAAATTCATCTGAGCAGCTGAAAAACACCGAGTTTAGTCCTTTTATAAATGTTTAGTCCAAGTTTAGTCCAAGTTTAGTCCTGGTGTAGTCGTGTTTTAGTCCTGGTTCAGCTCTGATTTAGTCATGGTTAAGTCCTGGTTCAGTCCTGGCTTAGTCCTGGTTCAGTCCAGGTTTAGTCCTGGTTCAGCTTTGGTTCTTTCCTGCTTCAGTCCTGTTTCAGTCCTGGTTCAGTCCTGTTTTAGTCCTGTTTTAGTCCTGGTTTTGCCCCTGGTTCAGTCCTGGTTTTGCCCCTGGTTTAGTCCTGTTTTAGTCCTGGTTTAGTCCTGGTTTAAGTCCTGGTTCAGTCCTGGTTCAGTCCTGGTTCAGTCCTGGTTCAGTCCTGGTTTAGTCCTGTTTTAGTCCTGGTTTTGCCCCTGTTTTAGTCCTGGTTGAGTCCTGGTTTAGTCCTGTTTTAGTCCTGGTTCAGTCCTGGTTCAGTCCTGTTTTAGTCCTGTTTTAGTCCTGTTTTAGTCCTGTTTTAGTCCTGTTTTAGTCCTGGTTTTGACCCTGGTTGAGTCCTGGTTTTGCCCCTGGTTTAGTCCTGTTTTAGTCCTGTTTTAGTTCTGTTTTAGTCCTGGTTCATACCCAGTCTCTGACCACACGTGTCCCTCTCTCCACTCGTTCACACGTTTCTGTCCGTCGTGGTTTTCTGGTCTGTTTTTGTCTCGTCCTGTGAGGACGAGTCAATATGTCCACCAAAACAAATCAAATTCACCACAAAAAAACAGGAAAAAACCAGGACAGGTGCAGCCGAGGATTGTGGGTAAACACCGAGTCAGGAGAGAGAGAGAGAGACCAGAACGGTAATGCTGATGACAACTAACATGCTAATGCACACTTCCTGATTCTCACACTTTATAATTAGATACAGACAGCACACGGGAAAAATCATGTACAAGGCATTTAATTTAATTTACAGCAAAAAATATATATATAATCATTAAAATAAAAAAATCAAAATTAAATGTAAAAAAAAGTTTTGCTAACTAAACAAGATACATCTCCCTCCTCCTCCTCCTCTCTCTCTCATCCACTTCTTTTAATCTTTTTCCTCCCTCCTTCTCCTCCTACCTCCACCCTCTCTTCTCTCCTCTCGTCTTTACTTCATCTCTTTCAGTCCTCCCTTTCTCTTCTTTTTTATCCCTTTCGTCTACCCTCTCCTCTTTCTCTCCTTCCTCGTCCACTCTCTCGCCTCTCCTCTTCTTCCTCCCTTCTTTCTACCCTCTCTCTCTCGCTTCTCTGTCCATCCCCCCACCCTCCCTTTCTCTCTCTCCTCCCTCTCTCCTCTCTTCTCTCCTCTTTCTCGCTCTCCTTTCCTCTCACCCATCTCCTTCCCTCTCTTTCTCCCTCCTCTCCTCCATCCATTCTCTCTCCCCTTCACTCTCCCTTTCTCTCTCTCATCTTCTCTCTTCCCCTCTCCTCTTTCTCTCTCTCCTTTTCTCTTATCTCTCCCCTTCCCCTCTCTCTCCTTTCCTCTCATCCCTCCCTCTTTCTCCCTCCTTTCCTCCCTGTCTCCTCTCTTCCCCTCTTCTCTTTCTCTCTCTCCTTTCCTCTCATCCCTCCCTCCTCTCCTCCCTCTCTTCTCTCTCTTCTTTGACCCAGTTGTTATAAACCGCTGACAGTGCTTCCTGCTCCTCTCTTTCTCTCTCGTTCTCTCTCTCTAAATATACCTCCTCTTCGATCCCGCTCCGTGTCAAACATCCCGCGCCGTATCCGAATCGCACCGCATAACCTGATCCGCGTCACAGAACAGGAAGTGAGCGCGCGGCCACTTCCTGTCCTCTCAGGTGGACGGTGGAAAGTGAGACGGGCCCGGTGTCCTGTTCTCGAACAGAGAGGAAAAGAGGACAAAGTCAGAGAAATGTGAAGGGGTAAAATCAGGACTAAGGCAGGGCTAAACCAGGACTAAACCAGGACTAAACCAGGATTAAACTAGGGCTAAACCAGGATTAAACCAGGACTAAGGCAGGGCTAAACCAGGACTAAACCAGGATTAAATCAGGACTGGACAGGGACTAAACCATGACTAAACTAGGATTTGGCTAAACTGGTACTAAACCGGGATTATACCAGGACCAGACCAAGACTGTATCAGGACCAAATCAGGACTAAACGACAACTAAACCAGGACTAGACCAGAACTAAACCAGGACTAGACCAGGACTATGCCAGGAGTAGACCAGAAATAAACCAGAAGTAAACCAGGGCTGTACCAAGACTAAACCAGGACTAGCACAGGACTTTACCAGGACTAGACCATGACTAAACCAGGAACCAGGACTAAACTAGGACTAAGCCAAGACTAAACCAGTACTGTATCAAGACTAGACCATGACTAAACCAGGAACCAGGACTAAACTAGGATTAAGCCAAAACTAAACCAGTACTGCAGCAAGACTAGACCAGGACTAAACCAGCATTTGTCATTTTAAAATCTGACCAATCAAACGCCTTGTGACTTTGAAAAAAAAAAAAAAAAAAAAAAAAAAGACAAATTGTATGACGTTATAAACTGTGACATAATCTGTTTAACCCAATAACAAAACGCGCTCCGTAAATCTCCATTTCACACACACGTCTCAGTCTTTAGTGACATTTACAGCGGCTCATGTTTTTCAAAGGAGCCGCACAAAAACACGACACAGACGCAACAAAGGGGCTTTTCAAAATAAGGTCGCCTCTTCAAACGGGGCTTTTATTTTGGCGAGGCCTTTAATAGGAGCCAGAGCGAAAAGTCAACATTAGCATCGGATTGAGGTGCAAATCTGGGCAAAGTTGTGGAAAAACGAGAATAATAATGACGAGACTGGCAGGTTTAGTATGAGGAAAATACTTATGTTTTAATTTAAAGAAACAAAACCAGGACTAAACCAGGCCTAGACCGAGACTAGACCGTGACCATTACTAGACCAGGACCTGACCAGGACTGTACCAGTACTAGACCCATGATTAAACTGTGACTAAAGTACAAATAGACCAGGACTAGACCAGGGCTAGACCAGGACTAAACCCATGACTAAACTATGACGAGATCAGGACTGTACCAGGACTAAACCAGGACTTGACCAGGAATTTACCAGGAGAACTAGACCATGACTAAACCAGGATTAGATCAGGACAGTACCAGGACTAGACCATGACTAGACCATGATTAAACCAGGACTAAACCTGGACTAAAATCAGGACTGGACAAGATCTAAACCAGGACTAGACCAAACTAAGTCTAAAATTGGACTAAAGCAAAATCGAACTAGGTCTAAAACTAAACTGAACCATGAACAAACCAGGACTAAACTTGGACTAAACCAAGATTAGACCAGCTCTAATTTGGGATTAAACTAAAACTGAAACTGGACTAAATTTGGACTAGACTAGGACTAGACCAGACTAGGCCTAAACTGGAATATACCAACTATAATCTGTTACAAAGCCTAAACCAAAAGTGTAGAGCATATTTCAGAACTGGTTTTAAACCAGGACTGGGACAGGACCAAATCAAGTCTACACTGGGACTAAACTGAGGTTCAAACCAGGATAGTTTTGAGTACTTTTTATTATATATATATTTTTTCTTTTATTTCTATAACTCCAAGTAAAACACAGCGAAATTTGGTCTATAGTTGCTCCCACATAGACTCCACTCACTCAGGGCAGTGCTTCACTCTAGCGCTCATATATGTGAGCGCTGGTTCTATTCCTGTCCACACACTGGACCGTAATGGAGTCTAAAGCCTCACGCAGACTGGGAACAGACTATTTACTGGACTGTGGACTAAAGTATAGAGAGGAGAGGAGGAAGGGGAAAAGGAGAGGAAGAGGATAGGAAGAGGGGAGAAAAAGGAGAGGAAGAGGATAGGAAGAGGGGAGAAAAAGGAGAGGAAGAGAGGAAGAGGAGAGGAGGAAGGGGAAAAGGAGAGGAAGAGGAGAGGAAAAGGAGAGGAAGAGGGGAGGAAAAGGAGAGGAAGAGGGGAGGAAGGAGAGGAAGAGGGGAGGAAAAGGAGAGGAAGAGGAAAGGAAGGAGAGGAAGAGGAGAGGAAGAGGGGAGGAAAAGGAGATGAAGAGAGGAAGAGGGGAGGAAGGAGAGGAAGAGGAGATGAAGAGGGGAGGAAGGAGAGGAAGAGGGGAGGAAGGAGAGGAAGAGGAAAGGAAGGAGAGGAAGAGGAGAGGAAGAGAGAGAAGGTACTGTATGTACTTCTGAATATTGATGGGCTCAGGCTCCATCCAGGAAAATGTATAGAAAGTTACATTTTAGTTTTACTCATGTAGAAGTAATAAAATATTTAACACTTATAAAACTATAGGCTAGACCAGGACTGGGCCTAGACCAGGACTAAACCAGAACTAAACCAGGACTGGACCGAGACCAGGACTAAACCAGGACTAAACCAGGAATGGACCGAGACCAGGACTAAACCAGGACTGGACCGAGACCAGGACTAAACCAGGACTGGACCAGGACTAAAACAGGACTAAACCAGGTCTGGACCAGGACTGGACCAGGACAAGACCAGGACTAAACCAGGACTGTACCAGGACTAGGCCAGGGCTGGACCAGGACTAGACTAGGACTGGATCAGGACTAAAACAGGACTAAACCAGAACTGGAGCAGGACGAAACCAGAACTAAAGCAGGACTAAATCAGGACTGTACCAGGATTAAACCAGGACTGTACCAGGACTGGACTAGGACTGGACCAGGACTAAATGAGGTCAAATCAGTAATTTTCAACATGGCTGCCTCTCGCTCGCTCCTCTGTCAATACTCATTACAGAGACACAGAAACAAATGTATTTAATGCCCCTCTCTCTCTTTCTCTCTCTCTCTTCCTCTCCTCCTTCCCTCTCTTCTTTCCTCTCCTCTTTCTGCCCTCTTCTCTTCCCCACCCTTCCTCTCTCTCCTCTTCCCCCTCTCTCCTCTGAGCAGTAGAGCGGCAGTTTCTTCTCTCCTCCCCTCCATCTCTCCTTTCCTCCTCACTCGCTTCTTCCCTCTCTCCTCCCTCTCTCTTCTTCCCTCTCTCCTCCCTCTCTCTTCTTCCCTCTCTTATAAGCGGTAAAGAGGCTGGGCTCTTCTCTCACCTCTCTTCCTTCTTCTCTCTCCTTCCCCCTCTGCTCTTCCCTTTCCCCCTCTCTCCTTTCTCCATCTCTCTTTCCTCCATCTTCTTTTCTCACCTTTGTCCCTCTCCTCTTCTTTCTCCCTCCGTCTTCCCTCTCCCCTCTCCTCCTCTCTCTCCTCATGCCTCTCTCCTCTTTCCCTCTGTCCTCTCTCTCCTCCCCCTCTCCTTTCTTTCCTCTCCTCCCTCTCTCCTCCTCCCCCTTTTCTCCTCTCCTCGCCCTCTCCTCCTCCTCTCTCTTCCCTCTCTCTTGTCTCCTCTCTCTCTCCTCCCTCTCTCTCCTCTCTTCTCCCTCTCTCCTCCCTCTCTCTTCTCTTCCCTCTCTCCTCTCCTCTTCCCCCTCTCCTCTTCCCTCTCTCCTCTCTTCCCTCTCTCCTCTCCTCTCTGTCCTCCCTCTCCTCTTCCCTCTCTCCTCTTCCCCCTCTCCTCTCTTCCCTCTCTTTTATAAGCAGCAGAGGAGTGGTTAGCCATTAGCAGCGCGGCGTGCAGAATCTCAATGGAGTGAGGGAGGAGAAGAATGAGGGATGAATATTTAAACAAACGGAGACGGAGAGAGATAAAAGCACGACACACACGACCGGAGTGAGATGGAGTATTTATACTGCTACTACTACTACATCTAAAGTACTACATACTGATAACTCTGAATATTAAAAAATACAGACGACCAGACAGAGAGAGGGAGTACTTATACTGCTACTACTACTACTGCTACTGCTACTACTACTACTACTGCTACTGCTACTACTACTACTACTGCTACTGCTACTGCTACTACTACTACTAATACTACTGCTACTACTGCTACTACTACTACATCTATAGTACTACAGACTCATAACTCTGAATATTAAAAAATACAGACGACCAGACAGAGAGAGGGAGTACTGCTACTGCTACTACTACTACTACTGCTACTACTACTACTACTGCTACTGCTACTACTACTACTACTGCTACTACTACTACTACTACTACTACTGCTACTACTACTACTACTAATACTACTGCTACTACTGCTACTACTACTACATCTAAAGTACTACAGACTCATAACTCTGAATATTATAGGACACAGGTGACCAAAGAGAGATGGAGGGACACTAATACTGATACTACTGGTGGTACTACTACTACTACTACTATACTAACAACTATGAACACTACAGTATATACGGCCTATAAGGAAATACCTCAACCAATTGTTCTTCTATACTACACCTGCTACTGCTACTACTACTACTACTACTACTACTACTACTATTCTATGGATGGGAGATCACTCACTTCACCCACATTACCTTTAGTATAAATGTGGCAATGATTAATTCATAAATAATAACTGTCTGTTCCACCTTGTGACATCATCAGGTGGTAATTTAGAAACGAATCACCCACATGAGCCTAAACTCTGAGTGAGCAGCTACTGTTTTCAGCCTCATTTACGCTGCCCGACGCGCCGCAGACGGGGACACGGGACAGAGTTTACGTTTGAGTTATTCACTTGTGCTTTGCCCCGGCGTCGACCTCGCTCCCTCTCGCTCGCGCTCAAACACTAGACAGCGCCGTTCACAGCCTGCTGACTTATTTTCAGTCGTAACCGTGGAGACAGGTGACAGTCTGTCGTCATGGAAACAATTCATTTTCAAATTCTCTTCATTCATAAAAAAATGCCTGGGGCTACGAGCGGTCCCGGATACTCACGGATTTGGGAACAGAGAATACGCAGAGAGAAGGTGATTTTGGAAAGCTGAAAATATACGGTTTTAAAAATAGGAAAACACAAAAATATACACGGAATTCTGGTTACGATTTGGGAGAGTCTAAATCAGGACTAAACCAGGACTAAACCAGGTCTAAACCAGGTCTAAACAAGGTCTAAATCAGGTTTAAACCAGGTCTAAACCAGGTCTAAACCAGGTCTAAAGCAGGACTAAAGCAGGTCTAAAGCAGGTCTAAAGCAGGTCTAAACCAGGTCTAAATCGGGACTAAACCAGGACTTAAAAAAACAAAAAAAACAAAACAACAGATCTAGGGAAAGAAACCAGGTCTAAACCAGGTCTAAAAAAATCTAAAAGATCTTGGGAAAGAAACCAGGTCTAAACCAGTTTAAAACAAGTCTGTTTGCTCAGGTTTGTTAAGACTGTCTAAAGATGAATTAAACTAGACTAAATTAGGATCAAACTAAACCTGGACTAAATCTGTCCCTCCTGAGCCTGTTGTCCGAGGAACCAAACCAGGACTAAACCAAGTCTAACCATGACTAGACCAGGGTCAGCCCAGGACTAAACGTGGTCTAAATCTGTCCCTCTTGAGCCCATAGTGTCCTTCCTGCTGATGTGATTACAGCAGGAGGAAGTCTGAGGCGTCAAACAAAGACTAAATCAAGTCTAACCGAGACTAGACCAGAGTCAGACCAGGACTAGACCAGGGTCAGACCGGCACAAAACCTGGTCTAATTCTGTCAGATTTGAGCTCTTTCAACTAAAGATGGATTAAACCAGGTCTAACTCAGAAAATATCTCAAAGTAAAGATCTTAAAGTAAAGTTAAGATCTCATCCAAACCAGGACTAGACCAGGGTCAGACCAGGACTAAACCCAGGACTAAACCCGGTCTAGATCTGTCCCCCTTGAGCCTATTATCTGAAGAGTCAAACCAGGTCTAAAATCAAGTTTAACCAGAACTAGACCGGGGTCAAACCAGGACTAAACCAGGGTCAGACCAGGACTAAACCCAGGACTAAACCCGGTCTAGATCTGTCCCCCTTGAGTCTATTATCTGAAGAGTCAAACCAGGTCTAAAATCAAGTCTAACTGGAACTAGACCGGGGTCAAACCAGGACTAGACCAGGGTTAGACCAGGACTAAACCCGGTCTAACTCTGTCTATCTTATGTCAGATTTTAGCTCTTTCAACTAATGCAGAGGAGGAAGTTGAAGGACTGAAAACAGGTCTAACCCAGGACTAGACCAGGGTCAAACCAGGACTAGACCAGGGTCAAACCAGGACTAAAGTTGGTCGAAATCTGTCCCTCTGGAGGCTGTTTCGTCCTTCCGGCTGATGTGATTACAACAGAAAAGGAAGTCTGAGGCTTCAAACAAAGACTAAATCAAGTCTAACCAGGACTAGACCAGGACTAGACCAGGACTAGACCAGGACTAGACCAGGACTAGACCAGGACTAGACCAGGATGAAACCAGGATGAAACCAGAACTAAACCCGGGCTAATTTTATCCATCTTAAGTCAAGTTTTAGCTCTTTTGACTGACGTGAATACAGCAGAGAAGGAAGTCCAAACAGTAAAAATAGATTGAAACCAAGACTAAACCAGGACTAGACCAGAGTCAGACCAGGACTAGACCCGGGTCATCCCAGGACTAAACATGGTCTAAATCCGTCCCTCTGGAGCCGGTTGCGTCCTTCCGGCTGATGTGGTTAGAGGAGGAAGCTGTAGGACACGGGTTTGAACAGGATCCACCTCAGGATACTTTAACCCGGGCTCACCTTACCTCCGCTCGGGCTCGGCTTACTGAAACCCAAAGCCGGACTTAAATGAGACCAGAGCTTTTACATACTTCAACACCTGTGTAATGATCCCTACAAACACTGGGACAAGAGACAAGAGGGGACACAACAGAGAGGTTAAGAGGGATAACAACATGCTTAGAAACTATACGGAGTGTGCAAAACTGCTTCCATTATAAATAAAAAAAAATAAAACATAAGATAAAATAAATAAAAATTAAATTAAATAAAAGTAAATAAAACTGAAATAAATACAATAAATGTAAATAAAATAAAAAATAAATAAAACAGAAATAAATAAAAGTAAATAAAATAAATAACAGAATAAATAAAATAAAAGTAAATAAAATAAAAATAAATAAAACAGAAATCAATAAAATAAAAGTAAATAAAATAAAAATAAAAACTGAAATAAATAAAAGTAAATAAAATAAAAATAAATAAAACAGAAATAAATAAAATTAGTAAATAAAATTATAAAAAAGGCAAGGCAAGTTTATTTATATAGCACAATTTGTACACAAAGTAATTCAATGTGCTTTACCGAATAAGAAATACATTCAAATCACAATTCAAACAAATCAAAACATAAACAATCATCATAAAATTAAAATTAAAAGAGAAGAGTGCGGAATAAAAAAAACAATTAAAGTGTGCAAAATGGCTTACACTATACATAAATAAAGCTGTTTAATGTCATACTGTGGAACATTCCAGGCAGAGCAAAGACATCTCCATAGAAACAAGCAGGTGACGGACCCTCCATCTCCATTATGTTATTGCTTTGCCTGGAAGGTTCCACAGTAAGGCATTAAACGTGTCTCTCTGTATCCAATGTATATGCAGTACACTGAAATATTACCAAATTAATACTTCCATTACCACTATTTCGGTCATAGGAGTTTACCGAATGTCGCTCCCCACTCTTCACCCGGTCTCACACAGTAGTACTCTTGAGTCAGATGAAGCCGAAATACTAAATAAAATTAATAATCTGAATTTAAATAAAAATAAGAGTATTGATTTAGTTTGATCTTATTAAATTGCACGTGAGTGTCCCGTCATGTGATCTTCTTGGTCAGACCAGTTTTGGATTCCTCTCAAATTCCGCACGTACTTCTGTTTTTCCCATGGACACTTTGAACTCTCTTTCTTCTCACCCGCACTCTCTTCTTTCTCTCTTTCCGCTCCCTCCCTCCTCTCTTTATCTCTTGTCAGTGGAGTTTCAGTCTTTCCTGTTTCTTTCTTCCCCTTTCTCTCTTTTTTTCTCACCTCTTTCATGAGTGTCTCTTTCCTCTGTGAACCCAGAGGTCAATCCATCCTGTTTCTCCCTCTTTCTCTCTTTTCCCTCTATCATTACCTCCCCCATCACCCCACTTTTTTTCTCTGCCTAACCCTGTCCCTTCTCCCTCCTCTCTCTCTCTCTTTCTCTCCCTCTCTCATCCTACCTTCTTATTCTGAGTCTCACCCCGTCCCTTCTCCCCTCTCCATCTCTCTCTCTTTCCCTTCTATCTCCCCCTCTCTCCTTCTTCCTTCTTATTCTCTGTCTCACTCCTGTCCCTTGTCCCCCCCTCCCTCTCTCTTTCTTTCTTTCTTTCTTTCTTTCTTTCTATCTCTTTCTGCTCTTTCTCTCCTCTTCTGTGAACTCAGAGTCCGGTGCATCTTGTTCTTCCTCTTCTCGGACTCAGCTCTTCTTTCACTGAACTCTCCTCTCTTCAGCTCCGAGTGTTCAATTCACAGGCTCCGGTTTCTATAAGGTCAAGACCTGGTTTAGATCTGGGTTAGACCTGGTTTAGACCTGGTTCAGACCTGGTTTAGTTCTGGTTTAGTCCTGGTTTAGACCTGGTTCAGTACTGATTGAGTCATGGTTTAGCCCTAGTTTAGTCCTGGTTTAGTCCTATTACTGTAATGCATGATCCCAAATTTACCAAATTGATCCCAAATTTACCATTTGTTTTTATTCAATTGTTTTTACACTTATATTTTAAATTATGTTTTATTTATTTATTTATTTATTTATTTATTTATTTATTTATTTATTTTTTGCCACAACCGTCAGGTTTTCATCAGGTATTTTTTGCTACCTGATGTTGTAAATATGTTAATATTTATTGTGATTTTTATTTTTTATTTACTTATTGTTCTGAGTGTTTGCACAATTTTTCACAACTTTTTGCACTATACTGTCCCCTGACTGTGAGCTTCTGTCACGAGTGAATTTCTCCTCTGTGAGATCAATAAAGTCTTATCTTATCTTATCTTATTTTATGAACATTTCTACATATACATATATATTTTTAATTAAAATGTGAAATACATACAATACAACTAGTGGAAAATAACAGTAGAAATACCTATAATAAATAAACAACAATGAACTAGAAAACTAAACTCAGATAAAACTCTCCCATCTCCTCATCTGTATTCACGGCTCTTGTGTTTGACGGACTGCTGCTGGCTCAGGTCCCT
The DNA here is from genome assembly GCA_029959045.1 of Taenioides sp. WSHXM2023. Classification (NCBI taxonomy): domain Eukaryota; kingdom Metazoa; phylum Chordata; class Actinopteri; order Gobiiformes; family Gobiidae; genus Taenioides; species Taenioides sp. WSHXM2023. The sequence goes on from CM057087.1 coordinate 21,009,449, forward strand.
GTTTGGAGCTGCGAGCAGAACAGATACTGGACAGATCAGGCAGAGTTAGCGTCTCCGTGGTCTGGACTTTTGGGACAGTTTGGACACTTTTGGACAGGCACGGAGACGACCTTTGACCTGTGCGGGTTACATAAAGGTCCTACGGGGGACAGGGCTGGACAGAACTTGGACATGTGTGTCACTGAGAGAGATCTGTCTGCAGTGAGACAAGTACTTTTACTGCAAATACGCAAAAACTACTACTAGTTTCACAATATACTGTACTACTACTGTACTATATTCTTATTAAAGGTCCGATATTACATAAAAAGGACTCTTGTGAGCTTTAAGATGAGTTATAATGTTACTGACTCAAAAACACACCTGGAGTTGTGTTTGTTTCATTCACATGTTTGAGTAACTCTATATTATTAGTCTGTCTGCATCTACAAAGCTCAAAACGCTCTGTTCCACCTTGTGATGTCATGAAGCGGTAGTTTTCGAGTCAACAGCTCCTTTTAGCTTTAGTTTAGAAGAAATGGGCAGTTCCAGGGTTGAAATGAAACAACTACAACAAAACTACGCAGAACTAAACCAGAACTCAAGCAGGACTACACCAGAACTGCACCAGGACTCAACCATAACTAAACCAGAACTACACCAGGACTCAACCATAACTAAACCAGAACTACACCAGGACTCAACCAGAACGACAGCATGACTCCACCAGGATTCAACCAGAACTAAACCAGAACTACATCAGGGCTAAACCAGGACTATACCGAAACTAAATCGGGATTGCACCAGGACTCAACCAGGACTACACCAGGACTCAACCAAGACTAATACCGTGACTCAACCAGAAGTAAACCAGGACTATACCAGAACTATACCAGACCTAAACCAGGACTATACCAAGATTAAACTAGAGCTAAACCAGGACTACACTGGGACCAAACCAGAACTAAACCAGGCCTACACTGGGACCAAACCAGAACTTTCAAACTTTGATCAAAGTTTGATCAGGTGTACCTAATAAAATGGCCACCTACACCTTCACCCCGATCAGAACAGTGACGGTGCATCTGGTGCAGGTCCAGGTCCGGGTTCTTGGAAACCGGATCTGTGGAGGAAATGTCCCACAGGCCCGCTGTAAGACGAGCCGCTAGCGTTAGCCACATCGCCGCTAACCCAGGTTTCATCTAAGCGCGCTCCGTGACACCCGAGCGGTTCGACCTCTGCGGGGTTCAGCCCACGCCGCCGCCCACTTCCTGTTTGAGCGCAGAGGGGCGGGGCCTGGGAAGACGGACAGTTTGAGTTTAAAAATAGAGAAAGTGTCGGGTTCCTACACGGCACAGGCTGAATCACAGGGAATCAGATGATCAGGATTTTTTATTAAAGCTGCTCTATGCAACTTTTTGGTTTTGGGGTCTGTCACCTTCTTGTTTCTATGGATACGTCATTGCTCTGCCTGGAATGTTCCACAGTATGACATTAAACAGCTCTACTTTACATTTATTCAATCGCAGGTGGTTTTAAAGCTCAAAAATATCTAGAAAAACAGACATTCTGACTGTGAGTGGGGTCGCCTCTCCACAGATCTGACCTGTAACTTGGTCTGGTTTGGTCTCCATGAAGATGGAAAGGTTTAACGCCATACTGTGGAACATTCCAGACAAAGCAATAACATCTCCATGGAAAAACACATATGACGGACCCTCCAGCTGAAAAGTTACACATTGTTTATATTTTCAGAAGTGATTAAATGAACTTTATGTAATCTGCACTTTTACCGTTTTAAAAAAATACTTCAATCACAACTCAGCCTGTGTCTCCAGAGTCTTCACCTGCAGACAGAGACACGTCCAGGTTTGTCTCATCCTCAGTTTATGGACAGGCTCATGTGAAAGTTCAGAACCTCCAGAATTCCCTCCCTGAGCTGCAGAGGCTGCACTAGCACTGACTCATGAGGTGTTGGGGTTTAGGGAGTGACCGTTCAGATCAGAGAGAGACATTTTAGATTTAAACACACTGGATTTCAGCATTTTATTTTATCTGCACTTATATTTTAACCAATGGGACCACGGGTGGGACGGCCAATCACAGAGCAGCACGGAGGTGTGGGCGGAGCCAAAAGTGAAGGGCCCAAATGAACCAAAACAAAAATATCGACAAAAAAATATCGTGTGTTTAAACTCTGTACACCTTCACTAGAATCATTTGGATAATATTTTAGCTCTGGAACTGTCAGTCAAACTAAACTAAAGGTAAAAGGTAGCTGCTGTTTTGAAAACTACCGCTTCATGACATCACAAGGTGGAACAGAGCATTTTGAGGTTTGGAGATGTAGACAGACTAATAATAAAGTGTTACTCAAACGTGTGAATGAAACAAAACGCAACTCCAGGTCTGTTTTTGAGGAGGTAACAACATTATAACACGACTTAAAGCTCACAAGAGTCAGTTTCGACCAATCAGGTTCAAATATTTGTCATGACGATACGTGTTTTTTGATCTCTTTCAGTGATGACCCAGAAACCGGACCTAGTCCCAGTCCTGGTCTTGGTCTGGACTAACTCACATTTGATTGATTCCATTGGACTAACGTTGTAACGTGGCGTGAATGTAAATCTGAACTGACAAATGAACTTAAGCCCAGAGTGGACAGGAAATCAAACTTCTGTCATGCGACCATATATGGACTGGGGAGGAAGTAGTCAGGGGGTAATGACCAAATAAGGATGTACAGTACAGCTATAAGAGCAAAGGACCAGATCCAGGACTAAACCAGGACTAAACCAGGACTAAACCAGGACTAAATGTAGTCCAATCTAAAGCAGGACAAACCCAGGAACCATGATAATGTGAAGAAATGACTGCGGATTACTTTACATTTCAGTTTGATGTGAGCCTCTCTCTCTCTCACTATATACACACAGCGTATATATATATTTACACAGTATATATATACAGTATATATATTTTTAGAATGAGCTCTGGGTTGGAGAGATTAATGACGCTCTAAGGACAGTTCTTTATTGTATAGTACAGTGCAGAGGTTTTTTATTTTATTAAAATCTCTAAACAAATCCTGAACTCGGCCCAAACCTCCGTCTCTCCAGAAAGACTAATCTTCAGCTGATGGAGTCTGGAGACATAAATATGCAGAGAGCCGGCGTGTGCGTGCGCTGGGCCCTGCTTTAGTACTGCTTATGTGCCTCCGTCAGCACTTTTCCCAGCATGCCGTGGGAGCGCTGCGGCGTTTAATGATTGGACCAAACCGCGAGCGAGGACACAAGTTACGATTTAACGAGGAAACTTTGGCGACAGGGAAATAATACAGAGCTGAGGGAGGAAGAGAGAGAGCGATACGGAGGGGATAAACGGCAGGATTTATGGCCACCACTGTAGTTCATGCATTTGGAATCTAAAGGTGCACTGTGGAACTTTTCTGGTGGAGGGCACACTATGTATTTGTCTCCATGGAGATGTTATTGGTTGCTGTAGCATTAAACATCTGTCTAATAATTATTTAAAGAAGAGTTATTGAGCTTATGTTATAATTTGGACGTTTTAAATCACAACATTCATCTGAAACAACGCAATAAAAGAAACAAGTCTGCTGATTTCTGGACCAGGTCTAAACCAGGTCTGAAACAGGTCTAAACCAGGACTGAAACGGGTCTAAACCAGGTCTAAACTAGGTCTAAACCAGGACTAAACCAGGACTAAACAGCTGTGGTTGGTGGTAGAGCATTCGCCCTCAACCCATAAAATGGACTAAAACAAAACTAAATTTGGACTAAACCAAGACTAAACCTGACCCAGAAACCAGACCTAGTCCCAGTCCTGGTCTTGGTCTGGACTAACTCAGACTTGATTGATTCCATTGGACTAAAGTTGTAACGTGGCGTGAATGTAAATCTGAACTGACAAATGAACTTAAGCCCAGAGTGGACAGGAAATCAAACTTTGGTCATGTGACTGCCCCTGTGAGACCATATATGGACTGGGGAGGAAGTAGTTAAGGGTTAATGACCAAATAAGGATGTAAAGTACAGATATATGAGCAGAGGAACAGATATAGGACTAAACCAGGTCTAAACCAGGACTAAACTTGCTCCAGTCTAAACCAGGACTAAACCAAGACTAAACAAATGATCTAAACCAAGACTTGGTCCTGTCTTGGTCCTGGTTTGTGTCCAGTTTAGTCCTGATGTAGACTTGAGTTCATCCTGTTCTAGTCCTGATTTAGTCCAGGTCTATAGTCCAAGTCGAGTTTCTGGGTTAGTCTAAGTTTAGTCCCAATTTTGATCCATTATTTTGATTTGAGAATGAAAATGTGAACACGAGAGGGAAACAGGAACTAGACTAGAACAAAACCAGGTCTAAACAAGGAACTAAACCAGTACTAAAGCAGAGAAACGGGTCTAAACCAGAGACTATAAACCAGGGACTAAAACTGGACTAAAGATGGAGCAGGGGAGAGGGTCAGATGAAGTAGAGGATGTTCATCCTCCTCCGATTATCCCATAAGGGCTTTCCTGTAAAAACATAAACATTCGAATGGACCAATCACAGGCCTGGGCTCAGAAATGGGCGGGGATTAGCGATAGCATGACTGTAGAAACATTAGCCCACACCTAAAGCTAATATTAGCGCTAATGTTGACGCTAGCTCAACTTTAACCTCTGGGAATTTTGAGAAGAAATGAGCCGTGAAGGAGAAAGAGAAAGAGGAATGAGGCCGAGCAGGGGCTATAGGGACGGTATACATTTGCTTTAGTCCAGGTTTGGTCCTGGTTTAGTCCTGGTTTAGTCCCTCTTTGGTCCTGGTTTAGAGTGGAGTAAATTTAGTCCCGGTTTATTTCTAATTTAGTTCCGGTTTAGTCCGAGTTTAGTTCTGGTATAATCCTCTTTCTGACTTGGTGCTAGTTCAAAATTACTGCAGTTTGAAGTCCTTTTAGTCCTGGTTTAGTCCAGTTTTTTCCTGATTTAGTCCTGGTTTATTTCTAATTTAGTCCTGGTCTAGTCCTTGTTTAGATTGGAGTAAATTTAGTCCTGGTTTAGTCCTGGTTTGGATTGAAATATGTTTAGTCCTGGTTTAGTCCTCTTTCTGACTTGGTGCTAGTTCAGAACTACTACAGTTTGAAGTTCTTTTAGTCCTGGTTTAGTCTTGGTTTAGACCAGGTTTAGTCTCTGTTAAGTCAGATCTTGTAATTTAATCCTAAATCAGAGGTTTAGATCCTGGTTTAGATCTGGTTTTCTTGGAGACTTGACTTACTACTTTAGAACTGGTTCAGATTTAACATAACGTTTAGGCTTATGTCGGTCCAGGTTTGGTTCTAGTTTAGACTGAGTTTAGTCCTTGGTTTTGGGTTAGTCTGGGTTAGAACTTAACATTGATTTCTGAGAGTTTTAGATCAAAATGGACCACGAGGATGTAAGTATAAAAGAGAGGAGAGGAGCTAGTGGAAGAGGCTAGGAGAGGAAATGTAGGAGGAGACTAGGAGATAGGAAACCAGGAGAGAGGAGACAAAAAGAGAAAGGACGAGAGAGGAGATGAAGAGATGAAGAAAAATAAGACTAGCAGAGGAGACTATAAGAGTGAGGGGTCTTGAGGAGACTAGGAGAGGAAACTAGGAGGAAGGAGACAGGACAGGGTCTGAGATGATGGATGAGATATGGGACTGGGAGGGGCCTCTGTAAACACTTGTTAATGAAACATGTGCCTCTCGTTAGTGATTTTCACACACAGAGCAGAGGAGAGACAGGAGCAAAGGAGGAGCAGAGGAGGAGGACAGAGGAGCAGAGGAGGAGGACAGAAAAGCAGAGGAGGAGGACAGAAAAGCAGAGGAGGAGGACAGAAAAGCAGAGGAGGAGGACAGAGGAGCAGAGGAGGAGGACAGAAAAGCAGAGGAGAGGGACAGAGGAGCAGAGGAGGAGGACAGAGGAGCAGAGGAGGAGGACAGAGGAGCAGAGGAGGAGGACAGAAAAGCAGAGGAGAGGGACAGAGGAGCCAGAGACCATATAGGGAAAGTATACAGGAATACTACAGTAAAAAATATCTTTAAAACGTACTACAATCACAATTGAACCTGTGTTATCAGACCCTTAAAGGTGCAAGTCACAGGTCAGATCTGTGGAGAGGCGACCCCGCTCACAGTCAGAACGTCTGTTTTTCTAGGTGTTTTTTGAGCTGTAAAACCACCTGTATCTGAATACGTGTAAAGTAGAGCTGTTTAATGTCATACTGTGGAACATTCCAAACAGAGAAATGACATCTCCATAGAAACAAGAAGCTGATGGACTCCCAACCGAAAAGTTACATACTGTACTTTTACCATTTTACTTTTAATTAAGAATAAATCAGCATTACAACAATAATATTATATGATACCATGAAATATACCACTCTGCTACTACTACTATTACTACTACTACTACTACTACTGTGACTACAATTACTACTACAACAAGTACTATCACTACAATACCGTTGCTAGTACTTTTAAAATAAGCTCATTCTACTTAGTTTTCAAGTGGCCGATTGACAGATCTGTATACTTCCATCTACTACTTTACTTCAACCACTATTACTACTACTACTACTACTACTACTACTACTAATACGCAGTTACTTGTTATTACTACTTCTTTTTTTTTTTTTTTTAATTTGCAATTTATTGAGTGCTTTTCTTTTTTTTCTCTCCACATAAGTCACAGTATATTTGGACTTTTTTTTTTTTCACACATAAAATTAATAATAGTGTAAAGATGCATAAAAAATAATAATAATAATAATAATAAAATAAATAAAAATAGATAAATAAATAAATAAATAAATAAATACAAAAAAAAAAAAAAAGACAGAGGCAGTCGTGTCACACATTCATACAGTACATCTTGTTCAAGTTTTCAGGATTGAAATCCTTTACATTTTATATTATAATTACTCCACACTTTATACACTTCAGTTTCCTCCACCGTTACAATTAACATAATCCAAGTAGGTGTTATTACTACTTCTTGATGCAGTGTTCAAGCATTTACAAAACTGTCACTCCTATATTATGTACACAACTACACAACATAACGTCTACTACGGCTCTCACTCCAAATACTACGACTACTACTACTTATACTGTTAGTACTTGTAGTGTTAGTACTACTTGAGTTTCAGGTGGTGTCTGGTTGCCTGTTTTTTAAAGTCTGCGCCTATAAGAGCAGAATCCAGTCTGAGTGAAAGTGGATTAAGTGATAGAGTCTATAGGAGCCTCATCAGTCTGAGAGAGGGAGAGAAAAGAGGGGGAGGAGAGAGAGAGGAGGAGAGGGGGAGAGAGAGAGACGGGTAAAGATGGAGAGAGAGAGGAGAGAAAATGTTATTGATAGACTCTTGAGTTTAAAGGCTGTCAAACAGTCTGCAGCAAGCGAGAGAAAACGAGAGAGCGAGCGGGAGAGGGGAGGGAGAGATGAGGGAGAAGAACACGAAGAAAGAAGGGAGAGAGAGAGAGGGAGAGATGAGAATGAGAGGGAGCGGAGAGAGGTGTGTTATTGATGGACTCAGAATCTCCAGGCAGCTGTCCAACTGTCTGCGAGAGAAAGAGAAAAGAGAGAGGGAGACGGAGAGGGGAGAGAAAGAAAGACAGACACGCAGAGAGAAAGAGAGAGGAGAGGAAGAGAGACGAGAATGGGGAAGCGACAGAGAGAGGGACAGGGAGGGAGGAGAAGAGGGAGAGAAGGTGAGAGGAGGGAACGTATTTATGGACTCAGAATCTAAAGGCAGCTGTCCAACTGTCTGAAAGAGAGAGACAAAGAGAGAAAGAAGGGAGAGGGAGAGATGGAGTGAGAGGAAAGAGAGATGGAGATATGCAGAGGGAGTGTTACTGATGGACGGAGAATCCAAATGCATCTGTAACACTCAGCAGAGGGGGAGAGAAAGATAAAGGGAATGAGAGAATAGAGGGAGAAGAGAGACCGAGAAGAAGGAGTGAGAGAGAGAGGAGAAAAGAGAGGGGATGGAGAGAGGAGAAAAGGGAGGGGAGAACGAGGGAAAAGAGGGAAGAGTGGTGTGTGTGTCTGAGAGAGAGAGAGGGAGAGTAAAGGAGAGAGAAAAGGAGAGAGAGAGAACGGAAGATGAGGGTTAAGGTGAAAGACAGACAGAGAGCGTGGGGATTGAAAAAGAGAGAGAGCAGAGAGAAGAGGAGGGAAAAAGAAGGATAAGAGCCCGAGAGGGAGGAGGGGAGATAAAGGGAAAGAGGAGAGGAGGGAGACATTTGCATTATTTTGTTTACTTATTAATTTAGACCTGGTTCAGTCCTGATTTGATCCTGGTCTAGTCCCGGTTTCAGTCCCGGTCTAGTCCCAGCGGTGTTTACAGAGTCCATTATAGCTTCCCCTTGAGCAGGTCCATAAAAACTACAAGAGGAAGTGGTTGTAGTCCATTAGAGAGGTCAGGGGTCAGAGGTCATGTTTGTGCAGCTGTGTCACATGACGTCACTGTCCCCTTGGTCTGGACACGTCTCTGTAAAACATGTTGTTCTAATCTCTGTAGGAACATCTCAGTGGTCCATGGGGACATCTGTCCATCTGAGACTGAGGCCGTGTCCCAGTGTCCAGGTGAAAAAGTTACGTTTCCCATAATGCATCTTGGCCACTAGATGGTCAACTGGGAGCGCTGGAAGAAACATTAGCAGACGTGACGAGTCTGTGTACAAAACGTGTGAATGAAAACAGAATCAAACTGAAATTCTGTTTTCTGCTGTTGGTCCATGATTGTGAATAAACCACTGCCAAGTCGTTAGTCGTTAGTCGTTAGTCGTTAGTTGTTAGTCGTTGGTTGTTAGCATCGTTAAATAAAGTCGTTAGTCTTTAGCCGGTGAAAGTCGTACAGTTTCCCTTCTCCAGCCTGTTTTGTAATTGATCTATGTTAGATAAAACATGTTAATCCATTATATCATCATATCAACATTAGTGGTGCATAAATAGCGTCCGTTGAATTTTACAAATCCACAGAAATCCACTTTCCCTGAAGTTTTCAGGATCACGTGACCTGAGGTGAGAAAACGGCGATCTGAGAGTCACAGTGAATGAGGCTGTGCTACAGGAAACTAGGAAGTTCTTTATTTCCCACTTGAATGTCAAAAGTTCTGATTTTAGAGTATTAAAGAAAAATGTCTACTCAGGAGCATGTAGGATAATACTTTATTCTTCAACAGCCGTGATGGACCATGTCCTTTTGGCCTCAAGTCCAAGTCAGGTCCTCAAGTCAAAGACAGACAAGTCCAAATCCCCGGTCCTGTGCTATCGGTTTAAGTGCTCATATTTTTACATGATTAAAAACAAACAAACAAAAAAACTTCTTAATAAAAGTCCCACAACAGGGACAAATGGGTAAAATGAAGCACTGAAACTACATCTAATTATCAAGTCGAGTCCCAGGTCATGATCCAGTTTCACACTTCGAGTCTCAAATCCTCAAAATAGTGACTCAAGTCTAACTCAAGTCTGACCATAGAATAAAAACCTGCAGCCCTCAGCTCCAGTCAAATGAAGCTCACGAGAAAAAAAACAGGATCATGTAGAGCAGGTTAATATGAACATTTTAAGACCAAAATGACAAAACTCTCAGCAGCATTTACAGAGAGAGCAGAGACAATTGTTCAACGTAAAGTCAATTGGAAACAGTCGGTGGAGCTGTTAGCGCCCCCATGTTCACTTCCTGTGTAGTTATATCCATTTCTATATACAACCTGTGATCCTGACTCATGTCTAACTCATGTCTAACTCAAGTCCACACCTCCGTCCCAACACGCCCAGTTCAAACCATCATTTAAAGCCGTGTGCGAGCCGAGAGTGACAAAACTCCACCACTCCTCTCAAAATGAACTTTATTACCGACTCGTAAAGCACAACTTTCCTCTGCATGGTCCCAGTGGAATGCAGTCCCAGTCTAGGATCTGGGCCAGGACCAGACCGGGACCGGGGACTTGGGTTTTGGGGGGTGTGGTCTGGGATGGCTGTGGTACACGTAATGACAGAGGAGATGGAAAAAGCCGGAGCCGATCGCGCAGTAAACATGTAAACAAGATTTCAACAGCGCTAATTAACTTTTATGGTTTAATATTTTAAAGGACTTTTACGGCAACATCTGGACCGGGTTACGCCAGATCCAGAGGAGGAGGAGTAACAGTAAAAGTAGTAGTAGGAGTAGGAGTAGTAGTAGGAGGAGTAGGAGTAGATAATTGTCCTAAATGTAAACAAATCTCTTGTTTTAGAAGTAATAGTAGTAAAAAAGTATTTGCAGTTCTTGTACAAGACCAAATCGTAGTAGTAGTAGTAGTAGTAGTAGTAGTAGCTTCTAGACAAGAAACTACCAAAGTACTCAAAACTAGAAGTAGTACAAACAGTTGTAGTAACTCACCCAACAGTACAGTAGTAGTAGCTGTATATTTCTACTATTTGAAGTACCAGCAGCAGCAAGTAGTACTGTGAAGTATTAGCATTTAAAGATCCTATGCAGTATTGTTTTATAATATTATTTTATTAATAATGACAAAGAAAATGTTCAGTTCGAAATACTCAAACTGCTCAAATAATATTTAGAAATTCTGAAAACCATTTAAACTTTAATGTGCTTATGACAGAGTTTTATGATTCTCTATTTTCCAGTTAATCTGCTGCAATAAAACCTGCTGTAAATATAAATTAGAGTTTCACACCAACCAAGAGGCAAATTATGAAGAAAAGTTGAAAAATATGTTGAAAATTACAGGAAGTGGACCGGGAGAATTCGATCCAAAAGTTCAAGACAATTTACGCACAAGAAACTCATTTTTTCCATAATTTAAACATGATTTCAACAAAATAAAGGTGTTTTCTTACATTTTTAAGCATGTTTTCTGTGTACATTAGAGCAGTTTTGGCCCAGTGTACTGTATGGTTGCTAGGTAACCAATCCAGTCAGGAAGTAAAAGTTGAACCTAAAAAATTGGCCAAATTGCGAACAAATATAATAATTTAACTGTGTTCAAGTTAAAGCTGCGTAGCTTTTTGGTTGGGGGTCCGTCACGTGCTTGTTGCTATAGATACGTCATTGCTCTGCCTGGAATGTTCCACAGTGTGACATTAAACAGCTCTACTTTACATTTATTCAGTTACAGGTGGTTTTAAAGTTCAAAAATACCTAGAAAAACAGACATTCTGACTGTGAGCGGGGTCGCCTCTCCATAGATCTGACCTGGAACATGGTCTGGTTTGGTCTCCGTGAAGATAGAAAGGTTAAATACACTTACATTGTTAATTTGAGCAGCTGTTGTTTTAACCTCATTCGCTCTGCCCGACTTCTCCAACCAAAAACTACAGTTAATTTCTCTACTTTTACATACACTATTTGAAACAGTAAAATGTGAAATGGCCGGTCCCAGCTGGTGTGGGGGACAGTGTCTTTACAGTCGTCCTCTGGGTGTCTCCTGGCTCTGGTCCAGTCTGTCCCCGGTCCCGGTCTTGGCCCTGGTCCAGTTCTCGTCCAGGATCTGGTCTCAGTCCGGACCCGGTCTTGCAAAAATGGTTCGAGCACTTGGTGTTTTTGGCAGTTTTCCCACAAATTTACAACATGGAAATAAATGGGACCCAGGCAGGATTTAGAAAGAGAGTCTATATAGGACTGAACCAGGACTAAACCAGGACTAAACCAGGACTGAACCAGGACTAAAACAGGACTAAACCAAGATCAGGCTAAACCAGGGCTAACCAGGATTAAACCAGGGCTAATCCAGGGCTAAACTAGGACTAAACCAGGGTTAAATCAGGACTAAACCATGGCTAAACCAGGACTAAACCAGAGCTAAACCAGGACTAAATCAATACTGAACTGGGGCAAAACCAGGGCTAGACCAGGGCTAAACCAGGACTAAACCAGAACTAAACCAGGACTAAACCAGGGCTAAACCAGGACTAAAAACAGGATTGAACCAGGACTAAACCAGAACCAAACTAGAGCCAGAACAAAACTGACTCTAAACTAGGACTTCAACAAAATACATAAATAAGACCTAAACCAGGCCTAAACCAGGACCAAACCAGGACTAAACCAGGTCTAAACCAGGTCTTAGTTTGTGTGGTAATGACCTATTCCCTTTATTAATGTGTCAGTTTGAGTGTTTTATAATTGGCGTGTTCCTAAACCCTCTGCGTTCACTCCAGACTCCGGAGCAATCATCTGTTTTAATTAATATAAATGCTCACAGTTTAATGAGGACTCACACGTCTGAAGACCGCCGCCATTTTGAGGACCTCTCCGAGACCTGAGAAGTTTATGGACGTGTTTTTAATTGAGAAATGTGTCACAGTCACTGAAGAGAACAGTGGAGTTTTACTTCAGACGTGGAGTAGTAGTAGTAGTAGTAGTAGTAGTGGCGGCAGCAGTAGGAATAGCGTAGTTGTAGTAGTAGCCTAGTAGTAGTAGTGGTGATTTACGGTGTCCTTTGGGTGCTCCTCCGGCTGTTCCTGTGGGTGCTCTGATCTGTTGGTTTGTCCTGCGGGTGCTCCTGTGGGTGCTCTGGTCTGGTGTGTCCTGTGGGTGTGTCCTGTGGGTGCTCTTGTGGGTGCTCTGGTCTGGTGTGTCCTGTGGGTGCTCTGGTCTGTTGGTGTGTCCTGTGGGTGCTCTTGTGGGTGCTCTGGTCTGGTGTGTCCTGTGGGTGCTCCTGTGGGTGCTCCTGTGGGTGGTCTGTGGGTGATCTGGTCTGGTGGTGTGTCCTGTGGGTGCTCTGTTGTTGTGTGCTGCGGGTGCTCCTGTGGGTGTTCTGGTCCGGTGTGTCCTGTGGGTGCTCTGGTCGGTTGTTGCTCCTGTGGGTGCTCTGGTCTGTTGTTGTGTCCTGTGGGTGCTCCTGTGGGTGCTCTGGTCTGGTGTGTTCTGTGGGTGCTCTGGCCTGTTGGTGTGTCCTGTGGGTGCTCCTGTGGGTGCTCTGGCCTGTTGGTGTGTCCTGCGGGTGCTCCTGCGGGTGCTCTGGCCTGATGGATTAATGGCAGAGTAATGGAGAGGCAGATCGCGCTCTCGTTAATCACTGTCTCATTGTGTGAAGCTAAACAATACACTCGACTGCAGGAATACTGATGGGCTCCGGAGCAGATAAGAGACAGAGGAAAAGAGGGAGAAAAAGAAGGGAGGAGGAGGAGGAGGAAGAGAGGAATTAAAGAGGCTGTACAGTTTTGTTTTCCATGATAAATTGCGTTCACGTTCTAGGACTTGATGATGTCATAATTTCAAGTGGAGGGAGGGAGCGGTCTGTGTAACGCTAAGGAAGATTCACTGATATACTGAAATTTCCACAAATGTTGGATATTTTTCATTTTTTCAGTTTATTTGCCATTTACAGTTTAAAAACCACACTGGAAAATGGGGTGCACAGAATTCATACAAACAAACGAAAACATTAAAAACACAAACCACACAATATGAACACAACGACACCATTAAAACATCATTTAGTCAAAGATAAAAATAAATACATCAATATTGAATATATTTTTGCAACTTCAAATACTATGTGACATCACCCAGGACTGCCCTGATTACAGCCAGGTGTTTGAGTAACCCTTTATTATTAGTCTGTTCCACCTTGTGATGTCATGACGTGGTAGTTTTCAAGTTTTCAGCGAACGTTTAGCTTTTGTTCAGTGGAGATCGGCCATTCCTGAGCTGGAATTATCCAAATGATTCTAGTGAAGGTGTGTGGAGTTTAAAAACGGCACTCACCTCATGACATCACAAAGTTGTGTTTGTGAGAGAAGAACTCAGGGTTTGTGCGTTAAATGACTGAGAATGAAAACAAAACACAACTCCAGGTGTGTTTGTGTCGAGGAAACATTAAAAAATAGATCAGGAAATAGCGTAATATGGGCCCTTTAACTTTGAACCATTTTTCTGTCAAAAATCCACCATTAAAATCACCTTTTCCTTCATCTCTGACTTGTATACACAGTAAGAGGACTCACTTCCTGAAAATCCTTTGTATCCTTTGAGTTTACATCAAACAGGAAGTGTCCCAACACGCAGGAAACCACCTCTGCGTTTCCACGGCGATCCTAAACAGGAAGTGAGCGGGGGATTTCTGCATGTGCATTTACAGTGAATCCTCCAGAGACAGGGTCAAAACAATGGACAGACCACACAGAGGAAATAACATGATGTGTGCTGTGGTCAGTGAACACAGTGTCAGGGCGCTGGGATGTCCCGCGGTTAGTGAAGTGCTCCTGTCTCACTAATGGAGCGCTCACAAAATGGAGGTGGTTAGAAAATGCATCCGAGAGATGCACTGGAAATGGATATTCTGCAAAGGCAAAGAGGAAATCAGGAATATATTCAGACTAAAGAAGGTCTAAACCTGGACTAAATCAGGTCTAAACTTGGACTAAAACAGGTCTAAACATGGACTAAATCAGGTCTAAATTTGGATTAAGTCAGGTCTAATAAAGGAGTTAATGAGGTTTAAAATTAGACTAGACTAAACCAGGTCTAACTTGGACTAAAACAGGTCTTAGACTAAATCAGGTCTAAACTTGGGCTAAATTAGGTCTAAACTTGGACTAAATCAGGTCTAAATTTGAACTAAATTAGGTCTAAAGTTGGACTAGATCACGTCTAAACTTGGACCAAACCAGGTCTAAACTTAGAATAATAAACTTGGACTAATTTGGGTGTATATTTTTTTTTATTACTTTTTGTCTAATCTTTTACTAACTCAGGTCTAAACTTGGACTAGATCAGGTTTAAACTTGGACCAAACCAGGTCTAAACTTGGACTAATTTGGGTGTATATTTTTGTATTACTTTTTTGTCTAATCTTGGACTAAATCAGGTCTAATCTTCGACCAAATAAGGTCTAAACTTGGATTAAATCAGGTCTAAAAGTGGAGTTAAGATAAATCTGGTCTAAACTTGGACTACATCAGGTCTAAACTCAGACTAAATCAGGTCTAAATTAGGAACTACAATGGAACAAAACTACTGTAGGTCAAAACCAGTATGGACCAAAGACTAAACCAGGACTAACCCGGGTCTGTATTATCGCCCACCCCAGTCAAAGTAATATGAATGGTGATAACAGAAAGGACATCTGACTTTAAATACTACTACTACTACTACTACTACTACTATTACCCATACTACTATTACATCAGCCTCTGACAGATATACTGCATCCAAAATGAACCAAAAATAAACCTGCCATCTTTACGAAACAGCATCATTTCACAAGTGAAGTGAAAACTCTGGGTTTTAATTGGCTCCGTGTGATTGTGTGAGAGTTCCAGCACGTGTCCCTGGGCAATGCTGCTTTTTCCTACAGACAGTGAACGTGACATGTTTACTGTGTGTTGTGTCATGGACGCTGTCGTAAACACGGGAAGTGGGGAATCATTTGTCTTTCGTGCAGCAGATCTGAGAGGGCTGCTTTCATAATCTGATTTATAGAGTGGATTTGGAAATGAACCGCCGATCTTGATTTTGAAATATGGGCCAGTGGTTCTGAAAGTAAAGGAGTCGTAATAGTACTAGTATTGTATGTATGTAGGACTTGTACTTCATGGTAGGTGGGATAAGATGTAGTAGTTGAAGTAATACTCAAAGCAATAGAAGTAGTAGTAGCAGTAGTAGTAGTAGTAGTAATATTAGTAGCAGTAATATTAGTAGCAGTAGCAGTAGCAGCAGTAGTGGCTATATAGTAGTATTAAGATAAGATATGCCTTTATCAGTCCACAGTGGGGAAATTCCAGTGTTGCAACGCACAGTTCAAGAACAGCAGGAAAATGGAACATGCAATAAAACAAGATAATAGATAATGGCTTAAAAATAATTTAAAAATAGACTTAAAAATAGACTCTAATGTAACACACTATACCAAAAAACTATTACCAAAAAACTATTATGTACAATAAAAGTAACAGTGCAGCATATGAACAGAATAAATCTCAGTAAAGTGACTTCAGTATATTATAATGTTATTTACAGTAATATGACTATGTTTATGTACAGCAGTAATAGTAGTTGTGTTGTAGTAGTAGTAGTAGTAGTAGTAGTAGCTAGTAGTGACAAGTAGTAAGCACCGCTGTGGTAGTATTGAGAAGTATTAAGTACTAACAGTAGCGGTAATGTAGTAGTTGTAAAAGTAGAGGGTAGGAGCTCCGGGTCTTCAAGTCAATGGGCCGAGCTCAGTGGAGCATTCTCCAGATGAGCCTTTAGCGGCGAGGTACTTCCGGTGGCTCCCTGTCCATTGAACATGCGCAGTACTGCTCTTTTCTCATGAAGGTACGCCGCCTATTCCGACATCCCTTCATTACGACATGCCTCTATTCCGACATCCCTTCATTACGACATGTCTCTATTCCGACATCTCTTCATTACGACATGCCTCTATTCCGACATCCCTTCGTTACGACATGCCTCTATTCCGACATCCCTTCATTACGACATGCCTCTATTCCGACATCCCTTCATTACGACATGCCTCTATTCCGACATCCCTTCATTACGACATGTCTCTATTCCGACATCTCTTCATTACGACACGCCTCTATTCCGACATCCCTTCATTACGACACGCCTCTATTCCGACATCCCTTCGTTACGACACGCCTCTATTCCGACATCTCTTCGTTACGACACACCTCTATTCCAACATCCCTTCATTACAACTTGTCTCTATTTATACCTGCAGGTATTACGACATGCCGCTATTTATACGTGCCAGTTTTCCAACACTTTTTAGTCTCGCTATTCAGGCACATCTTTTTTTTTTTGGGAGTTGCAATAGTCTACCCAGGCGCTGTTCTTCGATGTTCTTAATCTCAACAACTATCAAGTCACACACAAACCCGACACTCACAGTAGCCAACTTCATAATGACAAATATTTGTAATCTATGTTTGTAGGCTATCACATTAATATTCTTCAAGTCGGAAAACCGGAATGTTTGAAAAATAGTAAAGTGCCGCTACTCCGACAATGGAGAAAAAAAAAAAAATGTCAAAGTAGTGGAAGGCATGAAAAATAATGTTTATGCCGCTACTCCAACAATTAGACGTCAATATCTAAACAGCGGCATGTCGGAATAGCAGCGTGTAACCGCCGGAGCTAACGATTAAACACTGTTTTTAAGACAACTGAAGGATTTTGAGCTGAGAGAAAGTTTATGATCTAAAAAACAGGTAAAAATCGCCACAAAATCCAACATTTTTGAAAACTGTAGGTGCCGTCAGTCCCTGTCCGTCCCTGACACCACCCTCCAGTGATTTTAACAGATCCATGATATAAGAATCGTAGTTTTGGCATTTGTCGTTGTCATAGTAACAGTATTTGTATGTAACTTGTGTTTCATGCTACAGTGACACAAATTTAGTAATGGAATGAAGTAAGTGTAGTAGTACAGTATGTAGTCGTCATAGCATCGCAGTGGTAACATAGAAGTACGTAATAGTATTAGTGGCAATAGTAGTAGTAGTACATATAGTTATTTTCCGATAGTACAGTAAAGCTGAAATAGTAGTAGTAGTATTTTTTAGGTCAGTTTGAAGTAGAAATACAAGCAACTTAATACTACACACTAGAGTAGACAACACTAAGTACTACCAGGAATATACAGTATACATGTTATTTTCAGTAAAGTACATCTGGAATAGTAGTAGTAGTATTTTCTAGGTCAGTTTGAAGTAAAAATACACGTGACTTCATACTACACACTGGACTGGACAATGCTAAGTATCTGAACTACTACAAGAATATACTAATACATGTTATTTTCCGATGCTACAGTAAAGCTGAAATAGTAGTTGTAGTATAGTAGTAGTATTTTCTAGGTCAGTTTGAAGTAAAAATACATGTACTACACACTGGAGTAGATAATGCTAAGTATTTGAATTACTACCAAGAATATACTAATACACGTAGTTATTTTTTGATGATACAGTAAAGCTATATTAGTAGTAGTAGTATTTTCTAGGTCAGTTTGAAGTAAAAATACACGCATTCCTTCTGACGCTGCTGTGTTCTGGTCTGTAATTATGTTGGGCTCTAGTCGGCGTTAAATTAACAACAAGCAACAAACAACTTCCCCAACAGATCAAAACAAGCTCGAGCGAAGGGAACGAGGAGAGAGGAGCGAGGAGTGAGGAGCTAGGAAAGGAAACGAGGAGGGAGTGTGGTGTTACATTTTAATTAACACTCGATTTGTCTTTTTGTTTAAATCCTATCTCCTCAGTTTTGATACTGGACAGACTCGAACTGCTGACTTTGTGGTAACAGGGTGAAACTAGGCCTACTGTGGCCAAACTAGCATCACTAACTATGATACTCGAAAGGCCTACGGTTACTTGTAGTATTAGTAGTAGTAGGTGGCAGTAGTAGTAGTAGTTCTAGTAGCAGTAGCAGTAGTAGTAGTAGTAGTAGTAGTAGTAGTAGTAGTAGCAGTAGCAGCAGTTTCATCAAATGCTATAGACCACTTTAATTATATAGTATATTGTGTTAGACGAGATTTGGTTTGGGTTTAGATCCCGTTTTAGGTGTGAAATCCTGGTTAAGATCTTTATTTAGTCCTAGTTTGGTCCAACTGGCTCCAGTTCCACAACTTCCGATCAAATTTCTCACTAATTTCCCAACTATTTCCTGTATCGCTCCTCAGCCTGCTTGTCTCAGCCTATTAGCAGAGCGCCTGTTAGCCGCGCGTCTGTCCATTTGGCTAACAGCGTTACAATCCGGTTAGCATTAGCCGCGGGGCCCGTTAGCATGCGTCTGTCCATTTGGCTGTTAGCGTTAGCCACGGGGCAGCCTCCTAAACAGGGAAATCGGACTGGGACTTGCGCCAGACTTCATTAGCATCCAGTCTGGAACGGACCGTGCCAAGACCGGACCGACCGCAGCCAAAAACGACACCAAGCCTGGAGGGAGCGGATGGGGGACAAACACAGCTAATGCTAATGCGGCTAACGCTAGCAACGCCAAGTTCCATCAGCTGTGGAGACATGTCCGGATTCACATGCAAGATAGATGGAGGGATGAAACAGGATAAAAAGGGTTAAAGCCGGTTTGATCAGGGACTAAAGCGGGTTAAACGGTTACTAAACTGAACAGGGGATAAACCATGATTAAACCAGGACTAAACCAGATCTAAACCAGATCTAAACCAGGACTAAAGAAGGACTAAACCAACCACCATCTGGACTAAACTTGGTCAAAGTCAGTCATTTCAAATAACAATTACATAGCCAGTACTTTATCGATACGTCACGCTGGGGGTGCTTTACATGAATGTTCCGTCAGTTACCATGGCGACACGATGCACAGTGGCAAACAAGCAAAAAGGTTCTAAGACTGTCTGAGAACCCAAGAAAAAAAAATCCAAAATGGCTTTAATCAACACATTTTCAGAAGCCGACGATCAATACAAAAGTTCAGTGTTGGTGTTTGATTTTCAAACAAAATGTGAGAGCGACCAACTGAAAAACCGATGCCAGACTGTGGCTGTAATTTTGTTTAAAAACACAAATCGGCTCACCAGTGGTAGTTGAAAGTACTGCTACTACTACTACTACTAGTGACAATCCTACTTTCATGACTACTATTACCTTTATTTTTATTACTTTTTAGCTTTGACTCCTGATGTGGTTCTTCTTTTTTAATTCTAGGCCTATTACTACTACTACTACTACTACTACTACTACTACTACTACTACTACTACTATTACTACTACTACTGCTACTGCTGCTATTAGTACTGTTTCTACTACTACTGCTACTACCACTAATACTACTAATACTTACAAATTCCCAGAGTTTCCTCCGGAGTTCTTGTTCCAGAGCCGAGTCCGGTTCTGTTCCTTGTTCCTCTCACATTTCCCTCGTCTTGACTCCATCAAACTGCAGAGCTGCACTTTATAATGTGTCTGACCCGAGTCTATAAAAACCCGTCTACAGCTGAGACCTATCAAAACCAGATCCACCCGAATTCAAACCAGATCTGGTCCGGGCCTGGTCCAAAGCCTGGCGCAAACCTGGTCCACACACAGAGCAGGTACGGACCCCAGAGAGACCGGGACTATGGCAGGACTTCAGTCGGTCGGATCAAAGATGGCTGCCGCTTTGAAGAGAGCAAAGGGAGAAAACGTGAGATTTATGAGAAAGAGACGGACTGTATTGTGTAAAGGAGACCTGAACGAGACCTGGTTTAGTTCCACGAGTTGAACTGAGGTCTGAAACTATTTTGATCCTTGGTTTGGACCTAGATGAACTGTGATGATAAACTCCAGATATATTTTCTAAAAAGTATCTGTAGTACTTATTCAGTCTGGGTTTAGTTCCGGGTCTTGACAATGTTTTACTTTTTTAGTCGCGGGTCCGTCAAACGCTTTTCTTCATGGAGATGTTATTGCTTTGTCTGGAATGTTTCACAGTGTGGCATTAAATTAAATCTTTCTATCTTCATGAAGACCGAACCAGACCAAGTTACAGGTCAGATCTGTGGAGAGGCGACCTCGTTCACAGTCAGAATATCTGTTTTTCTAGGTTTTTTTGAGCTCTTAAACCACCTGTAACATGAAGTCGTTTAATGTCATACTGCGGAACATTCCAAGCAGAGAAATGACATATCCATGGCTGTTTCTCGGTCCTTTATGTTGTTTTTTTTTACCTCTTTTCTTTACATGTAAGCAGTCATGTTTGTTTTTAATGCGAGCGGAGCGTGCGTCTCTGATTGGTTAATCCACCTGTCAATCACACCCTCTAAAATCAGGGAGGCAGGACACAGCTCCAGATCCACTCGTCTTTGTAAAGTTTTGTCAAAGTTTGTGGTTCTGCAGACGAGTGGTGCTCAAACATGGTTGCTTACACATTTAAAAGAAGAAAAAACTACATAAAGGACTGAGAAACAACGCAGATTTTTACAGAATCGGCAGTGGAAGCTCCAAACTTGACCAGACGTCCCTGTTTACCTGGGACAGTTCCAGTTTTGAGTCGTGTGTCCCCTGTCCCAGCAGATTTATACAAAACCAGTGATTTGTCCAACCTTTATACAAGAAATGTCCCAGGTGTCCCTATTTTCGACCAATTTGATCTAAACCAGGACTAAACTAAGACTAAACCAGGACTAAAACAGGACTATCACAATTTCTGACTAATCTGATCCCCGCCAACAGTAAAGAGAAGCATAAATTGTTGGTTATTTAGCCAAAATACAGAAAACCGTGTTTGCGAATGACCATAAAGCAAAAAAATAAAAATAAAAATGCAGCGACAGAAGTTCCTCAGATTACGACTGATGAGAATGCACAATGTTACGCGTTCTTTTCACAATTTTATTTACACCAACCATCCCAACCTGGGTGTGTCCCAGTTTGGAATTTTGAAAATCTGGTCACCCTAACCAAACTCTTACTTATCTCACGTAAAAGAAGTTCTATATTTTGTTCTGAATGTTACGAGAATTTTGGCGAGGAGATGTCTTCTGCATTTGAGACGCGTGATGTGGTTGGATCAGCTAAAATTCAGACGGAGGTTTTTCACGCTTTATTGTCCGGTTCCAGTTATCTAACGATAACCGAAAGTCTCTGTACGATATTGTCACAATATGCATCTCACGGTACGATATTTATTGCGATTTCTTTTGTGGAGGCTAACAAAACGAATACGGTACTTTTTCCTCTTAAAATGCCTTGAAGACTAAGATTTAAAAGTGCTTATAACGTCATTTCTTATAGTCTGCACTAAAATGAAGCAAAGGATCATGGTCTACGTAGTTCCGTCAGGTGTTTTTTAGCAATTGCAGCACCATAAATGCGAAGAGACTTATAATTCGATATATTACGATGGTCCACGATGTTATTGTGAGACCTTTGACGATACAAAAATCACGATATTTTGGTTGTTACTTTCCTACTCTCAGTCCCTTCTGGATTTGAACAGAATGTAGAAAAGTCTGGCTGCTCAGGCAACTACTACAACTGAGCTCATTTCTAAACAACATTGTCAGTATGACCAAACCGAGGACTGACCCAAGACCTAGTCCAGACCCGGACTCGGGGAAGACAAAACAATGGTCCGCATCAGGTCTAATGCGCCGGTCTGGACCCCAGGGGATCTGCGGAGGACACGTGAGCGTTAAAAATACCTGCCGCTCTCTCTGATAAGACAATGGACGGAAGGAAGGGCCCTGAAGAGCTCACGGTGCGTTTGAGGACTGTGGGAATAAACAGTGACATCAGGGACTGGACACAGACTGGACAAAAAACTTATGTAGTAGTGGTAGTAGCAGTAATAGTAGTAGTATTTGTAGCAACACTAGTAGTAGTTGTGGTAGTAGTAGTAGCAGTAGTAGTAGTAGGTTTAGTAGAAGATAAAAAGAAAAGCTAGATCAGGAGTAATAGCTAATATGGAAAAAGTAGTATTGAGCTTGAGAATGGACGTTGTAGTAGTAGTGGTAGTAATACTTGTAGTATTTGTAGTAGTAATAGGTTTAGTATACTTTAAAAAGAAGAGCCACAGCAGAGGTAATATCTGTAATTTGGATTTGTACTAGTATATAAGTAGTAATAGTAGTAATAGTAGAAGTAGTGGCAGTAGTATAATAGTAGTAGTAGTAGTAGTAGTAGTAGTAGTGGTAGTAGTAGTAGTAGTGGTAGTAGTAGTAGTAGTAGTAACAGCAGACAAAGGTAAGAAGGATGTGAAGGAGACTCAGGAGGAGTTACTGGTATTTGCATCAGGGTTACGTGTATTTACTAACGAAGTGATGAAATGTGAGCGATGAGACGAGAATATAGAACAGGAAACAACACAACAGTTTAAAGACTGGGTATTTGACTTATGTTCTACTGACCTTTTATTGTTTTGCTCTCCGTGCTAAGTCAATCCCCCTTCAGAGCGCGATCACAGCACCAACGTCCAGCTAATGAAGCACATACCGCACATCGCATCAGGTTTGTGAAGTTGTTGTGCGCAGTTTTGGATCAGGTTTGGTGATGTAGGCTTGTGGGCGGAGTCTTGTACATGCTCGTACTGGAGGGTTTGAAGAGGAGCCCGGGAGAGATCGCTAGATTACTCAGACGTGCATGGATAGCATCTAAAACAACCTCTTCAGGCACGTTTTTGATGAGGGAAGGTTATAACATGGTAGAAAGCTCCAAAATCGGACAATATTTAAACGTCAGTGCAGATCCAATTGACCTTAGTCGCCTGTTGTTGTGTCCTCGAGCAAAGCACTTCACACACATTGCTTATATGAGCACGTAACTGTACCTACAACAGTAATCGTATAAATGGTAACGGTTGGCACAAAATGGAAGCCATCTCTCTGTCAATCTACCCCAAGTGCGTAAGAAAATAAAATTAAAATAAACCTTCTATAAATCTCCCATTACTACTCATCCATTACTACTACTTCATGACATCACAAGGTGGAACAGAGCATTTTGACGACTCCAGGTATGTTTTTGAAGAGGTAACAGCATTAAAACACGGGTTAAAGCTCACAGGAGTCCATTTCATGTAATATGGGACATTTAATTTCTCAGAGACCAGGACTTTACAGCTGAATCAAATCAAATATACGGTAAAAGTTCTACAGTACGGAGATGTCCGCCGCCTTGTCCCACACTGATGGAGAGTCTGCCAGAGGACACAGAGGACAGAGGACAGAACAAACTGTCCCCCACACTCCATTATGAGAGAGGCTGTTTATTCAGATGTAATGTACTGAATGTGTCCTCTGTGTGAGCTCAGACTGCAGCGTGGGCTAAAGTTGGAGCAGGACTAAAGCGGGACTAAACCGGGACTAAACCAGGACTAAAGCGGGACTAAACTGGGACTAAAGCGGGACTAAACCAGGTCAAAACCAGGACTAATGCAGAACTAAAGCAGGACTAAAGCAGGACTAAAGCGGGACTAAACCGGGATTAAACCAGGTCAAAACCAGGTCAAAACCAAGACTAAAGCAGGACTAAAGCGGGACTAAAGAGGGACTAAACCGGGACTAAACGAGGTCAAAACCAGGACTAAAGCAGGACTAAAGCGGGACTAAACCAGGTCAAAACCAGGACTAAAGCGGGACTAAACCAGGTCAAAACCAGGACTAAACCAGGACTAAACCAGGTCAAAACCAGGACTAAACCAGGACTAAACCACAGACTTAGCCTGGATTAGACCAGGACTAAAACAGGACTAAATACGATTTTAAACTGGACTAAACCAGGACTAGATTTGTGCAAGGTCTTGCTGTTGTCCTGGATTAGTCCTGGTTTAGTTGTTACTACTACTACTACTACTACTACTACTACTACTACCACTACTACTACCACTACTACTACCACTACCCAAAGCCCCATAGTAATCCGTAGTATAGACAGTCCTCTTTAGTAAATTAGATTAATGTAAATATAATAAACATATTACTACTACTACTACTACTATTACTACTACTACTATTACTACTACTACTACTACTACTACTACTACTACTACTACTACTACCACCCAAACCCCTATAGTACTCCGTAGTATAGACAGCCCTGTTTAGTAAATTGGATTAGTCTAAATAAATGCAGTTGCTGTTTCCCGTCCTTTTCGTGTTCCATGTGTTTTAAATCAGTCTGTATGAACATTTGTACAGCACATTTTCAAGGTTTTTCTTTTCTTTCGTCTCTTCTCTTTTGTTCCCATCAGATCCGTCCGTCCGCCTTTGAAGTCTAAGTCTGAGTTTAAACTTTGAGTCTGGCTCCAATTATCCACCCGAGCGTTCCATAAGTCCAGATAAAAGATAAAATAAGATTAGCATGGCATAGCACTTAGAGGAGGGTAAAGCTACTATGTGTTTGTGATATGGGAAAAATGAGGAAAATGGAGAGAAAAAAAAGCAAAAATAAGTGAAGAAATTTGTAAAAGTTTAGGAATGGGCTTGGGCTAATAATCAGAATAATAAAAAGACAAAATGGATTTTCTAAATATAATTGTTTAAATTTGTTTGAACCAAAGCTTTTATTTTTATTTTATTCTGAAAATAATAATAAAACTGAAAAATAATAATAAAACGCTCCTTGTTTTGGTCTAGTCCTGGTCTAATCCTGTTTCAGTTGTAATCCTGGTTCAGTCCTGCTTTAGTCCTGGTCTAGTAATTTTTGAGTCCTGGTTCAGTTGTAGTCCTGGTTTAGTCCTGGTTTAGTTGTAGTCCTGGTGTAGTCCTGTTGTAGTCCTGGTTTAGTTGTAGTCCTGGTTTAGTCCTGTTGTAGTAGCCATACTGGGACAATGCAAACAAAACAATAACATCGCCATGGAGACGAGCAAAAGTTACACAGTGCATCTTTAAGACAGATGTGTCAGTTGAGCTCTGGTTCAGTCTCAGTTCAGCTCTTGTCGTGTTTGAATCTGTTTTATATAATATTATAAAATACTGTAGATGCAAATGCAAATATTTTTATGTAAATATTCTTTCCACACTCCCACATGCAGCATTATCTCTCCATATGTTAGTTATATACGTGTCTCATACGTGCGCAGACTTCAGAGGGTCTGCTGGATGTGGTCTAAAGCAGTCCTCATGTGGTCCAGGTTCCGATGTGGTCCTGGTGTGGTCCGGGTCAGGTCCAGGTCAGGTCCAAGTGTTTGATGGACTCAAATCGGTCATTCATTTCAACAGGCTCTGAGTCTCCGAGTGTGTAACCTTCAAGTGACGCACAGAGACACGAGCAGAATACAGCAGGGAAAAGACCAGGTTTAGACCGGGTTTAGTCCTGTTATATTCCTGGTTTAGACCTGGTTTAGTCCCGGTTTAGGCCTGGTTTAGACCTGGTTTAGTCCTTGTTTAGACCTGGTTTAGTCTTGATTTAGTCCTGGTTTAGTCCTGGTTTAGACCTAGTTTAGTCCTTGTTTAGTCTTGATTTAGTCCTGGTTTAGTCCTGGTGTACTCTGTAGTCCGTGTGCGCACTGGGGTGAGCCGTGGCGGTCATAAATCACATCTCCAGGATCAGGCTCTGCTCGCCACATGCTCTACCCAGGTACGGAGCCTCGAGCCTGGGAAGAGCGCCTGCCTCGGCCCCCCTCCTCCTCCACACACCACCGGGCAGAGTCTCCAACCGTCCACAAACCCCAACCCCCCACGCAAACCCAAGGACGGGTAAAAATAGGAGCGGGTCGTGGCGATAGGACAAACGAAAAAAAGAAAGAAATAAAGGAATACACTATAGAACGTACAAGAACATACGGGTTTGTCACAGTACGAATAGTTTTGATACTCTAGTCCTGGTTCAGCTGTAGTCCTGGTTCAGTCCTGCTTTAGTCCTGGTCTAGTCCTTTTTGAGTCCTGGTTTAGTTGGCGTTCTGAGCTCAGTTGTAGAGCTTTAGCTCTGGTTCAGTTGTAGTTCTGGTTTAGTCCTTTTGTAGTCCTGTTGTATTTCTGGTTTAGTCCTGGTTTAGTCCTGCTGTAGACCTTGTTCAGTCCTGTTTTTGTCCTGTTGTAGTCCTGGTTTAGTGCTGGTTTAGTCTCGGTTTTGTCCTGTTGTAGTTCTGGTTCAGTTGTAGTCCTGGTTTAGTTGTAGTTCTGTTGTAGTCTTGTTGGAATCCTGGTTCAGTTGTAGTCCTGGTTTAGTTCTGGTTTAGTTGTAGTCCTGTCGTACTCCTGGTGTAGTCCTGGTTCACTTTTAGTCCTGTTTTAGTCCTGGTTTAGGCCTGTTGTAGTCCTGGTTCACTTGTAGTCCTGGTTTAGTCCTGGTGTAGTCCTGGTTCATTTGTAGTCCTGGTTTAGTCCTGTTATAGTCCTGGTTCAGTCCTGGTTTAGTCCCAGTCTTGTGGACAATCAACTGAAGCGTTGGACTGTGGAGGATTTGTTTTTTTATGTAAATCTCTTCACCTCAAACAAATGAACCTGAGCCCAGAGCCAGACCAGAGAAAGCCATGCAAAACTGGTCTGAACCAGGACTAAACCAGGATTAAAGCAGGTCTAAAGCAGAACTAAACCAGGACTAAAGCAGGTCCAAACCAGGACTAAACCAGGATTGAAACAGGACTAAAGTAGAGCTAAACCAGGACTGCAGCTGAACCAGGACTACAACAGGACTAAACCAGGACTACAACAGGACTAAACCGGGACTACATCTGAACTAGCACTACAACAGGACTAAACCAGGACTAAAACAGGACTAAACTAGGATTTAACCAGGACTAAACCAGGCCTAAACTAGGACTAAACCAGGTGTAAGCGACTATTGAACAGCTTTGGTTGGTTTGGTTTAGACCTGGTTTAGTTCTGATTTAGACCTGGTTTAGATCTGGTTGATACCTAGTTTAGTTCTGGTTTAGTCCTGATTTAGTTCTGGTTTAGTCTTGGTTTAGTCAAGGTTAAGTCTAGGTTGAGTCTAGGTTAAGTCCTGGTTGTGTCAAGGTTTAGTCTAGACTTATCCCTGATTTAGTCCTAGTTTAGTCTTGGTTTAGCCTTGGTTTAGTCCCGGTTTAGTCCTGGTTTACTCCTGTTTGAGCTTTGTATCAGTAAAGAGTCCAGCCAGGATATCGACTGAACCGATACCATGGAACTGATACCTGTTATTGGATCTGCACCAATACTCAATACCAGTATCGGTATCGGTGCATCCCCAGTCTGAATCCATAATATAAGTGAGAAATAACTTTGAACCACCTCTGTTTTTTTTTGTTTGTTTGTTTTGTTTTTTTATTAATATTATTATTTTTTTTTTTCTACGTTTTTAAGACTGTCAAAACAAGGCACCTTCAAATTCATGCTAAAATTAAACATCTACTTTGCATTTCATTTACAATTTTAATCGTCGCACAATGTATTCTCCTCTTTGGGCTCTTGTTTTGAACTGAAGGTGGCGTGGTGCATTCAGGGCCCCTTACAAAGCAGCGCTGGTGTAGGTAATATTCATGATGCGTTCGGGGTACTCTGGGATGCTAATCGAGTGAGCTCCAAGGCGATGGCCCTGGTTCACTCTCCTGTGTGTGTGTGTCTGTGTCTGTGTCTGTGTCTGAATGGAGAATATGGGCCATTGTGAAAAGTGTTTGTGGGTTTGTACAAAGGGAGTGTAAATAATACTATAGACCTGGTTTAGACCTGGTTTAGTTCTGTTTTAATCCTGCTTTAGTCTTCCTCTTTGAGTCCTGCTTTAGACCTAGTCTAGTTGTCGTTTAGTCTTGTTTGAGTCCTGGTTTAGTTCTGCTTCAGTTCGGGTTTTGCTTTGGTTTTGTCCATGTTTAGTCTTTGTTTAAAAAGTATCAGACTAGAACTAAACCAGGACTAATCCAGATCTAGGTCTCACATGGAAAGAGCTGTGGCAGAGTGGTTAGCCTGTCTCCTCCTCTCAGGACTAAACCAGACCTAGACCAGAGTAGGACCAGACTAGAACTAAACCAGGACTAAACAAGAGCCTCAGACCTCAGGTTGTGGGTTAGACTCCAGAGCTCTCTGAGTGTGCACGTCCTCCCTGTGGCAGAGTGGTTAGCCTGTCGGAAGATAGCAGCTCCGTGGACACGATAAGAGCCGAAAGTGTCAAAAATATAAGGAAGTGTCCTAAAGGAGGCAAGGTTACAGAGAAGGAGGTAGGAAGCGAAGGACGAAGGAGACGAGGAGATAAAAGTCAGGAGTGTGACGCGGGCAGAATCTGGAGAGGCGACGAGATAAGAACAGAGCTGACAGAGGAGAGGAGAAGAGAGGAAGAGAGGAGAAGAGAGGAGAGGAGAGGAGAGGAGTGGAGTGCCCACTAATACATATGAGCTGTGGACTGAGGAGAGAAAAAGAGAGGAGAAGAGAAGAAGAGAGGAGCGCCCGCTAATACATATGAGCTCTGGACTGAGGATATGTAGCAGGAGTAGTAGTCGTAGTATTTGGGAATATGGTAGTAGTACAGGTACAGGTACTGGCAGTAGTGGTGGTAGTAGTAGTAGTAGTAGCGGTAGTATTAGTAAATGCAGTAGTATTAGTTTATAGTTACAGTTTATAGTAGCATGGACAGAGGATATGTAGCAAGGGTAGTATTTGAAGATGTAGTAGTAGTAACAGTGGTAGTATTAGTAGATGTGGTAATAGTGGTAGTAGTAGTAGTAGTAGTAGTAGTAGTAGTAGTAGTAGTAGTAGTAGTAGTAGTAGCAATAGTGGTAATATTGGTAGTAGTAGTTGTAATAGCAGTACTAGTAGTAGTAGTAGTAGTAGTATTGGTATTTACATAAGCCTGTATCCCTCTTTCTTGCATACATTTCCATATTCGAAGCTCTTATCTGTTTCTCAGTAATTGGCCCTGCTTTTTCTTCTCCTCTTTCTCTCCCCTCTGTTTTTTCATTCGTTCTCATATTCTCTCGCTCCGTCACGATTTTCTCTCTTCTCATTTACTCTTTCTCTCCCTCCTCTCTCCTCCTCTCTCTATATCTCCCTCTCCTCTTTCTCGCTGTATTCCCTCCCTCCACTCCTTTCTCTGTGTGTGTTACTCTCCCCTCTCTCTTTCTTTCTTTCTCTCCTCTCTTCTCTCTCTCTCTTTCCCTCTCCTCTCGTATTGTATCCTCCCTCTCTCCGTTCTTCCGTCCGTGTCTCACATACAAACAGGCTCTTTCCTTTTGGCTGCCTTTTAATCAGCTCCACACCACAGCACATGCCACACAAACCTCTCTCTTTCTCTCTTTTTCTCCTCTTCTCTTCATCTCCTCTCTCTTTCTCTTTCTGTCTGTTCTTCTCACCCTTTTTCTATCTCCTCTCCTTCTCCTCTTCCCTTCATTCAGCCCTTTCCCTCCTCTAGCTCCCCACTTTCTCCATCTCATCTCTCCTTTCTCAACCCTTTCCCCTCTTTTATGTCTCACTTCTTCCTCTCCCTCCTCCTTTCAACCCTTTCCCTTCCCTATCCCTCCCTTCTTCCTCTCCTTCTCCTTCTACCCTCACTCTCTCTCTCCCCTCTCCTGTTCTCTCTTCTCCTCTTCTGTCACCCCTTTCCCTCCTCCATCCCTCTCTTCTTCCCTTCTTTCTCCCCGCCTCAGTCTCTCCTTCTCTTTTCTTTCATTCTTTCATTAAAATGTTCAGCGCTTCGGCGAATCAGAAGTGGGAAAATGAACAAATGTGACACTGGAGATCTGAGGCTCTTTCTCAAAATGAAAAATAAAAACAAAACAGTAATTTATTTCTGGTATTGAACCGTTTACAGACGATGAAGGACGGTAAGTGTCTTGCCGGAGGGCACAACAATAGAATGAAATGGAGAAGTCGGGGATTGAACCGTTGAGCTTTTGGTCGGTGGGCCAATGTCAAATATCTGTGTGTATTTGTGTGGTACTTTGTGTGTCAGATTGTGTTATTGTATTTGAGTCGTGTCCACAGCTGGAGTCCCCTCAGAGGTGCTCCACTTTCACTTCTGCTGAGGAAGACTTTCTGTTTACACACACACCGGCCCTCACAACACACACACACACGCGCGCACACACACACACACACACACACACACACACACACACACACACACACACAGTACATTAAATTAACACTTACAGAGTGAACTGTTACTTTATTTTTGAGTGTACATGGTCCTGATCTGTACAGAGCAACATTTACTAGAGTTAAAATATTCACTGAGAATTTGACACTAGTGGTCCAAAAATAGTGTTCATTATTTACTCTGTGACAGTGCTAATAATAATAATAATAATAATAATAATAATAATAATAATAATAATAATAATAATAATAATAATAATGAACGATGAACAGGCCCCGCTGAGGCATAATGTCTGTTCTGTGATGTGTTTATGTGATTGTTTGTTTATCTGTGTATATGTCAAATGAACTCTGTGTATGTGGAAAAGAATCTCTCCTCGGGGACAATAAAGTAAAGTCTAAAGTCTAAAGTCTAAGTCACTTATCAGAGTGATTATAGTAATATGTACAACACTATATAGAGTTAAAATATTCTTTTTACATGCTCTTCTCTTTTACCAAAGTTTATATTATTATTCTTCTATTTTTTTTAGTTAAACCATAACACCAAAGTAAAGTTCCCAGTTTGTGGATTGTGTTCACTGACAAAGGCAATAGTAAACTGAATTTACTCTGGCAAGAGTTAATTTGACTCCTTTGGCAGTGTAAATTACAATTTGCTACTAAATAAACAGTTTTATTTCACTTGGTACAAAATACAACAGGTTATAAGGACCTAGAAGGAGGGGAGGAAATTTAACCATAAACAACAATCCAAAAGTACCCATAGGTGTGATTTATTCCATTGACAGCAATGTTATCCCATTGATCAGAAGGTTGCTGGTTCAGTTCCTACAACCATCACTGTATACCGCAGTTGTTTCCTTAAGCACGACACTTCACACCTCTATCCATCACGATTACATTCTATATATTCTATACAACAGCTAGTTCAGCATTAGCGTCACTCTGCTAATTCTTCGTGGGCATAAAAAGAGCACGTTCAGCTCCATGAATCAGTTGTTGTTGCAGATCTCGTTTGTGTATCTCATATTTCTCCGTGTTGACATACTCTTGTGTTCTGAGTCGTGCCATCTTTAGTTTTTCTCACGTGTCGATGTTCATTTGAAATCTGCGTGGGAGGAATCTGTCCAACTCCAATCAAAACACAATTACGCCACGATTCAGTTTGGTTCTGAAATCATTCCCGGAAACATGTGCTTGGAATAGTTTTTAATGATGTCGTTTTAAATATCTTTTCCGTGTTGATGTGGTTATTTCTTATGTTGCTGCTGCTGCTGAACTCGATCTATATAAACAGAGGTGGAAGAGGAGCCAAAAAATGTACTCAAGCAAGTGTAACGTTACTTCAAAATAATATTACTCAAGTAGAAGTACAAAGGAGTGGTCCAAGATAGAAATAGTAGAAACATATATTGGAAAAAGTATTTTTAAAAGAGTACTTTTAAAAGTAACAGTCCGACATATCTGATTTATAATTTGAAGTGTAATTGGACAAAACATGAAATAATGCACAATATCGAGAGATCTGGACATGGTTTAGTCCAACTTTAGGCTTATGTATCCGAGTTAGACCTGGTTTAGTCCAACTTTAGTCTTATATATTTGAGTTAAACCTGGTTTAGTTCAACTTTAGTCTGAGTTAGACCTGGTTTAGTCCCAACTTTAGTCTTATTTATCTGAGTTAGACCTGGTTTGGTCCAACTTTAGTCCTATATTGCATGGAAGAAGCTCTGGTTTAGTCCCACTTGAGTCCTATCATGATGTAAGACCTGGTTTAGTCCTGGTTTAGTCTTAGTGGCTGTTTCAGACTTGATTTGGTCTGACTTGAGTTAGTTTGACTTTAGTACTGGGTTAGACCTGGTTTGATCCAACTTTAGTCCTAAATTACAGACACGGAAAAAGCTCTGGTTTAGTCCAACTTCAGTCCTATCATGATCTTAGACCTGGTTTAGTCCTGGTCTTAGTGGCTGTTTCTCCAAGTTCAAGTAGTGGACTTACAACTCCTGTTCATCTTTTTATTATTCTTTTAATTCTATATCTCTTTAAATTTTAATTGCCTCGCTAATCTGCTTCCTATCTCCTCTCCGCTTCCTCATTTGTCCGCTCTATTCCCGACGTTCCAAAGAGAGAGACATCACACGCTACGTCTCCGAACGCTCCCAATCTTATTAAGTCAAAAAAGCCAAATCCGAATGGAGAGATATGGGATTGCAGTGGGCGGATGAAACGCAGAGTCTATCTTTGATCAAACCCGGAATGAATCGTGTCAGTCCGTCCTACGACTACACACAGAGGAAAGAGAGAGAAAGATGGAGAGAAATCCTGAGTTTTTGGTGCGGTCTTTGAACTCGTCACTTGCACCTGAAGATGAGTTTTAATAAGGCCCTTTCATATGCTAAAATGTGGACTTTTGAAATGCAGCTAGAGTTCGGAGTTTGGAGAGGGGGAAGTCTACGGAGAGATCAAACTTAAGGACAGGGACTTAGTGTGTAGTGTGATGAGAATAGCCACACAACCTGTTTAATCCTGGGAAGGTGTGAAGTGTCTTGCCCGTGGACACAATAAAAGGAAAGAAGGATTTGAACTACTAATCTTGTTATTCTAGTCCAGGTTCAAGGCTAAGTCTAAGTTCAGGTCTAGGTCTAAGTCTAGGCTTAAGTTCAGGTCTAGGTCTAAATCTAGGTGCAAGTATAGGTCTAAGTTCAGGTCTAGGTTTAAGTCTTGGTCTATGTTCAGGTCTAGGTCTAAGTCTAGGTTCAAGTATAGGTCTAGGTCTAAGTCTAGGTCCAAGTATAGGTCTAAGTTCAGGTCTAGGTCTAAGTCTTGGTCTATGTTCAGGTCTAGGTCTAAGTTTAGGTCCAAGTATAGGTCTAAATCTTTGTCTAAGTTCAGGTCTAGGTCTAAGTCTAGGTCCAAGTATAGGTCTAGGTCTAAGTCTAGGTCCAAGTATAGGTCCAAGTCTTGGTCTAAGTCTAGGTCCAAGTCTAGGTCTAAGTTCAGGTCTAGGTCTAAGTCTAGGTCCAGGTTTTGGTAGCAGTAAGAACAGCCATCAACATGTTGATACCAGGAAGGTGTGTGAAGTGTCTTGCTCGTAGACACACTAAAAGTGTTAAGACAGGAAAGAAGGATTTGAACTGTTAATCTTCCGGTTATAGTCCAGGTGTAAGTCTAAGTCTAAATCTAAGTCTAGGTCTAGGTTCAGGTCTTAGTCTAGGTCTACGTTTTGGTATGGTTTCAGTAAGACCCTTTCATATGGTAAAATGTGGACTTTGGAAACGCAGCTGGAGTTCGGAGTTTGGAAAGAGGGAAGTTTACGGATCAAACTTCAGGACAGGGACTTGTGTTGCGTGACTTTTCTTATTGCTACACAGTGTTACGTGTGAGGAAAGTGTGTGAAGTGTCTTGCCCGTGGACACAATTCCAGTGTTAAGACAGGAAAGAAGGATTTGAATTTGAGTCATTTGAGTAATCCTTTTTCTTTATTAGTTTGTCCACATTGCGTGTCTGTCTACATGTCTCCAAAGCTCAAAATGCTCTGCTCCACCTTGTGATGTCATTTAGTGGTTGTTTTCAAGTTAACAGCTACGTTTTACCTTATGTTCAGTAGAGATGAATAATGCTAGAGCTGAAATCAAACCAAATGATTCCGGCTCAGTTGATTGCGTTTGTCCACCGACCTTTGACCCATAGGTTGGCGGTTTGACTCCAGCTCTCACAGATGAATGCTGTAGTTGTGTCCTACAGCAAGACACTTTGCCCCTAGTGTCCGCGTACACTGGTGTATGAACGTGTGAACGAACGGGTGAGTTCCGTGTTGTAAAACACTGGAGCACTTCCTGTATTACTACATGACGGCACAAGGTGAAACAGAGTGTTTTCAGTTTGAGAGAAGAAAATCCTGCGTAAATCTGCAGGATTTGTGTGTTAAAAATGTGTGAATGAAACAAAACACAACTCCAGGTGTGTTTGTGATGAGGAAACGACATTAGAACAGATCAGAAAATGGCCCTGTAAGCATCGTAGCTTTGACAGTTAATGTTTGGGGATTAGTGTTTGTGTGACTGTAGTAGAATTATTGCCACGTCTGGGTTCATCTGCCCCAGGGCACATGTGGTACATCTCACCAAAATAACTGTTTCTTGTGTCATATTTATGTGCAGTTTTTTTTTTTTTTTTTTTTTTTTTTGTTTGTTGACGTTGAAGTTACATGAATAAGCATTATGACCGCAAGGACTTTTTATCTTGCCAACTGTCAGTTTATGTTTTAACTTTCACCCTCCCAGACTCTAAAAACACATCAAAACCGATAGAATGTAATGTAATCTGAAACAGAACACTATCTAACCCCGCCCCCTTCTCTCTCTCCTCCAATCACAGCTGCCGCACCGCCGAGTGACCTTCTCCACGGCCAATCAGGCGCAGGACATGCAGGACTCCTCCCAGCACAGTTACTACGACAGTGGCCTGGAGGAGTCCGAGACCCCCAGCTCCAAGTCCTCGTCCGGCCCCCGGCTCGGGCCTCTGGCTCTGCCTGAGGACCACTACGAGAGGACCACCCCTGACGGCAGCATCGGGGAGATGGAGCACCCAGAGAACGGTAAGAGGAGTACCAACCACCATCACAAAGGGAGTTCAACTGCCAACCACCACAACCACCATAACCACGATAACGACCAACCACCATAAGTATCACAGCCACCATAACCATAACTACCACCGCAATTACCAACTACAACCAGCACAACCGCCCAAACTACCAATCACCACAAATACCACAACCACCACAACCGCCAACCACAACTACCACAACTACCAACCACGGTAAGTATCACAGCCACCACAACCACCACAACTACCACAACTACCAACCACCATAAGTATCACAGCCACCATAACCACAACTACCACCACAATTACCAACTACAACCAGCACAACCGCCCAAACTACCAATCACCACAACTACCACAACCACCACAACCGCCACAACTACCACAACTACCACAACTATGACAACCACCATCACAAAGAGGTTCAACTACCAACCACCATATCTACCACAAGAAGAATAAGTACCGCAACAACCACAGCCACCACCACTACCACCAGAACCACTACAACCACTACAACTACTACATCTACCAGCCAGCACAACCACAACTATTACTACTACCACAACTACAACCACCACAACTACTACCACCACAACTACCATCACAACTCCTACCACCACAACTACTACTACCACAACTACTACTAACACCACACCTACTACTACCACCACAACTACAACGACCACTATTTGCAACATCTTCAGTATCGACACAATACTGATATGTGGGAAAGCCTTTCGATATCACCAATACCAATAAACAAATATTCAAAAAAGTTATTAGCGTGCCAGATTAACCTGCCAGTGTGAGCATGAATGCATGTGTACAAACTGTATTTTTTAAATAAATAAATAAATTCAGTTAATATTTATGCTTATATTTTTACGAGCAATTGCAGTGCACTTATTTTACCCAGATACATTTTGGCCTACAGCTGATTTAAGTGAAAAAGTTAAATATAAGTGTGTATATTTTGCTGCATATACTGATGAAACTGTGTACTTCCTTTATTTACATTTTATTTTTTTATATTGATACTTTGCATTGACATCACGCTGGGGATGTTCTGCATGTATATGTAAGGCCACATTTTCAGCAGTTACCATGACGGCACAATGCATCAGCAAACCAAAGTTAAGATAGTCTGAAAACTCGAAGAAAAAGTTCAAAATTAGTTAAAACACGGCACAGAAGCATGTTTTCAGGAGCCTGTGATCGATACGAGCGTTCGTGACGAGAGTTCGATTTTCAGCAGAAAGGTGAGAGGGACTTGTTTTACAGCACAAATCAGCTCACCTGTTGCAGTTCCAGATAAATCAGCTCTTTTTGGTCAGTGTTAAAATAAAGCTCAGGTTAAAGTCAGACAAAACCTCAGACAGAGTAGTGCTTACAGTTAGCATCACACCCTCAAGGAATGTTGATGACAAGTTTGTATGAGAGTTAGCAAGTTTCAGTACTTCTACCTTATGAAACAATACATTTTTCTTCTTCTTTTCTTGTGTTAAAATGTTGTTTCCTCATCACAAACAGACCTGGAGTTGTGTTTTGTTTCAATCACACGTTTAACACACAAACACACCTGCGTATTTACTACTGTTCCACCTTGTGATGTCATGTGGTGTTACAGGAAGTGCTCCACTGTGTTTTTAAACTCCACACACCTTCACTGGAATCATTTGGATCATTTCAGACCTGGAATTTCCAATCTATACTGAATATAAGGTAAATGGTGTTAACTTCAAAACTACCACTTTGTGACATCACAAGGTGGAACAGAGCGTTTTGAGCTTTGGAGATGTAGACAGACTAATAATAAAGAGTTACTCAAACAACTCCAAGTATGTTTTTGATGAGGTAACAACAGTAAATCTCAAAAGAGTTCATTTTGCGTAAAAAAGGACTTTTAAATTCACATCTGTCCTCTTCGCTTTTTTTGTCACTATCAATCTCACCGTACACTACTGAATCCTCCTTCTCCGCGGTAAGTGCTTTGTCAGCACCGCCGCTACGCACTCCCTCTTTTGAGATCAGATTACCCACAATTCCTGGCGCCGCACGTTTGTATACCGGGGTCAAACAAAGTGCCAACGGAATCAATATGCAACCAAATTAACTCCCGCGCTTCTCCAATTAACGCCGTAATTAAGTAAGGTCCGCGAGCCTTCAGGAGCACTCGGGCTGCGGCGGAGTTAGCGGCGTCAGCGTTAGCCCGTAACCGCGGCGACGGCTCATTATTAAACATGAGGCGGACAGGAAGGAGCGGCTTAGCGCACTGATAAAAGATGCGCGCGGATACAATAGGAGCTGGAGATTAATTGGGGTTAGCATGTGAGGGCTAGCACGCTAATGTGAAACACTATCAATGGCGCGGTGATTTATGAGGACGTGTGGCTAGGCTAAGGAAGTGTTTTTAAATTGTTGTTAAATATTGATTAGATTGATTACACGTTATAATTTGGTATTCAGAAACATTTATTTGACTTATTTGATTAATTCTTCATATTTTTGACCGGTTAGACCTTGTTTGGACCTGGTTTAGTCCAGATTAAGACTTGGTAAAGTATTAGTCTAGTCACCAGAGGGTTGCCGGTTCACGTCTCATGCTCATATTTTGCATACAGTTGTTGTATCCTTGAGCAAGACACTCACTAACCTCCATACACCAAATGGATGATTATGATGTAATAAATGAAACACTAATACTTGGTTTAGTTTTTAGTTTAGTCACCATACGACCTTATATTCACTGGTTTACAGCTGGTTTGAATTGCTTATTGTTGTTGTGTCATTTGGCAAGACACTTTGAATGTGGCTGGTTGTGACAGAGAGGGCATCTGGTCTTTAAAAACATGAAATA
Organism: Taenioides sp. WSHXM2023; assembly: GCA_029959045.1. Classification (NCBI taxonomy): domain Eukaryota; kingdom Metazoa; phylum Chordata; class Actinopteri; order Gobiiformes; family Gobiidae; genus Taenioides; species Taenioides sp. WSHXM2023. The sequence goes on from CM057087.1 coordinate 21,047,353, forward strand.
AGATAAAAGAAATAAATATATAGTGCTTTATTAATACTGGTTTAGACCTGATTTCGACTCGGTTAAGTATGAGCTCAGTGCCCTACAACAAGAGTTGCTGGTTCACTTTTACACCTGTATTGTTGTTTCCTTGAGCAAGACACTGCAAAAACACAGTGGAGCACTTCCTGTATTACGACATGACATCACAAGGTGGAAGAGAGTGTTTTCTGTTAGAACATAGATCAGAAAATGGCGTAATATGGGGCGTTTCAGTACAGCTGAAACACTCCAGAAGATTGCCGGTTCACCAAGATGGTCGCTGTGTCCTTGGGCAAGACACTTTAATCGTCTACTCCAGCCACTGTGTGTAAAATAAACTATTATAGAGGAGCTAACTAACGACCGAAAATACACAACATGTCTGGAGTGATGGGACAGAGGCTACAATTATGCAAATGCTTCGACTTTATGCAGATGTGGAGAGTGGAGAATTATCGCTTTGCATATTTTCACACACAGACGCACAAACGCGCGCGCACACACACACACACACACACACACACACACACACACACACACACACACACACACACACACACACACACTCTCTCTCTCTCTTACTCTCTCTGCCCTCTTCTGTTTGGCCATTTTTCAGTCCTGTTTCATATTCTTGTAACTCGTCTGTTCTGTTTCCAATTTGATCATCAGTTTCATGTTTTAATCCTGAGCTCTAACCTCTCGTGTCCAGGTGAGATTATCTGCTCTCTCCATCAGTCTGCGTAATCTGCTCTTAATCCACCACTCCGTAGTTTTAGGGGGACACCGAAGGAAGGAGCGTTTCGTCAGGCTTAAGTTTTTTGTGACGAAAATTACGATTTGGAGATTAAAAAGTTGTGATGGCGAACATGGTGGAATGTATGTGATTTTGTTCAAGATTTAGAAAAATGAAAATCTTATTATTTTAAATATATTATTGTGTTTTAGGAAAGGTTTTGTCTTTGGTTTAGATTAGTTTTATAGCCAAACCTCCTTGTCAAAGCCTGATCTCGTCAGGTCTCAGAAGCTCCGCAGGGCCTGGTCAGGACTTGGACGGGAATTCCAGGTGCCACAGTGGGTCAGCCGTGGCAAAAACCGCTGTTGTGTCCTTAGGCAAGACACTTCACCCACATTGCCTAGTATGGATGTGATGTGTGAGCGTTGGTGGTGGTCGGAGGGTCTGATGGTGCAGATTGACAGCCTCTCTTTCGTCAGTCTGCCCCAGGGCAGCTGTGGCTATAATATTAACTTACACCACTGTGTGTGAAGAGAATGAATAATAATGTGAAGTGACTGTGAGTGTCCAAAAAAGCACAATATAATGATTAATTAATTAGGTTTAGTCTGTGTTTAGACCTGGTTGTGTAGATCTGGTTTAGTCCTTGTTTAAACATGGTTTAGTTCTCATTTAAATGTGGTTTAACACATGTTTAGACCTGGTTTAATCCTTGTTTAGACCTGGTTTTGTCTTGGTTTACTCGGTTCATGTTTAATCCCTGTTTCAGTCCTGTTTTACTCCCTGTCTTAGTTCTGGCTAAGACTTTGGTTCAGTCACAGTTAGCCCGGGTTTAGACTTGGTTCATTCCCTGAGACCTGGTTTAGATCTAGTTTAGCTTTCGTTTTCTACCTTAAACAATATAATAATGCATTCCTCAATATTTCAGCCAAAGCTCGACCCCCTCCTCCTCAGGTCAGATCCCCTCCAGACCTTCATAACCCTGGTGGTGGCCCTGCTCTCGCTGTGGTCCAGAAGAGCAGATCAAACCTGGAGGTCTAATGTAGGACACCAGGACACAGAGGAGGAGGAGGAGCGATGACTTGACTGGAGCTCATTACAGCAGATGAAAGCTCCCATGATTCTTCTCAACTGCTCTGGAACATCTCAGCACAGCTCTGTCTGTGTCCACGGAGAATCCTGGAAAAAACTTGACTCATATGAAAGCTAAAATATTATGGAAATATTCATAATAATGTTGAGTTATTTGTAATAGAATGCAATATATTGATGTGAAAAATGGTTCAAACCTGGTTTAGTCCATGACACGGGTTTAGTCCTGTTTTAGTCCTGGTCTAATCCTGGTCTTTATGTGAGTACAATTTAATTTACAATATATTTACAATATAGTATATATTTACAATATAGTAGATCTGGTTTAGTTCTAGTTTAGACCTGGTTTAGCCCTTGTTTAGACCTGGTTTAGTTCTTGTTCAAATCGACAACATTTTGGAGTTATATGAATGCTAAAATATTATTAGTAACAATGGACATGACATTGACAAGTGCGAATTTGAGATGGTTTTAGACACGCTTTAGGCCCAATCCCAATTCTCCCCCTTAGCCCTCTGTCTTTGTCTTAGCCCTACCCCTCGCCCTTACCCCTCTGTCTTTAAACAGAGGGGTAAGGCAAAGGGGTGTGTTTAAACCCTTAGAAATGGGACACCCCTTTGCAGTCGCAACAATATGACATTATTTTTAAAGTTTTGAAGTATTGTGCTCCTTTTGAGTTTGTTTTAAATGAACTTTGCAAAAAGTCAAATGTTTTTTTAATTTTTAATTTTTTTTTTATTACTATACTCTGTACAACATATGTAAATCAAATTTTAATCAACTGTAACACAAAATTAAAATGCTGCAGAGGTGGACGGAGTTGTAGAGGATGCCTGGTACACACAAAAAAGAAAACAAAATTAATACATAGTCATAAACATATATAGTTGTTCTGGTACCTACAAATATTATAGAATGTAATATACCTTATATTTTATTTTCAAATTCTCCCACTTTTTTGAAGCTTGTTGGGCTGACACAACTCCAACAAGTCCAGCCTCCTACAAGAAATTTCTAAACAAAATATAAATGTGATTAATAACACATATGCGTATATAGTTCTTTTAGGCCATGCATGTTCGTAATACTTTACACATTCTACCGTAACGTGTGTATAGTTCTAACCGGGCATGAGACAAGTTACGAGGCGAAATGAAAACATATACAGATACAGCGATATATTTGACACATTCTAGTCTAACATATATGCGTATATAGTTCTTTTAGGCCTTGCATGTTCGTAATACTTAACACATTCTACCGTAACATGCGTATAGTTCTAACCGGGCATGTTACGATAAGCCGTATATGTCAGAAAGCGTAAATGCAGGCGCCATGAGTATACCTACAACTTTTCAAAAGTTACTACAGTTTATACAACTTTTTATGAGGTTCTTGAGTGCAAATACTCACATTTGTCCAATTTCTTCCCGATTGCTCGACACTTCCCGATTTCCGTGTTGGTTTTTGCTCCGACTTGCGTTAAGCCACGCCTATCCCCTTTGTGCAAAGGGTGCATCTGAAAACGCTCTGTTCAAAGGGGTAGAACAGCCCTTCCCCTTAGCCCTCGCACTTACAGAAAAGAGTATTGGGATACCCCTCTGTCTCTCGTGAACGCGCACAACAGAGGGGTAGGGCTAAGACAGAGGGCTAAGGGGGAGAATTGAGACGCAGCCTTAGTCCTAGTGCTTGAACCTGGATTTAGTCCTTGTTTAGACCTGGTTTAGTCCAGTTTTAGTCCAGTTTTAGTCCTCTTCTAGTCCTAGTTTAGTCCTGGTCTTATTGTGAGTGGACCTTTACAGTGTAGTTGTAATAGCACTGTGATGCATTCATGAGTCCTGTTTTAGTCCAGTTTTAGACCTGGTTTAGTCCTTGATAGGTTAAGTCCTGGTCTAGTCCCGGTCTAGTCCCGGTCTTGTAGAGTACTTTTACAGTATAAAGTTCTGTAGTTGTATTAGAGTCTGTCTCTGTGTTTTAGACCAGTTTTAGTCCTGGTCTAGTCCTGGTCTCGTCCTGGTCTGGTTCTGGTCTAGTCCTGGTCTCGTCCTGGTCTGGTTCTGGTCTAGTCCTGGTCTCGTCCTGGTCTGGTTCTGGTCTAGTCCTGGTCTTGTCCTGGTCTGGTTCTGGTCTAGTCTTTGTCTAGTGCTGGTCCATTCCTGGTCCAGTCCTGGTCTGGTTCCAGTCTTGTAGAGTACTTTTACAGTGCAGTTCTGTAGTTGTATTAGTGATGTGTTGATAGTGAGTTCTGGTTTAGTCCTGGTTTAGTCATGTTTTAGTCCTGGTCTAGTCCTGGTGTAGTCCTGGTCTAGTCCTGGTCCAGTCCTGGCCTGGTTCTGGTCTTGTAGAGTACTTTTACAGTACAGTTCTGTAGTTGTATTAGTCTGTCTCTGTGATGCGTTCATAATGAGACATAGAGTGAAGGAGCTCATACTGAGCCCAGCTGGAGGTCCACAAAAAACATGAAAAATATGTCAGAGGGAAAGAAAGGAGGAGGATGTCTGTTATGAAAGGAGAGATAGAAAGAGGGAGGGAGATCGTACAGGTGAGAGAGAGAGGGAGAGGGAGAGAGAGAGAGAGAGGGAGAGAGAGAGAGAGAGGGAGAGAGAGAGAAGAACAAGCAGGGGAGAGAGAAGACGAAGGAGCCTGGCATAGGGACAGTTTAAGACTTTAGACTGTGTATAGACCTGGTTTAGACCTGGTTTAGACCTGGTTTAAGATTGGCACCTTCAAAAGCGAATCCTGCATAAGTCTAAATTTTAGATATTTGTACTTTACTTAAGTACATTTTAAAGTAAAGATATTTTTACTTTTACTTAACTACATTTGAGAGCAAGTATTTGTACTTTCTACTCCACTACATTTTTGAACAGGACTGAAAAGTAAAAGTATTTTTTTTACTGTATTAGACCTGCTGAAAAGGCTGAGGATTTATTTTTAACACGTTTATAATTTGAGCAAATAAAAATATAGAAATAAAAACTATCAGTTCATTTGTTTCAGTTGAACCAAATCCAACACAAAACTTCTTCAAAATCACCACATTTGAAAACCTCAAAATCCGTGTGAAATACTTTTACATTTTGTCTTTTGCTTTGACTTTTTCACGTGATACTTTTACTCGAGTATTTTTACTTGTTCCATCGCTGGTCCCACGCCGCGTCCACGTCAGGACAGATCTCCGTGTCCATCTCGTCACCGTGGAGATGATTCAGACCTAATTCACATCTCCAGATAACGAGACGGTCACACTCGTCTTTCATTTTTAAAAAGACTTTTACTCCACACTAAAAGGAGAGAGGGAGGGAGAGGAGGAGAGGAGAGGAGGAGAGAGGAAGGAGCGGCGGACATTTTGACAGTTTACACCAGGCACGGAGGTGAGGGAAAGATGTAGAGTGAATATTTATGAAGAGAAGAGAGAAAGAGGGAGGAAGGGAGAGAGGAGATGAGAGAGAGAGAGAGAGAGAAAGGATGAAAAGGGAGGAGAAGGAAATTATGAGGAGAGAGAGAGAAAGAAAAAGAGAGGGAGATATAAAAGAGAGTAGAGGTAGAGGAGGGAGGGGTGAAAATAGGAAGAAAGGGAGTAGGAAGAAAGGGAGAAGAGAGATGGGAGGGAGAGGAAATAAGGAGATGAGAAAGAGAGGGAGGGAAGAAGGAAAGAGACAAAGGATGAGAAGAGAGGAGAGGAAAACATGAGGAGCAGAGAGAGAAAGCGAGTGGGGGTATGGAAAAAAAGAGAGGTAGAGGGGGGTGGAGATAAAGAGAGAGATGGAGATAGAGAGAGAAGAGAGAGAAGCAAGGAGGTATGGAGATAGCGAATAAGAGAGGAGAGAGGGAGGGTGGAGGTATGGAAGAGGGAGAGAGAAGGAGACATGAGGGAAAGAGGGATGGAGATATTAAGAGGGTGAGGACAGAATGAAAGACGAGAGAGATGAAAGGAAAGTGTGATGGAGAAAGAGAAGGTGAGGCTAGGAACAGAGAGAGAAAGAGGTGAGGGGGCAGAGGAGGCAGTAAAAATAAAAGATTAACAACGGCGGAGAAAGAGAGAACAGAAAATAAAAGAGAGGAGGTATAGAACGAGTAAAGAGAAAGATGAGAAAGTAGGGAGGGGAAAAGAAAGGAGAGAAAGAGGAAGACAGGAGGGAGAAAGGCAGGAGAAAGGGAGACAGAGGGAAAGAGGAAGCGAGAAAGAGAAGAGAGAGGGAGAGAGTTGCGGAGAGTGAGGGAATAGAAGGAGGAGAGGTGAGAGAGCAAGTAGAGTTCAGACACTCACAGTAATTATTTACACAAGCTCCAACAGCCTGCCTCCAGCTCCTCCTGCACTCCTCCTTTCCTTTTCTCTCTCTCCTCCCTCCTTCCCTCCTCTCTTTAGGTCCCTCGCTCTCTCTTTCCCTCCCTTCTTTCTTCCTTTCCTCCATTCTTCCTCACTTTGTCTCTCCCTCTTTCCTTCCTCTCGGTAATGTCAGCCGTTTGGTCAAATGGAGATAGATGGGCTACATTTAAAGTCACACCATGGGACATTCCCGGCAAGTCAGCTATAATCACCATGGAAACCAGCACCATGGAAACAAGACCACAAGACCATCCAGCAGAAAAGTTACTTGGTATACCTTTAATTGTCCTTTTCAGTCTAATTCCGATTAATTTTGTCTCCAGTTAGTCCTGGTTCAGTCAGAGTGTTTATTAGTCGTCGTTCAGAGTTTCTTGTCGTCACGGTAACAACAACTAGCATGTTAACAGTTCACTTCCTGATCATGCAATGCTTTCTGATTCGGTGTTTAGACCTCAAGAGCTGCTTATACAACAGATCTGTACTGGGATGAGACAAATTTTGCTCAAAATATAGAAATTTGCTCAAAAAAATAAATAAATAAAATAAAATAAAATAAAATAAAATAAAATAAAATAAAATAAAATAAAATAAAATAAAATAAAATAAAATACAGTCCTTTTAAGTTCTGGTTTAGTCCTGTCTTAGTCCTGCTTTTATTCCTGGTTTAGTCCTGGTTTAATTTCTGGTTAAGTCCTGGTTTAGTTCCTGGTTTAGTCCTGGCTTAGTCCTGGCTTAGTCCTGGCTTAGTCCTGCCTTGGTCCTGGCTTAGTCCTGGTTTAGTCCTGGATTTGTTCCTAGTTTAGTCCTGGTTTAGTCCTGGCTTAGTCCTGGTTTAGTCCTGGTTTAGTCCTGGTTTAGTCCTGGTTTAGTCCTGGTTTAGTTCTGGTTTCGTCCTGGTTTCGTCCTGGTTTAGTCCTGGTTTAGTCCTGGTTTCGTCCTGGTTTCGCCCTGGTTTAGTCCTGGTTTAGTCCTGGTTCAGTTCTGGTTTAGTCCTGGTTCTGTTCTGGTTTAGTCCTGGTTTAGCCCTGGCTTAGTCCTAGTTTAGTCCTGGCTTAGTCCTGGTTCAGTTGCCCTCATCCCTTGGGGTCGGAGTTCAAAGTTCGCAGCGTGGCGGATCAGGCAGGTCCCGCTGTGTCATGTGACCTCTCCGAGTGACGGACAGATGGGTGGACGGCAGGGGGCGGGATCCCGGTGAGGCCGACCAATCACGCGCAGCCACGGGTCGTCAATCACAGTGTGTGAGAGAGCAAGGCATCGTGGGAAATCAGGCAGGCCCACACATGTAAACACGAGGGCGGGGCTACAGAGGGCAAAAATAAACACATGAAATAAAACATCTAAATATTCAATACTTGTCTCTGTCAGAAGTACTCAAAGAAGTACTCAGGTTGTACTCTCCTATAATACTACTTATACTTACTGCGTACATTATTACTCAAATTCAAATAAAGTACTAAATGTGATAAGTAATAAGAAGTATACAGTTACTACTAGAGTAATGAGAAAATACTGTTACTTTAAGATAATCTATTTTCACTACTGCAGCTGATTCTACTTTAGTAATACTACTACAAATACTACTACAACTACCACAATATTACTACTACTACTACTGCTACTACTGCCACCACCACTACTACAATTATTACTACTACAACTACTACTACTTTACTACTACTACTACTATTTCAAATATAGTACTACTTCTAGTGCTAGTACTTCTGCCATTTACTAGAACCACAAGAAATACTACTACTACTACTAGTACTACTACTACTACTACTACTACTTACTACTACTACTACTACTACTACTACTACTACTACTACTACTACTACTACTACTACTACTACTACTACTGCAAACAATGAAAGTACTGATACTACTGCTGCCTGTAGTGCTAAAATTAATTTAAAAATCTATCTAACAGCTCTCTAATGAATCCTGAGGAGAGTCTCTGGACCAGGACTAGAACCAGGACTAGACCAGAACTAGACCAGGACTAAACCAAGACTAGGCCCAGCCCAGAGACTAGACCTGGCCCATAATCCCCCTTGGACCCAGCTCTGTCCTGGTGTTACGGTGTCATGTGGGATGCTGAGGTGCTGATGCTGACCTCCTGTTGCCGTGGCGCTGTCCTGCTGACTCTGTTACCGTGACGACAGAGATGACGTCGTCTCAGGGGTCTCCACAGGACACAACACGAGTACACAGAGGAGATTATACAACAGGGGACCAGGAAAAGACCAGGACTAGACCAGAATTAAACCAGAACTAAACAGGGTCTGAACTACATCTAGACCAGGACTAAACTACAAGAAGACCAGGACTAAACCAGGAATAAACCAGAACTAAACCAGAACTGGACCAGGGCTAGACCATAAGAGGACCAGGACAAGACCAGAACTGAACTGGGACTTAACCAGAACTAGACCAGGACTAGACCACAAGAAGACAGGACTAGACTAGGACTAAACCAGGACTAAACCAGGACTGAACCAGAACTAAACCAGAACTGGACCAGGGCTAGACCATGTGAAGACCAGAACTAAACTGGGACTAAACCAGAACTAGACCAGAACTAGACCACAAGAAGCCCAGGACTAGACTAGGACTAAACAAGAATTTAACCAGGATTAAACCAGAACTGGACTAGGGCTAGACCATAAGAAGACCAGAACTGGACCAGGACTAAACCAAGGCTAGACCAAGAATAGACCAGAACTAGCCCAGGACAAAACCAGAACTTAACCAGAACTGTACCTGGGTTAAACCACAAGAAGACCGGGGCTAGACCAAGAATAAACCAGGACTAAATCAGAGTCAAACCAGGACGGGATCAGGACTAGGCCAGACCTTAAACAGGACTAAACCGGGACTATAGCCAGGAATAGAGAAGTAAAACAGGATTCGACCAGGACTACAACAGTACTAGACCAGAACTGGAACAGGACTCAACAAGGACTAAACCAGGACCAAACAGGAGAGACATGAGGACTGGGGCTGGACTAGTTTAGATCCAGACCACCTGCAGAGAACACAAGAAACAAGAGACCCTTTATCTTTAGATCAGAGAACCAAATGAAAAATTTTAAAATGATGAAGTGATGCAATAGGACTGAGACCTGACCAGGATCAGAGAAACCAGACCTGGACTTGATCAAGACCACGGAAACCTCTTTCTCTTTAGCCCCAGAGACCCCAACAGTGACCAGAGACCAGACCTGGACTATGATGTAAGAGTGGACTACTGGGACCAGAGGACTAGACCAGGACTCGAACAGGAACCAACAAAGACTAGACAAGGACCAAACTAGAACTGGACCAAGACTTGACAGAACAAAACTAGACCAGTTTTAGACCACAGGAAGGCGAAGACTAGACCAGGACTATAGCCAGGACTAGACAAGAACTATAGACCAGGACTAGTGTAGAACTGCACTGGATTTAGACCAGGACTAAACCAGACCTGGACTATGATGTAAGACCGGACCAGTACTCAAAGGACTAGACCAGGACTGGACCAGGACTTGAACAGGAATCAACAAGGACTAGACCAGGACTAAACTAGAAGTGGACCAAAAATAGACCAGAATTGAGCTAGACTGGAACAAAACTAGAATTGGACCAGGTTTAGACCACAAGAAAACTAGAACTAGACCAGGACTATAGCCAGGACTAGACAAGAACTATAGACCAGGACTAGAGTAGAACTGCACCGGATCTAGACCAGGACTAAACCCGACCTGGACTATGATGTAAGAGTGGACTACTGGGACCACGGTAAGACAGGACCAGGACTCAAAGGACTAGACCAGGACTCGAAGAGGAATCAACAAGGACTAGACCAGGACTAAACTAGAAGTGGACCAAGACTAGACCAGGATTGAGCTAGACCAGCACAAAACTAGAATTGGACCAGGTTTAGACCACAGGAAGACGAGGACTAGACCAGGACTATAGAACTGCACCAGAACTTAAGAAAACAACACTAAAAGAAAAATAAAAGAAAAAATTATAAAGTGATGCAACAGTCCTGAGACCCGAGTAGACCAGGATCACAGAAACCAGACCAGGACTTGATCAAGACCGGTGAGACCTCTTTAGCCCCAGAGACCAGACCTGGACTATGATGTAAGAGTGGACTACTGGGACCACGGGTAAGACCACACCAGGACTCAAAAGATTGCAGACTATAGAGCCAAGAACTAAACCAGGACTACAGGGACTGAGACTAAGCCCAGACCAGGACCCCAGGGAGCGGCTGGAGACCAGGTCTGAGCCTCTGTAATTACATGAAGCCATTATGTCATCGTGTTTGTGCGAAGGGCCAGTCACAATAACCACAAAGTCCTTTTTAAAACCTCTTAACAGGATCTTTTCAAAATAAAAGACAACAAATTATAATAAAATAAAGTTATAAAGGGCATATATTTCAGTATTTTTTTAAATCTGTGTTCTAATGTTGTTTCCTCATCAGAAACAGACCTGGAGTTGTGCTTTTTTTTTTGTTTCATTCACACACGTTTAACACACAAACCCTGCGTATTTATAGGCTGAGTTCTTCTCTCAAACTGAAAACACTCTGTTCCACCTTGTGATGTCATGTGGTAATACGGGAAGTGCTCCACTGTGTTTTTAAACTCCACACACCTTCACTAGAATCATTTGGATCATTTCAATACTGGAACTGCCGATCTCTACTGAACTAAAGATAAAAGGAGCTGTTGACTTGAAAACTACCACTACATGACATCACAAGGTGGAACAGAGCGTTTTGAGCTTTGGAGATGTAGATAAACTAATAATAAAGAGTTACTCAAACGTGTGTGAATGAAACATAAACATAAAAAGCACATTATGTCTTTAAAGGCCTTAAATTACACAAAACAGACTTTTATGAGCTTTAACCTCCTACGACCTGGCGTCCACATATGTGGACAGCACATTTTTAGTGTTACACTGTTACAAAGGTTTTCACACATAGGTGGACAGTTTAGAACAGCAACAATGCAAAAATGTTCAATTTAGAATATTTTTAAGAGTTTGTAATGTTTAGAATAATTTAATTTAATATAAAAATAATTAATAAATGTAATAATTTAATTTAAGTTAATTCTTTGTTTTTGCACTTGTCAGATCCTAATCAGCCCAAATAACAAGGAGAAATCAATAAAGCATGCAATGCAAGAGTTCGGGTCTTAGGAGGTTAAGTCGTGTTATAATGTTGTTTCCTCTTCAAAAGACCTGGAGTTGAGTTTTTTTATAATAACACTTTATTTTTACTCTGTCCACACCTCAAGATCTGGACCAAGACCTGGACTGGGATCTGGACCTAGACCTGGACTGGGATCTGGACCAAGACCTGGACTGGGATCTGGTCCATTATGTGACAATCAGTATTTCACAGTTTAAAAACAGACTGTTATCATTAAAACCAAATATATGATTTGTTTTTAGTAAAGATTGTACAACAGTGACACATTCAGAGTCAAAGTAGGTGAAGTGTCTTGCAAAAGGACACAACAACAACATGTACCACCAACAGCAGGGGACTGAACCACCAAACGTCACATTTTAAAGGTCCTATATTACGAAAAATGAACTCTTGTGATCTTTACGTCACTTTATATCTTGTTTCCTCCTCAAAAACAGACCTGGAGTTGTGTTTATGTTTGAGGAACTCTTTATTATTCGTCTGTTTACATCTCCAAAGCTCAAAAACGCTCTGTTCCACCTTGTGATGTCATGAAGTGGTAGTTTTCAAGTTAACAGCTACATTTTCCCTGGAGATCGGCAATTCCAGGGCTGAAATGATCCAAATGATTCTAGTGAAGGTGTGTATTACCAAATGACATCACAAGGTGGAACAGAGTGTTTTCTTTCTATTTGAGAGAAGAACTCAGCCTAAATGTGCAGGTTTGTGCATTAAACATGTGAATGAAACAAAACACAACTCCAGGTCTGTTAGAACAAACAAGTAGATCAGAAAATAGCGTAACACGAGTCCTTTAAGCGACATTTTTCACACATTTTAGTCGTTTATTTCATATTTTTCCACCTCCTAATCCCCCGTCTCTCTGTAAAACCCTTTCCTTTGTATTCGCGAAATAATTAACCCCAAAAAATAATTTCCGCGCACTCGAAATCTGCCTCGTTAGAACCCGACCGCCTCGCGCCAGCCGGGCCGGAGAGGACGCACACGGCGCACATCAGAGGGAGGTTGCCATGACGACCGGCCAATCCATCATCGTCATCTTCATCCTCCTCTTCTTCGTCCTCCTCTGACACACCGCGCGCTCGCATAACAGCTGTAAACGGGCTGTTATATATACGTGCTATTATTTTATTACTTTTATACATATAATATTTATTTGTTTGTTTATAAAATGTGCTATACAAATAAATCTGGATTGGATTAATATTTAGCACAATTATTTTAGATTTTGTTCACTGTAAATCACAAAATTGAGCTAGAAATTTTGCAATTCTTAAACTAATTTTTGCATATCTCTAGATAAAAATGATTGAGTTATTAATTGTGTTTATATCTAAACATATGCAAAAGGACATTAAAGAGGAGCTTTCTACAAAATGCAAAATTATAATATTTTTATTTCTCTCTCTTCAGTGCAGTCTTGAGTCCGGCTCCCTCTCCTCCTCTCCTCCCTTTCTCCTCTCCTCTCCTCTCCTCTCCTCTCCTCTCTCTCCCTCTCCGTGCAGTCTTGAGTCCCTCTCCTCTCCTCCTCTCCTCCTCTCTCCTCTCCTCCCTCTCTCTCTCCGTGCAGTCTTGAGTCCCTCTCCCTCTCCTCCCTCTCTCTCCTCTCCTCCCTCTCTCTCCTCTCCTTCTCTCCTCCTCTCCTCCCTCTCTCTCTCTCGGTGCAGTCTTGAGTCCCTCTCCTCTCCTCCTCTCTCCTCTCCTCTCCTCCTCTTCTCCCTCTCTCTCTCTCCGTGCAGTCTTGAGTCCCTCTCCTCTCCTCCTCTCCTTCTTTTCTCCCTCTCTCTCTCTCTGTGCAGTCTTGAGTACCTCTCCTCCCTCTCTCCTCTCCTCTGTCCCGCTCTCTCCTCCTCTCCTCCCTCTCTCCTCTCCTCCCTCCCTCTCTTCTCCTCCCTCTCTCCTCCTCGTCTCCCTCTCTCTCTGTGCAGTCTTGAGTCCCTCTCCTCCCTCTCTCCTCTCCTCCCTCCCTCTCCTCTCCTCCTCTCCTCCCTCTCTCTCTCTCGGTGCAGTCTTGAGTCCCTCTCCTCCCTCTCTCCTCTCCTCCCTCCCTCTCTCTCCCCTCCTCTCCTCTCTCTTTCTCTTGGGTGCAGTCTTGAGTCCCTCTCCTCCCTCCCTCTCTCCTCTCCTCCTCTCCTCCCTCCCTCTCTCCTCTCCTCCTCTCCTCCCTCTCTCTCTCCTCTCCTCCTCTCCTCCCTCTCTCTCTCCTCTCCTCCTCTCCTCTCTCTCTCCTCTCCTACTCTCCTCCTCTCCTCCCTCCCTCTCTCCTCTCCTCCTCTCCCCCTCTCCTCCCTCTCTCTCTCCTCTCCTCCTCTCCTCTCCTCCTCTCCTCCCTCTCTCTCTCCTCTCCTCCCTCCCTCTCTCCTCTCCTCCTCTCCTCCTCTCCTCCCTCCCTCTCTCCTCTCCTCCTCTCCTCCTCTCCTCTCCTCTCTCTCTCCTCTCCTCTCTCTCTCCTCTCCTCCTCTCCTCTTCTCCTCCTCTCCTCCCTCTCTCTCTCCTCTCCTCCTCTCCTCTCTCTCTCCTCTCCTCCTCTCCTCTTTCCTCCCTCTCTCTCTCCTCTCCTCCTCTCCTCCCTCTCTCTCTCCTCTCCTCTCTCTCTCCTCTCCTCCTCTCCTCTCTCTCTCCTCCTCTCCTCCTCTCCTCTCCTCTCTCTCTCCTCTCCTCCTCTCCTCTCCCTCTCCTCTCCTCCTCTCCTCCTCTCCTCCTCTCCTCCCTCTCTCTCTCTCTCTCCTCTCCTCCTCTCCTCTTCTCCTCCTCTCCTCCCTCTCTCTCTCCTCTCCTCCTCTCCTCTCTCTCTCCTCTCCTCCTCTCCTCCCTCCCTCTCTCCTCTCCTCCTCTCCTCCTCTCCTCTTCTCCTCCTCTCCTCCCTCTCTCTCTCCTCTCCTCCTCTCCTCTCTCTCTCCTCTCCTCCTCTCCTCCTCTCCTCCTCTCCTCCCTCTCTCTCTCTCTTGCGTCCGGTCCGCAGCCTCTTGTCAGGCTAATCATGTTATAATTAATGTGCTTTGTCTTCCGAACAGCCGGATTAACCTGTTCACAGCGGATAATCCCGCCTAATCCCAATCTCAGTCCACGTCCCCTGTGTTCCTGCGGCAGAGTCGTTAGCTCGCCTACATTTTATAATTATTCAAAACGTTTTACTTTCTACATTTTAAAACATAATTATTTAATTGTACGACTTTTGATCTGAAATAGACGACGTTTAGTCCTCAAATACACGGACAAAATAAATATTTACTTTTATTTAATTAGAAAAAATATAGTAGTAGTAGTAATAGTAGTAGTAGTAGTAGTAGTAGTAGTAGTAGTAGTAGTAGTAGTAGTAGTAGTAGTAGTAGTAGTAGTTGTTGTATTGCCATAGTCCTTGTTTTTTAGTAGTAGTAGCAGTAAAAGTACTTCTACTAGAAAAAGTAGTAGTGGTAATAGTTATAGTATAAATGTAGTAGCGTCCATGTTGTACTGCCCTAGTCCTTCTCTCCTAGTAGTAGTAGTAGTAGTAGTAGTAGTAGTAGTGGTAGTTGTAGTATCCATGTTGTCTTGCCCTAGTCCTTCTCTCTTAGTTGTAGTAGTACTTGTAATAGTAGTATTTGTAGTATAAATGTAGCTGTACCCATGTAGTACTGCCCCGGTGCTTGTCACAGTAGTATTTGTAGTATAAATGTAGTAGTATCCATGTACTCCTGCCCTAGTCCCCCCCTCCCGTTGTAGTAGTACTTGTAGTAGTAGTATTTGTAGTATAAATGTAGTAGTATCCATGTACTCCAGCCCTCTCTTTGTTTAGTTCACTGTTGTGCTGTTGTGGTCTAACCTGATTAAGTGGAGACGATCTGGGGTCTAATCCTGGTCTATAACCGGATTACGGACTGGATTAGCCGTCTCAGATCCAGATTAGCCCGGTCCGGCCTGGTCCCCCCGTGTGCACACCTCCCGCCGGGCCAGACAGGGGGCGGGGCTAAGACGGGAGGGGGAGGGGCCAAACCTGACCTCAGATGCACCTGCCACAGGAAAACATCAGGAGTACTGGTACTGGTGTAGTAGTAGTAGTAGTAGTAGTAGTAGTAGTAGTAGTAGTAGTAGTAGTAGTAGTAGTAGTAGTAGTAGTAGTAGTAGTAGGTGTAGTAGTACTAGGAGTAGTAGTAGGTGTAGTAGTACTAGGAGTAGTAGTAGGTGTAGTAGTAGTAGCAGTAGTAGTAGTAGTATTTGCAGTATTTGTTTTTGTAATAGACCCATATCTGTCACATTCTCACAGGCTAGTCTTCAACAGTGTCTTGCTCAAGGACACAAAATCAGTATGAACTGGTTACATTC
The DNA here is from genome assembly GCA_029959045.1 of Taenioides sp. WSHXM2023. NCBI lineage: Eukaryota > Metazoa > Chordata > Actinopteri > Gobiiformes > Gobiidae > Taenioides > Taenioides sp. WSHXM2023. Next base: position 21,063,049 of record CM057087.1, read on the forward strand.
GGTAGTACACGTAAAAATCCTCTGTGTGTTGCTGGACCGGTCCATAGTCCTGACGTAGTCCTGGTCCAGTCCTGGTCCAGTCCTGGTCCAGATTGGGTCTTTGTGATGGGATTAGACCTGATCCTCCCTGATCCTTGTCTCCACATGGTTCTCATTATCTACAGTTCTAACTCTGGGCACCGATCAAAACTGCTCCTGTCTGCTCCTCTCACTCTGGCAGGAGCAGGCAGGTGCAGACAAGAGCAACCACAACACCAAAAGAGTACCTATGTCGAGTGTATGTTTGGACACAAAATCGAACTTAATCAGGCTAAAACTGGGTCTAAACCAGGACTAAATTAGAATCAAATCAGGATAAAACTAGATGATAAAATAATTCAAGGATTTATTATTCAACTTAATTTCATTTTGAATCTGAACCAAAATTTGTGTAGTGGACTCAAACTTTTGTGGAGATGTAGAAAGACTAAAAATAAAGAGTTACTCAAATATCTGTTTTTGAGGAGGTAACAACATTAGAACGTGACTTAAAGCTCACAAGAATCTTTTTTTTTTTTGTAATATAGGATATAATATCGGTCAAAACTCTGGTCAAAACTCAGGTCTAAACCAGGATTAAACCAGATCTACACCAGGTCTAAACCAGGTCTAAACCAAGTCTAAACAAAGATTTAAACCATATCTTAACCATATCTTGAACATATCTTAATCTCAGGTCTAAACTCAGATCTAAACCAGATCCAAACCAGGTCTCAACCAGGTCTAAACTCAGGTCTAAACCAGGTCTAAACTAAGGTCCAAACCAGGTCTAAACCAGATCCAAACTCAGGTCTAAACTCAGGTCTACACCAGGTCCAACCCAGGTCTTAACCACATCTTAAATTCAGGTCCAAACTCAGGTCTAAACTCAGGTCTAACCCACTCTTCTTCTCAAAGTTCTTGCGGGTTCAAGTTGCGTTCACTTGCTCCTCGAGTCCTGTCCTGTATAAATCTGAAATATAAATATAAAACACTGTTGGAACATCGTTATGGGGATTACTGTCACTCACACATGCAGTTTTAATGACGATTCACACACAGAACTCGGACACGCTCAGATCTGTGCAGAATGGGATAAACATTGTTCTTATAGCGTCTAAAGCTTAGTATTTATTTATTCAAGGATCCGTTTCAGTGCGAGTCTGGAATAAAAGGCCTCTCCAAAGCGCCGTCCTTCTTTCATTAATTGCGTTTTTGTGAAAAGATGTTTGGATGGAGAGAGCTTCTGACAGATGAATGATCTCATGTATTTATGGAGTAAAAATGAAACAGGATTAGAATGAACGGTTATATGAAGGGTGTTTTTGTACTTGGTTTAGATCAGTGCTGTTTAGTCTTGGTTTTGTTCTGGTTTATTACTGATTTAGTTCTAGTTTCATTCTGGGTTAGTCCTGATTTATTCCTGGTTTAGTTCTGGTTTAGTCCTGGCTTAGTCTTGCTTTAGTCCTGCTTTAATTCCGATTTGTTTCTGGTTTAGTCTACTTAGTCCAAGTTTTGTTTTCTAGTTTAGCCCCTAAATATGCTAGATTTGGTACTGGTTTAGTCCTGGTTTAGTCTAGGTTTAGTCTTGGTTTGTTCTGGCATTAGTTATCTTAGTTGCTTTAGTTACGTTTTGGTTCTGGTTTAATCTACTTAGTCCAGGTTTTGGCCCTAGTTTAGCCCCTAAATATGCTAGATTTTGTACTGGTTTAGTCCTGGTTTAAGACTAATTTAGTCCTGGTTTAGGCCTGGTATAGTAATGATTGGTCCTGGTTTGGTCTACTTAGTCCAGGTTTGTCCCTAGTCCTGGTTTAAATTTATGAAACAATATTTTAACATAAATCAGAAAACAGCGTAATGTGGGCCCTTTAAGCTTTTAACCTGGTTTAGTCTAATTTTCGTCCTTGTTTAATGATGTTTTTTTTCAAAATCTTTTATTCTCCTCACAGTTCAAATATTATTTTTTGTTTTTTTTATTATTCATATTTTTCCTCATTTGTTCTTTCGCTCTACAAAGGTTATCCTCATCTGTTAAACTGGACTCGTCATGCAGGTGTGTTGTTTTCAGACCCAAACAGGAAGTGTATTCCTCTGGGATTTTTAGTCCGCGGCTGAATTTTAACAACGGTCTGCTTCATTCTGGGCACGCTCAGTGAGGACCACACCAAGGCCCTGTTTCACGGCCGAGATCCAGAAAATCCTCCCCAAAACCCCCGATCCAGACTCCAGGGAGCGGGGGAGGTGGGCGGAATAAAGACGAGAGCCAGGAAGGGAATCAGAGACAGCAGAAACAATGGTGGTTTACAACTGGTTTAGTCCAAGTCCTGGTTTAGTCCCAGATTTAGACCTGATCTAGTCCTGGAATGATGCTGTCTCTATTTTTTATACAGAGATCTGGGTTGTCAAAAATATCGAAAATAAGATACTAAATGATACTTAAACCAGTATTGAAAATAGATGCTAAGTTTAACAAGTATCGATACTGAAAAAAATTACATAAACATGACAAAATTTGATCTTAATTGACCAAAATTTGATCTTTGAGGAAGCGGGGCTTCTCTGTGCCGCGGTTCTGAACAGGAAGTCAATGGTCCTGTTATAATAAAGCCGTTTTAAATCAGTGAAAAATGTGAAATCGTTTCATTTTATTGTTGTTTGTGTGTTGTAATTGTGTATTTGCTGTTTCTTGGCTGCGGCTCTCAATGGGATTTTTTTTTTTTCCTGGTTAAATAAAATAAATAAAATCCCACTCCTGATGCTGAAGCAGAATCCACTGGTTAGAGCTGGAGTTGAACCACGCACCTCTTGGTTTTATGGCGATTGCTTAACCTTCTGAGCCACTGTAGACCTGTAGTTAGACCTGAATTTGTCTTTGGTTAGTGCTGTCAGGACTAAACCGTAGACTGTGTAAAGAAGAGGACTAAGGGAAATGAAGCTCATCGAGGCTAGCAGTTATAGAAGGGAATTTGGAGCAGAGTTTCCTTTTTGGGAATAGGGATTTATTTACGGACAAAATAGCGAAATAAAAACACCAGGATCACGTAGAGCGGGTTAATACGAACATTTTAAAACCAAAATGAAGAGGCTCAAGTCAATAGAACCTGAAACCCTCCCGTGTTTATTTACAGTTTTTGGTTGAAAGCAGCTAAACCGGCTCTGAACTAGATCTAAAGAAGAAGAAACTAAAAAAAAGAAACTAAACTAGACTTAACCAGCCCTAAACCATGTCTAAAAAAACATGTTTAATCCAGATCTCTAGGGTATAAACCAGGTCCAACCCAAGTGTAAACAGAAAAGTTCACAAACCAGTCCAAACCAGATCTAAACCAGGTCTAAACTAGGTCTTGCGCAGACAAAGGCGGGTCCTTTATTCCAGTAGGACGAGCAGGACACAGAGCCTACGGCGTGTGGCATGTGTGTCCTTCTGTCCACAGCAGGGGGCGCTGTTTAAGCCTGAGTCTCCATCTGCTGCACAGGGCTGTACTGACCCACACTGACCCCATTCAACATGTGAGCTACAGCAAGGACTCGCAAAGACATGTACAGTTATATGACCTGCTTTAGTCCTGGTTTAGTCCTGGTTTAGTCCTGGTTTAGGCCTGGTTTAGTCCTGGTTTAGTCTTGGTTTAGGCCTGGTTTAGTCCTGGTTTAGTCTTGGTTTAGTCCTGGTTTAGTCCTGGTTAATCTTGGTTTAGTCCTTTAGTCATGGTATTTGTTTAATCCTGGTTCAGTCCTGATTTAGTCTTGGTTTAGGCTTGGTCTAGGCCTGGTTTAGTCTTTCAATCGTTGTATTTGTTTAGTCCAGGTTCAGTCCTGGTTTAGTTCTGTTTCAGTCCAGGTTTGACAGTTTTGTTTTAGCTAAGTTTTATAAGTTGTGTTTTTATTGCAGTTTGATCCTTGGTTCGATTGTGTTTTTTCCTTGTTTAATCCTGATCAAATACTGTAGTACTTCCCGTTGTTTACATATTTTTAAAAACGAGTTCTGATCTAATATTTCATTAGCCTGGTGTCGGCCCCGGACCCCGCTGCGTGTCCATGTGTCTGTCTGTAGGACTCAGCGGGGACAGTGCAAACATATGTCCCTGTCTCCCATCCAGATAGACTCAGGGAGGACACCCCAGAGGATCCGTGCACATAAAGGAATTTGTTTTTGGTTCTGTTTTTTTTGTTTTTTTTTTAGGTAAATGCATTTTCTTTCCATTTAAAGGGCCGATATTACACTATTTTCTGATGTTCTAATGTTGTTTCCTCATCACAAACTTGTTTAGTCCTGGTTTGGTTCTAGTTTGGTTCTGATTTAGTCCTGGTTTGGTTCTGGGTTATTTTCTCATCACAAACACACCTGAATTTGTGTTTTTTTGTTTCATTCACACGTTTAACACCCAAACCCTGCGTGTTTAGACTTCAGAGTTCTTCTCTCAAACCGAAAACACTCTGTTCCACCTTGTGATGTCATGTGGTCATACAGGAAGTGCTCCACTGCGTTTTCAAACTCCACACAAATTCACTAGAATCATGTGGATCATTTCAGCCAATCTCTGCTAAACTAAAAACATAAAAGGAGCTGTTAACTTAAAAACTACCGCTTTATGACGTCACAAGGTGGAACAGAGCATTTTGAGCTTTGGAGATGTAAAAAGCGAACACGGGCGCACTTCCGGCTCCATCGACACTGGCTCTAATTGACTTTACATTGAATGATTGTCGCCCCTCTGCTGTGAGACTCGTCGTTTTGGTCTTAAAATGTTCGTATAAACCCGCTCTACACGATCCTGCTGTTTTTATTTAGCTGTTTTGGTCCTCTTCCCAAAATGGACCTATAACTGCTAGCTTCTGTGAGCTTCATTTGACTGGAGCTGAACCCTGTGTCACTTCTTTATGTCCGTATTTACGAACGGCACTACATTTGTTCAACTGTTTTTTAATAATGGAGACCTTCTATTTGCTTTATTGTTGAATTTAATTTATTTTTTTTTACATTTACTCCTTTAAAACACACACTCCAAAGGCAGGATGTGTTCCAGCAGCAGCGAGGGTCACAGGTCAAAGGTCACAGAGACAAGGACAGCCCCAGGACTCATGCACACACACACACGCTTCTATTTAAACAGACCGGGGACAGTGTGGGACTCAGGGACACACACACACGCGCCTATATTTAGACAGACAGAGGACAGCAGTGTAAACCTCACGGACACACACACGCGCCTATATTTAGACCAAGAGTGGGACAGTGATTCAGTGGGGGACATCAAGGACTAAAGGACTAACCGTAGTGTTGACATTGTACAGTCCGTGCGTTAGAAAATACACCCCAGAGAGTACTTCACATATTATCTGGACCTTTAAATCATGTAGTAGTAGTAGTAGTTGTAGTGATGGTAGAAGTATTAGTTGCAATAGTAGTAGTAGTAGTAGTAATGGTTTTGACGAAGTAGGGAAATTATTATTGTTTTATATATTAGTGTCCAACCATGTTCTATTCCCTCATTGGTGGAAGAAGTACTCAGTTTTGTTACTTAAAGGTTGTATAGAGGATTTTCCAAGGAACAAGAAATCCAGCGACTGTTTGTCCTTTTTCCAATGTTGCGCATGCGTGACCCCTCCCCCCTAAGTAAAAACGCCTCCTCCGCCTCCTCTTGACTCTAGGAATCATGTTTGTTTACAGCCGGGGCACGCTGTACGTTTTCAAATGATAAGCAGAAGTTTCCTGTCCAGAAGTAATTTAGCGACCAACGCGTCAGTCTTTAGACCCTCTGCTTCGCTCCTTTTCCCCTTCTTTTCTCCTTTCAGCGACCTCATAAACGGACTTTCTTTTGCGGCTAACTGGTAGTGGATTCTTGTCTGCCATCGCAACAAACTTTGTGCAAACTGCGAGGAAGCTACAGTTGGAAAAAGCCGCTAAGAACCGCTGCGTTGGTCGAGTAAACGGCGTCTTACGTCTGTGGAATGCGTGAGAGGCGAACGTAAATCCCAGCGCGCCGGAGAGTCAGTGACGCTAGAAACGTAGGGAGTTTGACTGACAACCTCACAGCCAATAGATAACGAGGTAGCCTTGTTATCTATTGGATAATGTTTATCTGGCCCCTGCTGAAAAAGTGTGAAATGGCAGAGTAACTGTTCTTTTGTGTTAATTAACAAGTATTTAATATTGTGTATGTCACGTAAATAAGTTGCTTATAAATGTCGCTGCTACAGATTATTTAGATTCACTTGTGTTAGTAGTTAGCAGTAGTGTTCTTCTAGTAGTAGAAGTGTCGGAAATGGGTTTTTTTGTGTGAAAAGGGGGCAGATATTACAAGTCTACAAGTCTTCTTTCTGCTCCTTTTCATTCACATCGATGCATGAAACATAATTATTTTATATTCATTAATGAAACAAAACAAAAAAAATACAGGGTTTGTGTGTTAAACGTGTGAATGAAACAAAACACAACTCCAGGTCTGTTTGTGATGAGGAAACAACATTAGAACACAGATCAGAAAACACACTTTAACTTGGACACTTTAACTTCCATCTCCATCATCTGACATAGTTTTCCTCGCACTAATGTCCAGGAGCTGTTTATCCAGTATAATTCCCATAATCCCCCTCTCGTTCATATACTCCACACAACTGGGCCAAAATGTCATCTCTAATGTTTCAAATCAGTCATTACCAAAGCCTGCGTCCAGTACGAGAACCTGCCCACGGGGAAGTCCACCGCACAGGGGTCGGGGGGACGAGGGCCGCGATTGGCCGAGGGGCGGTGACATCACAGAACGGAGCGCTGTGATTGGCCGCGGAGAGATAATGAAGGGGGGTAAGACGGGACAGTGGAGTGGGTTTCTAATTAGGTAGGATATAATGGTATTTATGGAGGACGACGCTAATCCGAGTCATTATAATAATAGACAATTATGATGTGATGGAATGAAAGTTGTGTTTGTTCTTCTTATAAATAAGATGAATAAATATGATTAATTTAAAAAAAAATAGTTTAGGCTGTGTTTACATTTCATCATTTGGTTTTGCTACTTGCTTTGACCTGGTTAAGTCCTGATTTAGTTCTGGTTTAGTTCTGGCTTTGTCCTCTTTTAGTTCTGGTTTAGTCCTTGGTTAGTTCTGGTTTAGTCCTTGGTTAGTTCTGGGTTAGTCTTGGTTAAGTTCTGGTTTAGTTCTGGTTTAATCATGATTTAATTTTGTCTTAGTCCTGGTTTAATCCCAGGTTTTGTCCCAGTTTAGTCCTTGTGTAGACTTGGTTTGGTTTTCGTCTAGTCTGGTTTTAGTCTTGATCTTTACCTTGTTTAGTTCCTAATTTAGTCCCAGTTTAGTCCTGATATAGACTTGGTTTTGGTTCTGGTCTAGTTCTGGTTTAGTCTTGGGCTTATAGGTTTAGATCCAAATTTTGTCCTAGTTTAGTCCTGGTTTATGTTTGGTGCTTTTCTAGTTCCAGTTTAGTCCTTATGAGAGACTTGGTTTGGTTCTGTTCTAGTCTTGGTCTTCAGTCCCAGTTTGTAGACTTGGTTTTGGTTTCTCTTTTAGTCCTGGTTTAGTCTATCTGTTGTTTTTTATGTTTTTAGTTTTCAGTTTTAAAAATAATCTATTTTTTTCTGCACATTCCTCCAACAATTAGCGTTAGCAAAGCCCTATTCTTTCCCATTCTTTTCATTAGCATTAGCATTAGCATCACAGTCCCGTTCTATTAGCTCTATTATCAACGCCGCGCTGCTTTCTCACTCATCTGTTCATTTGTTCAATTGTTCACCCCGAAAATCAAACAGGACGTGAAGTGAACCGCGGCCTGTGGACCCAGACCCCGCCACAATAAAACACCACGCACACACATACACACAACCCCACACACACGAAACATAAAAACATTCCTCTCCTCCAGTGATCAGAAGGTTCGGTGAGGTGCAGTGAGGCCAGGAAAAGGAGGAGAGAGAAAACTAGCAAACCAAAAAGAGAAATGTGTTGTTAAAAAGGGAGTATTATACAAAAGGGAGTATTATACAAAATCAACTTTCTACCATATTTTACCAGTGGTGGATGAAGTACTCAGTGTCACATGAAAAAAAAAAAATCTACTTAATTAAAAGTATTAAAGTAGATGTTTAAAAATGTACTTTAAGAGTAAAAAGTAAAAGTATTTTACACAAGTGATATTGAATAAAGAATTATACAAATATTCAGAGCAACTAATCAATTTCTTGATTTTTCTTGTGAATTTTGTGTGTTTATTTGTGTTTGCTCAAAGCTGAGATTTCAATAAAAAACTTTCCATCAGGATGTTACCCCAAAAATAATCCTTAAAATCATTTAAAAAGTACTTTTTACTTTTCAGTCCAGATCTAAAATGTAGTGGAATATAAAGTACAGATACTTTCAAATGCAGTGAAGTAAAAGTAAAAAGTATCCAAAAAATTGACTTAATGATGCCTAAAAATACTACTTAAATGCAGTACTTTTACTTCATTCCCTTCCAACACTGGTTATAATGTTGTTCCCTCATCAAAAATGTGCTTGAGGAGGTTTTAGACTCATCCATGCATGTCTGAGTAATTTAGTGATCTCTCCCAGGCCTTATTCAAACCCTTCTTAAAGTGTCTATAACAGATTGAACGACTCATTTTGCAAAAACACAGCTAAGATCATTTTATTTAAGTGTGTGTTTGGATAAGATGACAACAGAGGAGAGAGAGAGAGAGAAAAAAGAGAAAGAGAGGGAGGGAGGGAGGGAGAGAAGAGAAGAGAGAGGGGGACTGTCTAATCCGGCTGTAAGAGATGGAGGAGAGGAGGGTGAAAGGAAAGAAGAAGAAAGGGAGGAGAGGAGAGGAGTGAGAAAGAGAGAGTGGGTGAAAGAGTGAAAGAAAGACAGATGAGAACGATTCTCTTTCTCTCTTTCCCCCTCTCACCTCTCTCCCTCCCTGCTCTTCCTCTTCCCTCAATCTGTCTCTTCTTCATCCCTTCCCTCTCCTTTTTCTTTCACTCTCTCCCTCTGTCTCCCCCTCTCTTCTCTCTCCCTCCTCTCTCTCTCTCTCTCTCTCTCTCTCCCTTCTGTCTTTCCTTCCTCTTCCCTCTGCCCCTCAATCTGTCTCTTCTTCATCCCTTCCCTCTCCTTTTTCTTTCACTCTCTCCCTCTGTCTCCCCCTCTCTTCTCTCTCCCTCCTCTCTCTCTTTCGCTCCCTTCTCTGTCTTTCCTTCCTCTCTCCCCTCTTTAAGTTGTAGTAGTACCAGTAATGCCAGTAGTAGCAGTAGTAGTAGTACCACTGTGATATAGTAGTAGTAGTACTGGTTGTAGTAGTGGTTGTAGTACTGGTTGTAGTACTGGTAGTACTGCTTGTAGTATACAAGTGTTTTCATGCATGTAAATACCAGAGTTAAGTGCGTGTTTGGATAACTGAACTACAGAGGCTCTTGTACTTAAAAGACCTGTCAGATGAAATGTAAGTTTATTTTCCCCTCGTGGAGTTGATTTAGCGAAGAACAGAGCGCGAGAAGAGGGAGGGAGAGAGGGAGAGAGGGATGCAGAGCGGAGCGAGCGATGAAGGATGAGATGGAGGTGTAAAAGTATCTGAAACAAGTCAGCGGGAGGTCGAAGCACGAGGCAAAGTATGTGAGAGAAGAACTGTCTGCTCCAGCTGTGAGGGAGAGAAGGAAGAGAAGGAGGGAGAGGGGGAAGGGGAAGGAAGGGGAGTGAGAGAGGAGAGGATAGAGAAGAGAGTGGGAGAGAGGGAGGAGAGGAGAGGAAAGAGACTCCAGCTGTGAGGGAGAGATGATGGATGGGATGGAGCAGGAGGGAAAGAAAGAGAAAGAGAGAGAAAGAGAAGGGAGAGAGAGAGAGGGAGGGAGAAAAAAGAGAGCAGGTGAATGAGGGGAAAATCAAGACCCCACCATCTCTCTCTCATCTCCCTCAACTCCTTCTTCCACCCCTTTCTCTCTTCTCTCTCCATCTCTCTTCTCTCTCCCGCTGTCCCCCTCTCTCTCCCTCTCTCCTCTCCTCCATCCCTCCTTCCTCCTCCTCTTCTCTCCCTCTCTTTCTCTCTTGAGCGTCTCACATTCTGATTGAACAGCCCTTGTAATCAGCTGAGGAGGATCAGGAGATGAACCTGAGAGGAACTGTTGACATCTGAGAATCTGCATCCAGATTTTTAAGTCAAAAACACTTTTTTACTTCACACCCACAAACTAATGAAGACATTTAAAGGTCCAAAATTAAACAAAATGAACCCTTGTGAGCTTTAAGTCGTGTTCTAACACTGTTCCCTCCCCCCAAAAAACAGACCTGAAGTTTTGTTTTGTTTGAGTAACTTTTATTCGTTTGTTACATCTCCAAAGCTCCAAACGCTCTGTTCCACCTTGTGATGTCATGAAGCGGTAGTTTTCAAGTTAACAGCTGCATTTTACCTTTGATTCAGCAGAGACATCCAAATGATTCTAAAAACACAGTGGAGCACTTTCTGCATTACAACATGACATCACAAGGTGGAACATGTTACTATAGCACAGAGTGTAAATACGCAGGGTTTGTGTGAATGAAACAAAACACAAACAAAATAATAATTCAGATAATAATTTCTGTGTACATTAGATGAGTTTTGGCCAAGTGTACATTATGGTTGCTAGGTAACAGTGGCGCGATGTCATGATTTAGAAAAGGAAAATAAAATACGAAACCTTAGAAATGTCCAAACTTGGAAATAAAATGTAAAATGTTTTGTAAAGTCTTAACTTACATGAATGAAAACACTTATATTCTTGTACTACAAACATTACTACTACTACTACTACTACTACTACTACTACTACTACTATATCAGTGCAGTGTAACTACTGGTACGACTGCTACTACTGGAACTACTAGGCAAAATTGTCTTTTTGGAGTTTTCTACCATGTTCTAACGCTCATCTCTCATCAAAAACCTGCCTGAAGAGTTTCTAGATGTCATCCGTGCATGTTTGAGTAAATTAGCGATCTTTCTTAGGCCCTATTCACACCGCCCTTACGGTTAGCAGTACGAGTCTGTACAAGGCTCCGCCCACGAGCCTACATCACCCACGTTCCCACACGACAATTCTCCATAAAAATACAAAAACATGACACAAAACTGTACACAACAACATCACAAACCTGTTGCGATGTGCGGTGGTTTTATTAGCGGGACGCACACATGCTGATTGTGTTGTGGTAGCACTCTGAAGGGGGAGTGAGAGCGGGGAGCAAAGGGAGAGCGGCACCCACGGGATCGGCGTCCATGAGCTCACCTGTTACAGTCAGTTCTGTCTGGTCAGATTGTGTTAAACTAAATGAAGTTCAGATTAAAGTCTAACAAACCCTCAAGACAGAGCAGTGCTTTCAGTTAGCATCACACCCCCACAGAATGTTGATGACTTCAGCATTCGGTCCAGTCTCCTGTTTATTTTTGGTCCAGACCTGGTTTTAACCTGGTTTTCGTCTGGTTTTCAGTCTTAGTTCTGGATTTAAGAGATCTAAAAGTCTAATATTCGCATTTGTTTTCATAAGAACTTAAAGCTGCATTGTGTAACTTTTCGGGTCTGTCATATGTTTTCTCCATGGAGACTTTATTGCTTTGTCTGGAAAGTTTCACAGTATGGCATTAAACCTTTTCTATCTTCACGGAGACCAAACCAGACCAGGTTACAGGTCAGATCTGTGGAGTGAATGTTTGAGCTATAAAACCACCTGTAACTGGATAAATGTAAAGTAAAGCTGTTTAATGTCACACTGTGGAACATTCCAGACACAGCAATAACATCTCCATGGAGACAAACAGGTTGAGGACTCTTCACCAGAAAAGTTACACAGTGCATCTTTAACTGGGGATAAAATGTGTAAGACTTTTGTGCAGCTTATTGTATTGTTTCCACAAATAATATTTATATTTTGAGTTTTAAATTTTAAGTATTCAAACTGGAAAAAATAAAATGTGTTGATGAAATGCTTTTTTTTTTTTTTTTTTTTTTTTTTTCTCGATTTTTTTCCCTTTTTTCAGCTACAATTTATTTTTAATATTTTTTAAATATATTTTTGTGTAATTTTTAAGAAGACTTTATTTTTTCCACCTTGTTTCGGATTATAATTTTCCTGATTTCTCCGATCTTTTTGCATGTTTTCTGAGGATTGGTCTGTTCCAAAGTGTAAGACCCTCTATCCTTTTGTAGGTGCCGAGGCGGACGCCGGACCTGGACTAAAGACTTTTTGAATTTTTGAGTTTTATTTCATTTTTTTGAAGAAGGACAATCTCTTACAACATTTTTTTTTTTTTGCCTCACGAGTGGAAAAACCAGAACAAGATGGACGCAAATATGACTCAACACGATTTTGAATTTCAAGTTTCTCCAACGGCTGGATAATTTTTTGCTCTGTCAGAATTTTTCCTTTCATTTATTTAGATTTTTTTTTTTCTTTTTTTGGTCTTTTTTTAAGCTTTTTTTTTTTTTTTTTTTCTTTTTTTTTTGAGTCTAAAAAACATTTGTGGAACTAATACACGTGTTTCTATTGAACAATTTGGGGATTATTTATTTCTGAAAATTAAAAAAAACAAAAAAAAATTGAATTTAGCGACAGATATTTGCAGCTTTTAAGGACTCAATAAAATATGCTAATAAGGGACAGGCTTTAGTCAACTTCCTGTATTCAATAGAACAAGACTCCAATACCATACGACCTTTTATTACCCATAATTCCACATAGGCCTAATTTGTCCTATCAAGCTGCATTGTGTAACTTTTCTAGTGGAGAGTCCGTCAAATGCTTCTCTTCTTTTCTCCATGGAGCTGTTATTACCTGTTATTGTCTGGAATGTTTCACAGTATGGCATTAAATCTATATTTCTAACTTCACGGAGACCAATCCAGACCAGTTACGCGTTACAGGTCAGATCCGTGGAGAGGCGACCCCGCTCACAGTCAATGTCTGTTTTTCTCTGTGTTTTTGAGCGATAAAACCACCTGTAATTGAATAAATGTAAAGTAGACCTGTTTAATGTCACACTGTGGGACATTCCAGGCAGAGCAATGACGTATCCATAGCAACAAGCAGGTGACGGACCCCCAAACGAAAAGTTACACAATGCGCCTTTTAAAGTGCACATGACAGGTTTTTATGTTTTTCTAATTTTGACTTGGTTTGGTGGGAGAGTGCTTCACGAAATACTAAAATTTCATACTCGATTTTGTTTTAAGAAACAAGAGAACTTTAATGGTAGTACTTTCTTTTCTATTCCCATGTGGTCTTATATCTGTGTAATCCCTCAGTGGTCCAGGTAGGCTCCATAGTGGTCCAGGTCTAAACCAGGTCTAAACCAGGTCTAAACCAGGTCCATGGGCGTATAATAGTCTCTGTGCTCTTATACTTGTTCTGATTCAGCTCAAGATCGTTCTGAATCTTCAGGAAAGGTTCATTTCTGTCCATTTCTGGGACTTTTTAGTATCAAAACCTGCGAAAAATGCGTTTTAGTATCGGTTCGTGTCTGATTTTCTACACTTTTGACAACCCTAACCTGTGATAAATTCTGTATTTGTGATAGTTTTACATCAGTGAAGTGGCAGTTTGAGGGAAAAAGTTTAGAACAAAAATGTACAAAGACGCACTAGGAAGGCACTTTTCTCACCTTAAATCTTGAGACTTAGACGTAGACAGACTTTATTGATAAACCTTAAACCTTTAAACTTTCATTTACCAAAATAAAGGTATTGTAAACGTTATTGTTTACATTACGGTTGGTATAAGAGTTATGGAAGTACCTCTACATACACAAAATTATACTCAAGTTCGAGTATAGATACTTCAAATACTTCAAAATAATATTACTCAATTAGAAGTACAAAGTAGTGGTCCAAGAAATGACTCCTCCTGCTGTTCGGCCAATCAGGGGCTGACCACACTCTTAACTCTGCCTAGCAACAGCTATTCTTGCTTTTCTATTGGACCAGTTTTTTCACCACTTTAAGTCTTGTTGTGGTCCTGGTTAAGACCTGGTATAGTCCTGATTTGGTCTTTGGGTTTTGGGGTTGTTCACATAGCACACAAAGTATATGAAAACTGGGTCTACACTGGGACTAAACCTGGAACTAAACTCAGAACTAAACCTTGACTAGAACAGGACCAAAGCAGAACTATACAGGACCAAATATACAAGTCCTGATTTGGTCCGGGCATACTCCTGGTTTAGTTCTGGTTTAGTTCTGATTTAGTCCTGGTTTAGTCCTGGACTAAAATCCCCTCCTTGGCCTTTAAAAGTATTTGGGAAAAGCCCTAGTGGGAAGTAACATCGGATCATTTAAAGTTAATGCAATTTGAAGGAAAAACTTTAAATAATGCACAAAATCTAGTGTTGTAGTAGAGTACGGTTACCTCGATAAAAATATTACTCAAGTAGGAGTAAATGTACGCTGCTAGAAGTACTCTGAAAAGTACTTTCTTAAAAAAAAGTAACTAAAGTAAATGTAAAGTACTATCCACCTCTGCTGTGTCCAACCGGGAAGTAACATTATGAACCAAACCAAAAAAAAATCGAGAAAACATAGGTACAGTTCTTGGTCAAATAGTGAATCAAATCTTGACTCTATAAAAGTCTAACCTGTCATATGCACTTTAAACTTTTAGATTTTAGCGTTCTGAAAAGTTGCTCTTCCCTAAAGCGTAAATACTGATAATACTTCCAAGAAAACAGATGTACAGATGTAGACTGTGTCCCGATGTCCTCACTATTCCTACTTAGAGCACAACTGACGGGTCGCGCCATTTTCAGTCCAGTTAAAAAAGTAGTGCACATCGGTGGTCACTAGAGCGGGCGATATAGACCACAATGCACTGGGAGAGTCGGGAAAACAGCGGCTACAGCGACAGGTGTTTAACTGGACACAACCCGACTGAATGAAGCGGAGAAAAGCGCTGGTTTATGGCTCTGCTGATGCGTGATTATGAATAAAACACTCTTAAACCGTTATGGTGTTAACGGTGCGAGCGTTAGCCACTTACCTTAGCTCCAGCTGTTAAAAGAGCGATCATTTCCACATCTCAGTCAAAGGATCTATAAAAAGGTGCCACACGGCAGCCAGTGCACTTGGCGGGATTCAGTCCTCACACTTAGTTGTGGGCGGCAGGCCTAAAACAAATTGCAAATGTTTTACTGGAGCAGAGAGGAGCAGCTTAAATCTTTGGGGGTTCATTTG
Organism: Taenioides sp. WSHXM2023; assembly: GCA_029959045.1. Classification (NCBI taxonomy): domain Eukaryota; kingdom Metazoa; phylum Chordata; class Actinopteri; order Gobiiformes; family Gobiidae; genus Taenioides; species Taenioides sp. WSHXM2023. The sequence goes on from CM057087.1 coordinate 21,078,247, forward strand.
TCTTCGGGTGGGCACCGTCTTTCACTTTAGCCCACGACACCTCTGAGGGACTTGACGGCGGAACCATCATCCTGGAACCACCTCCTCCGTCCCTCTGATCCTCACAACTTCCTTTCATCTGCCTGATTGGTTGTTGCTCGTTCCTTTTAAGCCAAAGCCAACTTGATGCGGTTTCTGCCTGTTTAGTGATGTTCCCTTACAGGCAGGACCTTTGCCTACAAGGGCCTCAAGCACCTTCCACAACGCCTGCCCTGGACACCCAAAAACCAAATAATCCAGCCCGTTTACGTGAAGTCCAGCGTGACAGAAACTCTTAAGATTATTATTAGTCCATAAACACTTGTGTTCCAGTCTAATCTGATCTTTATTTACAACAGAAATTAAGTTTTATCAGAGTTTAGCCAGAGTTTGGACACCAGAGTCACGTGACCCGACTGTAGCGAGTCCGGATCGCTCTGTGGATGAGTGCACTGTAGGGGGCGCTAAAGAGTGTGGGTTAAGGACCGGGGGGACATTCGGACACAGTCGTAGTGTTTTGGTGTAGCCTGTGTCAGTGTGAGAGGTTCCAAAATGGTCGACTGTAAACAAAGTGAATGTATTCTTTGTATCCAGAGCTTTTAGTACAATAAATACGAGTCTATATTTAAAACTGGGTCTGATTTATTTAATTACGCATTTGTATTTACGGAAAGATAATCTCGATTTATTTTGACCTGCTGTGAATGGCCCTTCTCCAGATCTCAGGATTTTGGTCAAGACTATTTTTGATTTCGTCTAGTTAGCTTTTGTATTTATTTGTTTTTATTTATTTTTCAGTTTCAGTCAAATATAGTAAAACTGTACATTTTTAAATGCATTTTTATTTTTAATAGACCCCAATGAAACTTTTTTTTTTTAAATATTTTTATGTTTTTTTTGTTTTTTTTAGATATTTATGGAACTAATACATGTGTTTTTGTTGGACAATTTGGAGATTATTAATTTGTGAAAAATTAAATACTTTCCTATAGAGGAAAGGAGAAGAGAGGAGGAGGAGGAGAGGGAGAGAAGGAAGTGAGGAAGAAAAGATAGGAGAAAGAGAGAGACAAAGAGTGAGAGAAAGAGAAGAGCACATGTGTTTTTAGAGATATTTTTGATGAAAAGAAGAGGAAGAAGAGAGGGAGGAGGAGGAGAGAGAGACACGGCCTATATGTACACACAGCCAGAACGAGAGAGGTGGAAAGAGGAAGAAGTAGAGGAAGAGAAGAGAGAGGGAGGAAGAGAATAGAAAGAAAGCGAAAGGGGGTTAGGGGTAAAGAGAAGAAGGACGAAAGAGGAGAGGAGAAGAGAGGGAGAGAGCTTATATGTACACACAGCTGGGAGAGAGAGGGAGGAGAGAAGGAAGTGAGAAAAAAGACGAGCGAGAGAGAGAGAGAGAGAGGGAAGAAAGAGACAAAGAGAGAGAGAGAGAAAAGAGAAGAGTTGAGTTTCTTATGTTTTTTCTTTTTTCGTTTGGAGCTAATACACGTGTTTTTGTTGGACAATTTTGAGATTCTTTGTTTATGAAAATCTTAAAATACATTTTCAAAAATCTAACACTTTAAAGATGCATTGTGTAACTTTTCTGCTGGAGCGTCCACCACCTGCTTTTGTCCATGGGGATCTTATCGCTTTGGAATGTTCCACAGTGTGGCATTAAACCTTTCTACCTTCATGGAGACCAAACCAGACCGAGTTACAGGTCAGATCTGTGGAACGCCTGTTTTTCTAGGTATTTTTGAGCTGTAAAATCACCTGTAAATGAATAAATGTAAAGTAGAGCTGTTTAATGTCACACTGTGGGACATTCCAGGCAGAGCAATGACATCTCCATGGAAACAAGCAGGTGATGGACCCCCAAACGAAAAGTTACATAGTGCACCTTTAAAATTGAGACCGATATTTGTACTTATTATAAAATAAAAACAAAAACACAACAACACACAACTCTTATAAAATGGTTTAAAGCTAAAAAAAAAAAAAATGAGTCAATTTTGTGTAATTTAAGACCTTTAAAAAAACTGAAATATTTTTGACTTTGAACTCAGCTGAACTTCTCTCCCTCCTCCATCTCTCTTTCTCCTCCATCTCTCTCCCTCCTCCATCTCTCTTTCTCCTCCATCTCTCTCCCTCCTCCATCTCTCTTTCTCCTCCATCTCTTTCTCCTCCATCTCTCTCTCTCTCCTCATCAGTCTCCCTCCTCCATCTCTCTCTCTCTCCTCCATCACTCTCTCTCCTCCATCACTCTCTCTCCTCCATCTCTCTCTCTCCTCCATCACTCTCTCTCCTCCATCTCTCTCCCTCCTCCATGTCTCTCTCCTCCATCTCTCTCTCCTCCATCTCTCTCCCTCCTCCATCTCTCTCTCCTCCATCTCTCTCTACTCCATCTCTCTCTCTCCTCCATCTCTCTCTCCTCCATCTCTCTCTCTCCTCCATCTCTCTCTCCTCCATCTTTCTCGCTACTCCATCTCTCTCTCTACTCCATCTCTCTCTCCTCCATCTCTCTCTACTCCATCTCTCTCCCTCCTCCATCTCTCTCTCTACTCCATCTCTCTCCCTCCTCCATCTCTCTCTTTCCTCCATCTCTCTCCCTCCTCCATCTCTCTCTCTCTACTCCATCTCTCTCTCTCTTCCATCTCTCTCTCTCTTCCATCTCTCTCCCTCCTCCATCTCTCTCCCTCCTTCATCTCTCTCCCTCCTCCACCTCTCTCTCTCCTCCATCTCTCTCCCTCCTCCATCTCTCTCCCTCCTCCATCTCTCTCTCTACTCCATCTCTCTCCCTCCTCCATCTCTCTCCCTCTTTCATCGCTCTCTCTCTCTCCATCACGAGTTCCTCAGACCGCCCGTGACCCCCTCTCTCCTCTCTCTCTCTTTCTTTGAGCTGTTTCCGATGCCTTTTGTCCCTCCAGGTGCCCGTACCGTGCAGTCCGACCGTCTGAGCGCGTGCGAGATTAAGGAGAGGTGAAGTGAAGCGAGACGGTTTAATGAAGAAGACTGCTGTTTACTACAGGGAGGAGCGAGGGAGAGAGGAGAGGAGGAGGAGGAGGAGGATGGGGTGGGGGGAGAAGGAGGAGACGGGGAAGGAAGGGGAAGAGGAGGAGAGGAAAGGAGTAGGGGGAGAAAGAGAGCAAGAGGAGGAGGAGAAGTAGAGGAAAGGAGTAGTGGAGGAGGAGGAGAGAGAAAGGATTAGGTGAGGAGGAGAGGAGGGGGAGAGGGGGAAAGGAAAGGAGCAGGGGGAGGAGTAGAGGGGGAGGGAAGGCGGAGAGAGAGGATGAGGTGAGAAGGAGGAGACGGAGAAGAGGAGGAGAGGAAAGGAGTAGGGGGAGAAAGAGGACAAGAGGAGGAGGAGAAGTAGAGGAAAGGAGTAGGGGAGGAGGAGGAGGAGAGAGGAGGATGGGGAAAGGAGCAGAGGGAGGGGAGGAGGAGATGGAGAAGAGGAGGAGAGGAAGAGGGGGAGAAAAGGAGGAGATCAATGGTGTAGGAGGAGGAAGAGGAGGGGAGGAAAAGAGGTGGGGAGCAGGAGGAGACAGTGGTGTAGAGGAGGAAGAGGAGCGAGGGAGGAGACAAGGGAGAGAAGGAGGAAAGGGTGGGGCGGGGAGAAAGCAGAGAGAGGGAGGAAGAGGAGAGGAGGAGAAGGAGAGGACAACTGAAAGATGAGGTGGAGGAAGAGAAGGAGGAGTAGAGGAGAGAGGGAGAAAGGAGGAGAGAGCTTATATGTACACACAGCTGGGAGAGAGACGAGTGTTTGAAAACAGAAGAAAAGTGGAAAAGAAAGTGAGAGAAAGAGTGAAAGAAAGAATGCAGCGAGAAAAGAGAGATGCAGACTGGAGTATTAAAGTGTCAGGAGAGGTGACCCGTGGACAGACTTAATATGACAGGATTTGTGGCTGCTCTTGTCGGTGTGTTCGGGTCACAGCTCGAGTCCACAGGGGAAGAACAGAAGAACAGACGAGTGAAGCCACAGCTGCCCCGGGGCGACTGACGGAAACGTGGCTGGAAAACTGCGCCAATACACAATGAAATAAAGGGCCCATATCACACTGATGTAATGTAGTTTCCTCCTCACAAACACACCTGGAGTTGTGTTTTGTTTCATTCACAAACACAAACTACCACTTCATGACATCACGAGGTGGAACAGGGCGTTTTGAGCTTTGGAGATGTAGATAGACTGACAATAAAGAGTCACTCAAACATTGCACATAGACCAGGACTAGACCAGCTCTGATTAGGATCTAAACTTGGACTAACATAAAATCCTAACCAGTTCTAAATCAAGTCCATAATGAGGTCTAAAACCAGGTCTAAACCAGATCTAAGCCAGGTCTAAACCTGGTATAAAACCAGGTCTAAAACCAGTTCTAAACCTTATCTAAACAAGGTCTAAACTAGGTCTAAACAAGAACTATACCAGGTCTAAACCAGGCCTAAAACTAAGTGTAAACTAGATAGAAACCAGATCTAAACCAGGTCTAAACCAGCTCTAATCCAAGTCTAAACCAGGTCTAAAACCAGGGCTAAACGAGAACTAAACCAGGTCTAAACCAGGTCTAAAACCAGGTTTAAAACCAGTTCTGAAACCAGGTTTAAAACCAGGTCTAAAACCAGGTCTAAAACCAGGTCTAAAACCAGGTCTAAAACCAGGTCTAAACCAAGTCTAAAACCAGGTCTAAACCAGGTCTAAACCAAGTCTAAACCGGGTCTAAACCAAATCTAAACCAGGTCTGAAACCAGGGCTAAACCAAGTCTAAAACCAGGTCTATACCAAGTCTAAAACCAGGTCTATACCAAGTCTAAAACCTGGTCTAAACCAGGTCTAAACCAGGTCTAAAACCAGGTCTGAAATTAGGTCTAAAAGCAAGTCTAAAACCAGGTCTAAACCAAGTCTAAAACCAGGTCTAAACCAAGTCTAAAACCAGGTCTATACCAAGTCTAAAACCAGGTCTATACCAAGTCTAAAACCTGGTCTAAAACCAGGTCTAAACCAGGTCTAAACCAGGTCTGAAACCAGGTCTAAACCAGGTCTAAACCTGGTCTAAACCAGGTCTAAACCAGTCCTGGCTCCATCCCTCCCTCTGTACATTTTGCTCCTTGTCGTCTGGGCCCCTGGAGGTCAGGAGAGATCAGGGGGTGTCTGCTGCCCACGCTCCCCAGCCAGGAGGCACCTTCATCGGGCACTGCTCCCCGCCCGCCCCCTTGTCTCTGCCTCTCTCTGGAGCTCCTCTTGTTGTTTTGTTGTTGTTTTTTTCTTTCCTCCGCGTAGCAGCAGGACGTGTGGCGGTGCATACCCGATGAGGAGCTGCGATGGCTGGGGAGGGCGGTTTAAAGTTCCCCTCCCCTCAATTAACCCCTTAGCGTTAGCATGGCGAGCGCTAACGTGAGCATTGATATTCAGCGGAGAAACGAGTGTTTACAATTCAGGGGGACGGCAGGAGATAAGAGTCACAGCGACGGTCAGCGCTGCCGGAGAGAATGAGAATATGAGAGAGAGAGAGGAGGAGAGTGGGAGGAGGAGAGGGAGAGGAGGAGAGAGAGAGAAGAGGAGAGGGGGAGGAGGAGGAGAGGGGGAGGGAGAGGAGGAGAGAGAGAGAAGAGGAGAGTGGGAGGAGGAGAGGGAGAGGAGGAGAGAGAAAGAGGAGAGGAGGAGGAGGAGGAGAGGGAGAGGAGGAGAGAGAGAGAAGAGGAGAGGAGAGGGGGAGGAGGAGGAGAGAGAGAGAAGAGGAGAGAAGGAGGAGAGGGGGAGGGAGAGGAGGAGAGAGAGAGAAGAGGAGAGAAGGAGAGGGGGAGGGAGAGGAGGAGAGAGAGAGAGAGAGAAGAGGAGAGGAGGAGGAGGAGAGGGGGAGGGAGAGGAGGGGGGAGGAGGGGAGGAGAGGGGGAGGAGGGGAGGAGGGGGAGGAGGAGGAGAGGAAGAGGAGGGGGTGAGGGGGTGAGGAGGAGAGGGGGATGGGGAAGAGGAGGAGGAGAAAAGGGAAAGGAGGAGGATGAGAGGAAGAAGACAGGAGAAGGAGAAGGAGAGAGAGGGGGGTGAGGAGGAGAGGAAGGGGCTGAGAGAAGGGATGGAGAGAGTAGTGGGGAAAGAGAATGTAGGAAAACAGTGGAGTGAGCAGCAGAGGAAGAGAAGGGGAGAGAGAGGGAAGCAGGAAGTAAGAACTGAGAGGGGGGAGAGGAAGAGCAGCGAGAGAGATGTGGAGGAGAAGAAGAACAGAGAGAAAGAAAGAGGGAGAGAGAGGGAGGGATGTGGAGGAGAGGAAGAGCAGAGAGACAGAGATGGAAGGATGTGGAGGAGAAGAAGAACAGAGATAGAGATAGAAGGATGCGGAGTAGAGAAAGAGCAGCAAGAGATAGAGAGATGGAAGGATGCGGAGGAAAGGAAGAGCAGAGATAGAGAGAGATGGAGGGATGCGGAAGAGAGGAAGAGCAGAGAGAGAGAGATGGAAGGATGCGGAGTAGAGGAAGAACAGAGATGGAGAGAGATGGAGGGATGTAGAGGAGAGGAAGAGCAGAGAGAGAGATGGAGGGATGTGGAGGAGAGGAAGAGCAGAGAGAGAGAGATGGAAGGATGCGGAGTAGAGAAAGAGCAGAGAGAGAGAGAGATGGAAGGATGCGGAGGAGAGGAAGAGCAGAGAGGTAGAGAGGGAGGGATGCGGAGGAAAGGAAGAGCAGAGATAGAGAGAGATGGAGGGATGCGGAAGAGAGGAAGAGCAGAGAGAGAGATAGAGAGATGGAAGGATGCGGAGTAGAGAAAGAGCAGAGAGAGAGAGATGGAAGATGCGGAGGAGAGGAAGAACAGAGATGGAGAGAGATGGAGGGATGTAGAGGAGAGGAAGAGCAGAGAGAGAGATGGAGGGATGTGGAGGAGAGGAAGAGCGGAGAGAGAAATGGAGGGATGTGGAGGAGAGGAAGAGCAGAGAGAGATGGAAGGATGTGGAGGAGAGGAAGAGCGGAGAGAGAGATGGAGGGATGCGGAGGAGAGGAAGAGCAGAGAGAGAGAGATGGAGGGATGCGGAGGAGAGACAGAGCAGAGAGAGAGAGATGGAAGGATGCGGAGGAGAGGAAGAGCAGAGAGAGAGAGATGGAAGGATGCGGAGGAGAGAAAGAGCAGAGAGAGAGAGATGGAAGGATGCGGAGGAGAGAAAGAGCAGAGAGAGAGAGATGGAAGGATGCGGAGGAGAGAAAGAGCAGAGAGAGAGAGATGGAAGGATGCGGAGGAGAAGAAGAGCGGAGTGGGGGAGCAGGCTCACGAGGATCAGCTGGAGGTTGGGGAACACAGATAGGGATAAAACAACAGCGGGTGTCAGGACGGGTGGATTAGCATTTGGAAATGGAAAAACATGGCGTCTCCTGAATACTCAAACGGACGAGGAAGAGCTGCTGTCTGTCCAAAGGTTTCGGAATGAGGAATTAGGACCGTTACCATAGCGACTGAAGATCCTATATTACGCATATTGTGAGGGTTAAGTTGTGTTATAAAGTCATTACCTCCTCAAAAACAGACCTGGAGTTGTGTTTTGTTTCATTCCCATGTTTGAGTAACTCTTTATTATTAGTCTGTCTACATCTCCAAAGCTCAAAATGCTCTGTTCCACCTTGTGATGTCATGAAGAGGCAGTTTCCAAGTTAAACAGCTCCTTTTAACTTTAGTTCAGTACAGATCGGCAATTCCAGGTCTGAAATGATCCAAATGATTTTAGTGAAGGTGTGTGGAGTTTAAAAACACAATGGAGCACTTCCTGTATCACCACGTGACATCACAAGGTGGAAGGAGTGTTTTCAGTTTGACAGAAGAACTCGTGTGTTAAATATGTGTAAATAAAACAAAAAAAAGAATAAAAATAAAGAAAAACAAAACAAAACACAACTCCAGGTATGTTTGTGATGCAGATGAGGAAACATTTTTTAAAGAAAGAAGAAGAAGAAGGAAGAGGAAAGGGGGATGAGGAGGAGAGGGGAGCGAGAGAGGAAAAGGACAGGAAGAGGAGGATAGAAGTAGGGAAGAGAGGAGGAGAAGGAGAGAGAAGAGGTGGAGGAGGAGGAGGAGAAAAAGAGGAGGCAATTTCCATAATGGCGTCTAAAACATGGATAAAAGGTCTGAAAAAGTCCATTTTGGAGAATATTAAAGATTAAATGAATGAATTAATAAATAAACAAATAAATGCATAAATAAATAAATAAATAATAATAAATAATAAAAAAGTTAATATTTATTCTCTTTCCCGGTCTCTCCCTCCACACCTCGTAGGACATGTTCTCCAGCTCACAGTGAGTCAGGAGCCCCGCCTCAGGCCCAAAGCGAGTCCCTCCTGCAGCCCTGTGTGTTCAACATGTGACCTCTGTGACCTCTGTGACCTCTGTGACCTGTACGCTCTGCTGGACAGCACCAGTGCATCATGGGAACTGTAGTTAAAACTGATCCGTGTGTTGGCACCATACTAAAATTTTAAACTTGATTTCCATACTTACATAAAGGACTAATCCAGGACTAAACCAGGACTAAATCAGGACTAAATCAGGACTAAACCAGTGCTAAACCAGGACTAAACCAGGACTAAACCAGGACTAAACCAGTGCTAAATCAAGGCTAAATCAGGACTAAACCAGTGCTAAATCAGGGCTAAATCAGGACTAAAGCTGGACTAAACCAGGGCTAAACCAGACTTACGTTTATATTGTTACATTAATTTAACAAAATTTAACATTAATGTGCTGGGTATTAATTCCCTCAAAATTACAAAAATAAAAAAAAAGTAAAAAAAAAAAAGTAAAAATTGTCTGGAAAAGGGGCAGAAAACATAAGATTACTCTTCTTTCTGCTCCTTTTCTTTCATTTCTTGTATGTTTAATATTAGGACCCTGTTAACTTACTCTCTATGAATGAAATAAACACAGAAATAAACTAGTTTTAGTATCGGTTAGTGTCTGATTTCCGATACTTTTGCCGACTTTACTTTTCCATTAATTTTCTATAATCAGCGTTTATCTCATGGTCTTTGGCATTTGTGCGTTTGAACCTGGGGCACTTCTTCTTCTTCTGCTCCAGTTCTCGTTACGCCGCTCTTCAGTCCTCCGCGGTCTGCTTCCCCGCCGTGACCTTTGACCCCGGCGTTCTGACGAGGCTTCCCGCAGGGGCGGAGGGGCGGAGGGGCGGTGGGGTTTCCCGGGCCGGAGCTCAGGGGCAGGCCAAACAAATGAACCGTAAACACGAAACTCCCCTCGGACGGTTCTGCAGTAAATAAGAATTACTCACGATGTCAGACTCACTGCAGATTGGACAGAGAGTTTGAAGCTGTTTTTTTTTTTTATTTCTTCAAGTTGTCTGATGAGTTTATTTTTACAGACGGTGGAAAATGCAGTAATTTTATTCGTTAAAGTCAGAATAAAGGTCCTATATTACGCAAAACTGACTCTTGTGAGCTTAAAGTCGTGTTATAATGTTGTTTCCTCCTCAAAAAAACCTGGAGTCGTTTTTATGTTTGAGTAACTCTTTATTATCAGTCTGTCTACATCTCCGAACCTCAAAATGCTCTGTTCCACCTTGTGATGTCACGAAGTGGTTAACAGCTCCTTTTTATCGTTTTTAGTTTAGTAGAAATCGGCAATTCCAGGGCTGAAACGACCCAAATACCCAAATGATTCTAGTGAAGGTGTGTGGAGTTTAAAAACGCAGTGGAGCACTTCCTGTACCACCACATGACATCACAAGGTGGAACAGAGCGTTATCAGCTTTGGAGATGTAGACGGACTAAAAATAAAGAGTTACTGAAACATAAACACAACTCCAGGTCTGTTTTTGAGGAGGAAACAACATTATAACACGACTTAAAGCTCACAAGAGTCCATTTTGCGTCATACTGGACCTTTAAAAACATAATAATCAGAATAACATGAACTTACTGTCCGTTCCTCCGTATAGAATCCATACCCCCTGTCCCCGCCCCTCACAGATGTGCTCTTTCACCTCACTGTGCATCGCCTGTTGGAGCACTTTGATTCAGAGTGTTTATTCTTCCTGACTGTTCCTCAGGTCAGTGAACACACCTCAGAGACCACAGGACCATGTGACTGTTCAACCAGCGGCCAGATACTAATGTCTGCTAATGTGCGGGGTTTTGGACCTAAACCAGGACTGAACCAGGACTAAACCAGGCCTAGACCACCAGGACTAAACCAGGTCTGAACCAGGTCTAAACAAGGACTAAACCAGGACTCAACAAAGACTGTACCAGGACTAAACCAGGACTCAATGAAGATCATACCAGGACCATACCAGCTATAAACCAGGACTCTACCAGGACTAAACTAGGACTCAATCAGGACCATGTCTAAACCAGGACTAGATCAGGATTAGACCAGGGCTAAACCAGGACTAAATCAGGACTAAACAAGGTCTAAACAAGGACTAAACCAGGTCTATACCAGGGCTAGACCAGGACTAAACCAGGACAAGACTAGGACTAGACCAGGACTAAATAAGGACTAAACGAGGACTGTACCAGGACTTAACCAGGACTTCTAAACAAGGATTTAACAAGGACTAAACCAGGTCTAAACCAAGACTAGACCAGGACTAGACCAGGACTGTATTAGGACGAGACCAGGACTAAACCACTTCTAAACCATGATTTAACAAGGACTATGTTTAAACCAGGACCAAACCAGGACTAATTGTGGTCTAAATTAGGGCTAAACCAGGATTAAACCAGGACCAAACCAGATCTAAACAAGGCTTCAAACAGAAACACCAGGACCAGACTAGACTAGACCAGGACTTAAACCAGGACTAAATAGTGAACATCCTCCCTCCTCCTCTCAGTAAGGAGGTTGTGGGTTAAACTCCTGAACTTCAAGAGAAACTGTTCTTATCTTTGTAAACTTTTACTTATTTGGCGAATAAGTTATAACTAAATATTTAAAACTAAAATCCAGCAGGGCCTGTCTCGTCTTGTCCCATTTGTCACGTCTCCTCCGGTTTGGGGACATAATACCGATTTAAAAGTTGAATATTCGTCACTCTGTGATTCATAATTTACACGATTCTTTTTTCTCTGTTGGAGGAGAGCGGCATTCACCAGAACACACAGACTTTTGATTAAAACACAGAAATGAAGCAGTACAGAGGAGAACTGAACCAGGACTGAACCAGGACTGAACCAGGACTGAACCAGGACTTAGAAATAAACATGCAGAGAATAAAAATGAGAACATGAACTCATGATTTCAACGTTTAAAATGATTTTAAATTATTTTGCCAATAATGTTCCACAGTTTGGCATTAAACTTAACAATTCCTATGACACGACAAACACAATTGTTACATTACACATTAATCTTCAACAACAATTTGAAATCTAGGTCTAAACCAGGTCTGAACCAGGTCTAAACCAGGTCTAAACCAGGTCTGATCCAGGTTTCTCTTTCGGTACATTTCACCATTCCTTCCTGATTATTTCTGGTTCTCATGACGGATTCAGGTTTTGGCAGAGTTTCGCTCAGAGCTCATCTCATTTCAAACCAGGACACAGCTCAGATTTATTTAGATTTTCACAAAGAAACTGAAAAATTAAAATTTAAAAGGAAACAAGAGAAAAAATACAGCCAAAAGACTGTGTCCGAGTAGAGGAGGGGAGGAGGATACAGACGCTCCCCAAAACTGGATTCAGAGAGAAACTTTTAAAATAAACAAATACCAAATATGTCTGGAGTTTGGGCTTTAGTCCTGGTTTAGTCCTGGTTTACACCTGGTCTAGTCCTGTTTCAAGTCTTGGTGTAATTTCATATTTAGCACTTTGTTTAACTTGGTCCAGTCCTTATTTTGAAATTTAGTCCTGATTTAGTCTTGGCTTAGGCTTGGTTTAGCCCTGTCTTAGTTCTGCTTTCGTCTTGATTTGAATCTAGTTGAGTCCTGGTTTAGTTCTGGCTCCCATCTGACAGCTCGTCATATTATTGCTCTGTCTCTTGGTTTGGATCTGGTTTAGTCCTGGTTTAGTCCTGGGTTTTTGCTAGTTTAGCCTTGTCCACTATTAACTTGGATTTAGACTTGGTTTATTGTTGGTTTAGTCCTGGTTGAAACCTGGTTTAGACCTGGTTGAACACTGGTTTAGTCCATGTTCAGCCCCACTTTAGTCCTGGTCTAGTCCTGGTTTAGATCCTGCCTATAGCTCAAAATTCCTAACATTACATTTTTTAGGTCTATCCCAGAACTAAACCAGGACTTCCTCGGTCATGCTACACATTGTCATCTATAGTACGCCGTTGTATGAAGCTAATGAGACCCAATGAGGAGCTGATGTAAAATACATGCGCCGCAGCTTTAAGAAGAATACGTGGCATCTGATGTAAAATTCATCTGAGCGTCCAGAGTGAGAGAGAGGGAACCGACCAATCACAGCGCGGCGAGCTCGAGTCACATTTGGGTTATGTTCAATTTAAAATCAATATCTTCAAATCAGGAAGAATAAAATAAAAAGTAGGTTAAAACTGGCAGCCTTTGTAAAGTGGTAAAAGTAGTAGTAGTAGTAGTAAAAGAAAAGAAACTGAAAATAAAACATAATAACATAACATAACATAATAAAAGTTATAATAATAATAAAAAAAAGAGTATCAACTTGCCTGAGATGATGGCAAACAATAAAAAAAATGTTTCATTTTATTTTATTGAAAAACAATTAAAAAAAAAGCTTCATTTTATTTTATTTCATTTGTATTTTATTTTATTTTGTTTTATTTTTTATTTATTTTATTTTAATTTAATTAAATTTTTTATTTTACAGAGACAGGACACAAGACACAGACAGAAACAGAACACAGAGACACAGAGACAAACACAGGACACGGACACAGAGGCAGAAGATAGGACACAGAGACACAGGACACAGAGACAGGAGATAGGACACAGAGACACAGGACACAGAGACAGGACATAGGACACAGAGTCACAGAGAAAGGACACAGAGATGCGACACAGAGACTCAGACACAGAGACAGGACACAGACACAGAGACACAGAGACAGTTGGACTCATTTCCATTTCTGAGGAGTCCAACATCTGCCGTGTGCTGTAGGTGTGAGCGCGTGTTTACAGGGACATGCGGGGACAGCTCGGAGAGTGGAGGTGTGTGTGTGTGACTGTATGTTGACGAGGACATGCGGGGACAAAGGCCACCTGTTCATGTTTCACAGGTTCAGTGGATTAGATCAGTTTAAGTTCTGTAATAAGATGATGGGTAGCAAGTCTAGTGTACACAGAAAAAACAAATATAAAATACATACAAATATAATAATTAATAAAACTCTAATGTAATAAATAATGAATAAAAATTGTAATAGAAATAAATGTATTTTTACTTTTTTAAAATTCCTGGTATATACCCAATTGCAGTGCAAAAAAATAAATAAATAAATAAATAAATTAAATAATAATAATAATAATAATAATAATAATAATAATAATAATAATAATAATAATAATAAAAACATAAATAAATAAACAATAATAGTATATTTTTGTGGCTGCCTTGGTCATTGTTGCTGCTTTTATTCATTACATTTTTTTTTTTTTTTTTTACAATGCTTTTAAAATATATAAGCATACATATTTATAAACATTAATGTAAGAAATGTATTTTAATATTAGAGTTACTGGTGAAAAAAATGAGCCGTCCAACGATTTCTATAAAACCAAGTCTGTGGTACTGTCCCCACTAAACCTGTGAGCCCAGCGTGTGTGTGTGAGATACTGAGGGCTCTATTAGCGCCCGCACGAGGCCAAACAGGAAGTGACACGAGCAGCTGTGAGGTGCCAAACAGGAAGTGACACGCCAACTGCAGGTACAAGCCTCGCGTCGACACGGATCAGGCGCTAACGTGGCTAACAGGAGACAGCTAACTACAGTTCAGAGTTAGAAAGAGGAACGGGGAAAACAAGGAGAAATTTAACCCTCTGTGTCCTCTGCATCTTTGTCTCTCCTCTGTGACATTCACATATTTAGGTCCTGGTTTAGTCCTGGTTTAGACCTGATTTAGACCTGATTTAGTCATAGTTTATTCCTTGTTTAGTCCTTGTTTGGCCCTAGTTCAGTCTTGGTTCAGCCCTGTTTTAGTCCTGGTTTGGTCTTGGTTTAGATCTGGTTTACTCTTGGGTTAGACCTGGTTAAATCCTGGTTTAGTCCTGGTGTAGTCCTGATTTAGTCATGGTTTGAACCTGGTTTAGTCCTACTTTAGTCCTGTTTTACTTCAGTCCTAGTTTAGTCCCGCTTTAGTTCTGTTTTAGTCCTGTTTTAGCCCTGGTTTGGTCCAGTTTAAGTCCTGCTTTAGTCCTGCTTTAGCCCAGCTTTGGTCCTGTTTTAGCCTTGCTTTAGTTCTAGTTTAATCCTGTTTTAGTCCTGTTTGAGTCCTGGCTTAGTCCTGCTTTAGTCCTGCTTTAGTTCTGTTTTAGCTTTGCTTTAGCCCTGTTTTAGTCCTGGTTTAGTCCAGTTTTAGTTCTGTTTCAGTCCTGCTTTAGCCCAGCTTTGGTCCTGTTTTAGCCTTGCTTTAGTTCTAGTTTAATAGTTCTAGTTTAATCCTGTTTTAGTCCTGTTTTAGTCTTGGTTTATGATGGTTTCAGTCCTGTTTTAGTCCTGCTTTAGTCCTTTTCTAGTCCTGTTTCAATTCTGGTTCAGTCCTGATTCAGTTCTGCTTCAGCCCTGCTTTAGTCCTGCTTTAGACCTGTTTTAGTCCTGCTTTAGTCCGGTTTTAGTCCTGTTTTAGTCCTGGTTCAGCCCTGCTTTAGTCCTGCTTTAGACCTGTTTTAGTCCTGCTTTAGTCCGGTTTTAGTCCTGTTTTAGTCCTGGTTTATGATGGTTTCAGTCCTGCTTTAGTCCTGCTTTAGTCCTGTTCTAGTCCTGTTTCAATTCTGGTTCAGTCCTGGTTCAGTTCTGGTTCAGTTCTGGTTCAGTTCTGCTTTAGCCCAGCTTTAGCCCAGCTTTAGTCCTGTTTTAGTCCAATTTTAGTCCTGCTGTAGTCCTGTTTTAGTCCTGTTTTAGTCCTGTTTTAGTCCTGTTTTAGTCCAGTTTTAGCCCAGCTTTAGTCCTGTTTTAGCCCTGTTTCAGCCCTGTTTTACTCCTGGTTCAGTCCTGGTTCAGTCCTGCTTTAGCGTTGTTTTAGTCCTGCTTTAGCCCAGCTTTAGTCCTGTTTTAGCTCTGTTTTAGTCCAGTTTTAGTCCTGCTGTAGTCCTGTTTCAGTCCTGTTTTAGTCCACTTTTAGTCCTGCTTTAGTCCCGTTTCAGCCCTCCTCTGTCTCTGCTCTGTGATTGGCTGTCTTTAAATGATTCGTGCTCATTACAGTCACCTCCACACTCATTGGATATGCACATTTACAGATTTCCAGCGGACGTAGCGTGAGAATCCAGGAGGCGTTCACTGACCTTCAGAAAACCCGGAAAAAGACAGACTCATCACTCGCCAGAGCAATTACACACGATTTCATTTAGTGCGAAGTAATGACTTATTTGAGTCGCGTATAAAGAGCTCATGAGGGAGAAAGGCCAGAGGTACTGAGAGACTGTGTTTAGTATGTGATAGAAGACCCTGCTGCAGTCCTGGTTTAGTCCTGCTTTAGTCTTTGTTTGGTCCCTGGTTTAGTCCTGGTTTAGTCCTGGTTTAGTTCCTGTTTTAGTCTTTGTTTAGTCCCTGGTTTAGTCCTGGTTTAGTCCTGGTTTAGTCCTGGTTTAGTCCTGCTTTAGTCTTTGTTTGGTCCCTGGTTTAGTCCTGGTTTAGTCCTGGTTTAGTTCCTGTTTTAGTCTTTGTTTAGTCCCTGGTTTAGTCCTGCTTTAGTCTTTGTTTGGTCCCTGGTTTAGTCCTGGTTTAGTTCCTGTTTTAGTCTTTGTTTAGTCCTGGTTTAGTCCCTGGTTTTGTCTTGGTTTAGTCCTGGTTTAGTCCTTGTTTAATCCTAGTTTTGTTCTTGCTTATTCTCTGGGTTAATTCTTGGTATAGTTCCTGGTTTTGTCCTTGTTTAGTCTTGCTCCAGATGCCCTCCCGTGCTTCTCCTGTCATTACTCCAGATGCCCTCCCGTGCTCCTCCTGTCATTACTCCAGATGCCCTCCCGTGCTCCTCCTGTCAGGGCGCTCTGTTGCTCGGGGGCTACTGGTGAACTTTGACCTCTCTGTGTGGATGTTTCCACGGGAACGCCGTAGACCAGGTTTAGCCCCGGGCCAGGACTTGGACCGGGATCTGGGGAGGATTCTGTCAGGATTCTGTCACGGATCTGAGGATGTAGAGGGAGAGAGGGAGCGAGGGATGGAGAGAGGAGAAGGAGAGGAGGAGGGGAGAGAGTTTTGTAGTGAGCAAGAAATTAAGGACTGAAAAGATGAGAAAGAAAGAGAGGGGTGAGGTGACGGAGGGGAGAAAGAGGGGAGAGAGAGGAGAGACAAGGGAGAAAAAGAGAGAGGAAAAAAGGAGGGGAGGAAGAGAAGAGAAGAGAGGCGGAGGCGGAGAGAGTTTTGTACACGGTGGAAAACTCATACTGAAGTGAGCAGAAAAAGAAAAGATGAGAGATAATAGAGGTGAGGTGTGAGAGGAGTGATAAGGTGGCGAGGAGGAGAGGAGAAAAAGGGGGGATGACGGAAGACTGAAACTGAAGTGAGCAGGAGATGAGAGAAAGAAGAGAGGAGAGAGGGAGGCAGGGTGAGAGGGGAGAAAATGGATGAAGAGAGGAAAAGGGGTGAGAGGGGATAGAGAAAGAGAAGAGAAAGGGTGAGGATGGAGAGAAGAGGGACAGAGAAATGAGAAGGATGAGGAGAAAGAGAGGGGGGGTGGAGAGAGGAGAAGAGGAGATTCTTGTACGAACAACTCGGAAGAACTGGATACCGAAGTGAGCTCTGAGAAAGAAAGAAGAGAGGAGGGAGAGAGGGAAGAAATAGGGGAGAGAGAGGGGAGAAGGTGGGGAGGAAGGAAGGAGAAAGAGAGGGAAGGAGGCGAGATAGGAATGAGAGGGGGATGAGAAAGTGGGGAAAGAAGGAGAAGAGAGAGGCGGTGAGAGACGGAAGGGAAGAGACACTGGAAAGAAGAGAAAAACAGGGGACAGAGAGAAAAGGTGGGGGATGAAGAGAGAGAGAAGAGAGGAGAAAAGGATGAAGAGAAAGGGAAAAAGAAAGAGGGAGCGATGGAGGTCTGGTGGGAATCCTGCCTGACACATCTGTTTACACAAGTCTGTCATCTGAACACAACCAAACCAGGAAGAAACACAACTACATGACAACACAGACTACTGCATGTGTCAGTCAGGACGACGAGTACTGTAGTAGTAGTAGTAGTAATAGCAGTAGTAGTAGTAGTAGTAGTAGTAGTAGTTACTGTGTCAGAGTGGTTAGCCTCTCCTCCCTCTCACCAGGAGGTTGTGGGTTAGACTCCCGATCTCTCTGAGTTTCAGGTTTTTGTTTTTTTTTTATTCTTCGTAGAAACTCATTTCCCTGCTCCCCCTCTCCTCGTTTAATAACCACGCACCCGCTCCTGATGCATCGTGGGAAAGTCTCTCGCCCCAGGCCCTCTCTCTCTCTCTCCATCTCTCTATCCACTCTCCCTCTCTTTTCTCTCTCTCCTCTCCTCCTTCTCTCCTCTGTTACCTTCTCTGCCTTTCACTTTTTATCCCTCTCTCTCCTCTTTTGCCTTCTTTCTCTCTCTCTCTCTCTCTCTCTCTCCCTCTCTTCTCCGCCCCTCCTCTTTCTCTCTTCTCTCTCTCTCTCTTTTCCTCCCTCTCTCTCTGTAGTAAATGTATTCACTTTTGTCACTTAATTGAATTTTTCCGTTTCACTTTTCCTCTCCTCCTGAGGCCCACGTGTGTGTGTGAGGGTTTAGACATCTCTGTGAGGACTTTCTGACAGGATTATTAATGGGACTAATGAAACCTGGTCCAGAACTGGTTCAGACCTGGTTTAGACCTGGTTTAGGTCCTCAAGTAGACCTGACATAGCCCTGATGTAGAACAGTGTATTCCAGATCTGTAATTTACACGTGATTTTGACTCGGGTTGTGTTTTCACTTATCCAGTGTTTGAATTGGAACCAAACTGGGACAAATTCTGGAACTAATTCTGGACTAGACCAGGACTAAACCAAGACCAAACCAGGTCTGCCATCCGGACTAAACTGGGCTCCAACCAGGACCCAACAGGGACAAGTGTGAATGCACCCTTAGACCTGGACCCTGGCATTATAAACGGGGACTACTTAGACTGTCCTGGTTTAGTCCTGGTTCAGACCTGGTTTAGACCTAATGTAGACCTGTAGTTTAGATCTGGTTTAGGACTGTGTATTCCAGATGTAACTATAGTTTACATTTACTAAAGTTTAGTCCTTGCATAGACCAAGTCCTGGGTTAGACCTGTTTTCGACCTGGTTTAGACCAAGGACTCTGTGACTTCTTAGCTTCAGTCCTGGTTTAGACCTGGTTTAGACCTGGTTTAGACCTGGTTTAGACCTGGTTCTGACTAAAATACAGTAACGTTCTTGGGCTCTGGGCTATAAATATTCGTGTGAGTGACATTAATTTGCTCGTGTGTTTGGGCCCTTTCTTCTCCTCGGTGCGGTCTAATGTCTGATGTTATTTCTGTTTACGGCATGGGGAGGAGGCGGGCTACTTCCTGACAACTCTTTCAGATTCACTGGTTTTGACACAAAGACGTTTTTCAACCACAATAAAGACCTGACAGTCTCTATAAAGAAATCTAATGGTGATGTGCAAGTAGAAGGCAAGGTGTAGTCCTGTTTTACCCTGGATTAATCCTGGTTTAGTCCTGGTTTAGTCCTGGTTCAGTCCTGGTTTAGTCCTGGTTCAATCCTGGTTTAGTCCTGGTTTAGTCCTGGTTTAGTCCTGGTCTAGTCCTGGTTCAGTCCTGCTTTAGTCCTGGTCTAGTCCTGGTCTAGTCCTGGTTCAGTCCTGGTTTAGTCCTGGTTCAATCCTGGTTTAGTCCTGGTTTAGTCCTGGTTTAGTCCTGGTCTAGTCCTGGTTCAGTCCTGCTTTAGTCCTGGTCTAGTCCTGGTCTAGTCCTGGTTTAGTCCTGGTTTAGTCCTGGTTTAGTCCTGGTTTAGTCCTGCTTTAGTCCTGGTTCAGTCCTGGTTCAGTCCTGGTTTAGTCCTGGTTCAGTCCTGGTCTAGTCCTGGTTCAGTCCTGGTCTAGTCCTGGTTTAGTCCTGGTTTAGTCCTGGTTTAGTCCTGGTTCAGTCCTGCTTTAGTCCTGGTTCAGTCCTGCTTTAGTCCTGCTTTAGTCCTGCTTTAGTCCTGGTTCAGTCCTGCTTTAGTCCCGGTTCAGTCCTGGTCTAGTCCTGCTTTAGTCCTGCTTTAGTCCTGGTTTAGTCCTGGTTTAGTCCTATAGTCCTTGCATAATCCCACTTTTGAATTATTTACACCATTTCTCCATTGACTTATCCACTTACACACTTCCTCCTTTTCAGCCAATCAAAATTCTTCTTTCTCTCCTTCAGACCTCATCCATAATTCACCTTTTATTTTATTTTTTTCTTTCTTTTTCTCATAGTACGCTCTCTCCATCCCTCCTCTCCTCTCTTCGTACGGCGCAGATCCAAAGAAAGCATTTGTAGCATTTTGTTTTGGTCCGACTACGAGAAAAAAGTCAATGTCAGAATTGCCCCGGGCCAAATCCAACACAATCACTGAAATACTCCATGAATATTTGACCAGCGGAGAGAGGGAAGAGAGGGAGGAGAGACAGAGAGAGAGGGAGGAGAGGAAGAGAGGGAGGAGAGCAAAGAGACGAGGGAGGGAGGGAGGAGGAGAAGAGGAGAGAGAGGAGAGAAAGGAGGAGAGTCTAAAACAATCACTTAAATACTCCATGAATATTTGACCAGCGGAGAGAGGGAGGAGAGACAGAGAGAGAGGGAGAAGAGGAGGGAGAAGAGCAGGAGAGGAGAGGAAGGAGAAGAGGGCAGAGAGAGGAGAGTCCATAACCGTCACTTAAATACCTCAAGAATATTTGACCAGTGGAGAGAGGGAGGAGAGAGATAGGGGGGATAGAAGGAGAGAGAAGTAGGTGAGAGGGAGGAGAGAGGGAGAGAAGGAGAGAGAGAGAGGGAGGGAGGAGAGAGGGAGAGAGAGAGGGAGGGAGGAGAGAGGGAGAGAGAGAGAGAGGGAGGAGAGGGGGAGGAAGAAGAGAGAGAGGGAGGGGGGATGAGGAGAGAGGGGGGAGAGAGGGAGAGAAGGAGAGAGAAGTAGGAGAGAGGAAGGAGAGAAAGGAAGAGAGAAGGAGGGAGGAGAGAGAGAGAGAGAGAGAGAGAGAGAGAGGAGAGGACAATCACTGAAATACCCCATGAATGTTTGACCAGTGGCGAGAGGAGAGGAAGGAGGAAGGAGAAGAAGAGAGGGAGGAGAGAGGAAGGAGAAAAACAATCACTGAAACGCCCCATGAATATCTGATCAGTGGAGAGAGGGAAAGAGGGAGGAGGAGAGGAGAAAAGTCACACACAATCTTCTCAAATACAAGAGTGAGGAAGAGAGGAGGAGCGAGGGAGGGAAACAGGGGAGGGAGAGGAGGAGAGACCACAATGCCATGAATATTTGAGCAGTTAAGAGAGGAAGAGAGAGGGAGGAGGAGAGGAAAGAGGAGAGGAAGGAAAAGAGGAAGGAGAAGAGGAGATACCGCAACCATCACTTAAATGGAGAGATGGTGGAGAGGAGAGATAGAGGGAGGGAGAGAGGGGGAGGAGAGATGAGGAGAAAGAAGGGATGAGAAGAGAGGGGAGATAAGGAGAGAGAGAAATAAGGAGGAAAAGTGAAGGAGAGGAAGAGACGGAGAAATCTCTGTTCTGTTCCTTCTCCTGTCTCCTCCCTCCTTAAGTGTCCTCTCTCCTTCTTTGTACCCTATGTCTCCTCTCTCCTTGCTCCCTTGTCTCCTTCCTCCTTCCTTGTACCCTACGTCTGCTCTTTCCTCGCTCCCTTGCCTGTCTCCTCCTTCCTTCACCCTATGTCTCCGCTCTCCTTGCTCCCTTGTCTCCTCTCTCCTTGCTCCCTTGTCTCCTCTCTTCTTGCTCCCTTGTCTCCTCTCTTCTTGCTCCCTTGTCTCCTCTCTTCTTGCTCCCTTGTCTCCTCTCTCTCCTTGCTCCCTTGTCTCCTCTCTCCTTGCTCCCTTGCCTCCTCTATCCTTGCTCCCTTGTCTCCTTCCTCCTTGCTCCCTTGCCTGTCTCCTGCGTCCTCGTTTCCTTGGCCCTGTGTATTTTAATTAATTGCGTCCTAATTGAATTCCTGCCGCTGTAATGAGTTGTTAAAAGCTGAATAAAGACCGACACAGAACTGGTCTAATCCAGCCCGGCCCAACCGAGGGACTACGGCAAGAGGGAAGGGACACACTGCCTGTCAAACTCAAAATACCACAGGATACATGGATCGATACCATATATCAATACCGATACTGAGGTATTGAAGTATCGATTCTAATTGAAAGAATCGGTACTTGAAACTGGGGTAAAGATAATGACACTTTTAAATAATGTATAGTTGTAGTAGTAATAGTTGTGATAGATAGTAGAAGTAGTGGTAGTGGTCGTAGTAGTAATAGTAGTAGTAGTAGTAGTAGTAGTAGTAGTAGTAGTAGTAGTAGTAGTTCTGAGTTACTGAGTTACTCTGGACTAGGATCTCAAAAGAATGCAGTACTTTTTTGATTGATTTTTATTTTGATAGTTTCTTCCACGTTTGTGCCCACGAGGCTCTGTTCACAGATTCACAGACGACGACAGACCCATAAATAAACAAAAAAACGCTCAGACAAAAACATACTCCAGTCGTACAGGATGTAGTACTTTGTTGTCTCCTGTCCCAGGCTCTAGCGATGTAACGAACCAAAACAAAAACCTCCTCATTATAAAACCAACTCTCAATTTTATAATCCGACAACCAAAATACATGAGGGTTTGATGAGTGCACCGCAGTAAATAAAATATTCCTGAAATCCGACTAGAGTGGACAGGTGGACAGGACAGGTGACACAGGGAGCAGCCTCGCTCCTCCTGAGGGACGCCTTTGAACCGACCACCTTCAGTCCTCAAGTGCCAGTCCTCAGCTGGGCACAGAGCCACCGCTGTTTTCTGGTCAAATTTAGATTTACATAAAACTAATTTCTCATGTCATTTCTCAACTTTGCTTTTTGAAGCTGACCAGCAGTTTCTGTTTCAGCAAATTAGGCTGACACTGCAGTCCATTTCTTCGAGTTTAAATCAGACATTTGGAAAACAGTTTCACGTTCTTTAGTCCAAGGATAATTATTTGAGCAGTCCCATCTAAAGATCTTTTTGGTGAGCCAGCGTTCTGGCAGCTGAGTGAGGTGGTTCCACAGACGTAACCCCAACTCAAACCCGAACCCGAACCCACCCCATATCGCCCTCTGCAACTCGTTTAGTGGTGAACGTGTATAAGAAGGTTCTAGTAGAGTCATGACCTGATCATGTTCCTTAAAACTCCACGAATCCGCAGCATAGAAAAGAATAGAGCCAACTGTACCGTCAGTTTCAGTAGTAGTACTAGTAGTAGTAGTAGTAGTAGTAATAGTAATAGTAGTAGTAGTAATACATAAAATATGACTTCCACTTCTCTTCCTGTCTCTTCCTCTCCGTAAGCAGGGTGTGGGTTAGACTCCACGACTCCTCTTCACGTTCATTTCTTTTCAAACTTCAAGCACAAAAGTCCCCCGCTCCAGCCCATGCATTATGTATGACTCCCACAATGCAATTCTTCTATAGTTTTCCACCGTATGTAAAAGACCTATCTGCGGCAGTATATCTGAAGTGTGGCTAATCGCGTGTATAACTTTTCTCTCTGCGGCGGCCATCTTGGAGCCCCGTCCCGACAGAGCGTGCATTTAAAAGCATCGTTTTAGCATGAGAAAGGTCAGAGCGTGACATTAAAAAGCTCCTCTGGATTCTCGAGGCTGCCCATTTCAAACAAAGCGATACTCCACCAGCCTAATGGAGATTTGGAGCTGGGTTTAAAGGTCCCGTATTACACTAAATGGACTCTTGTGAGCTTTAAGTCACGTTATTATGGTGTTTCCTCCTCAAAAACACACCTGGGGTTGTGTTTTGTTTCATTTATGTTTGAGTAACTCTTTATTATTCGTCTGTCTGCATCTCCAAAGCTCAAAACGCTCAGTTCCACCTCGTGATGTCATGAAGCGGCTCCTTTTACCTTTAGTTCAGTAGAGATTTCAGTAGTAGTAGTAGTAGTAATAGTAGTGGCAGTAGTCATAGCAAATTGTAAAAAAGTTGTAACTGAAAAATAATCTTTTGCTGCTCTGTTTTAGATTCTACTTTTTAAAAAAAGAAAAAATATACAGTTTTATAATAACTCTTGTGTAAATAATGTAATACTTTTTTTCCTTTTTCTAATCAATGACATGACTCCACCCATCTCCACCCCCCTCCACCCATCTCCACCCATCTCCACCCGTCTCCACCCATCTCCACCCCTCTCCACCCGTCTCCACCCATCTCCACCCATCTCCACCCATCTCCTCCCACATCCCTCCTCCAGTCTGACCCTCTCACTCACCTCTCTTCTCTCTTCTCTTTTCCAGACTTGCGCCCCCTCCCCGACGTGGCCATGACCGGTAACTGCACCCGCGAGTGCACCGAATTCGGCCACTCTGATTCGTGCTGGATGCCCGGCCAGCCCTCCTCGCCCGGCCGCAAACCCCCTGTCCACTCCCACACCCTCCCCAACCCCAAGACCGCGCCCAAGCTCTCCACCTTCGTGCCTTACCACTCGGACGCCGAGTCGGCAGGAACGCTGGTCGCCAACGGCAGCCCCAAGCCCGCCAAAGAGGAGAGGGTCGCCGCGGCAACCATCGAGAGGGGAACCAAGATGGCCAACATGAGGTTTATGACGCCCTACAACAGTGCCTACACGACCAGCGCGGGGTCAGAGGTCAGCGCCAAGGAGTGCGGGCGGGACAACGCGCCATCGGGGCAGGAGTACCACTCTGGGTCCACCGCGGCGGGACAGACGGCCGCCAAACGGGAGATATACCTGTAGTGAAGAAGCAAACGGCCAAAATCAGAACTAAGTGTAGTGTACATGTGTTAGTGCGCCCCCTACAGAGAGACCAGGGGACTGCAGGGTGAACTGGAGGTGGACGAGGACTTTAAAGGGCCCGTGTTACGCCGTTTATGAGCTATTCTAATGTCATTTCCTCATCACAAACAGACCTGGAGTTGTGTTTTGTTGCATTTTCACATGTTTAGCACACAAACCCTGAATATTTAGGCTAAGTTCTTCTCTCAAACGGAAAACACTCTGTTCCACCTTGTGATGTCATGTGGTAATACAGGAAGTGCTTCACGCTGTTTTTAAACTCCAAACACCTTCACTGGAATCATTTGGATAATTTCAGCCTTGGAATTTCAAATCTTTACTGAACAAATAGTAAACAATAGCTGTTAACATGAAAATTACCACTATGTGACATCACAAGGTGGAACAGAGTAAATGGTCACACTTTTATACAGCGTTTTCCACCTTCAAGGCTCTTAGAGCGCTTTACAACAAGGAACCAGTCACCCATTTACACACATTCACATACCAGAGTACACAGACACTGGGGATGAGGTGGGTTAAGTGTCTTGCCCAAGGACACAAGGACAGCATTTATTTGTGGGAGCTGGAATCGCACCAGTCAACCTATGGGTCAGTAGATTTGACCGCTCAACCAATGATGTTTTATGTCAAGAACGGGATTCGACTTCGGATCAGTGGACAAACGCTCTACCAACTGAGCTCCTGTCGCCCTGTCGTAACATGGAAATTACCAACACGTGACATCACAAGGTGGAACAGAGTATTTTGATCTTTGGAGATGTAGAACGAAACAAAACACAGCTCCAGGTCTGTTTTTGAAGAGGTAACAACATTATAACAACGACTTAAATCTCACAAGAGTTTATTTTGTGTAATACAGGCCCTTTAAATCCATACGAATAGTTTTGAAGCACTTTGACTGGGCTAAAACCGGACTAAATCAGGGCAAATCATGACGTAACATGTTCCCATCCTTAAATCTGACATCTGCAGCCAAAATATGGTGAAAAGTAAGAAAAAAAAAAATACATAGACCATGATCCTTTGCTCCATTTCAATGCAGACATGTTGAAATAACTATTATCACTTCAAAGTTACATCCCTGTTTTGTTGTAGCCGGTGGTGGAACATAACGATGTAAAAGTGGTAAAGTACTGTACTTAAGTATATATTTTAGGTATCTATACTTAACTTAAGTACATTTTTATACTTTTTACTTTTACTTCACTACATTTGAGAGCAGGTATCACCACAAAACAAAGATAAAAGACAAAGAAGGGACAAACAAAACTCTACCCAATGCGGCGCAGTTCAAAATAAAACCAAACAGGGACTAAATCTGGACCAAACCAGGGCTGAACTAGAACAGAACTAAACCAAGGCCGTGTCTCATTTCTCTTTCCTCGCTTCCTTCTCCTTGATTCCTCTCCTCGATCCTCCATTTTTCAACTGTCAATCAAACATGTCATATTAATTGGTGTCCCAAAGAAAACCACAGAATGAAGGGAAAACGAAACACGAGGGAGGCTTCAGGAGCAGACGACAGAGAAAAGAATCAAACTTTCTTGGTCTCAGGGAGGAGTTTAGATCCTCTCCTCATTTTGTCTCCTCTGTGGGCGGGACTTCCTCACCCATTTCCTGCAGAATCGAGGAGTAGGAATCAAGGAGAAGGAAACGAGGAAAGAGAAATGAGACACAAAGTCCAAATCCAAGGTGGAACTACAACATTGTGTGACATAACAGTTCATAAGTCATTTTCAAGCATATTTTATCCAGGTTTAGCAATGTTTTATGAGCTTTTATTTCAGTTTTTGACAAATGACTAAGGCCTGCTTTGGATCAGGCTAAGCTGCTAATTAATATTAATTCAGTTTTGTTTTTAATTAATTATTTTAAAATATCAACTTTGCTAATCTGTTGTTTTTCTCTCATAGCATTTCCAAAAAAAAATATTAAACAAAAAAAAAATCAGCTTTACTAAGTGAAATTCAACTAAACCAGGTTTAACTAAATATGAAAAATAAACCTGCAACTAAACCAGGACTAAAACTGGTCTAAACTGGGATCAAGACCAAACCAAACCATGACCTAGCCTAATTTAGCTACGCAAATCCCAAGCTGAGAGTCAAAGCAGGACTAGACCAGGACTCAATCAGGACTAACCCAGGTCTAAGGACTAAACCAGGACTAAAACTGGTTTGAACTGGGATACAGACTTAGCCCAAACCAGGACCTAGCCTAGTTTAGCTACGCAAATCCCAAGATTCGATTCAAAGCAGGACTGGACCAGGACTCAATCAGGACTAACCCAGGTCTAAGGACTAAACCAGGATTGTAACCGGACTCGAGATGGACTAAACCAGTTAACTCTGCACTCTCCGGTCTCCCCCTCCCTCACTGCCGCCCCTTTGTGCCTATATTACCCTGTCCACATTTTATAGATCCATGCTTCTCCAATCCTCCTTCCTTTTAGAAAACCAATCAAATGTAAAAAAACGAAAGAAAAAAACAAAAAAAAGGATCCACCACAAACTGACGCAGTGGACTATAACTGCTCTCTACTCCCCCTGCTGGAAGAATGTAAACTACCGTGGCACTATTTAGAATTTCTGTGCTTTGCTTTAGGTAAAAAAACGTCACTTTGAAACTTTTCCAAACAGACTATCTCTCCAATATTTGAAGGAGATATTGTAAAAAAAAAAAAAAAAAACAGATAGTTAATGTAGTCATATCTATTCTCTGGAATTTTGAAGATTTTTGTCCTTTTTTTTGGAAAATTGACTATTTTTCGTTGTTTTTCTGACATTTTATTTTTTTTTGTTGCGATGTACAAAGCTGTATATAACTTATTATCAACTCAAGACGGCAACATTTTGACGAGATTCGGCGGACTTCAGCATTATTTCGCATGTACAGTTCAATCGGAGGAGGATTCTACAATTTCGTTTTTCGTCTTTTTGTTGAGTTTTGTTTTAAATGCCGTCCAAACTTGCAGGAAAAATGGCGCCTCACCGTTGTTGCCCAAACTTTTACCTATAGACTATTTATTGTTGAACTGTTCTCGGTCAAATCTAGGGTTTTGACGCATCGGAGTTATGGCAGTGGCGTTGTCGTGAGTAGAGACACAAAATGGAGGCTGGTTTCTGATGCTGGGATGAAAAGTAAATCTACCATAATCCAAGATGGCAGACCAGATTATTATCTCATATTTTTTGTTATTGTGGAAGAAAGCAGAAGCACCTTAATGCATTTGCCATTTGAGTTCCATATTGAAACCTAAGTCAAGGTTTCCCACTGAAAACAAAGCAACTACAGTTTTGTGAAATGTCGAAAGCCGCACCAAGCTAATGCTGCTAATGCTGCTAATTGGAGATGGTCGGAAAACTCAAGAAAAAATACGAAAATGGATTCAAACTTCACATTTTCATGATTCTGTGATCAGTACGAGTGTTGATGGTCACATTTAGGTGTTTTTTTTTTTGTTTTGTTTTTGTTTTTTCAAGAAAGAGCGAGAGTGACTAACTGAAAAGCTGTTGGCTAATGCTAGCTAGCTTGTGATAGTAATGCTATTTGAGAGGGACTTGTTTAGCAGCACAAATCAGCTCAGCTTGTAGTTCCAGCTAAGTCAGCTCTTTATGGTCAGATTGTGTTAAGACAAAGCTCAAATTAAAGTCTAACTTGAGTCACAGAGCTTAAGAAAGAGTAGTGCCTACAGTTAGCATCGTACCCCCAGGGAATATTAATTACGTCTTTTGAAAGGTATAAATGTGCTTGGTGTAGCTTGATGCTTGCGATCTTACAGCAAGAACGTGAGACAGTGCATAAACATTGTGACACTGTATTACGTCGGTTCCATAAATGAACTTTCCATTGTGTCCTTGGGCAAAACACTTCACTCACCTTTCCTGCTTTTATAGTTTAAGTGTGACAGTGTGATTGCCTATGTCTGGAACAGATAGGGTGAAGATGGATGAAGTGTCTTGCCCATGGACACGTTCACATATATTCACATAATATTCATAGGTTTCATCTTCCAGGTTATAGGCGCCATTTTGAGGACTTTTTCACTATTCACAAACATAATATTGTGTTTTGAAACGCTCACTGCTTCCATCGCTTTGAACCCCGTGAAATAATCAAACCTTCCTTCTATCGGTTATGAAAAGTCTCTACCAACCATAGACTGTTCATATAAATGGACATAGCTACCGCCGCGTTCCAAACAGGAAGCGAGCATGGGCGCACTTCCGGCTCCATCGACTCTGGACCCAATTCTCCCCTTTCTCTGTAACTGCTACAGTCAGACTCGTCGTTTCGGCCTTAAAATGTTCGTATTAACCTGCTCTACATGATGCTGGTTGTCCGTAAATAACTTCCTAACATGAAACTCATCTCCAAATTCTCCCCTATAACTGCTACCCTCGGTGAGCTTCATTTGACTGGAGCCGAACGCTGTGGGTGATGTCCACTTCTTTATACGGTCTATGCTTCCAGCTGAACTTCCTGATAACATTTTTCCCTGTTTTTTTCATTTTGTGCATTTCAAAATACTATGAAACGTGTATGTTTTTGCATTTTGGCACGATATCTTCCACCACTAGACACTTTACGGAACAAGAATCCAGATTTTGTGAGATTAAACGTTGCCTTGTGTGCTCCATCCCGGCAGCAGAGCCAGCGCCCCCCAGTGTTGAGCCAAAGTAGAGCAGCCAGACGGTTCTCCTTGTGTCAGTAGTAGACTTTATATATGTACACGTCCTATATCACACAGTTAGAGCGCCATTTTAAACCTTTTTGTATGGTTTTTTTTTCCTTGATTTGAATTCTCGTTTGTAATTCCAAAAGTGAACTCAAGATCTAGTGGATTTCCGAGGAATTGCAGGATGTGGCTACTTGTATGTGGAGAGTTTTGCTTCAGTTGAAAACCAAAATGGAACTACACAATATTTCATTTCCGTATGGCCGACAGAATTTTTTTTTTTTTTTTTTTTTGTGTTATTTGGGTATAAAGTGATTTAACATTTCAAATTTAAAACAAAAATAGTATACATATTTTGACTGATTTTTAATTTTAATGTTCATGCTTAAATCAGCCTGTGGAGGGTTTGTCAAACACTTTTCTCCATGGAGATGTTATTGCTTTGTCTGGAATGTTTCACAGTATGGCATTAAATCTTTCTATCTTCATGGAGACCAAACTAGACCAAGTTACAGGTCAGATCTGTGGAGAGGCGACCCCGCTCACAGTCAGAATGCCTGTTTTTTTGGTATTTTTGAGCTGTAAAACCAACTGTAATTGAATAAATGTAAAGTAGAGCTGTTTAATGTCACACTGTGGAACATTCCAGGCAATGATGTATCCATAGAAACAAGCAGGTGACGGACCTTCCACCAGAAAAGTTTCACAATGCATCTTTAAAGGCATTGAAAAACGTGAAAAACAGAACTTATAAGTACTTTTCATGACTTTCAGAGACCAGAGAGTTTAGCAGTGATGGTAAAGCTAACAACAACTAGCATGCTAACACGCTCTTTCTGATTCTCGCGCTTTAAAATACTTTATAATTACCAGTAGATGCAGACAGTACACAGCTCACTTATTTTGATCTCAAGACATTTTACTCAAATACAAATGAGTAAAGGCCTGTTAATTAAACTTTGTTTAATATTAGAAAATCATTTGTAATTTTTTGCCAGAAATTTCACTTTTACGTGTTTTAAAATATTTTCTTTTATATAAAAAATACAATGAAGCAGGTGCATATAAAATCAACATACAAGTAGCCAAAATGAGGATTCTTTCTTTAAGTTTTGATACACTTTTTATTTTAATTTCCTCACTTGTTTTAATTAGACCTTTTACTCACTCAAACCACTTCCTGTTTAGAAAATGGACTGAAATGTCTTTCTGTATTTTGATTGGCCGAAACAGCTGTCAATCAAATCATATTGCGTTAATTCCCTTTAGAGTTTGTCTTTAAAACTCAAGGGATTCGTCCTGAGTTCTGATTGATCCAAACAGCTGTCAATCAAAAATCCGTCAATCATACCACTCCCAAACTGCAGGTGGCGCTGTAGTTGAGCTTTTCTCAGTCCGTGGCGTAAACAGGAGCTGGTTTAGACGTAGAAAACGATGGAAACTATTTATTGAGTTGTGCTTCTTTGTGTACAAACACTGTACCCTTTTGCAATCGCTGTAAAGTTGATTTATGATTGATACAAAATAAACTGCATATTCAGTAATTACAAGGCTATGTTTGATTTTTATGTCACCTTTAGCGCCTTGAGATTAGCCAAGTACATCCCGCACGTAGTTCTGTGGTGTAGCAAGTGATGATGAGGCTGATGGTCTCCAGACTGCTCAGCAATGGGGACTAGCCAGGTGCCGACAGGTGACAGGGAGTGCCCGAGGAGCAGGCGTCTCAAACATGGCTCATAATCCTGGGTTAAGCAGCTCGAGAAACGATCAGGGTCCAGGGAAAAAGTTAGCCATGTCTTTAGCCTCACTAAGCGGCCGCTGTGTTTCCCACGGCGTCTGCGTTCCTGTAGAGGTGCGACCCCAAGGAGCAGCAGGTACGGTGGCATGTCACACAGAAGCTGGTCAGAGAAAGTTTTAGATCCTCCATGATCATTCTCCATTTGTAATTCCACACTGGCTTTGCTCATAAGAAGCTCATGGCGTTCATACACAAGCTCAGAATCTATGGTCCTCATGACAGTTGAAATAAATAAAAAACATAACGTAACAATGATTGAAGAGCCAAGCGGCACGCCAACCACACTGGCGCCATGTTGCCTACAAGTGATGATGTTTTTATTTAGCTAGTTTGTCCATAAAATAAAGATATTGGATTTCCAAGTATGGGTCTTGGCTCCAAATTCGTCTCTATAACTGCTAGCCTCGATGAGCTTCATTTTACTGAAGCTGAAGACTGACGTCACACGCGCTTAAGTCCACTGCTTTATACAGTCTGTGGTACATCAGTCGAAACAAAAGACTAAAAAAACGTTTTGAAGACAACTGAAGGATACTGGACTGGACTGAGAAAAAGTTTATGATCTAAAAAAAAAAGAAGCCACTTCAAAATCAAACCTTTGTGAAAACTGTAGATGCTCCATCAGCTGAACACGAGCTGTGTGTGTTTACGTAACGCAGTATGGGAAAAATGCTTTCTGGGCTGAAAAGGCTTTTTGCTGCATCACCAATGGACTCGAATCCAACTTCCAACGGGTTTAAGCTGCAATACCATAAAAGATCAATAAACGAGGTCCTCCTGTTCACTAGGGGTCCCCAGAGAGCAGGTAGATCTTTGGTCAATGCTGACTCTTTACAGAATTACAAAAACAAAATAAAAAAAAACTACACTCTCTCTGCCTAAAATTGGTATGAAGCTGATCAAGCCTTCATATTTTTACTACAATAAGTGTTTTTGTACAATTTAACTAGATTACGATCCACAACACACATCCACATCTCCAGTGCTTTTTTTTTTAATATACTTTATTTTTTAAGCTTTAAGAAACATTTTCTGTGCATTCCCAATGGCAAATTAAACCGTATATGCACAATAAAATAAAATAAAATACGATAATAGTAATCAAATAAATTAAAAATACAAAGAATACAAAAAATAATGACAGCAATAATAACAACAACAACAATAATAATATTGAAAAAAAAACAAAACTATTGTCTTTTTGTTACTATACCATTGTCATATGACTAACATTACCATAAATAATAATAATAATAATAATAATAATAATAATAATGATATATTTAATTTCCTTGATTAGCTCTAATGTTTTATTTCATGTGTTTGCTCCAGTGCTTCTGAGCTCCACATCTTCCTCCGTCTCGTTCAGACCCTCCTCTTCTCCCGCTGCGTCTGGAGTTCAGCGGAGGGCTTCGTTAGCTAGCTCCCACCTCGTTAGCATCTCAGCGGGGCTCCGACCGTTAGCATGTCTGTGTTTAGTCCCGCGCTTATTAAACGGAGCACCTGTAAAGTTTGTGTCCACTCACAGCCACCGTACCCCAGGAAGTCCCTAATTATAACTGGTCCGGGTCTAAATATGTGCGAGGAAAACATGAAGACGACGAGGAGGGAGAGAAGGACCGGAGTGAGAGCTGAGAATTACGGAATAGAGAAAATAAAGATTACATTTTTGGTCAAATAATATGATGAGGTAGTTGTAGGGAGTATTACACTTCTATGGGGTATTAACTGCGAACACATACCGTATTTATTCACTGAATATTCACTGAAAACAACATATTAAAATGTTTAGTTAGTTTCAGTTTAGTTTCTGGTCCTTTGAGTTCCCCCTTCCTTTGCTCTCCATGCTAAGTCACTCCTTCTTCAGAGCACGATCAGAACACAACAATGAACGCACGTCCCACTAATGAAACTACTGCACATTGCATTAAGTTTGTGAAGTTGTAGTGTATTTTTTTTGTATTTTTTTAATATTTCTGCTTGTCATGCGGGAGTGTGGTTACCTGCCCAGAACCAGACTGCGCTTTGACGAAACTTTACAAAAACTAATGGCTCTGGAGCTGTGTCCTTTCTCCCTGTTTCCAGATGGTGTGATTGACAGGCGGGTTAACCAATTAGAGAGAGGCATGCTCCATTTGCATCAAAAAAAAAAAAAAAAAACATACATGGTTCCTTACACGTAAAAGAAAACATACAAGGATTGAGAAACAGTGCTGATTTTCTTTAGAATCAACAGTGGAAGCAGCAAATTATGACTTATCTCAGGTAAAAGAAGTTCTATATTTTGTTCTGAATGTTACGAGAATTTTGGAGAGGAGAAACGTGACACAGATTCGCGGCTGTAGTTGGATCGTCTTAAGTTTGGATGGAGGATTTTCGCGCTCTATTGTCCTGTGCCAGTCCCTCCTGGATTCGAACTGGATGTAGAAGAAACTGGCAGCACGGGTGACGTAGGCTCGTGGGCTGAGCATTGCACGTTATATAATACTGGACATGATAGCCAAATGTTTATGTTATAATTTAGTTTGTTTCTTATGCCTCACGTGACTTTCTCATTTGCGTTGCCAGTTTCAACGCTGAAATCCGGTGGGTTTAAATCTAAAATGCCTCTCTCTGATTTGAACGTTCTCTACCTAAACCCCAACACCTGCAGCCAACCATGAATCGGTGCTAGTGCTCAGCTCAGGGAGAGAATTCTGGAGGTTCTGAGCTTCACACGAGGCCTGTCCATAAACTGAGAATGAGACAAACCTGGATGTGTCTCTAAAGCTCTGGAGACGAAGGTTCAGGTGTGATTGAAGTACCATTTTTGTAAAACAGTAAAAGTTCTGGTTGCCTTACCTTTAACTTTAAGTGAATGTGCTTTGAGCTGTGGTCTGTGCAGTGGAGTTTTCCTCTTCACCCCTCAGTATTTTACTAAAATAAAAGATCTGGTTCAACATTAGCGGACTTCCTGTATAAGTATTTCTTCTGCAAACAGCTGATATAAACCTGCCTCCTGCCTCTGCCTGGTCTCTTCAGTCTGACCTGCAGGAGGAGCCTCTGTTTTAAGAACACGTCTGGACTAAACAAACTTAAGGCTCAGTGAGTTTGTAAATGTCACCAGATCCTCCAAAATACCAGAGCGGTTTTCATCTAAAAGGCGAGTACACACTGGAATACTTCATACGCAGAGAGGTACAAGGCTTTGGCCACACAGGCTGGTCCAAACCTTAAGACCAAAGATGGCGTCATGTTGTTTTCCGTGACCGTGACCGTGACCTCATTGGCGCGAAATTCCCCAAACGTCTTTTTTTTTCCGCATCGCATTACTTCCTGAATACTGACGTAGCCCCACCCACGTGATGTCAGAAGTGTGCGGTTCCGACCAATCAGAGCGCTGGCAGCTAAAGCGGAGCAAGATTTGGCTTTTAGGCACTTTGATAATTTAAAAATTCTAAAAAAAAAATGGTAAAAATACAGAATAATCCTACAAAATCCGACCTTTGTGAAAGCTGGATGTTGAGAAGCTGGAGCTGCAGTACCTGGAGTGGCCACTAGAAGAGCTCACGCGGTCTAAATGTCACCAGATCCTCCGAAATACCAGAGCGGTTTTCGTTTAAAAGGCGAGTACACACTGGAATACTTCATATACACAGAGAGGTACAAGGCTTTGGCCACACAAAACCTTATTAAAGTAAAGTAAAAGTGCAGAGTACAATGAAGTGTGCTTGTCCTTCCTGTGTTACTGTGGCAGAGTGGTTAGCCTGTGTCCTCCCTCTCACCAGGAGGTTGTGGGTTAGACTCCTGATCTCTGTGAGTGGAGTTGATGTATTTCCTCTCCTCTCTCATATACTCTGGTACTCGGTGTTCCATCCATCTTTCGCTGTCTGAGATTTCGCCCGCGTCGCTCGCCCTCCTGATGGATTACTCCTTCTGTCCTTCCTTACTCTCGCTCGCTCGTCTCTCTCCCCCTCCCTCCCTTGCTCTCTTACTTCTTTCTCCCTTTCTCCTTCCTCTCTCTCCCCCGCTTTCGCTCCTTCTTCCTCCCTCCTCTCTTCCGCTAGTGTATCCTCTTTCCTTTCTCCTCTCTTCCTTATCTCCCTCGCTCTTTCTTTATCCATCTCTCTGTCACTCTCCCTCATTCCCTCCCTTCTTCATTCCCCCCTCTCTTTTCTCTTCCTGCTTCCCTCCCTCCCTTTCTCTCTCTCCCTCTCGCTTTTCCTCTCTCTCCTCTCTCTCTCTCCCTCATTCCCTCTCCCTCTGTCTCCCTGTCCCTCACCCCCCTCTCTCTCTCCCTCCCTCTTTTCTCTTCCTCCCTCCCTCTCTTCCTCTATCTTGTCCTCTCTCCTCCAATCTCCCTCCATCCATCCCTCCCTTTCTTCTTGTCCCTCTCACCGCCCTCTCCCTCTCTTTTCTCTTCCTCCCTCCCTGCCTTACTGTCTCTTTCCCTCTCTCCTTCTCACTTTCTCCCGCATTCCCTCTCTCTTGCTCTCTCTTATTCCCTCTCTCTCCCTCTCTCTCTCCCTGTCCCTCTCACTCCCTCCCCTCTCTCTCCCTATCTCCCTCTCTTTTCTCTTCCTGCCTCCCTCCCTTCCTCTCTTTTCCTCTCTCTCCTTCTCTCTTTCTCCCTCATTCCCTCTCTCGTGCTCTCTCTTATTCCCTCTCTCTCTCTCTCTCTCTCCTCTCTCCCTCCCCTCTCTCTATGTTCCGGTGTGGTCGGGTGCCGCTCCTGTCGACAGGCGCTGTGTGACAGGCGCTGTGTGACAGTTTCGCTGAGGAAGGCGGGTGCAGAATAAGCCCGTGTGATCTCACTGTTTGCAGCGGTGGTGATGGATGTCAGAGCGAGGAGAGCCTCACAGAAGGTCCTCACCGGGTCAAACAAGAAATAATTAGAGTTGTGTATGGACTCGAAACACACAGAATACATTAAAGCTGCTCGGGTCTGCGGGGGAGTTATTACTTTACCAGGAAAATTCCACACTACGGCATTAATACCTTCAAGTGTTCAACTTATTGCTTTTTGTTTACATGGAAAAACATGAATTCAGTTCATGGAAGTGTAATAAGATCTGGAAGACCAAAGACGGCGTTGTGTTTTCCGTGGCCTGTGCTCATCGGCGCGAAATTACCAAAACGTCTTTTTTTCTTCCGCATTACTTCCGGAATACTGACCAAGCCCCACCCACGGCATGATGTCAGAAGTGTGTAATTCTGACCAGTCTAGGCGCTTTGATGAGTTAAAAATTCTAAAAAGTTATGGCAAAAATACAGAAGAATCCTACAGTTCCGACCTTTGTGAAGGAGCTGCAGTACCTGGAGCGGCCACTAGTAGAGCTCGCACGGGGACAAAGGGAGAAACTGTCTTATGCAGTTCTTATAGATCCATGGCTGTGTCTGAATGTCGCCCCTAGCCCCTAACCCCCTCATTCACTACATCATTAGCACCCCCTACAGTGCACTGCGATTCTGACACTCAGATCACTACATTTAGGTCACGTGACTCTGGCGTCTACGTGAAAAAAGTCTAAACTTGATTTCTGTCGTAAATAAAGCTCAAATCAGACTGACACGAGTGTTTATGGACTAAAAATAATCAGATGAGTTTTTGTCACGCTGGATTTCACGACTGGATTATTTGCTTTTTTTTGTCTGAAACGTGGAAACTTAACACCAGAACGGTTTATTTAGTCGTGTTTTATTCAGAATCAGGATCTACATTTCCATAAACCAGCGCTTTTCTCTGCTTCATTCAGTCGGTTGTGTTCAGTTAAACACCTGTCGCTGTAGCCTCTGTTTTCCCGACTCTCCCAGTGCATTGTGGTCTATATTGACCGCTCTAGTGACCACCGATGCCCACTACTTTTCAAGGTGCACTGTGGGAAATTTTGAGCGCACTACTTTTTCACCAAATGGACATTCGGACACCCCTAAAGAGTGCACTAAGTAGGGAATAGTTTGGACGTTCAGACAGTGATTCAGGGCCAGCTTTCCCCAGATCTGACCTGTAAAACGGTCTTGAGGTGTAAGGAACAGTGTGATTGGTCGAGCAGGTAACTCCGCCCCTCAGGACAGTCGTAGGTGATGTGACATAGTACTTCAGAGTCCACTAGAGGCAGCACTCTCAGCTTTCGTGTTTTCAAATACACGTACGTGGTTTTATTTAGGGTTTATTTCCTTTTTAAACACTGAATATCTATGGACAGGGCTTCTACCCCTCTTTCTCCCTCTCTCCTCTCTTCCACTATCGCTCCTCTTTCCTTCTTCTCTCTATCCCTTCCTTCTCTTTCTCCCTCTCTCTCCCTCCTTATGGCAACAGAACTCACAAACGTAAACATTTTCACTAGTTTTTCCGTTATTACGAGTCTGTCAGATCTTTCTTTTTTCTCTGTCCCTTATTTGTCTTTCTTCATTCCCCTCTCTCTCTCCTTCTCTCTTCTCCCTTTCTCCTCTCTCTTTCCCCTCTCTCCTCTTTCTCCCTCTCTCCTCTCTCCTCTCTTCCTCTGTTGTCTCGTCTTTTCTCTCTCTTGCCCTCTTTTCTTTCTTTTTCTTGATCTTCCTTACTTGTTTTTCTTCATTTCCCTCTCTTTCTCTCATTCTCTCTTCTCCCACTCTCTTTCCCCCTCTCTCTCCTCTCTCTTCCTCTCCTTACCCTCTCATCCTCTGTTGTCTCATCTTTTCTCTCTCTTGCCCTCTTTCCTTCCTTTTCTATCTTACTTATTTATCTTTCTTCATTCCCCTCTCTCTTCTCCCACTCTCTCTCTTCCCCTCTCTTCCCCCCTCTCTCTCTCCTTACTCTCTCTTCTTTTGCTGTCTCATCTTTTCTTTCCCTTGCCCTCTTTCCTTCCTTTTTCTAGTTCCTTTTCTAGTTCTTTCTTATTTGTCTTTCCTCCTCCCACTCTCTCCCTTTCTCCTCTCTCTTCCCTCACTCTCTTTCTCTCTCTCTTCCTTTTTTCTTCTTCTCTCATTCTTTCTGTCACTGTCACCTGTCTTCCACTCTCTCTCCTCTTCTGTATCTCTTTCTTCCACCTCCCTCCCTCTCCACCTCTCTTACTTCTACTCTGTCCTCTTTCTTTCCTCACCTCCCCCTCTTCTCATTCTCTTCCTCCCTCTCTCTCCCCCTTTCTTCTTCTTCTCTCATTCTTTCTCTCTCTGCCTCCTCTCTTCCACTCTATCTCATCCTATGTATCTTTCTTTCCACCTCACACCTTTCTCCTTTCTCCATCCCTTTCTCTTCCTCCTTTTTCTTCTCTCATTCTTTCTCTCTCTGTCTCCTCTCTCCCACTCTCTCTACTCTTTCATATATCTCACCCTCCCTTCCTCACTCTCTTCTACCCTCTTTTTTCTTCTTTCTCTCACAGTCTTCTCTCTTCCAGTCTCTCTCCTATATGTCTTTCTCCCCCCTCCTTCCCTCGCTCCCTCTCTCTTTCTTCCAGTCTTTCTTTTTGCTTGCTCAGTAAATAGTCCTGGACACTACAATAACTTTGGCCCCGATCTTTGGCTCCAATTAACCCCTGGCTCCAGAACACAGCCTTATTCTGACCTGCGCCGCTCAGTGCACCTTACAGGGCAAAACCAGGGCAAAACCGGGGCAAAACCGGGGCGCAGGGGGCAGAGGGGAGCGGGCCGGGGTCAGAGGTCACAGGGAGGGCAGGGGGCAGACGGAGGCTTTGGTTTGAGAAAAGAGCAGCAATAGAGCGCTGTCTCTGAGAGTATTAAAGAAAAAAACAAAAAACGTCTTGGTTTAAGATTCAGAGAAAGAGAGAGAGAGAGAGAGGATGTGTGTGTGTGTGTGAGAGAGAGAGAGAGAGACAGAG
Source organism: Taenioides sp. WSHXM2023 (assembly GCA_029959045.1). NCBI lineage: Eukaryota > Metazoa > Chordata > Actinopteri > Gobiiformes > Gobiidae > Taenioides > Taenioides sp. WSHXM2023. The sequence continues at coordinate 21,116,605 of CM057087.1, forward strand.
AGAGTGTGTGTAAGAGAAAGAGGGAGAGAGAAAGCGAGAGAGAGGATGTGTGTGTGAGAGAGACAGAGTGTGTGAGAGAGAGGGAGAGGGGGAGAGAGAGAGAGAGACAGAGGATGTATGTGTGTGAGAGAGACAGAGAGAGAGAAAGAGTGTGTAAGAGAAAGAGGGAGAGAGAAAGAGAGAGAGAGGCTGTGTGTGTGTGAGAGAGAGAGAGAGAGAGTGTGTGAGAGAGAGGGAGAGAGAGAGGATGTGTGTGTGTGAGAGAGAGAGAGAAAGAGAGAGAGAGAGAGGGCGTGAGGGAGAGAGGGAAGAGAGAATGTATGATGTATGTGTGTGAGAGACAGAGAGAGAGAATGTGAGAGAGAGGGAGAGAAAGAGAGAGAGAGGATGTGTGTGTGTGAACGACAGAGAGAGAGAGTGTGAGAGAGAGGGAGAGAGAGAGAGAGGATGTGTGTGTGTGAACGACAGAGAGAGAGAGTGTGAAAGAGAGGGAGAGAGAGAGAGAGAGGATGTATGTGTGTGAGAGACAGAGAGTGTGTGTGAATGACAGAGAGAGAGAGTGTGTTTGTGTAGTATAAGTATAAATACTAGTAAAAGTACATCAGAACATCACCTGTACTCCACCACACTGCACCACCCTCAGGCTTTTTGGCCCCTTCTGCTTCCCGTCACTCCCCCTTACCCCCTCCCCCCTCCCTCCTCCACGTGTGAATTTACCCACGATGCCTCAGGAGAGCGGCTGTCACGAGCGCTGACAGGCTCCGGCTCTTTCCAATGGTGGAGGGGATAAATATTTATGTTTTTTTTTCCTTTTTTTCCGGGGCGTACGCTCTGAATTAATGCCCTGATTATTATAACCCTATCTGCCGCTCCACGTCTGAGCGGTTTACACTTAGGAGCCGACGGGGAGGAGAGGGTGATGAAGACGGAGAGAGAGAAGGGAAAGAAGAGATAAGGGAAGAAAGGAGGGAGGGATAGAGAGGAGGGTTGTTCAGAAGCAGGAGCGGCGTTCCGAATAGGGAAATGCAGATGAAGGTGCGGGTGATGTAACAGGGCGACTTTAATGGAGCCAATTGACACTTTATTACGAACGCCAGGCTACGGCTAAATGTGCAAAAGATGAGTGACACTGCTAAAAGGAAATTATGAAAATGAAGGAACGGTATTCACACAAAAAAAAGAAAAAGAAATAAAAATAAAAATCCAGGACTAACCTAGGTCTAAACCAAAGATCAAGTAGGACTGAAGTGGGACTAAAACAGGTTGAAAACATGTAACATTACCACTTTAACCAAAAAAAAAAAAAAAAAGACACACAAAATAAAATAAGATAAAATTATTAGTATTGTATATTTTTGTATTTAATTTTTTTTAATTTGTTTTCGTTGGAATGAAAATCAGTCAGTTTTGTGTAATATAGCACCTTTAAGGCTGAACCAGGTCTGAAGCAGGTCTGAACCAGGTCTGAACCAGGTCTGAACCAGGTCTAAACTGGGACTATAATTAAACCATGTTAAAGCCCAAAAAGAACCTTGTCGGGTTTGCCAGAGCTGAGATGATTTGTGCAGTGCAGACCGGAGTGGATTTATTCCCAACAACAAAAAAGAAAAATATTTATAAAAAACATTTAAAAAGTTCTCTATAAAAGTCTTTAATTTGACACTTCCATATTCTCCAGTGCAGGTGAGTACAGGTGAGTTTAATTGTATTTTAACGTTTATTCAATCTGATCTAAAACTAAAAAATATTGAGTTCTTTTTATTCATTTAGCAGAGTCGAAAACAGATGAAAAACTCAAAATATTTGTCCTCCCGTCCTCCTGGAACTTTCTCACGGTGCTTTGTCTCCCTGGGGACTCTTTTGGGCGTAACACCTAAGATGGCGGACAACAGGTAAGTGTCTGTTCAATGACAACTTCTCTGCAACAAATATTTTAATCAATTAATTTATTAAACTTTTAAAACTTTCTGAGACTCTGTCATAATTACAGATATTTTCTTAAAGATCTTGTACACAAAATTGTCTCTTGTGAGCTTTAAGTCATGTGTGAATGTTGTTTCCTCCTCAAAAACAGACCTGGAGTCGTGTTTGTTTCATTCATGTTTGAGTAACTCTTTATTATTAGTCTGTCTACATCTCCAAAGCTCAAAACGCTCTGTTCCACCTTGTGATGTCATGAAGTGGTAGTTTTTAAATGAACAGCTTTTTTTTACCTTTAGTTCAGTGGAGATTGGCAATTCCAGGTCCAGATCAGAACTAGGATTAAACCAGGACTAAACCAGGATTGAACTAAACCATGACCAAACCAGGTCTAAACCAGGACTGAACCAAGACTGAAGCAGATCTGAACTAGATCTGAACAAGGACTGAATCGGGACTGAACTAAACCAGGTCTAAACCAGGACCAAACCAGGACCAAATCAGGACTAAACCATGTCTAAACCAGGACTAAACCAGCACTAAACTAGGACTAAACCAGGATTGAACTAAACCAGGTCTAAACCAGGACCAAATCAGGGCTAAACCAGGACTAAACCAGGACCAAGCCAGATCTGAACCAGGACTAAACCAGGACCAAGCCAGATCTGAACCTGGTCTACTCCAGCCCTCTCTCTGTCTTTACCTTCTCTCGCTCTTTTATTGAATCTCATTTGGGGAAAATAGACTTTGCATTCATCTCCAAACTCTGCTCCGACCAATCACATTTCAATAAGCGCCTCCAGCTCGCCATCGCCGCCGCCATCACCATCACCGCCATCACCGCCGCCATCGCCGCCGCCGCCATCGCCATCGCCGTTCCCCAAAATGGAGGAGTAGGAAAAATGATTTAATGTATTTGATTTTGAGGAGACAATAGCTCGGGTCTGAGAATTCCCCTGGAGCGGTATCACCACACGCGCGCTGATGGGCCGAGGTTTTCAAATGGAAAAATGACACCCCGGAGAGTTGCTTTGTCTCATTTCGGAGTGATTCGGAATGAAGTGTTTTTCCATAATTGACTCTGCTCGGAGTATTTATCTAACACGAACTGACAATGTGGTCTGAGCTTAAAGAGGGATAAGGTCTGTAAAGAAATCTGCCTTTTGGGTGTTTTGTGTTAAAGAGGCACTGTGTAACCTGCTTGTTTCTATGGATACGTCATCACTCTGCCTGGAATGTTCTGCAGTGTGACATTAAACAGCTCTACTTTACATTTATTCAATTACAGGTGGTTTTACAGCTCAAAAATACCTAGAAAATAACAGACATTCTGACTGTGAGCGGAGTCGCCTCTCCACAGATCTGACCTGTAACTTGGGCTGGTTTGGTCTCCATGGAGATAGAAAGGTTTAATGCCATACTGTGAAACATTCCAGACAAAGCAATAACATCTCCATGGAGAAAAGCATTTGCAAAAACAGCGTATTAACATGTTTCCCTCCATTCGCTCCCTGTGCTAAGTCACTCCCCCTTCAGAGCTCCATCACAACACAATCAGCGTGTGTGCGTCGCGCTAATGAAACTAACGCACATCAGGTTTATGGAGTTGTTGTGAACAGTTTTGTGTCATGTTTTTGTATATTTATAGAGAATTGTCGTGTGGGAGCGTTGGACAGAATCTTGGCTTAGTTCCTGATTCAGTCTTGGTTCAGTCTTGGTTTAGTCTTAATTTAGTCTTGGTCTGTCCCTTGTTAAGTCCCTGGTTTAGTATTTAGTATCCTCTCTGCGCTCCCTCCTCCCCCTCTCTCTCCTCTTCTGTCTCCTCTTTTCTCTCCTGTATCTCCTCCTCTCCCTCTCTTCTGTCTTCTCCTCGCTGCTCAGTCTCTGCTCCTCTCTCTTTCTCTCTTTCCTCTCCTCCTCTCTTTCTCCTCCCCCTCTCTCCTCCTGTCCCTCTCTTCTTTCTTCGCCTCCCTGCTCAGGCTCTCCTCCTCTCCCTCTCTTCTCCTCTCCTCCCTCCCTCTCTCCTCCTCCTCTCCGGTTCTTGTGTGTGTGTTTGAGCCAAGTTACCTCCTCTCTCTGCTCTTCTCTTTCCTGCCTCTCCTCCTCTCCCTCTCTTCTTTTCTCCTCCTCCCTCCCTCTCTCCCTCCCTCTCTTCCTCCCTCCCTCCCTCTCTCCTCCTCCTCTCCGGTTCTTGCGTGTGCGTTTGACCCGGGTTACCTCCGCTCTCTGCTCACAGCTCTCATCTTTTCTGATTATTTTATCATTAGCTTCCTCTGAAAGTGTCGCCTTACAGGAACAATCAAGATCACGCAAAAGAGAAAGAGAAAGAACGACAGAGGGATGGAGGGAGAGAGGAAGAGAGGAGAGGAAATGAACAGAGTCATAAAGGACAAATGTGGGATATTATTCTATCCAGATTAGATTGTATTTCTGCTCATTCGCTTTGCATTGATGCGGTGTTTCCCAATCAGGGGAGCGCGTACGTACCACTGAGGGATTTACGATTTACGATTTTAAAATGACAGGATTTCACTAAAACACAGTTAAAAACATTATATTTAAGATTTTAAACCTCAGACTCCTCTCCATTTGCTCCCTGTGCTAAGTCACTCCCTCTTCAGAGCTCCATCACAACAGCGTGTGTGCGTCGCGCTAATGAAACTAACGCACATCAGGTTTATGGAGTTGTTGTGAACAGCTTTGTGTCATGTTTTTGTATTTTTATGGAGAACTGTCGTGTGGGAGCGTTGGACAGAATCTTGGTTTAGTTCCTGATTCAGTCTTGGTTTAGTCCTGGTTCAGATCTGGTTTAATCCTGGTTTAGTCCCTGGTTCAATCGTGGTTCAGTCTTGTTTTAGTCCTGGTTTAGTCTTGGCTTAGTCCTGGTTTAGTCCCTAGTTTAGTCTTGGTTCAGTCTTGGTTTAGTCCAGGTTTAGTCCAGGTTTAGTCCAGGTTTAGTCCAGGTTTAGTCCTGGTTTAGTCTTGGTTCAATCCTGGTTTAGTCTTGGTTTAGTCCCAGGTTTAGTCCTGGTTTAGTCTTGTTTAGTCCTGTTTAGTCTTGGTTTCATCCCGGTTCAGTCCAGTCCAGATTTGATTAAAAAAATTTTTTTCCCAATTTGGCCATTTTTTAGGTTTCACATTTTACTTTAATTTCACACTAGGGAATTCAAAAACTGTTACCTAGCAACCATGATGTACACTGAGCCAGAACTCCTCTAATGCACTCAGGAATTATTATTTGACAAATAAAAACACAAGAAAACACCTTTATTTTGTTGAAAAAATGTGTAAAATACTGGGGAAAAAAGTGTTTATTTTGTGTAAATTGCGCCGAACTTATGGACAGAATTCTCCCAGTGTGACGTCATCAGTGTGGGACTCTCCAAAATAAAACGCTCCACTTTCTGTAGTTTTCAACGTATTTTTCAACTTTTCTTCACAATTTGCTTCTTGATCGGTGTAAAACTATAATTTATACTTACAAAAGCTTTTATCCCACCAGTTTAACTCAAAATTAGAGAATCATCAGAACCTTTCACGATCTACTGAAATGATACAGAAACTTCTTGGGTCCTTTTTTAAAGTCAATAACAGTAACGTGTATTTACCTTGTTTCGGCTGCAGCTGCTGCATCTTCAGAACTGTCCCTGGTGTTGGTGATGACGTGTCATATATCAGCTGTTGTTACTTCCTGTGGGCGTGGTCAGCTGTTGTTACTTCCTGTAGGCGTGGTCAGCTGTTGTTTCTTCCTGTAGGCGTGGTCAGCTGTTGTTACTTCCTGTGGGCGTGGTCAGCTGTTGTTACTTCCTGTGGGCGTGGTCAGCTGTTGTTACTTCCTGTGGGCGTGGTCAGCTGTTGTTACTTCCTGTAGGCGTGGTCAGCTGTTGTTACTTCCTGTGGGTGTGGTCAGCTGTTGTTACTTCCTGTAGGCGTGGTCAGCTGTTGTTTCTTCCTGTAGGCGTGGTCAGCTGTTGTTTCTTCCTGTAGGCGTGGTCAGCCTGATTGACCTGGCAGGTCGCTCAGACTGACCCTGCCTCCTGTCGCCTGGTGCTCTCTGGAGAAGGGTGTCCCAGGTGTGTGAAAGGAGGAACGCTCCGTCATCACGGTTAATTCTGTCCGTGCCTCGTTTTCTGATTTCAATGGCCTCCCTGATCCAGCGTTTGAACTTGTTGTTTTTCGATCCAGTGACCCGAGCCCCGTCCCAATCCATAATGTGGTTATTTCTTTTACACTGGTCTGATATGGCAGATTTTAGGTTTTCCTGTTCTGCTTTGTCTTTTGGTTCTGGTGAGTCTCCCTGATGTTTCTTTTTCACGTTCCTTTTGGTGTTCCTTTTTTCGGATGTGAAAAGCCCGGCCCGTTTCCCCTATGTACGATTTATTGCATGATTTGCATTGGATTTCGTAGATGGTGTTGCATTTTTGTTCTTGTGGGATTTTATCTTTGGGGTGTAGTAGCTGTTGGTGGAGCTTTGTGTTTGGTTTGACTAAAGTGCTTATGTTGTGTTTTTTCATGGCTCTCTGGATGGGTTCAGTTATTTCTCTAACGTATGGCAGTGTGAGTGTTCTTCTGATCCCGCTGCCCTCTTTTGGTTTGTTGTGTTTTTTGTCGGGGTTTGTTGGTTTTGTTGTTGACTTGTTGTCTCACGCCTACAGGAAGTAACAACAGCTGACCACGCCTACAGGAAGTAACAACAGCTGACCACGCCTACAGGAAGTAACAATAGCTGACCACGCCCACAGGAAGTAACAACAGCTGATATACGACACGTCACCACTGACACCGGGGACAGTTCTGAAGATGCAGCAGCTGAAACATTTCAACAAGGTAAATACACGTTACCGTATCGTTTTTAAAAAAGAACCCAAGAACTTAAAGCACATAAGAAGACAAAATGAACATCTTTGGTTTGAAATGATACAGGTTCATTAACTGTAACATAAAATAAACAAATTTATTCTTTTTGATTCATTAAAGGATCTTCTGCTCTGTAGTTCTAATCTATGACACCGGTGGATCATTACGTTAGAATTTGGGCGTTTCAAATCACAATATTCATCTAAAACAACGTCAGACCTAACGGGAGTTGATTTTTTTTTTTTTTTTCCATTTGTACCAAAATTACTACGCAACGCTGCCAAATCCTACGTCTATCACTGATAAAGAAAATACAAATGGAGAACAAAGTAACTAGAGTGCGGCGGGCGGGTACCAGAGACGGTGGAGATGGGAGTTGCTCACCCGGCGAAGTTCTTTTAACGGAGGTGCTCACTTCACATGTTCATTTTGAGGCTTTTATGGTTGAGCACACACCCACCGCCTCCACCACCATGTTTGTTTTGTGGTTTTAAACAACAGGTTTAAATGGAGTCAGTCGCTGTAGTGATTTATAAAACCCTAAATGTTTTACTGTAGTCTCATTTTTAACACATTTTTTTTGTTGAGATTGAATGTCTTATGAAGATGGAGCAAAATCTTTGGGTGATCTATGGGGGCCGTTGGCAATTCTTTGTGTTGACAGAGTTAATGACGATATGTAATGAAATGAAATGAAATGAAATGAAATTAATGTTCTGACCTTTAAACAAGTGTTTCTCACTGTTTGGATCGTCTCTTCTTTAGAACTACAGTAGAAGTTAAGTAGTCCACATTTAGACCTGGTTTAGTCCTAGATTAGACCCGGAATAGTCCTGTTTTACACCTGGTTTAGATCTGGTGGACCTCAAATCTCTTCTTTGGTAGTTCTTGGTGTGAAAGTTTGATATACAGAGCTCATTTAGTTTGGAAATTCATAAGGAAGAAAAGTAAGGACTAAACCAGAACTTAACCCGGTCTAAGACGGGTCTAATACCTGACCAAGACCTGAACCAGGACTAAAACAGGTTTGGCTCTTGACTCATAGATTACACAACGATCAGTCCCACATCCCGTAATATATTAAACCGTCTCTTGATCTGGGCCAGACTAGGATTATGGTGCAACACTCGAGGATTAAAAGAACAAAAGAAAAGATTTGCTCGGAGGAAAAATGAGTAAAGTTGTAATGAACGAATGAACAAAGGAGGAAGAGAAGGTTTTAATGAGAGAAAAACATGATGCAATCTGACATGAAAACAACAGCAAAGTCTCCTGTAGGATCCTGTGTGTTCGTCTAATGAAGAGTGAGTCTGTAAAAGTGTCCTGGAGATATGTTTGTGCGGCTCGGAATAAGATGAAGAGACGAAAGAGCTTTGGAAATAACTCTGATTATGAAATTATCAAATGTTTAATTAATTTAGTCACTAATTATGGCTGAGTTGTGTACATATGTCATTATGTACTTACTTATGTCATTAGTGTATGGTTTAGTCCTGGTTTAGATCTTAGTCCTGATTTAGACGTGCGTTTTTCCTTGTTTCCCAGTTTTGGTTCAAATCTGGTTTAATCCTGGTTTATTCCCGGTCTAGACCTGGTTTAGTTCTAGTTCATACTTGGTTTAATCCTGGTTTGGTCCTGGCTCAGTGACCGCCTTTTAGATTTTATTTAGGTCTGTTTGAATCCTTGTTAAATCCTGGTTTAGATTTTGTTTAGTCTTGGCTAAGGCCTAGTTTAGGCCCATCTTGTTTTAAACATGGTTTAGTCTTGTTTTAATTGTGTTTGAGACCTACATTAATCCTGATTTAGTCTTGGTTTAGACCTGGTCCCTGCTTTGTTTGACATCACTGATTTCTTTTTATTCATATACTGTATAGCTGAAAAACAACTAAACTAAACCAGGACTAAACCAAGGACTAAACCAGGGACTAAACCAAGGACTAAACCAGGGACTAAACCAGGGACTAAACCAGGGACCAAACCAGGGACCAAACCAGGGACTATACCAGGACTAAACCAGCACCAAACCAGGAATCAAACCAGTGACTAAAGTAGGGACTAAGCCAGGACTAAATCAGGACTAAACCAGCACTAAACCAGCACTAAACCCGGAACCAAACCCGGAACCAAATCAGGGACTAAACAGGACTAAACAGGACTAAACAGGACTAAACAGGACTAAACTAGGACTAAACCAGGACTAAACAGAACTTAACCAGGACTAAACCCCATATTCATCCCATCTCATTTTTAATTCCATATAATAACACCTCATTACCCTCTCCTCTTCATAATTCCCTCTGTGATGCCTTCGGGGATCTCCATAAATCTGGCTTCCATCCAGCCTCACTTCAGTCAGACAAAGAAAGGTCAAAGTCAGCGCGACCTTTAGGCTCCCGTCTGAAACACGCAATAACCCACGACGGCATCGTCGTCTGCGCTTCTATTGGTCCAAAGCTAAAAACATTAAGGCTGTTATGAAGAAGGATGTTCAATAAGATGTCTCGTGAAATTATAATCTACAGAAATGGTTCGAGCCTGATGAGAGATGTATTTAATGGAATTATCTTGTCAAGTGTCTGTTTCTGACTCATTTTCCACTGTACAGCGCCCCCTACAGTTTGAGGAAAAGCACTAATTATTCCTGTTGTAATTTGTGTTGTTTTTATTGCTAAAAATCATCTAAAAAAAAACATGTATTCTTACTGTAAATTGTGATTCCTCTCCACAGATCTGACCTGTAACATGGCCTGGTTGAGTCACCTGCTTGTCTTCATTGTCTTGTTTCTATGGATACGTCATTGCTCTGCCTGGAATGTTCCACAGTGTGACATTAAACAGCTCTACATTTATTCAACTACAAGTGGATTTTATAGCTCAAAAATACCTAGAAAAACAGGCATTCTGACTGTGAGTGGGGTCACCTCTCCACAGATCTGACCTGTAACTTGGCCTGGTTTGGTCTCCATGGAGATAGAACATTTTAAATACTGTGAAAGGCATTTGACGGACCCTCCAGAAAAGTTACACAATGCACCTTTAATGGCACATTGTGGAATCTGTGATTTGTTCACTAATCTGAAGGCTGCCGGTTTGATCCTCGCTCTTGAAAATACACATTGCTGACGTGTCCTTGGGCAAGGCGCTCCACACATTATATAAATGGCTGTGGGCGGTTTGATAGCAGCTCTGTTGTTATGTCCTTCAGCAAGACATCTCTTTGTTGTTGTAATGTGAGATTGTCCGTTTAAAACTATGAAGTACTTGTCATAGTTTTGTTATATAAATGTCACCGAGGACACGATAAAGTCATCACAGTGTGTACTTGTGTGTGTGTGTGTGTGTGTGTGTGTGTGTGTGTGTGTGTGTGTGTGTGTGTGTGTGTGTGTGTGTGTGTGTGTGTGTGTGTGTGTGTGTGTGTGTGTGTGTGTGTGTGCGTGCGTGCGTGCGTGCGTGCGTGCGTGTGTGTGTGTGTAGGATGATGTATGGACTGAGCGCGCTCAGTGGGAGCAGGTGAAGAGGAGGCGGGACTTCCTGCTGCTAGCATCATTACCACTGTTGGCCCCGCTGTTCTACTGTACACTAGTGAAGAGGAAAGGAGACGAGGAGACGAGGCGAGAGGAGGGGAGACACGAGGACAGAGGAGATGAGGTGAGAGGAGGTGAGGGGAGAGGAGAGGAGAGGAGACGAGGAGAGAGGAGGGGAGACACGAGGACAGAGGAGACAAGGCAAGAGGAGGTGAGGGGAGAGGAGAGGAGACGAGGAGAGAGGAGGGGAGACACGAGGACAGAGGAGACGAGGAGAGAGGAGGTAAGGACAGACACACAGCTTGGATTCAAACTCCAAATAGTTGATTTAGCAGAACACAGGACCTTGAAAAGTCCAATATTACACAAGTTTGACTCTTGTGAGCTTTAAGCCACATTATAATGTTGCTTCCTCCTCAAAAACAGACCTGGAGTTGTATTTTGTTTCATTCACATGTTTGAGTAACACTTTATTATTTATCTGTCTACATCTCCAAAGCTCAAAACGCTCTGTTCCACCTTGTGATGTCATGAAGCTGTAGTTTAAAAGTGAACAGCTCCTTTTACCTTTAGTTCAGTAGAGATCGGCAATTCCAGGGCTGAAACGATCCAAATGATTCTAGTCAAAGTGTTTGGAGTTTAAAAACACAGTGGAGCACTTCCTGTATATCACCACATGACATCACAAGGTAGAACAGAGTGTTTGCGAGAAAAGCCCAGCCTAAATATGCAGGTGCGTTTGTGCGTTAAACGTGTGTGAATGAAACAAAACCCAACTCCAGGTGTTTTTGGGTGAAGAAACAACATCATAACAGATAAAAAAATTTCAAATTATAAAACCTTTAAGTAACTGAACTAAACTTGTATTTACATCTTTCCCGTTACACAAGCTCTTCTCATTGTGTTGTTGTGAATGTGTCTGAGTCGCATCAGTCTGTGGTCCTTGAGACTTCTATAGAAATATAAACTCTTATCTAAACCATGTTACGTCAGCCCTCCGCTATCAGTGTTTCAATACAAAAGTAATTATACCAATAAATATACCAAAGAACGTATATTATGGATTATATCTTTAATCTATCAGTTCCTGTTGGTGATTGCAGCTCATATGGTGCTTTTCTGGACACTCAAAGGCGTTTTACAGAGAGTTATTCATTCACTCCACGCTCAGTGCTGTAAGATACGGTTTTAGCCGCAGCCGCCCTGGGACAGACGGACGGAAGTGAGGCTGCCGATCTGTGCCATCAGCCCCTCTGACCACCGCGACTTCATTAGTAAAGCTGTGGTTTGGGACGTGAGTTACAACTACTACCACCAGGTACTACAGTTACCAACGCAACTACTACTATTACTAACACTACTACTACTACTACTACTACTACCGCTCGAAGTACTTTACATCAAGGAACCGCTCACCCATTCACACACGTGGGTTAACTGTCTTGCCCAAGGACACAACAGCAGTAGTTAGGAGCTGTGGATCAGTGGGTCTGAGCGCTCTACTCTATGATATTTATCTCAAAAGTGGGATTCAAACCACCAACCTCAGATCAGTGACAAAATACTAAACCGAGCTACTGTCACTACTACTACTACTACTACTACTACCACTACATACAACATACTACTACTATATACTCTCCTCTATAATGTGATCTGTTATCTTTAAATGTCTACTACTACTACTACTAATACTGAGATGATAGTAGTAGTAGTGTATAGTAGTATGTATAGTGGTAGTAGTAATAGTGGTATTGAGATAAGTTGCTACTTCTGCTTCTACTACTACTACTACTGCTATTGTGAAGTATATTCTAGTCTAAAAGCCCATAGCGCACCTTCATTAGTAACGCAGTGGTTTGGGAGATGAAAGCGGTCGGTCTGGACTCGGTTCTCACTGATGCAACGCTCTGAAACCCGACCGAATCCCGACCGAAGTCCTCCTTAAACCGGGAGCAGGACCGGCCGAGGAGGGGGCGGGGTCTGAGCACACTCACAGACGTCTGATGTGAACGGGAGAAGAAGAAGAAGCAGAAGAAGAAGGAGAAGTGCGGGGCTGGTTCTTTAGTGTTGTCATGGTTACTCTGTGTCATCTCTGTCCACTTGTTTCTAGTGATACCTGGCAGCTGATGTCTGGAGGTGTGATGCTAACTGAAGGTGCTACTCTGTCTGAAGCGCTGTTACTCAAGTTCAGCTTTAATCTGAGCTTCGTTTTAACACAGTCTGACCACAAAGAACTGCAACTGGTGAGATGATTCGTGCTGTTAGTCCCTCACGCATAAAATTAATCACACGCTATCTCGCATTAACTGACAGTTTTCCAGTTAGTCACTTTCACCTTTTTGTTGAAAATTAAACTCCTAAACGGGACCACGAACGCTCGGACTGACCAGAGGCTCCTGAAAATGTGCTGTTTACATCCATTTTATATTTCCAGAGTTTTCAGATGATCTTAGAACTTTTTTGACAGTCTTTGCTGGTGCGTGTGAGTTTATTTATACAGCACATTTAAAACAACTTCAGCCTACCAAAGTGCTTCACATAAAAGTCAACAAAAACAGAAGAAACAGATATACAGATAAAACAACACATGTGAAAACTACAGTAAATAAAACAGACTTTAATCTGATCTTTATTTATTTTTTTAACAAAGCTCCAGACAGACCAGTGCCGAAAGTGCCAACCGGTGCATCACTCTCCCAGGGAATCCCTTTCTCTGGAGCTCAGCCTGATCCTAAACTCAGGTGTGAACTCTGCAGTCATAATGAGTGAGTAAAACTGGGAAAAAGTACAATAAAAGTGTAAAAGTGGAATGAAGTGTGAGTCTGAGGGAGAGTTTATTTTAAAAGGAACATCTAACGCAAACTTTAAAGTGTCCATTTTACACTATCTCCTGATTTGTTATAACGTTGTTTCCTCATCACAAACAGACCCGGAGTTGTGTTTTGTTTCATTCACACAAACCCTGCGTATTTGGGTTATTCTCTTAAATTGAAAACACTCTGTTCCACCTTGTGATGTCATGTGGTGATACAGGAAGTGCTCCACTGTGTTTTTAAACTCCACACACCTTCACTAAAATCATTTGGATCATTTCAGCTCTGGAATTGCCGATCTCTACTGAACTAAAGGTAAAAGGAGCTGTTCACTTGAAAACTACCACTTCATGACATCACAAGGTGGAACAGAGCATTTTGAACATTTTGAGTCTAACAAGAGTCAATTTTGCGTAATATGGGAGATTTAAACAAATGTATTCTCACATCAGAAAAACCTGGAGTCAGACGCTCAACAGAAAGAAAGAGAAAGAGTGTGAGAGTGAGAGATAGAGAGGGAGAGAGGGCTAATCAATAACAGTGATTAGATTTATGTAAATAAGGACAGGCTGGAGTTCATTAGAGAGAGAGAGGGGGAGAGAGAGATGAGAAAGAGATAGAGAAGGAGGGGGTAAAAAGAGAGGGTGAGGAGAGAAGTGTAACAAAAGGAGTAGATGGTAAGAAGAGATTGAGGCAGAGAAAATGAAAATGAAGGGGAGGAAGAGAAAGAAATGAAGGCAGAGAAATGAAGACCAAGAAAAGAGAAGAGAGGGGGGGAGGAAAGAGAAAAGAGCGTGAGAAAGTAGAAAAGAGAGAAAGGGAGAGAGACAGACAAAGGAGAGAGAAAAGAGTGAGAAAGGAGAAAATGGAGAGTAAGAGAGAGACACACAAGAAAGAAGAGGGAGAGAAAGGAGAGGGAAAAGGGAAAGAAGAGAGACGAAAAGAGCACGTGAGAAAGTAGAAAAGAGAGAAAGTGAGAGAGACACACACAAAGGAGAGAGAAAGAAGGGAGCGAGACAGAGACAGAAGGGAGAGGGACACACAGAGAAAAAGGAAAGAGAGAAAGAAGGGAGAGAGAGAGACACACACAAAGGAGAGAGAGACACACAGAAAGGAGAGAGACAGAAAGAAGGGAGGAGAGACGGCGAGGGAAAGGGAGAGGGACACACAGAGAAAGGAGAGAGAAAGAAGGGAGAGAGAGACAGAGAGAGAAAGTAAAGAGAGAAGTTGACTTTACATTGAAAGATCGTCTCTCTCTAACTGCCGTGAGCCTCGTCGTTTTGGTCTTAAAATGTTTGTATTCATTCGCTCCACATGGTCCTGGTGTTTTTATTTCTCGATTTTGTCCATAAATCAAAACATAAATAACTGACAAATCCGGCGCTTCTTTCCCCGAGGTCACTCCCGCTGGTGATTGACAGCCTCGTTGCTAAGTAAACGCCGTTACTTTCAACAGCCTCGCTTCTGATTGGCTCTTTGGTTGCGCACATGGATTTCCAAATATGGTCCGCGGTTGCAGATTAACCGCTTTAACTGCCGGCCTCGATGAGCTTCATTTGACTGGAGCCCAACGTCACATTACTCCACAAACACCTGATAGAGTTGACTCTTTTTTTCTCTCCACCTTTTCATTTGTCTTAAAATAGAAAGTTAAAAGTTTTCGTTTGCATCCTAAGAGCCAAAAAGTCCAATTCACAAACGCAGAATGTTTTACAAAACTGAGAATATTCCCACAATCCTTTGCTTCATCTGTTGGAATCCTCTCTTTATTTCCCTCGACCCTCACTCCCTTCGCTCCTCTCAGCTCTTTCTCTGATCCTTCCCTTTCTTCTCTCTCTCTTTCTCGCCGTTTCTCATTATGGTTAATTATCTTTTCTCTCTCTCTCCCTTCCTTCTCTCTCTTTCTACATTTTCTCACGTCTCCTCTCGTTTTGTCTTTCCTGTTTCCATCTCTTATCATTAATTCTTCTCTCTCTCTTTCACTCTCATCGCTCTCTCTTTCGCTCTCTCTCCATCTTTCTCTTTAACTTCTCGTCTTCTCTCCCCTTTTCCTTCACCCCCTCGTTCTCTGTCTCCCCTCCCTTTCTCTCTCTTTTCTCTCATCCTTTAACTCTCTTTCCTTTCTCTCTTCCTTTGTCTTTACCCCCTCATCTCTTATTTTCTGTTTCTGCTCTCTCTCTCTGTCTCTGTTATTATATTTTCTCTGTTTCACTCACTCCTCCCTTTCTCTTTGTCTCTCTCCCTCTTTCACATTTCCTCTTTACCCCTCTATCTCTCTAACTTATCTCGTCTTCTCCCCCTTTCCTCCTCTCTCCTTCTCTCTCCCCCTCTCTTTCTCTCTCTCTTTTCTCTCATCCTTTAACTTCTTCTTTCCTTTCTCTCTCCCTCCCTCCCTCTCACATTTCATCTTTTGTTCTCTCCCTCTATCTCTAACTTATATTGTCTTCTCTCCTCCTTTCCCCCTCTCTCTTTTCTCTCATCCTTTAACTCTCTCTTTCTTTTCTCTCTTCTTTTGTCTTTACCCCTCTCATCTCTTATTTTCGGTTTCTGCTCTTTCTGTATATTGCTCTTCTCTCTCTCTCTCTCTCTCTCTCTCTCTCTCTATTATATTTTCTCTTTCACTCATCCTCCCTTTCTCTTTGTCTCTCCCTCTCTCACATTTCATCTTTGCTCTTTCTCTATCTCTAACTTATCTCATCTTCTCCCCCTTTCCCCTCTCTCCTTCTGTCTTCCCCTCTCTTTCTCTCTCTTCTCTCATCCTTTATCTCTCTCTTTACCTCTTCCTCTGCCTTTACCTCTTCTCATCTCTTATTCTCTGTGTCTGTCCTCTCTTTTTCACTCTCTCCTCCTCTCTCTCTCCAATGTTCAGTTCATATTGTTTCACATTTTCTCTGAGCAGAAACTCATTTAGACTCCCTCTCTTCCCTCTCTTCCTTCTCTTCCTCCCTCTCTCCTCCTCCCTCTTCCCCTCTCCTCTCTCCTCCCCCTCTCCATCTCTCCTGGTGGATTTTATTGGATAAACAGCAGAGGGAGGCTGCATGAAAACACCGAGCTCCAAATAATAAATATAAATAAACGTGGCAGGAAATTTGGAACACGATATTGGCGTCACAGAACTCTGCAGCGCCCCCTGGAGGTCTGGGGCTGTACCTGATGAAGGGGCCGCAGAGATACTACAAGTACAAGTATTTACAGGAGTACAAGAGGGTGAAGAGAGAAGTGTACAGGAAGGAGAAGATTGAGAAGAGAAGGAGGCAGAGAGAGTGAGAGAGGAGGAAGAGAAAGAAATGAAGACAGAGAAAGGCGAGAGGGAGGAGAGAGAGAGACAGAGAAAGGAGAAAAGAGGGAGAGAAAGGATAGAGAAAAGGGAGAGAGAAAGAGAAAGGGAGGGAGAGAGAGAAAGGAGAGAGAAAAGAGAGGAGAAAAGAAAGAAAAGGGAGATTTAAGCTATTCACTATTCAAGTCTATCGAAGTCTTAATACCGTGGACCGTTTCAGTGTATGAATTACGTTTATTTGCTTAAATTCATTTTTATGGTGCAGCAACAGCTAAAAACAGAACTACATATCCCATGATCCTTTGCTCTGTTTCAATTCAATCTCCATGATGAAATAACTGTTATTAAACACTTTTAAATCTTAATTGTTTGGATTATTATGAAAACATTTTGCTAGCCTCTGCAAAATATTACTGTAAAAATCGTACAGTGAGATGCATATCATGAAAATATCGTATCGAGAGATTTGGATATCGTTACATTTCTACTCAGTTGTAAAAGAATTTGGCTGCTGCTCCTCTCCCTCTCTCTCTTGTCTGTCTTTGCTCTCTCTATGCCTGTCTGTGTTTCTCTGTCTGCCTGTCTCTTTCTCTGTCTCTGTCTCTCTCTCTTTCTCTGTCTCTCTCTCTCACTCTGTGTCTTTCTCTATCTGTCTGTCTCTCTGTCTGTCTTTGTCTGTCTCTCTCTCTCTCTCACCTTTCCTCTGTCCCTCTCTCTATCTGTCTCTCTGTCTGTCTCTCTTTCTCTCTGGCTCTCTCTCTCTCTGTATCTCTCTCTGTCTGTCTATGTATCTCTGTCTCTCTTTCTCTCTCCGTCTGTATGTCTGTCTGTCTCTCTCTCCCTCTCTCTCTTGTCTGTCTTTTCTCTCTCTATGTCTGTCTGTATTTCTCTGTCTGCCTGTCTCTTTCTGTCTCTCTGTCTCTCTCTCTCTGTCTGCCTGTCTCTTTCTCTGTCTCTCTCTCTCTGTCTCTCTTTCTCTGTCTCTCTCTCTCACTCTGTGTCTTTCTCTATCTGTCTGTCTGTCTGTCTCTCTCTCTCTCTCACCTTCTCTCTGTCCCTCTCTCTATCTGTCTCTCTGCCTCTCTGTCTGTCTCTCTTTCTCTCCGTCTCTCTCTCACTCTCTCCGTCTGTCTCTCTTTCTGTGTCTCTGTCTCGGTCTGTCCATCTCTCCGTCTCTTTCTCTTTCATATACATCTGCCTGTCGCTGCTTCATAGTCCATCTGTGTGTGTCTCCACCTTGTGATGTCATGAAGTGGTAGTTTGCACGTGAACAGCTCCTTTTACCTTTAGTTCAGATGAGATGAATTTAGACTGAAAAGATCCAAATGATTCTAGATTCTGTAAGAAGGTGTGTGGAGTTTAAAACACAATGGAGCACTTCCTGTATTAGAAAGAAGAACTCAGCCTAAATTAGCAGGTTTTGTGTGTTAAATATGTGTGAATGAAACAAAACGCTCCAAAAAACTCCAGATATTTGTGATGTTTGTGTTGAGGAAACTACATTATAACATTGATTAAAAACGGTGTAATATGGGCCCTTTAAACACACCACACTTGGCTGCCCGCTCCTTTTGTTAAACTCATAAATATCTTCTGTTTATTTACGGAGTCGCTGTTTTAATTTCACAGTTCGAGCAGTTGTTGTGTTTGGTTTCCGTGATTCTAATGCCGTTGGATAATCTTCCTCAGAATCTGCAGCCAAGATCCCGGTCCAAGTGCCAAGTGTGAGGAGGAAAGTTTCACTGCTGCAAAACTACGGCCACATCTGTCACATGGCCACATCTGCCGGGGCTTTCGCGCCAGGTGACAAATACTTATGCAAAAGATGTTTAGAAAGTGACAAAAATATATATATATAGAAGTGTATTTATGTCCTGCTCTCGATATAAACTTCATCTGATCCAGGGATCCACAGGTTGGCGGTGCGATTCCAGCTCCCACAGATGGATGTAGTTGTGTTTTTGGGCTAGACACTTAACTCCTCACCGGTGTCTATGGAGGAGGTGAGAGAAGAAGGTGAGGAGAGAGGGTGAGAAGAGGAGGTCAGAGGAAGAGGAGGTGAGAGGAGGAGGAGAGAGGAGGAGGTGAGAAGAGAAAGAGAGAGGAGGAGGTGAGGGTGAGGAGGTGATAGGAGAAGGAGAGGAGGAGGAGGTAAGAGAAGAAGGTCAGAGGAGGAGGTGAGGAGAGGAGGTGAAAAGAGGAGGTCAGAGGAAGAGGAGGTGAGAGGAGGAGGAGAGAGGAGGAAGAGAGAGGAGGAGTTGAGGAGGAGGTAAGAGGAAGAGATCCGAGGATGAGGAGGAGGTGAGGAAAAGAGCGAAGGAGTAGTTGAGGAGTTAAGAGGAGGAGGTGAGGGTGAGGAGGAGGTGAGAGGAGGAGGAGCTGAGGAGAGAGAGGAGGAGGTGAGATAAGGAGGTGAGAGGAGGAGATGAGGAGGAGGTAAGAGGAAGCAATCCAAGAATGAGTTGAGAAAAGAGAGTGAAGGAGTAGTTGAGGAGGAGGTGAGAGGAGCAAGAGGGAGGAGGAGGTGAGGGTGAGGAGGTGAGAGGAGTTAGGAGGTGAGGAGAGAGAGGAGGAGGTAAGAGGAAGAGCTCAAAGGAGGAGGAGGTGAGGAGGAGTTAGGCGGTGAGGAGGAGGAGGTAAGAGGAAGAGCTCAAAGGAGGAGGAGGTGAGAGGAGGAGATCCACTATTAGGACAGTGTTACATTATCCAGTACCATTTCTTTTTCTTTGCAGTAAATGTATTCCTTTGTTTATCTGACCCATTATCCTCCTCCCATGATCCTCTTCTTCCCTGTGTCTTCGTGCACTTCTCCAAACCCCGTCCACCGCTGGGCCCTCGCCCCCCCCCCATCGCTTCCCTCCTCAGTGTAATCCTGTAATCCTCCTCCAAACCTTGCCGTGTTTGTTTGCCTATCTGACAGAACAGTCACTGCGCGCGGGTCAAATCCTCTCCACTATCGCCGGCTATCTGTCCCCGCTGATCAGAACGGGGGAAAAAAAAAAAAAGTAAAATAAACATGTAAATCTGGTGAAAATGTCCGCTGTAGATAAAGCCGGATAATCTGGTAGGTCCACAGACTTCAACGCCAACAGAGGAGCTCCCAACGTAAACACTGGAACGTCGCTGGTAGTGCGGTTTGGAAAAGTACCGAAAATCAGATATCAGTACTTAAAGGTGAATTGTGTAACTTTCCTGGCGGAGGGTCCGTCAAATGCTCCTCTCCATGGAGATGTTATTGCTTTGTCTGCAATGTTTCACTTTTCTATCTTCATGGAGACCAAACTAGACCAAGTTACAAGTCAGATCTGTGGCGAGGCGACCCCGTTCAGTCAGAATGTTGTTTTTCTTGGTATTTTTGAGCTCTAAAACCATCTGTGATTCAATAAATGTAAAGCAGAGCTGTTTAATGTCACACTGTAGAACATTTGAAGCAGACCAGTGATGTATCCATAGAAACAAGCAGGTGATGGGCCCTTAACCAAAAAGTTGGTTCAGAAATGAAGCTTTCCTGAATAGCTTTAGAATGATGAATGATGACCGGAAAAAGGTGTCTCGGCCTCTCCAGGTGGGTGGAGAGTCCCTGCCTCAGGTGGAGGAGTTCAAGTGTCTCGGGGTCTTGTTCACGAGTGAGGGGAGGATGGAGCGTGAGATTGACAGGTGGATCGGTGCAGCGTCGGCAGTGATGTGGTCGCTGTATCAGACCGTTGTGGTGAAGAGGAGCTGAGCCGAAAGGCAAAGCTCTCGATTTACCGTCAATCTACGTTCCTCCCCTCACCTATGGTCATGAGCTTTGGGTAATGACCGAAAGGACAAGATCGCGGAAACAAGCGGCCGAAATGAGTTTCCTCCACAGAGTGGCTGGGCGCTCCCTTAGAGATAGGGTGAGGAGCTCAGTCACACGGGAGGGGTTCAGAGTAGAGCCGCTGCTCCTCCACATCAAGAGGAGCCAGCTGTGGTGGCTTGGGCATCTGTTCCGGATGCCTCCTAGACACTTCCCTCGGGAGCTGTCATGCTCAGGCATGTCCCACCGGGAGGAGGCCCCGGGGAAGACCCAGGACACACTGGAGGGACTATGTCTCTCGCCTGGGAACACCTTGGGGTCCCCCTGGAGCTTAGACTATTACCCCCGCGACCCGACCCCGGATAAGCGGAAGAAAATGGATGGATGATGAATCGGACGATTGAATGTGGAAATCCTGCACCCAAATTGCAGACGAACCCCCCCCCCCCATCAAGTCAAATCCTTGAGCAAAAATAGTCCTGACCAAGACTAGCTCAAGATCTGGAGATGGGTCCCACTGCTCTTGAAAAGTTTAACCCAGAGACACTGAAGAATGGGTCAAATGCAGAGGAAAAATTAAAGGTTAAGATACTCTTTATTGTCCCGTAGTAAAGTTTGACCTTCGCTCGAGGATTTGACCCACTGTGCAAGTTTTGGGTTGATGGAGGAAACCGGAGTGACCAGAGGAAACCCACCCAGACAAAGGCAGAACATGCAAACTCCACACAATAAGTTAGTTAAATATGTTTTGAATGAAACCAGATACCAAAGATGAACAAAGATATTTCGAAACCTCAGCCTGCTCCTCACACATCTCCTTTAAACATTCTCCTCTTGACGTTCTGATAGAAACACATAAATGTTTTTGTGATCTCTTTCATAAGCGCCACAGATAAACACATTTTGGACTTTGTTTTTTTCACTTCCTGTCCTCTTGTGAATAGGCTTTCGTTCTTTCTTTCTTTCCAAATTAAGGGCGTGCCTCTAATGGCCCCCCTCTTGAGACACAAAATTGAGCGTTTTATTGTGAAAATCCTCTCGGGACACTTTAGACAGCCCAAGATTATGCCAGTGTTTGGCAAAGAAAGGCATTTTAAATAAAAGCTAGAGACACGCTTCCATCTGCTCCCTGTGTAATATTAATACGTCTCATTAGCATGTTGGGAGAGTGGAGATCGTGCAGAAGATGGATTTGAAAAGAGAATAAAACGTGTTAGTGAGAGCAGATAAAAAGCAAGATTACAGGGGGTAAGAGGAGGTGAAGAGAAGACAAAAATAATTGAAAATTACGGCGATTGTCACAAATACTTTTTACACCGTGTTCATTTTAGTCAGAAATATTAAAAGTCCCATATCGCGCTACTTTCTAACACACAAACCCTGCGTGTTTAGGCTGAGTGCTCCACTGTGTTTCAAACTCCAAAAACCTTCACTAGAATCATTTGGATAATTTCAGCCCTGGAATTGGCTCTGTTCACGCTTACCGGAAGACGTTTGGAAACATGCGGGTGACGACTTCCAGTGCAGTTCTTCACAACCTGCCAAAGTTTTCCATGGGGGACAGGACTTTAATCGCGTCTTCAATGTCCCTTACAGGCAGCTGGTTGGAAGTGTTGATCTGCCGAACATGACGGAAAGCTACAATGACGTCTTTTTTTTTTTATAATACACAAATAAATAGGGAATTTACAAAAGAATACAGTGACATCTAGATGAAGAAAACCAAGACATTTTCTCAGTTTTCTCAGAGTTACTATCACCAACAGAGCCCAAAGGAAGTCGTCATCCGTATGTTCCCAAACGTCTTCTGGTTTTGTAGCGTAAGTGTGAATAGAGCCCATTGCCAGTCTCTAGTGAACAAAAGGTAAAAGGAGCTTGAAAATTATCACTTCATGACATCACAAGGCAGAAAAGAGCATTTTGAGCTTTGCAGATGTAGGCAGACTAATATTAAAGGGGTAACTCTTTAATATTAGTCTGCCTACATGATTCCAGACACTCAACCCAAATGTCAATATACTTCAAGGCATCCAAAGTTAAAGAGCCATTAAACACCCTCCTGAAGCGGGTGTGGGGTGGGCCCTGGAGCGATGATTGACAGCCGACCGACAGCCACAACAATCCAACACGGCGTGGACCGGACTTTGAAAGAGAACAGACATTTGTGCTCAGATAACGCCGTTTCCCTTTTCTCCAGACACGGCGGGACATCGCAGTGCCCGGCGGTGCCAGGGAGGGGCGGTGCTGACAGGGGCTCCTCACGTCCCACCCGTAGACGCCAGGGGCTGCGCTCGTCACGTAATAACCTAGAATCTGACTGGCGGCCGTTAGTCCAACCCCGAAATCCAAATGTCGTGGTCGTAGTTGATCCTTAAGAAGCCGGTACAAACACGGCTTTGACCCAAAAGTCAGATTTTTAACAAATATGCACCAAAATGCCAAAATAAAGCCCGCGACAGGTTTACACTTCTATTTTAGACCCATTTACACAGTTGATCAGTAGAAAAGTGGTTTTGGTGTTTAGTGGCCCTTTAAAGTAAATGGAACCTTTACACTTTGAAATTTCTAATATATTTTTTCAAATGTTCGAATAAGTCGCAAACATTCGATCAGATTTATTTCTTCTTTATTTATGTGAAAACGAGTACGCGGTCGTGCAGAAGATGTATTTGAAAAGGGAGAAAAGCGCGTTAGTGAGAGCCGATGAAAGACGAGATTACAGGGGGAAGAGGAGGAGCTGTGAAGATAAAAATAACTCTGAAAAAAATTGTTTTAATCTGATGTAAAACTTCTAAATGATGAAACAGATCCACGGACTTCCTGTTTAAGGTTCTCATCCTGTGATCAGAAGGTTGCTGGTTCAAATCCCACTCCGCACACTGTTTAAAAAGATTTGATTTTAATGTTTAGGAATTTATAAAAGATTAAAAGTGTACTTAAAGGTTCTATATTACGCAAAACTGACTCTTGGTCATGTTAAAATACATAATAATCAAAAACAGACCTGGAGTTGTGTTTTGTTTCATTCATACGTGTTTGAGTAACTCTTTATTATTCGTCTGTCTACATCTCCAAAGCTCAAAATGCTCTGTTCCACCTTGTGATGTCATCAAGTGGTAGTTTTCAAGTTAACAGCTCCTTTTATTTTATTTTATTTTATTTTATTTTATTTTATTTTATTTTTAAAATCAAAACTAAACCAGTTCATAATCAAGACTAAATCAAGCTATAATCAAGACTAATCCAGACCTAAATCGAGACTAAACCAGGCTAAAATAAATAAATAAAATAAAAAAAAGCGCTCCTGCAGATGAGTGTTGTTGTTGTGTCCTTTGGCAAGACACTTATTCCGTCTGCGTTGTGTGTGTGTGTTAGTGGTTGTGTAGTTGTGATGTAAAACGCTCGGAGTGCCTTGAACAAAAGCATTATTCATACTTTTCAGCTGGCGTCTTCAATATTCCCTGGGGGTGTCATGCTAACTGTAGGCACTGCTCTGTCTAAGGCTTTATTAGACTTATAATCTGGTCTTGATTTCACTTTGTCACTTTTAAATTTTAGTTGAAAATCAAACTCCTAAACCGGACCATGAACGCTCGGACTGACCACAAACTCCTGAAAATGTGCTGTTTACATCCATTTTGTATTTCTTTCTTGAGTTTTCAGACAATACTAAAACTGTGTCAGTGTTTGCTAATGTGTGTATTGTGTCTCCATGGTAACTGAGGGAGATTCCACTATTAGAGATACATGTTGAACACCCCACCGTGATGCCACTGGAAAAGATCAGCAAACGTGACCATTTAATATTATATCAGAAGAAGTAGATTTATATTCAGTGTTGTTTTTTTAATTTATTTTATGTAATTTAATTCATTACTAACATTTGTGTTTTTTTTCTCGTGAAAGGTGCTGCTTGTCTCCATGGAGATGTACCGGAATATTCCACAGTAAGATATAAAATGTATAAAGCAGGAGACCAGTCCAAGGTACAGTTCAGATCTGTAAAGAGGAAGCAAGAATGTTTGTTTATTCTTTATTTGCGATAAAAGTACCTGAAAATACTTACTGCTCCACACATATCCATATATTCCAAGGACACTGAATCAAAACAGTAAAAAAAAAAAGCAAATATTAGAGATTTTCTACTGACATTCTCAACAGTACGAAAGGTTAAAATAAAAATATTCAAAAATGAAAGCAACAACTTAAGAGTAAAGCAGATGAAGAAAGAAAAACAAAACTACGACTTCATGACATCACAAAGTTACATTTTGAGTTTCGAGATGTAGACAAACTAATAATAGTTATTCAAGGTCTGTTTCTGAGGAGGTGACAACATTATAACATGGCTAAAAATCTCACAAGAGTCAATTCTGTGTGTTTTCTGCCATTTAAGTTCCTAATATTTCCTCAGAATAACCAGCGTACACTCCATCACAAGTATTTTTCCTTATTTATGTGAAAATTAGTCATGTTTTGTGTAATCGCATCCTCGTGTCTGTATATTCACTCTGAGCTAATTATAATGAATCACTCTGTTATCCATTTGTACAGCTGTCGTCACGCATTTTAAATAAAGACAAACCGCTAACATTGCTAACGCTAATGTGGGTTTATCTCATTTAACATTATGCATCAGAATGAGGATGTGCGTTTCGGATCATTCTCAAATATTCTGGAACTGTCTGAGGTTTTTGTGCGTTTTAAATCATTGTTTTAAGAAAGAAGTCACACTGAATCCTGGTTATGGTCTGGTTTAGTTCTGATAAGGTTCTTGTGCCCTGGTTTGGTCCTGGTATGGTCCTGTTTTAGTCATGTTTTAGTCATGTTTTAGTCCTGTTTTAGTCCTGTTTTAGTCCTGTTTTAGTCCTGCTTTAGTCCTGTTTTAGTCATGCTTTAGTCCTGATTTGGTTTTGGTTTAGTCCTGTTTAAGTCCTGGTTAAGTCCTTTTTCAGTCCTGGATAAGTCGTGGTTTAGACCTGATTTAGTCCAAGTATAGTCCTGATTTAGTTCTAATATAGTTCTGGTTTATTCCTGATTTGGTGCTGGTTTCGTCCTGGTCTAGTCCTGGTCTAGTCCTGGTTTAGTCCTGGTTTGGTGCTGCTTTATCCCTGGTTTAGTCCTGGTTTAGTCCTGGTTTAGTCCTGGTTTAGACCTGGTTTAGACCTGGTTTAGTGCTGGTTTAGTGTTGGTTAATTCCTGGTTTAGTCATGGTTAAGTCCTGGTTAAGTTCTGGTTTAGACCTGGTTTCGTCCTAATATAGTCCTGATTTAGTCCCAATATAGTTCAGGTTTATTCCTGATTTGGTCCTGGTTTAGTCCTAATTTAGCCCTGATATACTCCCTGATTTGGTCCTGGTTCAGTTCTGGTCTAGACCTGGTTTAGTCCTAATTTAATCCTGATATACTCCCTGATTTGGTCCTGCTTTGGTGCTGCTTTAGTCCTGGTTCAGTTCTGGTTTAGTCCTGGTTTACTCCATGACACGTCTGAAGATTATGCAACCTCTAAAAAAGAAAAGGCCCTTCGCTCTGATTGGCTGACCTCCCTTTTCTTCTGATTGGCTGACGTTCGTGCCCTGTGATTGGCTGTCGTTCCTGGCCTGTGATTGGCTGACGTCCCTGGCCTGTGATTGGCTGCTGTCAGAGCCTTCAGGTGGGTTTTTTGTGGTGTAGTGAAACCCCAGTGGTGCAGTGAACGCAAATGAACAGAGATAATGAGACTGTAAAAATAATCTGGGTCATTTTGGATCTGTCTGTGGCTCTGGGTCAGACTGGAGCAAAATGTCACTTTAAAATCTGTTTAAAAAGATTTGATTTTAATGTTTAGGAATTTATAAAACATTAAAAGTGTACTTAAAGGTTCTATATTACGCAAAACTGACTCTTGGTCATGTTAAAATGCTGTTCCCTTCTCAAAAACAGACCTAGAGTCGTGTTTTGTTTCATTCACATGTTTGAGTAACTCTTTATTATTAGTCTGTTTAGATCTCCAAAGCTCAAAATGTTCTGTTTTACCTTGTGATGTCATAAAGTGGTAGTTTTCAAGTTAATAGCTCCTTTTATTTTATTATTTTTTTTTATCAAAACTAAACCAGGTCAAAATCAAGACTAAACAGACCTAAATCAAGACTAAACCAGGTCAACATCAAGACTAAACCACACCAAGGTTAAGACTAAACCTGCTAAAATCAAGACTAAACCAGGCTAAAGTCAATTCTATACCATGCTAAAATAAATAAATAAATAAATAAATAAATAAATAGAGTTTTGGATACAAATGTAATAAAGCTGGCAGCATTTAATATATATATATATATATTTTTTTTCCTGGAATGTTTTACGGTATTAAGACAAATTAAGAATAAACAAGGCTAAAATCAGGACTAAACCAGGCCTAAATCAAGACTAAACCAGGACTAAATCAAGACTAAACCAGGTCAAAATCAAGACTAAACCAGGCCTAAATCAGAACTAAACCAGGCTAAAATCAAGACTAAACCAGGCTAAAATCAAGACTAAACCAGGTCAAAATCAAGACTAAACCAGGCCTAAATCAAGACTAAACCAGTCCAAAATCAAGACTAAACCAGGCCTAAATCAGAACTAAACCAGGCTAAAATTAAGACTAAACCAGGCCAAAATCAAAACTAAACCAGGTCAAAATCAAGACTAACCAGGTCTAAATCAGAATTAAACCAGGCCAAAATCAAGACTAAACCAGGCCAAAATCAAAACTAAACCAGGTCAAAATCAAGACTAACCAGGTCTAAATCAGAATTAAACCAGGCCAAAATCAAGACTAAACCAGGCCAAAATCAAGACTAAACCAGGCCCAATCAGGACTAAATGAGGCCCAAATCAAGATTAAATGAGGGCCAAATCAAGATTAAACCTGGCCAAAATCAAGACAAAACAAGGGCAAAGTCAAGACAAGACTAAATCAGACCTAAATAAGGACTACATTAGAACTAAATAAAATAGGAAAATAAAATAGGTAGAATTTCTCTTAACATGTTTAATTAAATTTTATTTTGTGTTGTGTGTTGTATTTTTATAATAATAATAATAATAATAATAATAATAATAATAATAATAATATCATCGCCATTTTAAATACACATTTGAGACTTTAATAAAATGTAAATGCTGTTAATGTTGTTTCATCAGTTTGTATACATGTAGGAGTTGTATTTCTCTAACACTCATAAACAACATTTTTATAATCCATCATTAAAAACTATAAACTATATTTAAACGCTCCCGTGACCTTTGCTCCCTCGTTTAGCCCCACCCCCACAGAAAAGTTAATTAAAGGCAGGGACTCTTAAAGGTGAACGCGTCAGAAAAAGCCGCGGTGACAGAAAAGTGAGAGATTTAATAAAAGCACGTCCCTGATTCACTTAATGAGAGATAATTATAGGATTTCATTTGCTTATGTAGGTTATAGCAACGCAGAGAAGACATGCTCCAGTCTTCACACGAGCTCCTCAGATACACGAAATCCTGAAATTAATTTGTAATTCACTTAGAAATATCATGTTGATGTCTAAATATTGGCAGGAAAAGATATGAAAAGTGAAATTTAGCTGCAAATTAGCCTGGAAATTAATAAAAAATATACAGAAATTGTGTTTAATAATACATAATAGTAGTAATAAACCTATAATAATAATAATAATAATAATAATAATAATAATAATAATAATAATAATGCATAAATAGGATAGAATGTTATTATTTATTTATGAGAAACATTTGCAAAAATTATTACGTGTATGAATATGGCCAACAGCTAAAGCCACAGTATGTAACTTTTTGTAAAAAAAAAAAATAATAATAATAATAAATATAATATAATAATAATAATAATAATAATAATAATAATAATAATAATAATAATAATACAGATTTTTGTTTTTGATGTTTTGTTTTTTATTTTATTTTTTATTTTTATTTTTTATAATTTTTTTATTTATTTATTTTTTCACTTATTTTTATTACACTGAAAGACAAAGACATGCATCATTATTTGCATCTCCACAAACCCTGACTCTTACTGGAGGAGAGCCTGATCCTGCTTGTTTCCATGGAAATGCTGTCCTTTTGCTTATAATGTTCCACAGTATGGCCTAAAATGTATCTGTCTCCATAGAGAATGTTCCAAAGTATGGCTTTAACTTTGCGTTTCTATGGGATCATGCAGGTGACGTGCCACCTCCAGAAAGTTACATACTTGGGCTTTTCAATTTTACATCTTTACTATAAAATCTTGTACCTGGTTTAGTCCTGGGTAAGTCCTTGTTGAGTCCTAATTAAGGCCTAGTTTAGTCCTGGTTTAGTCCTGGTTACTATTGGTTTAATCCTGGTTTAGGTCTGGTTTAGTCTGACTTCAGTCCTGCTTTGGTCCTGGCTTCTGGTTCTTATTTCGTCATGGTATATTTTGACTTTATTCCTTAGATATTTATATATCAATTTATAAAAGAACAAATTAATTTTAATACCAAACAAAAAGAAACCACCATTACACTGTACAGTTCTGTATTTTGAATAGAAAATAAACATATTAATTCATAATAACGTAGTTTACAGACCAACAAAACACAGAGTCCAAAACACATACTGAAGACTGCAATAAAGTGTTACATTTAATAATAACATTTAAAGATACGTAACAGGAGAGTTCAGCACCATGGACAGCTCAAGAGTTTTAAAAGCACATTTTAGATTCTAAAACTGTCTGAAAACGGCCCTGGTTTAGTCCTGGTTCGGTCTTGGTTTAGTCCTGCTTTAGTCTTGGTTCAGTCCTGGTTTGGTCCTATTTAGGCTTGTTTTAGACCTGCTTTAGTCTTGGTTCAGTCCTCGTTTAATTCTGCTTTAGACCTGATTCAGTCCTGGTTCAGTCCTGGTTCAGTCCTGGTTTAGTCCTGCTTTAGTCCTAAAGTCCATAAAGTCTAGATTTAGTTTAACCTGGTTTAGTCCAGGTTAAGATTTGATCCTTAGCTGGTCCCACTTTGAGGCCCATTTCAGTCGTGTTTTTATTGAATTAAACTATGATGGATCCAAACGTGTGTCATTTAGACTGTGTCAAATCAGCAGAATAAAGATTTTATCCTAGATTTTGATCCACTATGATGCCCACTTTAGTCCAGGTTTAGTCCAGGTTTAGTCCAGGTTTAGTCCAGGTTTAGTCCAGGTTTAGTCCAGGTTTAGTCCAGGTTTAGTCCTGGTTTAGTCCTGGTTCAGTCATGGTTTATCCTTTTAGGTCTGGGTAAAGATTTGCTTAAACCTGAGCTGTGTTCTGCTCTAGAACTATTTTAGAGCTTTCTTATACTGTATTTATGCTGTATATGTTCGATTAAATGAACTTGAAAAGTGAAATGTTCAAGTTTTGGATTCCTTTGTGCTCTTATTCTTGTTCTGATGCAGCTCAAGATAATTTCAGGAAAGCTCCATTTCTGTCCTGTGAATGGGACTTTTTCAGTATCGATACCTGCACAGATGAGTATCTAGTTTCGATACTGGTTTTAGTCTGGATTATTTTTTGATTTTCGATACTTTTGACAGCTCCAGTCTGAGTTTGTTCTGAGACACAGAGGAGGACTAACTACCAGACGTCTCTTAAATTCTTTCTTCAGGTTAGAATAGTCTCCTCCTCTCCTCCACCTTTTCTCCTCTTCTCCACCTCTCCTCTCCTTTCTCGCTCTTATCTCCTCCTCCCCTACTCCTCTGCTCTGCTTATCTCCTTTCCTCATCTCCTTATCTCCTCTTCTCTGCTCCTCTTCTCCTGTCCTCC
Organism: Taenioides sp. WSHXM2023; assembly: GCA_029959045.1. NCBI lineage: Eukaryota > Metazoa > Chordata > Actinopteri > Gobiiformes > Gobiidae > Taenioides > Taenioides sp. WSHXM2023. Next base: position 21,146,572 of record CM057087.1, read on the forward strand.
TCACTTCTTCCTCTCCTCCCCTCCTCTCCCCCTTTCTCCTCCTTATCTCCTCCTCTTCCTCTCCTCCTCTCTTCTCGTGTCTTTAGCGCAGTACTTGTTAATTGCAGAGGGTAAATGAAGGTGAGACCCTCCACAGGGACGGGTCCTTCAGAGACTCAGAGCTTCAGGCCCTGAGCAGAAGAACCCTGGAGATGTGACCTGTATGTGACAGACCCATCACTGCAGGCTCCACACCTCCACTACACTTCAACTACACCTCCACTACGCCTCCACATACACCTCCACTACACCTCCTCCACTCCTCACCTCCACATACACCTCCTCATACACCTCCTCACCTCCTCACCTCCACTACAGCTTCTTCTGAGGGAGAAGGAGATCAGGTAAAGGGGTAAACGGGTTAATCTCGTCAGATCTCTGAAGCTGAGCAGAGCTGGGCCTGGTCAGTACCATGGACTGTTTATATAAATGGACATAACTAACTAACCTGCAGCATTCCAAACAGGAAGTGAGCATGGGGGCGCTCCTGGCTCCATCGACTCTGGCTCCAATTGACTTTACAATGAAAAATTGTGGCGAGAGGGAGAAGAGGGGGAGAAAGAGGAGAAGAGCTGTTACAATCCTCCACATGTATTTTAGATTAATGTTGTCCACTCTGCTCCTGCTGAGACCAGAGGGTTAGTGAGGAAAAGAGAGAGCGCCACTGAGAGAGGAGGAGGACAAGGAGGAGGACGAGGAGGACGAGGAGGAGAGAGTGAGGAGGAGGAGAGAGGAGGAGGAGGAGCGAGGAGGAGGAGGAGGAGCGAGGAGGAGGAGAAGAGAGAGAAGAGGAGAGAGAAAGGAAGGAGGAATGAGGAAAAGAGGAGGAGAGAAGAGGAGACAGAAAAGAGGTGATGGTGAAAACCGACTTAACACAAAACTGTCCTTTATTGGCTAATTAATTCATTAATTGTTAATAAAATCTTGCAAATTTAGTGTAAGCAGTTTTATAACTCATTTAAACTGGAACATGTGTGATGCTAGAGACCGCAAAAACTAAAAGTTAAACACTTTAAGTTTTACAAATAACCTGATTAATTCTGATGAAATGTACAGAAGAATTTTTTTTATATTTGATTTCAAGCCAGATTTACTAAAATTTAAAAAAAAAAAAAAAGTGTGACATTTAAATCTGGCTATTTCCATGTTTCTGTTTTGAATGTCTCAAAATGGATAATTATTGAATCCAGAAAAAAATTGTAAAAAAAAAAAAAACTTGATTAAAAAAAAAAAAAAATGTGAAAACCATCAAAAGTATTTTAATAATTCTTTCATTTCAAACTAAACCGATTTTATTTTACTCACACATTTATTTAAATATCAGATACCGTTAATGTCTCTAGTATCTCGTCACAAAATGGCGGCGGGTTCACGGAGTCTAAACCAGGACTAAATAAATCTGACTTTGACACAGATCCATCAAACTTTATCGATCCCGGCGGACGACGCTTCACACACAGAGCTAAATAAAAGAAGAGCGCCCCTTTAATTAGGAGCACGGGAAATTAAGGCCAAGAGAGAATCAAAATAAAAGTACTCAAGTACAAGTCCGGAGCAGAGGTTCAAATCAAGTAAGAAAAAAAAAAAAGAAAAGATATATATTTATGGAGAAAGTACTGCACAAATTTGTAACATCTGGTTTATAATTTGAAGTTAATGTATAATGCTGGAAATCTGACACAAAATCTGACACAAAATGAGACAAAAAGACTCAAAAATTTGAAAAAACAAAACAAAACAAAAAATAATATCTGAAGGAGCGCTGCAAAAAGCACAACATAAAGGTTTTGTCACTTTTAAGAGTACTGTATTACTTGAGTATTGTGTTTTTTAAAAAATACTCTTAGAAAAGTGTTTTGTCTTCTTAAATAATGTTTTAATTAAACTATTTCTGACCAAAGTTTTAATGTTGTTTCCTCATCACAAAATACATGGAGTTGTGTTTTCTTTTTCCAGCTTGTGATGTCATGTGGTAATACAGGAAGTGCTCCACTGTGTTTTTAAACTCCACACACCTTCACTAGAATCATTTGGATCATTTCAGCCCTGGAATTGTCAAACTTTGAAGTCGGTTTTTGGTTTAGCCTCATTTAAACTGCCTCATTCCTCAGTGCAGCCACAGATATTCGAGACTTTATTTAAAACAATAAATCAATCAATCAATCAATAAATAAATAATAAAATAAAATAAAATAGCAACAACTTATTTATTTATTTATATATTAGTTATTCTAGAGTGTTGAAGAGTAAAAAATAGCTGTTAACCTTAAAAATTCCGCTTCATGACATCACAAGGTGGAACAGAGCATTTTGAGATGTAGACAGAGATTTTGTAAAACATAGATTTGCAGTTCCTGGGCTGAAATTATCCCCGTGACATCACAAGGTGGAACAGGTCATTTCAGTTTGAGAGCTCAGAACTCAGCCTAAATACGGAGGGTTTGTGCGTTAAACGACAATACGACACAGATCAGAAAAACGGCGTAACATGGGCCCTTAAAAACATAACCTACAAATAATCCCCATAAATTTTACCCCTGTTTGACTTCTCCATTTTCTCCCACAATGCACCAGTGTCCTTTGTGTACGCAGCCTGGAGCATGTGTATTTTCTGCTGTTTGAGTTTGTTTATTGTGCGGAAAATGCCGATGGTGGACTCCGGGCCTGGACAGAAGAGACGCATTATGGAAAGTGTCCGTGAATCCTCGTCTGGGTTTGAGTCCCTGGAGATGAGGAACTGGATCACAACAGAATCGTGTTTGTGTGTTTGAGGTGAGCAAAGAAAATAAAATAAATGTAAATGTTTTTTGTTTTTTTTAAAGAGACCATTTTACGCTATTTCCTGATCTGTTATTATTTAGTTTCCTCATCACAAACAGACCTGGAGTTGTGTTTTGTGTCATTCACACATGTTTAATTAACGCACAAACCCTGCAGATTTAGGCTGAGTCCTTCTCTGTTCCACCTTGTGATGTCATGTGGTGATACAGGAAGTGCTCCACTGTGTTTTTAAACTCCATACATCTTCACTAGAATCATTTGGATCGTTTCAGCCCTGGAATTGCCAATCTCTACTGAACTAAAGGTAAAAAAGGAGCTGTTAACTTGAAAGCTACTGCTGCTTCATGACATCACAAGGTGGAACAGAGCATTTTGAGCTTTGGAGATATAGACAGACTAATAATAAAGATTTACTCAAACATGTGAATGAAACAAAACACAACTCCAGGTCTGTTTTTGAGGAGAAAACAACATTATAACATGGCTTAAAGCTCACAAGAATTATTATTTTTTTGTTTAATATCAGACCTTTAATAGTCTGTTTACATCTCCAAAGCTCAAAATGCACCTTGTGATGTCATGAAGTGGTAGTTTTTAAGTCAGCAGCTCCTTTTACCTTTAATTTAATAGAAATCGTCAATTCCAGAGCTGAAATTATCCAGATGATTCCAGTGAAGGTGTGTGGAGTTTAAAAACACAGTGGAGCACTTCCTGTATTACCACCTGATGACATCACAAGGCGGAACAGAGCGTTTTCCGTTGGAGAGAAGAAGAACTCAGCCTAACGTAAACCTTGAAACGGCCTAATTTTTTTACCATCTACATTTTCACACATTTGGAGTTTTCTTTCCTTTAGTGATTCTTTTAAAATAATTTCTCTTTTCGTTTTGGAGATGGAGCGAGTCCCTCTTGTGTCTCTCTGGAGTCAGACTTTTAAGAAGAGAAGAGATAAGACTAAATTCAATGAGTCCCCACGAGGATCTGATTATTAATGATTTGAGGACGGAGCTTTCATATTGAAAAACCACAAAACCGAAGCTAAAAAGACTGGAAAAGATCTGAGTTTTACAAATACAAACGAAGCTGCCGCACACAGACCACAGAGACGAGAGTTATGGTTTTGTGTTTTTTGTACGGAGATAAAAGTGAAGATTCACTTGTTTTGTTGGAGGTTCTTGGCCATAATGTGAGCGAGCAGGGCCGGGATCAGCTTTGTAGAGGCCCTGGGTAAGAGGGTTCCTGGGGGGTCTAAAATCATCTGGAAATGTGATTAAAAATACAGAAAATGTGTATATATTTTTGCTGAGAGAATGCTTTGTTTACAATATTTTTATTTTATTAATTCACACATAAGATCACACGATTAAGAGATAATTAAAGATAAAGATTTTTTTTTTTTAATTATATATTTATTGCACTAAAAACATGCATCCTTACTGTGAGCGGGCTCGCATCTCCACAAACCAGACTTCATTTGGCCTCTTCTTGCGTGTTTCTTGCTTGATTTTCCACAGTATGGCATAAAATATATCTGAGAATGTTCCAAAGTATAGTTTTTATTTTCTGTCTCTATGGAATCATGCAGGTGAAAGTTCCAGACTGTAGCTTTAACAGAAATAATAAAACCGGCCCCTCTCCTGCTGTTCTGACATTCTGTAGTTACGAAGAATATTTCTAAATCAGGTTTAATTCTAGTTTAAACCAGTTTTAAATGTTTCTATGTGGGAAAAAAAAATAAAAAATCCAAATACAGAATTTTCAATTTCAACTAGATTAGATTAATTTAATTTACTTTAATTTCTGACAGTGTGGTTTAAAAATGTGAAAATGAAGTTACCTGGTGACTACTTCAAAATTCACTGTAAAACTTTTCAGGTAGAAATCCTGCACCTGGTTGTGTCCATGGAGATTTGCTAGGGAGATTCCTTTCCCCTGAAACATTCCACATTATGGCATTAATCTGGCTTATTATGTAATTCCAGGTGTTTTTTTTTTATATTTTTTTTTATTATTATTTTTTTACGATAAAGCAAAACCTTGAAAAAAATATGCTTTTTACCGTAATCGGCCCACGTCTCCACAAACCTAACCTGTAAATTGTCTTGGTGCTTATCTCCATGGAAACAAAGATATAATAACTGAAAAATTCAAGGTAAAGCAAACAAATTTCCATAGTGACGGAGCCTTCATCTGGAAAGTTACACAATGCACCTTTAAATTAACAAACAAATTTGAAGCCAGTTCCTTAAAACTAATAATCTGGACTTTGTAAATGATATAATTTCATAAACTCATAAACTATATTTTGTTTTTTCATTTTTCCTTGTATATTTATGTTAATTTCAATTCTCTTGCATCACACTCGAGCTCTCGTCACCGTCACAAAATGGCGGCCGGTTCACGGAGTCTAAACCAGGACTAAAGAAGTCTGACTGACACAGATCCATCAAACTTTATTGATCCCGGCGGACGACGCTTCACGCGCAGAGCTAAATAAAAGAAGTTTAATTAGGAGCACAGGAAATTAAGGCCAAGACACAAGACAATCGCCCCCACACATGTGCCGCCAACGTCATTATAACACTTATGGAAAGAGGGCGCTCACTCTATACAAACCTGATGTATCGTTTTTATTATTTTATTAGGATTAAAATATGTCCGCTGTGTACTGTCTGCATCGAGTTATAATCAGGAAGTGTGTGTTAGCATGGTAGTTGTTATTAGAGTGAAGAACAAACTCTGGTCTGGCCTCTGAAAGTTTGGAAAAGTGCTTATAAACGGAATTATTAGCATGCTACTTTAAAGGTTCATTGTGTCACTTTTCTGGTGGAGGGTCCGTCAAATGGTGTTAAATCTTTCTATCTTCATGGAGACCAAACCAGACCAAGTTACAGGTCAGATCTGTGAAGAGGCGACCCCGCTCACAGTTAGAATGTTTGTTTTTCTAGGCATTTTTGAGCTTTAAAACCACCTGTAATTGAATAAAAGTAAAGTAGAGCTGTTTAATGTCACACTGTGGAACATTCCAGGCAGAGCAATGACATATCCATGGAAACAAGCAGGTGACAGATCCCCAACCAAAAAGTTACACAATGCACCTTTACGTTTGTCTAATTATTTGTTTGCAGAGGGCCCTCAGTGTGAAGTGTATCTGGTCAATTTCTCTTCAGTAGTTTGTGAGGACTTCTTTCTCTCCCATCATCACAAAACTAAAACCATAAAAAAGAATTTAAAAAATCACATTAAAGGCACTGTACTTCATTTTTACTGTCTTAAAACTTGAAAAACAGCTCATTTAAAACAGTTTGCAGTGGTCCAAAGTTCTTCCTCACTGACCTTTCTGCATTCAGAGCGTCTTAATTATTCACCGTGATGAGTTTGAGTTTATAAGTCTTCAGTGTTAAAGGTTGTACAGAGGATTTTCCAAGGAAAGAGAAATACAGCGACTTGTCCTTTTTTTTGTCCTCCTCCACAGCTCCTTAAGTAGAAACACCTCCTCCGGCTCCTCCGGAAATCATGTTTGTTTACAGCCGGGGCGTGTTCAGAATCGCTGAACGAATCGCTGTTGAAGTTTCCTGTCCAGAAGTAATTTATCGACCAACGTGTCAGTCTTTAGACCCTTCGACTGCTTCAGTTCTTCATCTCTGGAAGGAATCTCTGAGAATCACCTTAGTTTGGCTTCGCTCCTTTTCCCTTTCTCTTCTTCTTTCAGCGACCTCAAAAACGGACTTTCTTTTGAGGCTAACTGGTAGTGGATTCTCGTCTGCCATCGCAACAAACTTTGTGCAAACTGCGAGGAAGCTACAGTTGGAAAAAATCTGCTAAGAACTGGATCTAATAATGCAACTGAAACGTGTGAATAAAACAAAACACAACTCCAGGTATGTTTAAGAGGAGGTAACAACATTATAGCATGTCTTAAAGCTCATAAGAGTCCATTTTGAGTAATATTGGACCTTTAAATAGTAATTGACTTCCCTATAGTCAGAAGTGTCCTCTGCATTTGACCCGTCCTTCAGTGTCTTTAGATTACGCTCTGAAAAATGTTACGCTGAAAAACGCTGCACTCAATTTGTTCAGGGTAAAGTTAAAAAAATAAAAAGTTTCCAACCTGGGGCCCTATCTCGCCCCAGTCTTTAGCGCCGGCGTTAGCGTTAGTGAGGGGCGTGTCCAGGTCGGGCTGTATGTCGCTGCTGGAGGCTGGAGTGGGACGTATGAGGACAGATATGGTGATGACATCTGAACCAATCTGTGACCGCTGTGGCATTTAAAAGCACTGCAGGTGTGGGTAAAGTCTGTAATCTTTGCCTCAAATTAAATATGAGAACAATAAAACAGCTCCGGAGCCCCACGATTCAAGAACGCACCAGGCGCCAAGAATACAAACTTGGATGGGCAGAACTGGCTGCGTTTGTGTTCCGAACACTCCGAACGCACGTCAGCCTTTTTGGTTTTCTCTGCGTTCCTCTGTTCGTTTGCCTCCCATTACGCAGCAGACCAGTGTCCACCTCATGCTCTGCCCATCCCACAGCCGACCCGCTGACCACTGCTCTCCCCCTGGTCACACCTGCTCCCGCCCGTCTCGACAGTCTGCTCCCGCGTTTCTCACCTGAGGTACGAGTTTCCACCGCTGCTACTGCTGACCGCTCACATTCTCATCTCCCGGGTGTCCACTGCATTTGGTCCCACACAAGTGGACGTCTCGCGGATGATGGAATACGTTTATTGTCATATAAATGTTTCTGATGTTATCGCTTTGCGCACAGACAAGGATTAAACCATTAACACACGGGGAAGGTGACTGAACGACCTGCATTTGCCCCGCTCAAGTGGCTGATGCACAGGTGTGTCTGCAGAGCAGTGTTCATGTGCACTTTACGTCTCTTGAGCCGCTGTACAAAACTCTACTGACCGCTGCAGCCAAGAGAGCAGCTCATACGAGACGTGCATCTGCTCCGCCCGGCGTCACAGCCCCGAGCTCCAGATCAAACCAAACTATAGAGCAGTGCTAAACCGATACAGGAAACAGGTGAGGTGATGTGTTCTGCTGCGGGAGGGCATCCGGACGGTGCACGAACATCCCGCACAGCACATAAACAGGTTATGAATGTTAAGCATTTATCATTCTATCATATTTCCAAATAAAAGAAGTCTTGCGCATGTTACACGTTGTTTTTCAGTGGACTAGTTTGAAATGTATTTGTACGATTCTGGCAGTTCACTGAACGCCACACCAGCCCTCAGTCTGCTCCACTCGGCACTCGTTTAGAGCTCCACGCCCCACACTTGGGCTAGCGCTAAGATCGGGGCCAAGATAGGGCCCCTGAAGTGGAAATGAGTTTCTTTTTAAAATGAAATGTTGTGAAAATGTTGTTTGCATTTTGGACAGAAGGCATCGGGCTGATTTCCTCTCACATCTGTAAAATGAAACTCTGATAGTGACATTACAGAGGCCAGGACGTGTTAGAAAATGAAATATGATTCTGTAAAATGAAGAAATGTTTTATGGGAACGCTACAATTTATGTAAGATTGATTTTAAAACATCACGACATACAGAAACAGGAAAGTTTATGGTGTTTTTGAAATGCCCTGATGAGACATAATCAGTAAAGGTGCATTTTGTAACTTTTCTGTTAGAGGGAATGTCAAATGCTTGTCTCCATGGGGATGTTATTACAGAGTATGGTCCGACCAAACAGGACTAAACCAGGACTAAACCAGGTCTAAACCAGGACTAAACCAGGACAAAGCCAAGTCTATGCCAGAACTAAACCAGGACAGGTCCACATCCAGACTAAACCAGAACTAAAGGACTAAACCAGGACTAAAACAGGACTGTAACAAGGATGATAGAAGAATTAATGCTGGACTACAGAAAGACTTAACCAGGAGTACTGAAGAACCAAACCAGGACTATAGTAGGATTAAAGCTGGACTACAGAAGAGTGTAGGACTATAGATGAACTAAACCAGGACTAAACGACAGAAGGACGAAACTAGGACTATAGAAGAACTAAACCAGGACTATAAAAGTACTAAACAGCTCTAAAGCTGGACTACAGAGGTACTAAACCAGGTCTTCAAAAGGACTAACCTAGGACTATAGACGGACTAAACCAGGACTATAGACGGACTAAACCAGGACTATAGAAGGACTAAACCACGACTACAAAAGAACTAAACCAGGACTATAGAAGGACTAAACCGGAACTACCGAAGGACTAAACCAGGACTACCGAAGGACTAAACCAGGACTATAGAAGGATTAAACCAGGACTACTGAAGGACTAAACCAGGACTATAGAAGGACTAAACCAGGACTATAGAAGGACTAAACCAGGACTATAGAAGGATTAAACCAGGACTATAGAAGGATTAAACCAGGATTACCGAAGGACTAAACCAGGACTATAGAAGGATTAAACCAGGACTACTGAAGGCCTAAACCAGGACTACCGAAGGACTAAACCAGGACGATAGAAGGACTAAACCAGGATAACCATGTTACCTTTTGTCGGTTTGTTTTCAGTGTTGCAGAGAACTTCCTGGTTACGAAGGCTTGTGGGCAGAGCCTTGTACTAGATGTGTGGTCTCGTACACCAAACGGTAAGAAGGATTCTAATAGTGAGACCAGAGGATCAATCGAACGTGTACGAACGGTTCAGAAAACATTTTAGCCGTATTATCTTTTAAAATAAGAAACCTCTGAGTTAAAGGATCTTTCACCTTTGTAGTCCTGGTTTAGTCCTTCTGTAGTCCTGGTTTAGTCCTTCTGAAGACCTGGTTTAGTCCTTCTGAAGACCTGGTTTAGTCCTGGTTCAGACCTGTAGTCCTCCTGGTTTAGTCCTTCTGTAGTTCTGGTTTAGTCCTTCTAAAGTCTATAGTTCTGGTTTAGTTCTTTGACAGTCCTACAGTCTTCTCTAGTCCAGCTCTATTCCTTATGCAGTCCTGGTTTAGTTCTTCTACAATCTTATTTTAGTCCTGCTGTGGTTTAGTTCTTCTGAAGTCCTGGTTTAGTCCTGGTTTAGTTGTTCTACAGTCCTAGAGTCTTCTGTAGTCCAGCATTAATTCTTCTGTAGTCCTGGTTTAGGCCTTTAGTTCTGGTTTAGTCTGGGTTTGGGCCTGCTCTGGTTTAGTCCTGGGGTACACTTGTTTTAGTCCTGGTTTAGACTTGGCTTAGACCTGATTGAGTCCTGGTTTAGTCCTGTTTAAACCTGGTTAGACACTTTATAATCTTTACTTCAGTGTAGTTTTAGAATTAGACTTTTAAAGCTCTTCTTTTCTCCTTAAACACTAAAATTATTCCTCTCCTGCTCCCGGTGTCTCCTATAGACATTTACATTGTGCTGACGCAGCATTTCCCACCCTCCATTGATCAAAGTCAGACCTGGTCCAGATCTGGACCAGACCCAGATCTGGACCTGGGGAATCCTCCTCCAGCTTCATTCATAAAGAACAGGGCCGTGGAAGTAGGTCAAGTCCTCACTGGCGATTCCACAACGAAACTCAAACCCTCTCCTCTGACCCTGCTCCTGTCTGCTCCTGTCTGTTCCTGTCTCTGCTCCTCTGGTTCTGCTCCTGTCTGCTCCTGTCTCTGCTCCTCTGACCCTGCTTCTGTCTGCTCCTCTGGCTCTGCTCCTGTCTCCCTCTGCTCCTGTCTACTCCTCTGTCTCTGCTCCTGTCTACTCCTCTTCCTCTGCTCCTGTCTGCTCCTCTTCCTCTACTCCTGTCTTCTCCTGTCTTCTCCTTTAGCTCTACTCCTCTTTCTCTCTTTCTCTCCTCCTGCTCCTGTATCTTTTTGTTATTCCTTCTCTAACCAGTCTCTCTGCTCCATCATTACAGCTCATGTTTGTCTGTGTACTCCACATGTGTTTAGCCCAGTGCCACTCATGCCCTTCTCCTCATCTCTGCACGCGCCGGCCATTTTGTTTGCTTACCGTCAACGCCACAGACCCAAATCAGGCCCAATCAGACGAGCCCCAAAACAAGCCTGCACGGAGATCGAGATGGAAAGTCCAGGCAATGAATGTCACACCAAAAAGTTAGAAGATTGGGAAAGTTTTGCAATAAGAAAATATATCAGACTGAAAAAACATATTGTTAAAAATAAACTTATATTGTCTATTTATCTGGCTCAGAGTTTCTCGGGGCAGTGTGGCTGGAGTGTGTCAGAGTTTGGAGACCACAGGATCTCTTCTCTGCTGGCTTCATCCAACAAGGGCCAACGTGCACCGGGGCAACTCCAAATCCTGCCCCACGTGGAGGAGTTCAAGTATCTCGGGGTGTTGTTCATGAGTTTTGATCTGGTCTGAGGGTTAGGCCTGGTTCAGTCCTGGTTTAGTCCTACTTAGGTGAGAGAAGATGGAGCGTGAGATTGACAGGCAGATCGCTGGAGTCTCTAACATAGTGCGCCCTCTGGTGGTTGTTTAACAGAACACGGCCTTGACATTAGAAACATTTGTAGGCATTAATGCAGCGATGGTTTACTCTGCCTGGAACTTTGGAGCATAAATGAACCTTTAGAGATACACTGAGGAGATCGGTCACACAGGAGGAGCTTGGAGTAGAGCCTCTGCTCATGGAGAAGAGACGCTGAATGGAGGACGTCTGATCCGGATGCCTTCTGGACCCCTCCTCAGGGACGACCCAGGACACCCCGGAGGGACCCTGGAGGGATCGTTATAGTCACAGTCCTTCAACTTTAAGGTAAGTTACACTTTATTTTCACCACTGTAAAATGTGTCCTCTGCATTTGACCCGTCCTCCAGTGTCTCTGGGTTAAACCTGTGAGGAGCAGTGAGACTGTCTCCAGATCTTGAGTGAGTCTTGGTCAGGATCTCAGCTGGAGGAGTTCATTTCTGGTGCATGTTTTGGATTGGTTTAGCTCTGGTCTAACTGGTTTAGCTCTGATCTGGTTTTAGTGTTCTAGCCTGGATTATTCCTGGATTTAGACCAAAATTAGACCGAGAATACGCCTGCTTTAGTCCTGGTCTAAATCTGGTTTAGTCCCGATGTAATCCAGGATTGGTCCACATTTAATCAAAATCTAAACCTGGTTTAGTCCCAGTCTTGGTTTTAACCCTGGTTTAGAGCCAGATTTGTCATGTTTCAGTCCTGGTCTAAATCTGGTTTAGCCCTGGTCTAACCGTGGTCTTGTCCTGGTCTAACCCTGGTCTAGATTCACATTAGTCCTGGTTCAGTCCTGGTTCAGTCCTGGTCCAACTCTGGTTTAATCTTGGCCTAACCCTGGTCCTGTCCTGGTCTAACCCTGGTCTAGATCCATATTAGTCCTGGTTCAGTCCTGGTCCAACTCTTGTTTAATCTTGGCCTAACCCTGGTCCTGTCCTGGTCTAGCCCTGGTCTAGATCCATATTAGTCCTGGTTCAGTCCTGGTCCAACTCTGGTTTAATCTTGGTCTAACCCTGGTCCTGTCCTGGTCTAACCCTGGTCTAGATCCATATTAGTCCTGGTTTAAATTTAATCTCAACCCTTCTCTAGCTTCTGGTTTGTCCCCATTATCTCTCCTCGTGTTGCATTTAAGTGTCAGATAATTACGGTGCTCCATCAGGACTAATAGACTCTTTACGTGCAGGAGGAGGGCCTTAAACGCATCCTGCTCCATTAAAACAAATGCGTGGTGCGTTCGGGTCGATACGGACATTTACACCATGGGCCATTACACACCGGCAGGAGCGAGGAGGACCACAGGGACCCGGAGATCTCCATTATTTTTACCAATGTTCCTCCGACTGTGGACTTTAAATGCTTTACTGTAGCTCATGACAAGTTAAAGATTTATAGGTTAGGTTACAGCCGGACTGAACCAGGTCTGAACCAGGACTAAACCAGGTCTAAATCAAGTCTAAACCAGGTCTAAACCAGGTCTAAACCAAGTCTAAACCAGGACTATAACGGGTCTAACGCCCCTGGAACGCCAAGCCAAAAATAACGTATCCTGCACCTGTCTTCTCCCCTGGCTCTGCTCCTGTCTGCTTCTGTCAGCCGGGTCTGAACCAAGACTAAACCAGGTCTAAATCAGGTCTAAACCAGGTCTAAATCAGGTCTAAACCAGGTCTAAATCAGGTCTAAACCAGGACTATATCAGGTCTAATCCCCCTATATTACGCAACATTGACTCTGGAGAGCTTTAAACCAAGTTATTATGCTGCTACCTCATCAAAAACATGAATATCGAAAGCTTTAATGCCACACTGTGAAACATTTCGGCCAAAGCAATAACATAAGCATTTGATGGGCACTCCACCAGAAAAGTTACACAACGCACCTTTAAAAAAATGAAATAAATACAAATCAAATCGTTCACAAAGTGCTTGAGGTGGGCCCCAGGTGGTGGAGAGGTGCATGCTGGGTAGTGGAGGATACAGTAATCTCACCGACTCACAGCTGATACACAAGTACAAAGCTTCGTTTAGACAAAGTGTGATTTTCAACGTTAAATCAAATGTGTCCTTATATCTGTGTTCAGGTCTAAACCAGGTCTAAACCAGGTCTAAACCAGGTCTAAACCAGGTCTAAACCAGGTCCGAATTATTCACCACGATGAGGTTTTTTAAGGTCTTTTCAGAGACCAGAGCGGAGTTTTCCTGTAACAACATGAGAGAGAGAGAAAGGTGAAGAAGAGGAGAGGAGGAGGACAAAAAACATGGGAAAAACATGGAAGAGAGAGAGAGAGAGAGAGAGAGAGAGAGAGAGAGAGAGAGAGAGAGAGAGAGAGAGAGAGAGAGAGAGAGAGGGAGGAGGAACACAGGGTAAATGTGGAAGAGAGGGAGAGAGGTGAGGAGGAGGACAAGAAAACACGAGATGAATATGGAAGAGAGGGAGAGAAAGGAGGGAAAGAGAAAGACGGAGAGGTGAGGAGGAGAGGCGAGGAGAACAAGAAAACACATGGAAGAGAGGGAGAGAGGGAGAGAGAGAGGTGAGGAGGAGGAGGAGGAGAGGAGGAGGACAAGAAAGCACAGGATGAATATGGAAGAGAGGGAGGGAAAGAGAGATAGAAAGGTGAGGAGGACAAGAAAACATGGGATAAACATGGAAGAGAGGAAGACAGAGAGAAGTAAGTTGAAGTATTTGTTTAAAAATGTTTGATTGATTTTAATGTAAAGCACTTTGATCAGCTTCAGCATTGTAAAAGGCTCTATAAATAAAGTTTGATTGACTGCCTACGTCTCCAAAGCTCATAACGCTCTGTTCCACCTTGTGATGTTATGAAGTGGTAGTTTTCAAGTTACATTCAAGCTGGATTTGACCTTTTGTTCAGTGGAGATGGGAAACTCCTGGACTGAAATGATCCAAATGATTTTAGTGAAGGTGTGTGGAGTTTAAAAACACAGCGGAGCACTTCCTGTATCACCTCGTGACATCACAAGGTGGAACAGAAGAACAACTTTATCACACAGATCAGAAAATAGAGGAATATGGGCCCTTTAAGTTCACCCAGGTTTAATCTTCTACTGTACCTCTGTTTGTATTGACTGTTTTTTCCCAGCATGCCCCTGGTCTTTATTGGTCCACATGTCACGGAGCGCTGTAGGTGGGCCCCAGCTGGTGGAGTGATGCATGATGGGTAAAGCAGAGCGGGGGAGGGGGGCAGAAGTGCATGCTGGGATTGATGCTCAGGGCAGAGTTTAGGCGGTGTACAATGAGACGAGAGAGAGGGAACACCTGAGTCCACCTGGAGAGGAGAAAGGAGAGGGGGAGGAGAGAGGAGAGGAAAGAGAAGAGAGGTTAAAGAAGAGGAGAGGGGGAGGAGAGAGAGAAGAGAAGAGAGGTTAAAGAAGAGGAGAGGGGGAGGAGAGAGGGAACACCTGAGTCCGCCTGGAGCACAACAGAGGAGAGGAGAGAGGGAGGAGAGAGGGGAGGTTAAAGGAGAGGAGAGGTTAAAAGAGAGGAGAGGAGAGGGGGAAGAGAGAGGGGAGGTTAGAGGAGAGAAGAGGGGGAGGAGAGAGGGAGGAGAGAGGGAAGGAGAGGAGAAAGGAGAGGTTATAGGAGAGGAGAGGGGGAGGAGAGAGGGGAAGAGAAGGGAGGAAAGAGGGGAGGAGAAAGGAGAGGTTACAGGAGAAGGGAGGGGAGAGGAGGAGAGAGGGGGTGAGAGGGGAAGAGAAGGGACAAGGTAAGAAGGAAAGAAGAGGTAAGAAGGAAAGAAGAGAGGGGGAGGAGAGGAGAGTTTACAGGAGAGAGAAGAGGAAGAGAGGAGAGGTTAAAGGAAAATAACATTACAACAAAGAGATCCATCTTCAGAGGGCCTTTTGGCTGTTTGTCGAGAGCTTGAACCGGTGATCCTTGAAGGAAAAAATATGAGCTGCATTTAGAACCAGAAATAAATTAGAAAACTGAAGAAAAAAATAAATAAAAACTGGAGAAAAAAAATAAAAATACACATTTAAAATTAGAGACGCTGAACCAATTCCAGAGCAAAGACTGAAAAAAAACAAAACAAAAAAACCCCCATACCTGGAGTTGTGTTTGTTTCATTCACGTTTAACACTCTGCATATTTAAGCTGAGCTCTTCTTCTCTCAAACTGAAAACACTCTGTTCCACCTTGTGATGTCATGTGGTGATACAGGAAGTGCTCCACTGTGTTTTTAAACTCCACACACCTTCACTAGAATCATTTGGATCATTTCAGCCCTGGAATCGCCGATCTCTACTGAACTAAAGGCAAAGGGAGCCTCTTCATTACATCACAAGGTGGAACAGAGCATTTTGAGCTTTGGAGATGCAGACGAATAATAAAGAGTTACTCAAATGTGTGAATGAAATAAAACAATAAAACTCCAGGTATGTTTTTAAGGATTAAAACATAACTTAAAGCTCGCACGAGTCCATTTTGTGTAATATAGGACCTTTAAGTATGACATTAAACAGCTCGACTTTACATTTATTCAATTACAGGTGGTTTTAAAGCTCAAAAATACCTAGAAAAACAGGAATTCTGACTGTGAGCGGGGTCGCCTCTCCACAGATCTGACCTGTAACTTGGTCTGGTTTGGTCTCCATGAAGATAGAAAGGTTTAATGCCATACTGTGAAACATTCCAGACAAACAGACAACAGAAAAGTTACACAACGCACCTTTAAGCGGAAAGGAGAAGGCAGAGATCAGGAGTCTAACCCACAACCTCCGGACTGACACACAGGAAACGCTCTCGCGCTCTTTCACTCTTTCGCTCTCGCTCTTTCGTTTGGCTGTTTTCAGACACACGGCGGCGTCCATCTTGGCTCTTCTCTCTCAGTTTCTCGGTGGGCCTGTGGAGACGGGGCAGATCGTGGACAGTAAAGGTTAATAGCGGCGTTAGCTTCACGGCGCTACGCAGCGGGGGGGCGTGTCCAGGCCGCGACTCCGGTTTAATCAAACAGAAAGGTGAGGAAGAGGAGGACAAGAAAACACGGAGAGAGAGAGGTGAGGAAGAGGAGGAGAAGAAAACACGGAGAGAGAGGAAGAGAGCTGAGGAAGAGGAGGACAAGAAAACATGGAGGAGAGGAAGAGGAGGAGAAGAAAACACGGAGAGAGAGAGGTGAGGAAGAGGAGGACAAGAAAACACGGAGAGAGGAAGAGAGGTGAGGAAGAGGAGGACAAGAAAACACGGAGAGAGGAAGAGAGGTGAGGAAGAGGAGGACAAGAAAACACGGAGAGAGGAAGAGGACAAGAAAACACGGAGGTGAGGAAGAGGAGGAGAAGAAAACACGGAGAGAGAGGAAGAGGAGGAGAAGAAAACATGGAGAGAGAGGAAGAGGACAAGAAAAGACGGAGAGGAAGAGAACAAGAAAACACGGAGGAGAGGGAGAGGACAAGAAAACACGGAGGAGAGGGAGAGAGGTGAGGAAGAGGAGGACAAGAAAACACGGGGGCAAACATGGAGGAGAGGAAGAGAGAGGGAGAGAGGTGAGGAAGAGGAGGACAAGAATACATGGGAGGAGAGGAAGAGAGAGGGAGAGAGGTGGGGAGGAGGAAGACAAGAAAACACCGTTGCAAACATGGAGAAGAAAAAGAGAGAGATAAAGGTGAGGAAGAGGAGAGGAGGACAAGAAAATATGGGGGCAAACATGGAGGAGAAGAAGAGAGAGGGAGAGAGGGAGGGAGAGAAAGAAACATGGGAAATGATCTTTCCTGTCTGCTTGTTCTTTCTTTGAGAGAGAAAGAGAGAGAAGGAACGCAAGGTGAAGAGGAGAGGAGGAGAGGACAAGAAAACATGAGGGCAAACATGGAGGAGAGGAAGAGAGAGAGATAAAGGTGAGGAAGAGGAGAGGAGGACAAGAAAACATGAGGGCAAACCTGGAGGAGAGTGTGAGAGAGAGAGAGAAAGGTGAGGAGGAGGTGGAGAGGAGGACAATAAAACACAGGACAACAAAGAGAGGAACAGAGAGAGAGAAAGAAAGGTGAGGAGGAGGAGGAGAGGAGGATAGACAGAGAAGGAGTGAAAACAGAGAAGTTTGTGGAGATGCAAGCGAGTTTTTTCAGTGCAAGAGAAAACCAAAATGAAAAATCGTATTATCGTTTGGGTAAAAAGTTCCATAATGTCATGTTTACTGCTCAGATATATTTTAAAAATGCATTCTTACAATCCCCAGGCTCACCTTTCCACAGATCTGACTCGGCCTGGACAAGTTTAATTCCCTGATGTGCAAGAACATTCCACAGTTCACCTTTCAGCACATCTTTTCATCTTTATTCCGTTTAGCCTTTTACACTTTTGAAGAATCATAATCTTTACTGTTGGATGTCGGGAAAGTTCAGACCCCGTCGTGTTTACGGCTCGTTCGCTGTGTTGACGTCGCTCCTAATTAGACGAAAACAGCTCAATACGACGCTGTTTTGATCAGTTTTACGCATGTTTAATGTCGTCAATAAACGCTCCTCTTCTGAATCTTATACAGAGAAAAACTTTGTTCAAAAACTCTCCATCGGTCTTCCATCCGAGGTGTGAAAGTGTGAGATGTTTACACACCGAAGAAAACTGTAATTAGCAAAGTATTTTTCTTGCTGTCACACCTAGCTATGTGATGCTAACGCTCGCGAACTTACCCCGCAGCTCCAGGTCAAATCGTGCCTTAATTAGCGGAAAAAGAAGACAAGGGAGAGGTAAAAAAAAAAACAAAAAAAAAAAGTAGATTTCTTTTTTCATTATCTGTTTTTGTAGCTGGAGGGAAGAGGAGATGTTGTGTTGTCTTTTTTTTTTTTTTCCTCAGTGGAGAAATATGATGTAGCGACGTTAGTAGGCGATTAGCGGCTAACAGTGTCCCGCTGAGGAGCTAGCACAGGTGCAGACAGGAGCAAGCAGGTGCAGACAGGAGCAGCTGGAGTTTACAGGAAGGTAAAATGAAAAAGCATTGTCTTTTTTTTTTTTTTTTGTATTTAGTTTTGTGCATAACGGCAGAGCGATCGTTAGCCTTAAAGCTGCACTATGTAACATCTAAGGTGGAAGGTCCGCTACCTGCTTGTCTCCATGGAGATGTTATTGTTTTGCCTGCAATGTTCCACAGTAGGTCATTAAACAATTAAACATATCTGTCTTGCATTTGTTCAATTAGAAGTGCTTTATAGCTCAAAAATACCTTAGAAAACATTCATTCTTACCATGTGCAGGCTTGCTTCTCCATAGATCTGACCGTTAACCTGTCTCCATTGCGATTACCAAGTTTTTTTCCATACTGTGAAATAATCAAGCCGAAACGGTCATATCTTTATGGGGGCAAAGAGGTAGCGGACCTTCCTCTAGAGAAGTTAGTGCATCTTTAAATCAGGATTATGTGAACAAGTGCATTTTCTTTGGACTAAAATAGAACTAAACCAGGACTAACGTTCAACTTTGGGCTCGACTTCGAGACTTGAAGGTCCCAAATTATGCAAAGTCAACTCTTGTGAGCTTTAAGTCATGTCATAATGTTGTTTCCTCCTCAAAAACAGACCTGGAGTTGCGTTTTGTTTCATTCACATGTTTGAGTAACTTTTTATTATTAGTCTGTCTACATCTCCAAAATGCTCTGTTCCACCTTGTGATGTCATATAGTGGTAGTTTTCATCTGCCTGTCCGTCCTTAGGAGTGGATCTCTCCTTCACTGTGGTTCTCCTCGAGGTTTCTCCGTTTTTCCCATTGGATTTTTCGGAGTTTTTCCTTGCCGAGAAGGAGGGTCTAAGGACAGGAGATGCTGGGACAATTATCCATTTGCCTGCTTGTTGTTGGACATTCTGTATTTTTGATTTATGAATGTTTCTTATTCTGCTTTATTAATCAACAATTTTGTGAAGTCCGCCAAGATAACTCTTGTTGTGATTTTGGGCTATACAAAAATAAATTGAATTGAATTGAATTGAAGTGAACAACTCCTTTTACTTTTAATTCAGTAGAAATTGGCGTTTCTAGGGCTGAAATCATCCAAATGATTCCAGTGAAGGTGTATGAAGTTTGAAAACACACTGGAGCACTTCCTGTATTACAACATGACATCACAGGGTGGAAAAGAGTGTTTTCAGTTCATGAAAAGAACTGCATGTGTTAAACATGTGTGAATGAAACAAAACACAACTCCAGGTGTGTTTATGACGAGGAAACCACATTATCTGTCTAACAAAGATCAGAAAATCGCGTAATATGGACTAAAAATGGGGCTAGGGGCTAAAAAGGACGATAAAGGGAACAATAACTACCATGCTAATGTGCACTTCCTGATTATCGGACAAAAAAATGGTTTCTAATTAGATGTAGACAGCACCCAGCAGACTTGTTTTGATCCCAACAGCTGGGGTAAGACACATTTTGGTCAAATTCTTCAAAAATCAAGTACACAGCCTTTACGAGTGAATTATGTAAGTTTTCTAGTAGGGGGGTTCACCACATGCTGGTCTCTACACAGATGTTATTGCTTTTGAATGTTCCACAGTATGAGACGTTTCTTGTTCAATTACCGTGAGCGGAGTTGCCTCTCTACAGATCTGGGAGCTTATTTTCTAAAATTTCAAGTCGAGCTCTTTCTAAAAGTGTGTGTACAGACAAAACACAAACTCCCTCAAACTTTCTCAAACTTCCTCCGACTTCTTCAAACTTGCTCGCTGCTTTTCTCTCTGAGCTCAGACGCCTTCTGTCTCGTCTCGGAAAACAGGAGAATAAAGATTACTCAAACATGCAAGAACCACTGTCAATAGAACTTCAGAGGGTCAATAAGAAGAAAAACGATAATACTTTTGTTTAATGTGCGGTTTTAAATGCCTGGAGCCCAAACCCCGTTTCCATAGTTACATTTCTCATTAATTTTCCCATAAACTTTCTGAAAAAATATAAAATTAAATGATTGAAAACTTCAGGGTTCATCATTTCTGGTTTCCAAAGTTGTATTTTTCCATAAATTTTTTTTTATATAGTTCACAAACTTGAACGTGGAAAGTCATGTATGTAACATTTTCGTACTTACACGCTCTTTATAACGGAGACCCCTGACCTGGAACGTGGCCTGTTGCTTGTCTCCATGGCGATACCTTCATTTACTGTGGGACATTCCATTTTGTCCTCTAGCAATACAAGATCCTCCTCATCACCTTCAAGTCCCTCCATAACCTGGTCCCTCCCCGTCTCGCCAAACTCCTCCGTCAACACCGTCCCACCCGCCGCCTCAGATCAGCCGACGCCGACCTCCTCGCTCCCCTCGTCGGACCTTGGGGGACCGAGCCTTCACTGCCGCCGTCTCCTCGCTCTGGAACTCACTCCCACAATCCACCAGGAACTCGGACTCACTGTGGCACTTCAGATCATGACTAAAAACTGTTCAATCTGGCATTCCCCCCATGATTCCCCTCGTTTTCTACAGCGTTACTTCATATTTGTCTGTAAAACGTCTTTGAGTGTCCAAAAAAGCGCTATAAAAGTCTATAAAAAGTTCCCCAAAAACAATAATTAAATCAAAAATATATTTTAAGATGTTAACTGCTTTGAAGCTTTCGATCCTTCACCCAAAAGCAGAAGTTTAATTTGAACCAGAACAGGATCGGGCAACTGTCAAAATGAGGCTAATATCATGAAGTTTTACGCCTGAACTCACCTGAACGACCTAAAGTCCTAAAGTCTGAAAAGCCTGAAATGACCTGTGTATCTTTTTTTTGGGGTTAGGGTCCGCCACCTGCTTGTCTCCATGGAGATATTCCCGTTTTGCCTTGATTATTCCACAGTATGGAAATAAACTTGGTAATCACAATGGAGACAGGTTAATGGTCAGATCTATGGAGAAGCGAGCCTGCACATGGTGAGAATGAATGTTTTGTAAGGTATTTTTGAGCTGTAAAACACTTTGAACCAATGCAAGGGAGATACAGTATGTCTAATGCCCTACTGTGGAACATTCCAGGAAAAGAATCGAGACAAGCAAGTAGAGGACCCTTAGAAGTTACATAGTGCATCTTTAATCTTCATTTTAAACATTGTCTTCATGTTAAAAAAAAGTAAAAATAATAAAAACTCTCCATCCTCCTCGACATGTTTCCGCTCTCTTTTTCTCTTTCTCTCTCATCTCGTCCGGGGTCAGAGCCATGATGAAACAGATCTTTTCCTCTTTTTTTAATTCCCTCGTTCCGTGGGGAAATAAGCCTGTGTGTGTGTACTCTCCTCCACGGGCAGGCGCTCTGTTTACCCGCCTGCTCATTATAGTCTTATATTACTGTGGTCCTAACCCAGGCCAAGTCCTCCACACACTTTATTGATGACCTAAAGCCACTAATATAGAGAGGCAAATACAGACCTGACCAAAGAGAGGTGCATATGAGGAGGATTCACAATAATAACCATAAAAACAACGTTCAGATGCCCTAACGCCGGATACCTCCACGCTGGTTCTTCTTTTCAGTCAACGGCTCGAGTGGTTTGAGTGAATCAGTTCGTGGAGAGTTGAGTAGATGTTTTTTTCATGGCTGATGTCGATACTGATTGTTTAAAATCCCTGATATTTTTGGGCCAATATGTGGGCAGATTTTGGCCATTTTCCCAAGTTAACTCATTTGAATTTAGTACAAACAAAACAAATTTTCGACATTTCTGAAAAAGGATTTAAGGCCGATAGCTGATATGATAAAAACTGCAAATATTATCCCAGTATCGGTCAACCAATATATCGGTCTATCTTCAGTGGAGAGGTTAGTGGCAGCGATGTCTCTGTCAAACTGCTTCAGAGCACAGGCAGCTATTTTCTTTCTACTTCTTTTTTTCTAAGTTTGACTGAAAAACGGTTCATGAGTCGTGGACTTACCTTAGTTTGTTGTGATACAGACTTTACAGTTTGAATGATTCACCTGCATCTGTGACCCTCTATTCCCTAAACGTTTTAATATGGCCCAGCTGGACCTTCTCCATCTCTGAACCAGGATCTTGGTCAGGAGTATCTAGCTGGACGAATCTAGATGGTCACCAGTATTTCTCAAGATCTGAGCTGGGATTTGGTCAAGAGGTGGACACTTCTTTAGAGCTGATTCAGGATATTGGTTCTTGGTCAGGACTATCCCCCAGATCTAAACCCGTTTTTCAAGGAGTAGCGAGCTGGACCCTTCTTCAGATCTGAGCTGGATCTTACCAGGACTCCTTTTCCATACCTGTGCCAGGATTCTACTCAGGACTCCTCCAGATCTGATCTAGGAACCAGGTCTGGAGTGATCTACTAGATCTCAGTCAGGAACACTTTGCTTGAGGATTTTTCCATATCTAACCAAGAATGTAGGTTTGGAGCATCTATCAGGGAACTGTCTTGATGTTTTTCTAGTCCATACTCTAACCTTTTCCCCTCATACCATCTTTTTGAGGAATTATCCACTCCTGCTCCTGTCTGCACCTGTCTGCTCCTCAAAACATCTCATTTCCATTGCCATTGAAACACACCTCCTCACTTTAGTCTCATTCAAATGCTCTTCTCTTAAACTATTACTTTCTATTATCACCGTGTAACTCTCGTCATGTTTATTTCAGCACTTTTCCCCCATTCAAACGCGCTCTCACCTCGAGGAAAAATACTCACCGAAACTGTTGAGTCAGCGATTCTCCCTCCTCTACATTCATTTAAAAGTGGCTGAATTATGATTACAAAGCGGCTAATTTCACTCTGCTCCCTGCTCGGTGGAGATAGGGCCCCGCGTGTAGATAAGCTCCTCTCGCTCCCCCATTTTCGATAAGGACTTTGAGAGATACCGAAAACGCCGCAAGCCTGTTTTTCAATGTAAATATGCATTGTGTACTTTCATTAATCCTTCCATTAGCGCGCCATTATTAATTTTCCATTTGCGGCGGTTGGGAAAGGTGTGTAGACACGCGGCGGTTATCGGGCCTGGAGCGTCGCCGTGGCGATAAGGATGGTGAGGTACGAAAGGAGAAATTAAAAACACGAATGAACATGGAGTTGTGATAGAAGCA
This sequence comes from Taenioides sp. WSHXM2023, assembly GCA_029959045.1. NCBI lineage: Eukaryota > Metazoa > Chordata > Actinopteri > Gobiiformes > Gobiidae > Taenioides > Taenioides sp. WSHXM2023. The sequence continues at coordinate 21,169,794 of CM057087.1, forward strand.
GAACAGCAGGTTTAACCACACGAGGTACGACGGCATCAGGGGAGGGACGAAGTTTGTGTGGAGCTTTGAAACTTGGCTTTGGTTTGGCGAAAAATGTCTTAAAGGTCCGAAATTACGCAAATTTGACTCTGGTGAGCTTTAAGTCATGTTATAATGTTGTTTCCTCACCAAAAACAGACCTGGAGTTGTGTTTTGTTTCATTCACACGTTTGAGTAACGCTTTATTATTATTAATCTGTTTACATCTCCAAAGCTCAAAACGCTCTGTTCCACCTTGTGATGTCATGAAGCTGTAGTTTTCAAGTCAACAGTTACAGTTAACCTTTAGTTCATTAGAGACTGGCATTTCCACCCGCAGCTCCACGTTTGTTTGTGATGAGGAAACAACATTATAATAACAAAAATTCGAAAATAGCGTAATACGGGCCCTTTAAAACGTGAAAAACAGAACTAGTTCATTTAAAACAGTTTATAGCGCTCTTAAGTTATTCCACACTTACCTTAAACATTCAGCGCCTTCCTAATAATTCACCTGTCACAATTTTCACACGCCAGAGCGGTGTTTTGTTTAACAACAACTAGCATGCTAACAACGGACAATAAACGTCTTCATAATTCAATTCAGATGGTACACAGCGGACCATTGTTGACTCCAAGAGCTGTTAACGCTGTACAAATGCGGGGAAAACTTCACCGGAGGGCACTTTTGTGTTAAGGTACGTCTTTGTGTGTCTGGGCTAACGCTAATTTTGGAGCCTAAAATATACTTAACGCTACATTCTGTCACATTTCTGATATTTTCCTCCGGATATGCAGATAGACTTGTAGCTTGTGTCGGCAGTAAGTGTAGATGATGCTTCTAAACGGCTCTGGTTCCTCCGATCTGAGTCTGGAGCTTATCGGAGCAAATGTGTGAGAAGTTTGAGTGGCAAGAGTTTGGAAACCTGGCTTTGGTTTGGCGAAAATGTTTTAATTTGACTCTTCTGAGCTTTAAGGCGTGTTAGAATGTTGTTTCCTCATCAAAAACACACCTTGTTTTTTTTTTTTTGTTTCATTCACACACACACAACAACAACAACAACAACAACAACAACAACAACAGGTAAATACAAGGAAGTGTGTAAAGATAGGGGGTAGGTGAAAACAACAATTTTAGGTAGTAGTTAGGCCTCAAATGTGTCCTAACAACAAATATAATTTTGTTGTTATGTTACAATTAACGTTTTAATAGTTAGCACATCCAAAACATACCCAGAGTTCTTCTCTCAAACAGAAAACACTCTGTTCCACCTTGTGATGTCATGTGGTAATACAGGAGGTGCTCCACTGTGTTTTTAAACTCCACACACCTTCACTAGAATCTTTTGGACGATTTCAGCCCTGGAATTGCCGATCTTTACTGAACTAAAGGTTAACTGTAGCCGTTCCACTTGAAAACTACCACTTCATGACATCACAAGGTGGAACAGAGCATTTTGAGCTGTGGAGATGTAAACAGACTAATAATAAAGAGTTACTCAAACATGTGAATGAAACAAAACACAACTCCAGGTCTGTTTTTGCTGAGATGACACTATAACATGACTAAAAGCTCACAAGAGTCAATGTTATGTTAATGTTAAATACAGGACCTTTAGGCTACATTTGGTCGCATTTTTCCCATAATTCCTTGCGTTCCCTTCTCCACGTGTGCAGATAGACTTGTAGCTTGCGTTGGCAGTAAACGTAGATGATGCTTCTAAACGGCTCTGGCTCCGGCTCCTCAGCTCCCGCTCTGATCTGAGTCTGGAGCTTATCGGAGCAGAATCACATTTAGCGCTCCAGTGATCGCTTAAGTGCTCTGTCACATTCAATGCTACAGATTCAGAGAGCGCCGTGCAAATAACCGAGACTCACCGTGAAATACAGACGGGCTAATCCCACAATATACAAATATAGAAGCAGAGGTGGAAGAAGTACTCTGTTCTGTTGCTTAAAGGTGCATTGTGTAACTTTTCTGGTGGAGGGTCCGTCGAAAGGTTTGGAATGTTCCACAGTTGCCACGTTTACATGAGAGCTTTAATTCTGACTAAAAATAATTTAATTCTGAATAAAAATTAATTCCGCTTTTAAAAGACCATGTAAACACTTAATTCCTAATGAAAATGATTATTCGGAATTAAGTTTAATTTGAATCCGAAGTAAGTGGGTGGTTTATTACGATTTTAAAGCCAAATAAATTTACTCCTCGATCATGTAAACGTTTATTCTTCTTAAAAATAATTCCGGTCGTTCAGCGCATGTTCATTGGATCGCTCTTCTGACGTGATCCGGACGATCCGGCTTCATCCACTTCTCTCTGGATTTGTGAGCGGGATGTGGGAGTGGGCTGAGGTGGAGCAGCCGTTGACTCAGTTTGTCTTCTTCCTCCTTCTCCGACGCTCTTCCCTTCTCCTCAGCGACAGACGTAAAGCATGAGGATAGAATTCTCCAGCTCTTCTCCAGAACAACTGTGGAAAAAGTTTGGATCATGTTTGTGTCCGCGGCGTAACGACAAACCGAGATGACAAAAAGCCGGTAGCAGCTGAAGTGTGAGTTTTCTTCTGGCCGACGTAAATCTGTTCGTGTCCCTGTCCAATCAGAACCCTTCAAGACCCCCAGACGATGAGCAGAATTAAATAAAATAAAGCCGATTTAACGTGTTTTCCATGTAAACCTCAATTTGGAATTATTATTTCCATGTAAACTCAAAGGAGAATATTTTCATTCTGAACTATTTAATTCAGAACAATAAAAAACAAATCATGTAAACATGGCCAGTGTGACATTAAACAGCTCTACTTTACATTTATTGAATTACAGGTGGTTTTAGAGCTCAAAAATACCTAGAAAAACAGACATTCTGACTGTGAGCGGGGTCGCCTCTCCACAGATCTGACCTGTAACGTGGTCTGGTTTGGTTTCCATGAAGATAGGACCCTCCACCAGAAAAGTTACAAAATGCAGCTTTACGTGGATTTTTTCACATGATGCTTTTACTCCAGTATACTCTTTTACTTTTTCTGTACATTTACTTAAAGGTGCCACTTGATGTCTCCATGGAGATGTTATTGCTTTGTCTTGAATGTTCCACAGTATAGATTAAACCTGCCTATGACGAGGGAGACGAGCAGGTCACAGCACTGCGCTACATTACAGTTCAGATCCGTGGAGAGGCGTCCCTATTCACAGAAGGAATTTATTGTAATTTTTGAGCAACAGAAACACCTGTAATGAAAAAATGGTAGACGTGTATATTTAAAGTCATACCATGGAACATTCCAGGGAAAGAAATAACATCTCCATGGAGACTAATTGGTAGCGGACCCACCAGAAAAGTTGTGCAGTGCACCTCAAAATAAAAGATCAGATACAGGAGCAAAAAATAGTCGAGTAAAAGTACAAAAAATACTGGAGTAAAAGTAAAAAAGTATACTAGAGTAAAAAAGATAGAAGTATCACATGAAAAAATCCATGTAAAGGTGCATTGTGTAACTTTTCTGGTGGAGGGTCCGTCAAATCTCCATGGAGATGTTATTTCGTTGCCTGAAATGTTCCACAGTAGCGCATTAAACATATCTCCTTTGCATGTCTTCAGCTACAGGTGTTTTAAAGCTCAAAAAACCTTAAAAACATGAATTCTTACCATGTGCGGCAAATCTGACCATTAACCTGTCTCCATTGTGATCATTTTCATACTGTCATGGCAACATCTCCATGGAGACAAGCAGGTGGTCGGCTCCTCCACCAGAAAAGTTACACAGTGCACCTGTAACATTGCACGAAAACAGAAATAATGAATATGAGAGGAAAATGGAGCTGTCAGTTGCGGAAACATGTCAAAACAAACACTTTTACAAATGACTGATCTCATTAAACCACCGTCTGTTTGGAGAAAATACGTTATCAAGTTGACCTGTCTATTACCAGAGGAGGGAAAGTAGACAAACGTCATACTCAAGTACTTGTAACTTTACTTTAAAATAATATTACTCAAGTAGAAGTACAAAGTAGTGGTCCAAGAAAAGGAAAAATGTATTTGGGAAAACGACTACACGAGTGAGAGTAACTTAAAGGACCCGTGTTACGCTACTTTATGATCTATGTTATAATGTCGTTTCCTCATCACAAACACACCTGTTCCACCTTGTGATGTCATGTGGTAATACAGGAAGTGCTCCATTAGACTTAGACTCAGACTTAGACAAACTTTATAGATCCACAAGGGAAATTATTTGGACACAGTCGCTCAAACATCACAATATAATATAATAACAGAGAGTAACAAAAATAGATGGTGTAGCAAAAAGAGCAAGAGACACGTGTCAAATGAGACATAATTATAAAAATAAATGTATATGTACAAGTCAAAATAAAATAGAAAAATAAGTAATAAAATATAAAATAAACTATAAAATCACAGCTATAAACAAGAGACAAGAACGACAGTGTAATTACTCTGCTGACTGACAGGGCATAAGGTTATCTGTTAGTTAAGATTGAGTTGCTGTACAGTTGTAGGGAGTATTATCTCCTCTGTCCCTCTATAGTCTGGTGCAGTGGGTGAGTTGTTGTACAGTTGTGTCCAGCTTTATGGATCATTCTGTTTTTAAACTCCAAACACCTTCACTAGAATTAGACTGTAAACCTATTGTAACTTCCTAAGCCGCCTTAAAGGTCCTAAATTACACAAAATTGACTCTTGTGAGTTTTAAGTTGTGTTATAATGTTATTTCCTCCTCAAAAACAGACCTGGAGTTGTGTTTTGTTTCATTCACATGTTTTAGTAACTCTTTATTATTTGTCTGTCCACATCTCCAAAGCTCAAAATGTTCTGCTCCACCTTGTGAGACTTAAAACCTGATTTATGTGAAGCGTCTTTGAGTGTCATGAAAAGTGCAAGTGTTATTATTATTATCATTATTATTATTATTATTAAAACCAGGGGGGCAGGTCCTTCTCTGTGGCCGTCCCCGAGCTCTGGAGCTCTGGAGCCAGAGAATAAAACCCACTTTTATTCTCTGGCTTTTAACACAGCGTATTTTATTTATTTTATATATTTATTTCTATTTTATGATTTTTATAGTTTTGCTTTTATTTGATTTTTACTGTTTTTATAGTTTTAGGACTGGTATGATAAAAAATTTTAGCAATTTCCATTTTGTTGTTTTCATTTTATGATCTCTGCGCAGCACTTAGTTAAGCACTAATCACTGCTTAGTTTGTAAAATGTGTTATATAAATAAAGTGGATTCCAGCTCCTGCAGATAAATGCTGTCGTTGTGTCCTTGGGCAAGACACTTACACTACCTCACCCCCAGTGTCTGCGTTCACTGGTGTGTGAATGAATGAGTGCTTTGAAAGTGGAAAAGTGTGATATAAAAATGTGACCATGAAGCGGTAGTTTTCCAGTTAACATCTTCCTTTTACCTTTTGTTTCGCATCCATCCATCTATTTTCTTCTGCTTATCCGGGGCCGGGTCGCGGAGGCAACAGTCTAACCAGGGACTGCCAGACTTTCTTCACCCCGGACACTTCCTCCAGCTCCTCCGGGGGGACCCCAAGGTGTTCCCAGTCCAGCCGAGAGACAAAGTTCCTCCAGCGTGTCCTGGTCTTCCCCGGGGCCTCCTCCCAGTGGGACATGCCCGGAACACCTCCCGAGGGAGGCGACAAGGAGGCATCCGGAACAGATGCCTGAGTCACCTCAGCTGCTCCTCTCGACGTGGAGGAGCAGCGGCTCTACTCCGAGCTCCTCCCGTGTGACTGAGCTCCTCACTCTATCTCTAAGGGAGCGCCCAGCCACTCTGCGGAGGAAACTCATTTCGGCCGCTTGTATCTGCGATCTCGTCCTTTCGGTCATTACCCAAAGCTCATGACCATAGGTGAGGGGAGGAACGTAGACTGACGGTAAATCGAGAGCTTTTCCTTTTGGCTCAGCTCCCTCTTCACCACAACGGTCCGATTCAACAACCACATCACTGCCGACGCTGCACCGATCCGCCTGTCAATCTCACGCTCCATCCTCCCCTCACTCGTGAACAAGGCGCCTAGAAATTCTGTCCATAAACACAATGAACAGAACCGGTGACAAAGGGCAGCCCTGGCGAAGTCCAACATGCACCGGGAACAGGTCCGACTCATTACCGGCATAGCAAACACAGTTCCTGCTCCGGTCATACAGGGACCGGACAGCCCTTAGCAAAGAGCCCCGGACCCCATACTCCCAGAGCGCCCCCCACAGGACCAACGAGGGAACTCAGTCTAAATATACAGGTTTTGTGCATTAAACATGTGTGAATGAAACAAAACACAACTCCAGGTCTGTTTGTGATGAGGAAACAAAAAAAAAAAAAACATTATAACATAGAAACATCAGAAAACATCGTAACACGAGCCTTTAAAATCCAAACTTTCTCTAAATGATTCTTTGCACGTTTCTGTTCCTCTTGACTCCTTCATTTTTTCACACGTGTGAGGGCGGAGGTGTGCGAGTGCCCCACAGCCAGACCTTAATGTGCTCCAACTCTAACGATCTCCCCTCCGCCTCACGAGCATCCATCAAAACGCCGGGATTAAAAAGACATTAGGCCCCGCCATATTTGTCCACCGTCGCCACGGAAACAGGGACCGCAACATGGAACGGCGAGGGGAAGTTGAAGTTGTCTCGCTTTGGTCCAGAACGTAAAGGTGCAATGTGTAACTTTTCTTGGGGAGGGTCACATGCAAGTGTCCATGTTGATGTACTTTGACTGTTCAGCCTGGAATGTTTCACAGTAAGGCATTAAAAAATAACACAAAAAAACACAAAAAACAAAGCATATATATTGTGACTTATGTGGCGAAAAAAAAAGCAGAGAATAAATTGTAAAAAAAAAAAAAAAAAAAAAAAGCATTAAACATCTCGTCTCCATGGCGACAAGCAGGTCAAGATACAGATCAGTTTAGTGGAGAGGCGGGCCCACTCTTAAAGGAATTTTTTAACAATAAAATCACCTGCAATGAAACAAAGACTGAAAAGACTTTTAATGCCATACTCTGGAACATATTAAGCAAAGCAATAACATCAGAAAAGTTACACAATACACCTTTATGCCATGTTATAATGGTGTTTCTTCATCAAAAACAGACCTGGAGTGTTTTGTTTCACACATATTTGAGTAACACTTTATTATTAGCCTGTCTACATCTTCAAAGCTGAAAATGCTCTGTTCCAATTGGTGATGTCATGAAGTGGTAGTTTTCAAGTTAACGGCTCCTTTTATCTTTAGTTCAGTAGAAATCAGCAATTCCAGGGCTGAAATCATCCAAATGATTCTAGTGAAGGTGTGTGAAGCTTAAAAGCACACTGGAGCACTTCCTGTATCACCACATGACATCACAAGGTGGAACAGAGCGAAGTATAAGTTTGAATTTGTGTGTTAAACATGTGTGAATGAAACAAAACACAACTCCAGGTGTGTTTGTGATGAGGAAACAACATTAGAACATCAGAAAATGGCGTAATCTGGGGCCTTTAAACCCACTAGCCTCGTCTTCTCTTCTTCTTCTCTTATTCTTTCTTCTTCTCCTCCTCTCTTCTTCTCTTCTTCTCTGTTTATGAGTGAAGCAGTTGTGATGAGTACACAGTCTGTCTCTGAGGGCCCGTGTTGACATTGTTGTAATTAAAGTGTGACTTACTCCATGTTTTCCCTGATAAACGTCACCTCCATCACATCTCGACAAGGATCGCTACATCCCAATCTGCGTCTACAGCTCACGGACAAGCCCGCGCTGTGTTCGGGACATGACTCCGCCGGGACGCCATCCCAGCATGCAATTTTCTATTTATTTACATATCGTAATGATGTAACGGAGAAAAGTGACACTGTGGGTGGTTTAACAGCTTACATATCTCACGAATATCTGGTTTTAGTTCTAAATCATTCCTAAAAACGTTGGTGAATGTTGTTTTTAATAACCGAGATGTTTCTATTAGCATTTGGTACGTTTTTTTGCCGAGTTTTATCTATGATCTCGACTGAACCTGTGTTTCCAGAGCCTTAACCTGGAGACAGAGGCACATTCAAGTTTTTCTCATTCCCAGTCCTTCATTTCAGGGCATCTGGAGTAATTTGTGCAAGTCTGAGCGGTCTTTAATCTCTTATTTTAAAGATACCATGTTGCCGATCGACCTCCGTTTTCACCGCTGCTGCTGCTGTTACTTTGTTCGTCAGTTTTATTTTTTTAATCGTTGATCTGTGCAGGAGGCAGCAGCGTGGAATTGTCATTTTGGTACCTGCCTGTCTGTCACCTGCCTCCTCACACTCCCCCTGTCGCTCCTGTCTCTCACCTGCCTCCTCACACTCCCCCTGTCGCTCCTGTCTCTCACCTGCCTCCTCAGACTCTCCCTGTTGCTCCTGTCTCTCCCGTCTCTTTACTCTCTCTCTGTTGCTCCTGTCACTCCTCTGCCTCCTCAGACTCTCCCTGTCTCTCACCTGTCACTCCTGTGTCTCCTCACTCTCCCTCTTCCTCCTGTCTCTGCCCTGTCTCCTCAGACTCTCCCTGTCACTCCCCTGTCCCTCACCTGTCACCTCACAGTCTCCCTGTCTCCCCATCTCTCCCCTGTCTCTCCTCTGTCGCACCTGTCTCTCCCCTATCTTCTCATACTCTCCCTGTCTCTCCTTGTCTATCCTGTCGCTCCTGTCTCCCTTCTGTCCTTACACTTTCCCCATCTCCTCCCACTCTCCCTGTCGCTCCGCCCTCTACCCTGTCTCCTCCCACTCACCCTCTCGCTCCTGTCTCTCCCCTGTCGCTCTTGCCTCTCCCCAGTCTCCTTCCACTCTCCTCACACTCTCCCTGTCTCCCCTGTCGCTCCTCCCTCTCCCCTGTCTCCTCCCACTCTCCCTGTCGCTCCTGTCTCTCCCTGTCTCCCCTCTCGCTCCTGTCTCCCCCCTGTCGCTCCTGCCTCTCCCCTGTCTCCTTCCACTCTCCTCACACTCTCCCTGTCTCCCCTGTCGCTCCTCCCTCTCCCCTGTCTCCTCCCACTCTCCCTGTCGCTCCTGTCTCTCCCTGTCTCCCCTCTCGCTCCTGTCTCCCCCCTGTCGCTCCTGCCTCTCCCCTGTCTCCTTCCACTCTCCTCACACTCTCCCTGTCTCCCCTGTCGCTCCTCCCTCTCCCCTGTCTCCTCCCACTCTCCCTGTCGCTCCTGTCTCTCCCTGCCTCTCCTCAGTCAGACCTGGGTGGCTCCGGGCTGGCCTTGGACTGGACTTGGCCCTGGTCCAGACCTGGTTCTTGGATCGATGGAGCGGTTTGTGATGGAGCGCTCCCAGGGGTCAAACCTGAGACACTCGACACGAGTGTTTAAAGAATCCGACAAACGGAGAAGACGGAGAAGAGACACGGCACGGAAAAAAGGACCGCGGGGGGAGTCAAAAGTACATCAGAGTTTATTTTTGTCAAAAAAAGTACCTTGTATATGATGACACCTTCTCAAAAAATGTGTTAATTATTTGAAGACATACAAGCATGCATTTACATCAATACTAAAAAGGAAATAATGTTTTGGAAGATGACTTGTTTCATCAATTTTGTAAAAAAAAAAAAAAAATCAGTCACAGAATTTTAAGTATGCCCTTTTAAATGGGTATATTCTGTACTTTTAAATTAATTCAATGCTTTTAAAAAATAAAAATGTAAGTTATTTACCGTTAATACCCCAGTTAATCCGAGATAGATAAATAGATAGATAGACTGCTGCAATAAGACTTGTTAATCCAGTTTTGGAACTTTTATTATGTGTAAATAAATGTTTTTTTTTTTTTTTCTTTGTCGAGAACGATGGAGGAGGAATACCACTCTGCTGTGCGTTGTGGTGTTCTACAACTCCCCGTCGTGTGTCAAAACTGCAAAACGCACAGCTTCTCGTTGTTTAACGCACTTATACCACAGCTACAAACTGAACTGTTTCACTTGTGGATGTGAAAAGTGTGTCCACTGTCTGTAAATGTCCTACATTCTACCCACCGCAGTTGAGCATTTGTTTACCCGTTGCTATGGTGATGTCAAGAGCAGTGATATAGAACAGTGATTTGGCTGTTGCCGGAACCACTTGTGCGTTATGCGGTTTTAACCATGGATCTATAATAATCGGCGAGTGAAATCGATTAGTGGCCGCTCCAGGTACTGCAGCTCTGGCCCATAGAGCGCACTGTATTTTTTGTGAAATCAAACTGCCCGTGTTCGGCTGACGGGACATGGTCCGCTTTCATAAAGGTCTGAGTTTGTAGAGATTCTTCTGTAGTTTTACAATATGAACTTTGAAACATTTTTATATCGTCAAAGCGCCTAAAACTTAGTTTTGTAAGAGTTAGCCTAGCCCCGTGCTAGCGCCGCTCCAGCAGCTGACGCTCTGATTGGTCACACGTTTTGCAGCATAGGGCCAGTATTCAGGAAGTAAAGTGGAAGTAAAAATCTTTTTTGGCACGATGCGTCAATGAGCACAAGCCACTGAAAACAATATGACGCCATCTTGAATTCATCTTTCAGATTTTATTATACTTCTGTGGTATTAACGCACGGCAGTTAGACATTGGAATTCTAACTGACCGTGGTATAAAAAGTATTAATTAAGTTTATCTAATTTAAATTTAACATGTGATGAATAAAAAAACAAATCAATAAATTCGTAAATACGTAGATTAACATTTAGTTCATCTTTAAACAATTTTTCTTGTGAATAATCTTAGGGTTCTCACACACCGACAGCAGTTGGTGCACACCAAACGTTCCATTCGAACCAGAAGCTCTTAGTTCGGTTTGTTTTCATTGGTGCGGTGGTCTTGGTCCGCTTGACTCTGCACCAAATATCAAACTCTGGTGCGGTGCCTTTGGTGAGAACGTGAACTTGGGTCCAAACCAGAGGCAGTAGGTCCAAACAAACTATTCCAAATGCATCATGGGAGGGGATACATGGGAAGAAGAAGACATGGGGCGAACCTCGAATCATGGCCAAATGTGGTCCAAGTAACGGTAGCACAATCAAAGGAACCATAACTGATTTAATGAGCCATTTGCAGTTTCCCTGTACTTTTTTTTTTTTTTTTTTTTTTTTTTACTATTTTACTTTAAGGTTAGACAGATTCTTTAAATTTTTTTTTTTTTTTTGTCTTTTACTTTAAGGTTACACAGAGCTTTTACTTTTTTATTATTTTACTTTAAGGTTATACAGATATATATATATTTTTTTTACAAATTTACTTTAAGGTTAGACCAATTTTTTACGTTTTGTTATTTTACTTTAGGTTAGACAGATTTTTATTTTTAATGTTAGTTTTTTTTTTTTTTTTTACAATTTTACTTTAAGGTTAGACGGATCTTTTCCCTTCTCTTTTCTGAACCTGTATTACATATTTAATACCTGTATATTTTTTAAACAGACTTTATAAACCCAGCGCAGCCTCAGCCTCAGCCTCCTTAAATCTCCACAGACACTGGAGTTGTTAAACTGTCTCCGGGTGTATACAGCCCCTGCTCCAGCTCCTGTTTGACCAAACGCACTAAACCACACAGACGTTAGCTCAGCGGACGCCATGGATCCGGCAGCGGCTCGCAGGAGAGGGGGATTCTGGGTAATTTACACGCCAAAACACGGAGGAATCGATGCCGTCAGATAGATATACGGACGGGGTGAAAGAGAAGAGTCAGGAAAAAGAAACAAACAACTAATGCTGAATGAATGGGAGAGAGGATTTGTTGGGTCGGAGTTTGAAATATAATAAATTACGCTTTAAAGGCGTTCTATGTAACTCACCTGCTTGTTTCTATGGTTACGTCATTGCTCTGCCTGGAATGTCCCACAGCTCTACTTTACATTTACTAAATTACAAGTGGTTCAAAAATACCTAGAAAAACAGACATTCTGACTGTGAGCGGGGTCACCTCTCCACAGATCTGACCTGTAACTTAGTCTGGTTTGGTCTCCGTGAAAATTAAAAGGTTTAATGCCACACTGTGAAACATTCCAGACAAAGCAATAACATCTTGATGGACCCGCCACTAGAAAAGTTACACAGTGCAATGATTTTTGTCTATATATATATATATATATATAGACAAAAATCATATATATATATATATATATATATATATATATATATATATATATATATATATATATATATATATATATATATATATATATTTTCCCAGAAATCACAACATTAAACTTTCAAATTTGATTTCAAAACCAAAAAAGTCACTTTGCAAATTATGTCATCGAAATTCCCTGATGCTAACTGAAAGCACTGCTCTGTTAGAATCTCTGTTACTCAAGTCAGACTGCAGTGCGTAACTTTTCTGGTGGAACGTTGTCTGTTTGGCTCTTGCTGAAATGTCCCACAGTAGGGCATTAAACATCTATCTCCATGGAGTCAACCGGGTGACACTACTAGGCCGTGTTACAGGTCAGATCTGTGGATAAGTGACCCTGCTCGCCGTATGAATGTATGTTTTACAAGACAGTAAAATCCCTTGTAATTGAAAAAGTGCAAGTAATATAAGTTTACTGCTGTACTGTGGAACATTTTAGGCAAAGCAATAACTTCTCCATGGATACAAGCAGATACTCTCTACTATTACTACTAAAACGTAACATTTTTAGATCACCATGTTACTTTTTATTGTTTTAAAAATGCAATATTCACCAGAAACAACATATTAACTTGTTTTATACGTTTCTGAGTCTCCCCTCCCTTTGCTCTCTACGCTAAGTCACTCCCCCTTCAGAGCGCTGTCACAACACAATCAGCATGTGTGCGTCCCGTTAATCAAACTACTGCACATCGCATCAGGTTTGTGAAGTTGTTGTGTGCAGTTTTGTATGATGTTTTTGTGTATTTATGGAGAATTGTCGTGATGGTGATGTAGGTTTGTGGGCGGAGCCTCGTACAGAATCATACAGTTAACCGTAAGGAGGGTTTGAATAGGGCCTAGGAGAGATCGCTAGATTAGTCAAACATGCATGGATCATCTAAAACCTCTTCAGGCAGGCTTTTGATGAGGGAAGAATGTTATAACACGGTAAAAAGCCCCAGAAATCGATTTTACATAATACTCCCTCTACCCCTTTAAGTCTGAAAAAGTGTAATGAAGTATCGAGTTTGCGGCGTGTACTTTTCTTGTTGACATCGTTCAGTAGTACTAGTAGTAGTAGTAGTAATAGTTGTAGTAGTTGCTGTAGTGGTAATAATAGTATCAGTAGTAACAGTATTAGTAGTTTTCTTGTTGACGTCGTTCAAAATCAACTTTTTAAACTCATGAACTTCCAGAATGTTCCACACATTTTGACAGTCATTTTCAACCCCAAACAACGAAACAACGGACGGGATTTCAGAAACAGCACGCTCCCCTTCGCTGATCTTTTATCACGTACGTACAGTAGCATTCTCGGTTTTATTTTGGTCTTTACGTCTTCCTAAAATACATCGGTCGTGCTGAGCTGGGTGCAAAGATCTGCTCACTTTAAATCATGACGCGTGTGATCAGTTTTCTCCTCAAATCTTCAAAAACTCAAAGTATTTTTCCTTCATTTTGTGGAGATTTCAGATAAGCCGGTGCAAAGAGGAGCGCGAGGCGTTTGAAATCAGGTTGAGATGATGCGCGCCGTGATAAAAGTCCCCCGCTGTGAGTGGAGAAGATTACAAATTTGTACAAAAGATGGAAACAAAAACTTCAGAAATCTGATGAGGAGGAGGTGAGAGAGAATGACAAAGAAATATTACACACAAGTACTAGTTAGTAGTAGGAGTAGTAGGAGTAGTAGTAGTAGTAGTAGTAGTAGTGGTAGACAAGGAAAGTGTATTTGTACAGGACAATTCGTACACAAAGTACAAATTACAGTAGCAGTAGAAGTAGCAGCCATAGTAATAGTAGTAATAGTAGTAGAAGTCATTGTGATAGTAGTATTTGTAGTAGTAGCAGCAGCAGTAGTAGTAGTAGTAGTAGTAGTGGTAGAAGTAGTAGTAATAGTACTACTACTACAGGCAGTGAATACAGGGGATGCAGAGGGACAGGTGAGAGGACAGGTGAGGGCAGGATCAGTGACAGGTGAGAGAACAGTGAGGACCGGGTTAGTGACAGGTGAAGACAGAAGACAGGTGAGGACAGAGGACAGTTGAGGACAGAAGACAGGTGAACACAGAGGACAGGTGAAGACAGGTGAGGACAGAGGACAGGTGAGGACAGAGGACAGGTGAAGACAGAGGACAGGTGAGGACAGAGGACAGGTGAACACAGAGGACAGGTGAAGACAGGTGAGGACAGAGGACAGGTGAGGACAGAGGACAGGTGAGGACAGAGGACAGGTGAAGACAGGTAAGGACGGAATACAAGTGAGGACAGTTAAGGACAGAATACAGGTGAGGACAGGACGGGTGAGGACAGGTGAGGACAGTTAAGGACAGAATACAGGTGAGGACTGAGGACAGGTGAGGACAGAGGACAGGTGAGGACAGTTAAGGACAGAATACAGATGAGAATAGAAGACAGGTGAGGACAGTTAAGGACAGAATACAGGTGAGGATAGAAGACAGGTGAGGACAGAGGACAGGTGAGGACAGTTAAGGACAGAGGACAGGTGAGGACAGGTGAGACGTCCTCTCCGTACAGACTCTTCTCAGATAAAAGCGTTTTTCTTGCGTCTGCTTTAAAATTTCATCAGGTTTGTTCCTCTGATCCCAAAGTCAGACAAGAGCAAAGAGACGACGGCTTTATAAACTCATTCTACTACTGCTACTATTGATACTACAATACTTTTATTAGTACTACTGCTACTATTACTACTACTACTACTATTACTGTGTACCTGTGGTTTAAAGAGGGGTATTTTACTTCTATGGGCACATTTAGATCACCAAACGACATATTAACATGTTTTATAAGTTTCATTTTCATTCCCTTTTCTTTTCGCTCCCTGCACTAAGTCACGCCCCCTTCAGAGCGCTATCACAACACAATCACTGTGTGTCCGCTAATGAAACTACCGCACATCGCATCAGATTTGTAAGTTGTTGTGTGGAGTTTTGTGTCATGTTTTTGTGTATTTATGGAGAACTGTCGTGTGGGAGCAGCTAAACATAAAGAGGGTTTGAATAGGGCCCTGGAGAGATCACTAGATTACCATGCATGGATGGATGACTCTAAAACCTCTTCAGGCGTGTTTTTGAGGGAACACTGGTATAACATGCAAATACACACAAGTGTCTATGACCCCTTGGACTACAGTTAAGATCGTTATATTTAAAATTCTAAGATTTTCCCAGTTTGGCGTTTTTTAGGTTTAAAATTTTACTTCCTGGTTGTTACCTAGCAACACACCTAGCAACCATATACTGTAGTGCACTCGTCCAAAACTCACACAGAAACTGCACTCAGAAATTATTAATTAACTAATAACTATTTTAACTATTTACTATTTTAAGTAAGAAAATAAGAAAACATCTTTATTTGTTTTAAATAATATTTAAAATATGGCAAAAAAAAGTTTGTTGTGTAATCTTATTTTTTTTTTTTTTTAAGTCTATGGGGAAAAAATGAATGGTTGTTATTTAATTTAGGACAGGTGAGAGGACAGGTGAGGACAGGTGAGAGGACAAGTGAGGACAGGGTCAGTGACAGGTGAGAGGACAAGTGAGGACAGGTGTGGGAGGACAGCAAGGACAGGGTCAGTGACAGGTGAGGAGAGGGTCAGTGACAGGCGAGGATGGGGTCAGTGACAGGTGAGGACAGGGTCAGTGACAGGTGAGGGTAGGGTCAGTGACAGGTGAGGACAGGGTCAGAGACAGGTGAGGACAGTGAAACGAACTTTCATTTTTTAGAAAAGTCTATGGGAAAAACAATGGACGTTCCTTCATTTCCATCTTCCATCTTTCCAATTCGTTCTTTACGTCTCTGGATGGAGGGATGAAGGGATGGAGGGAGGAGGAGGACTGAACAGTAACTTATGGAGACGACAGCAGTGAAGATGTTACCCACAATCCTCTGGGGCGGTCCTGGTTTGCTGTAATGAAAGAATCGGAGTCTCAGTAGGACCAGCACAATATCAGGTTTAATATGAGACTCTGACGCTCAGGTCCAGTTCAAACAAAACAAGTTTGGAGATAACTCAAGTCAGACTTATGCAACTCTGGACTTTTCACACTAAACTTTTGGAAATTCTTATGTCATTTTGTTTTGAGTCAGTTTATCAAATGTGCAAGTCAAGTTACAGGCCAGATCTGTGAAGAGGCGACCCCAGTCACAGTAAGAATGCAGAAGTATTCATTAGCATAACTGCACTTAGCTCTGTTTACGGCTATACTGTGGAACATTTCAGGCAAATTATTAAAGGGCCTATTTTACGCTATTATTATTATTATTATTATTATTATTATTATTATTATTATTATTATTACTATTATTATTATTATTATTATATTTATTTTTATATATTTACACTATTTTCTGATCTATGTTCTAATGTTGTTTCCTCATCACAACAAACCTGGAGTTGTGTTTTGTTTCATTCACACAAGTTTAACACACAAACAGTTTTTATTTCCAACAGAAAACACTCATCTTTTCTCTTCTGCATTTACTTCCTCAATATGGGCGAGCTCCTCCCACCCATGTGACGTCTAACCCGTGTAACGTGCATGGCGTGGAGCGTTTGGACCAATCAGAGCACGGCGTGGAGCGTTTGGACCAATCGGAGCACAGCGTGGAGTGTTTGGACCAATCAGAGCACGGCGTGGAGCGTTTGGACCAATCAGAGCACAGCGTGGAGCGTTTGGACCAATCAGAGCACAGCGTGGAGCGTTTGGACCAATCAGAGCGAGAGCTGCTAGAGCGGAGCTAGGCTAAATCTTACAGAGATCACTTTTAGGCACTTTGTGGGTTTAAAAATGTGAAAAAGTTTATGTTAAAATTAAAATCCGACCTTTGTAAAAGTTGTGGATGCCCTGTCAGCCGAACACAGGCAGTTTGAATTCCCAAAATGCATTGCGCTCTATGGGAGAATTCTTTCTGGGCCCAAGCTCCCGGGAGCTGCAGTACTTGGAGCGTCCACTAGTCGCTCTCAAGCCAAGACGTAGGGGGAATGCCTTATCCAGTTCTTATTATAGTTCTTTGCATTATGTCCACAGGAGTAGAGCATTTGTTTACCTGTTGCTATGGTGATGTCATAGTGATTGCCGCGGAGCTGTGATATACAACAGTGATTTGGCTGTTGCTGGAACTACTTGTGCTTTATGCGGTTTTACATTGAAATTCTCACTGACCCTGGGAAAAGTGAATATAAAACAGAAATCGTGATCCTTTTATTAGTGCTCAGAGTTCGGCATCAAAATTACACATTTACTACGGTAATGAATACAGTTTGACTTATCCAGCAAACCAATAACATCTTCATGAAGAAAAGCATTTGACAGACCCTCCACCAGAAATGTTACACAATGCACCTTTTAACTCTTGCAGAGAAAGCTGAAACAAAACAGTTATATACAGATATCTCGATGTAAATAAATCCAAATAAATAAAATAAAATAAAGCCTGTACCGTGCGCATGCAGAGCTCTTCAGAGGGGACGTGTTGAAGACAGTTTTACAGAGGTGCAGATCCTGGTGAAGTCTCAGCTCATCTGTCAAACACACTCACATTCTTCATTCTTCCTCTTCAGAGAATCAGGCCGGACCTGTTCTGTGGATGCCAGTGCAGTGCCAGGGCCAGGGCCAGGGCCAGGGCCAGGGTGAGGCTGGCATCACATGATTTAACTTTGGACATGACTCGGAAGCATATGATTTACAATAACAGGTTGTTGTAGCAGGGTGTTTTCAGTTTCAATATATATGCAAACTCTATTTTATGTTTTATTCTTTAACATGATTTTTTTCCAGTATTCTTGAAGTGTTTTATTATTTAAAACATTAAATTAATACATACAATTTATTATACCCGTATAATATTTGAGACCTGAATATTGTCAATTTAGAATCATTAAACTTGGGGAAACCTGGGTGTGGCCAGTCAGACCGTGTGGAACATTTTGTACAATAATGTCCTAAATGCAATGACGTATCATGCGGCTGTAATTTGAAGTTGCTCTACAGCGCCCTCTGGAAATTGTGAAATGTGGAAATGTATTTGTCATAAACATTTCAAATCTGGAAACCATATTCTCCACATGAAACTGAACAATTTCTATCTCCAGTTGTTGTGTAGCTGTGACAATGTCAGAAAGTCTCCCATTGTTAGATGCTATTGCTTTGCATGTTCAGCTCAGACAGTTATAGGTCAGATCTGTGGAGATGTGAGCTCAGTAAGAATTCATACTGCATTTTTTTTTAGGTATTTTGAGCAGTAAAGCACATGTAATGAAATAAATGCTACATAGATATGAAGGCTATGTTTAATGCCATACTGTGCAGCCTTCTAGAATAATAATGAGTATTTAATTACATTGTACTTTTATTTTAGTTTGTTCATTTTTAAATGTAAATCTAAAATTGTAGATAATGGTACTCTTGTAACATTTAAATAAAACGTTTTTAATATTTTTGTCGCTCAAAACATCAAAGCCGCTGATGTGCGCCACCCGCACACACTGGCAGCCCGGACTTACCGCACCTACATCAGCAGTATGATTTTCAGCCCAATGATGATAAATCCAAGAAAAGTTTCTGAAGAAAACAGAATGCTTAATGCTACATGGGCAGATTCATTTGCTTTCACGGCTGATGAGACACGCGACAGTGGATAATTTAAGTTTGGATTTTTATTTCCTACGAGGAGGACTCAAATAATAATGTGTTTAATGCAGCTTTGCGCACATTTGTTTACGTTTTACAGAAGCGACCCAGTGAACATTATACGTTTACTATCCGTTTAGGATACGTATACAATATATGTATACTATGCGTATAATTTTGGGCTAGTTCATAGGACGAATATACGTATACAGTATACATATATCATCCGTATACAATATACATTTATTATCCGTCTACTTTTGGGCTAGTTTGTAGGTCTAATATACGTATATAGTATACGTTTAATATACCAATACTGTATACCTATTTATGCCACTTCTTAATAGGTATTTTTAAATAAAAACAAATGAAATTTAAGTTTAAACAGTTTTATTATATTAATCTACAATGCATCTCTTCTGCATCCCTTCATTTGAAGACGCCTTGGGGCATTCTTCAAGTAGGCTGCACATGCTTCTGCCACGGCCTTCTCATTTGCAGTGGAATCCCACTTCTGAACAGCAGCTGTAAATTTAGAGAAATAGTCACTTACAGTTAATATGTAGTAAAATGGCAAAATTGCATCTCTGCACAGAATGTTTTTAGCATACACCTCAAGTTCAGATGTTTGCGACTTTAAAATGTAATATATCATTATCATTTCATGCAAATCACAAAAAACAGTAGTTTGAGACTTTTACTAATGTTTACTATGCAGTAAACTATGGTTACAGTGAATTTTATTACTGTATTCCCATTTAATGTGATGCACATTTAATTTTGCGAATTTAAAATCTACTTTTTCTTGCAAGTGACCATTGAAACGCTATTTTAAAATCGCGTCCATTAAATTTTCGCTAATTTGGTCATGTTTGCAAAATTCGCATAATAAAATTGCAAATATTAAGGGGACAACAGTATATTTAGTTCTGATACTTGCAATCCATTTAATTTATTTTCCAATTTTGAATTTGCAATGAATACCGAAATTAATATCAATAGAACAAAAAGTATTTCATGAATAATACAATATGCATATTATGTGGGTGGATGAATATTGCAAAAATTATAGATGTGTACAGTCTGAATAGGGCAAATGATTTTTATTTTGACTCACCTACAACAACTCCATAAAGTCTTGTAGTTTTGAATGGGATTTTTTGCCCGCCACCTTTTCCCATCATGTTCATCTGAGAAAGCAGCTGCTCATTGAACAACCTAATAAAATGAAAAGCATACATTTAGGTAAAATATATTATTTGCTTTTAATATTAAACCAGTGTTTCTTAAATAGTCTTTTAATGTCATACATCTTACCTTTTCAGTATTTGGGCCGTACAGTTTCTTAGATCAGTGCCACCAACTCGGGAGAGTTGAGAAATCTGAAGAAAAAAAAATATTTTATATATCATGTATTATATGTATTTTATGTATGAAATCATCATAAATATTAATTACTAACCAGAAGCTTTCTTTCCCTTCGATCGCCCAGCTCATTCTCTTTCCTCTGCATCTCGTCTAATGTAGACATCTGGACAACATGGTAGTCCGAGTCTTTTGGCTCATATCTTTTGCCAATCCTCTTCACTTCCTCTTCCAGTGTTATAAGTTTTTCCATCACTTTTCTTTGAAATCCTGACAATACAAATAATAAATTATATATATTTATATATATATATATATATAAAACAAATCAACAAAGAATAAAAACAAATAAATTTAAGCAAATAAAATTTGTGAATTTTACATACTTGCTACGCTCATTGGATAGTCATCCTGTCCCTTTGATCTGGATGGCTTGGCTACTTGCCTATGTGATCTGGGGGTTGATGTGAGTTGGCCTACAGTGTCTGAAGCAAATTTCATAAATAAATGCACATACTTACAACACTTTCAAGTGAGGTAGTATTCTTCTTCTGGTACTCTTGTTTGTACTCTAACTTGTTCGAACTCATTTTATTGAATGTAGACAGCTATCAACTTTGGGTTATGGAAGTGGGATGAAGCATGCAGGACTGGTCAGACAATGGCAAACACCATGCACCATGGATACTGGAGAGTATGGAGTACCTGTAATGAAAATGTAAACAAGAACATTCAGCAACATTCACATTAAGATGAACTAGATTCTACAACAGTACATTAGTATCAACCATGCAACAATCATTGTGAGAGCTGCAGCTGTAAAATTATGCGATACAAGACAGGACAGCGGCCGTTCTGCAGGAGAAAATAACACGTCCAGAGATCTAACCACTAACCTACATCAACGTATCCAAAGTTTGTTCAGCACCTATATCTATCATGCGCGTTACAGGTACATTGGAGGCATGTTAACTTGTGAAAGTCAGTTTTAACATTGGACAAGTTTGCGCTGTTTTTAAAAGCGCGATTCCGTCCTTTACCATGTGCCTCGTGCGCGCACTACGGCGCTGAACTCTAAAGTCTGCAGAAGGTTGCATGACGGTGTTTTAAAAGGCTACAACGCAAACTTCGCTTCCATGTCTTGATGTGACACCTGGCCGGGCATGTTATCTTGTGACACCCACATTGGACAATTTACCACTGTTACTAAAAGATTGTGCTGTGTCCTTTTGAGGGCGTCGCGTGCCTGGCCAAAATTGCTGATGATCTATTAGAGGGGCTATAATGATCTGATATCATGTGTAATAATGTGAAACAAACGCAAAGTCATAAAAGTGTTAGACACAGCGACACGTCGTGGTCACACAGTGCACTGCCACTTATGCTCAGACATCATTGCCATGTTTTTCTTGTGACATTACAATATGTGTCACTATACTCCAAATTGGCCCAAACTCCTATTGGGTTGGTGTCAACTACGGCTACTGTCAAAATCACGATTAGGAAAACTTGTATATAAAAACACTTTTCTGAGGAAATTTTTTTTATTTCCTAATCGTGATTTTGACAGTAGCCGTAGTAATTAAAGGACACCACACAACTTATAGGCGTATGTGAAATCGTAAGCCTTCATTTACTCTATTCTGAAGCCAACGTATTAATCGCAGTCATACCAGATACAAGTTTGATTGGAGTCGGCATTGTTCTTGTCGAATCTGCAAATGAAACGGTACGTCAGATACAAATGATAAAACATTTTGGCGTGCATATGCCTGATTCAGCCTGAGGGTGGCAAAAATGTAAACATCAGCGTAAACAAATCACATCTTGACATGATCCCACGGAGAACCGGAACACCGGTCTCCAATTTTAGTGTCTGAGTGATGCGGGCGCTGTCTGACTGCAGCGCCGCTAGCTGTGCGGTTAGCATGAAGTAGCAACACTCGCTAGCGCTGTTGTCAGCGCACTAAAACAGTTTATCGCCGTGTGGCAAAATAAGTTATGATGCTAAAGCAACAGTAGTGAGTGGGAAACGTCTTACCCGATGATACAACTAGCCTAGCATCTGCTTTAATCCGCCGAGATTCCCGATACAAGACAGGACAGCGGCCGTTCTGCAGGAGACATGCGCAGTAGCGCGCGAGTGACGTCATCGACAAATTCTCTCACCTCATTGGTAGGTCTGTCAATGTCGTCATCAACAGCCCTACCAATGAGACAGGACAGCGGCCCGTTCTGCAGGAGACATGCGCAGTAGCGCGCGAGTGACGTCATCGACAAATTCGCTCACCTCATTGGTAGATCTTTCAGGGATACTAGACGTCGAGTACGCGTGTAAGTTATACGTCGAGGATTGGGATAACGCGAGAGGTTTAGTATACGTCTAACTAAGGGGTATATACGTATAATCTCCTGCTATCCCTAAATTATACGGATAGTATGCGTTTACATGTTCACCGAAACTTAAAACCACATGGCTAATTTGCATAAACTATAAGCAGCTCCTCCTTGTGCCGCTGATGCGGTCAGCTTCTGTCGGACTAAAGGGCAGGACTCAGTGGAATATGCGTGTTCTTTCTGTGACTGAGGGATGTTCTGCCTATGGTGAGTCTGTTCTGTGCTTCTATCACGTTGGAGATGGTTCATGTTAAACTTTTCAGAGATTATACGTGTGCAGGTCGTACGTGTGCAGCGCAGTTCTTTATTTCACTCATGCACTTTATTTATGTTGCTACTGTTGTGAGGAAAGACTGAAAGGTGTAAATAATTCTCTTAAGACTCGCGCTTATGAGCTGTAGTGGAGGATGGCGCTTGTTGTCTGTTTTCTGGGAGTTGTAGTTTTGCCTGTAGTTCCTCTGGTTAGCGCTGGTTTAGAGTCAAAAGGGTTTTGTGGCTCCGGGTGTTTTCTTTTCTGTGGAAGACCGTCCAAATGGCTCTCCGACCCCTGGCCTATAGCGTTGGGACAGTTGCCATGGTGATTCCCGCCAGGTGAGCGTGAGTCACGTGAGCACAGGTGGCTTATGGGTGCCTTTAAATATGGCGCGTGAGTCGGAGGTCGGGAGGACGTGGCACCGGGAGCCAACGGATACTGTATGTTTCCGCTTCGGGTTTTACGATCTTTTAACGCGCATTTTCACAACAACAAAAGGGAGATATTCTAAGACCATCGCTGCTGCATCACGCCGGACTCGGGAAAACGCGCCAAACGTGCCCCGCCGCTCAGATCACCACGTCGAGCCAGGCGGAGGAGTCCAGATAAGTTTTACCTGTTGCCTGACCAGCCAAGACCGGACATGTTTTTACAACGTTTAGTTTATAAGGCCCATTGCGTTAAAATGGGATGTTTTTGAAGTCCCTCCGTCGTTCAGGTAGGAGCCATGACAAAGGAGAAAATCAATTATGTCACTGGACAAACTGAATTGAATTTCTCCTTTGCTATAGGCCTACATGTCCCCTTTTGTTGTACAGTTCCCCCGTCGCTAGACAGTTCCCCTTTGTTATACAGTTTCCCTTTGTTATTTCCCCTTTGCGATGAATTTCCCCTTTTGGCGGGATGTTAGAGGTTCTGGCTGCGCACGCAACTTTATCTGTGTGTCTTTTTGTGAATTCGAACAATTATCACAATGAAATGTTTATGTATTTGCTGAACTGTTCGTGCCTGTTTAATGTTAATGTCTGTACTAAATTTGTTCCTCGCTCTGGTTGATTTTTTTTTTTTTTTTTTTTTTTTTTTTTTAAATGCAGTGTGTGGTTTGAATAATGCTGTGATGGAGTTTCATGTGACATTTGCTTCGCTTTTGTTGAAACTAAATGCTGTGTGTTATTTCACATTCTGGATTTGTCTAAATGCAATGATTTACTAAAGAAATGGAATAT
The DNA here is from genome assembly GCA_029959045.1 of Taenioides sp. WSHXM2023. Classification (NCBI taxonomy): domain Eukaryota; kingdom Metazoa; phylum Chordata; class Actinopteri; order Gobiiformes; family Gobiidae; genus Taenioides; species Taenioides sp. WSHXM2023. The sequence goes on from CM057087.1 coordinate 21,193,811, forward strand.
GAAAGGAAAAAATGGGGTCAAACTGTGTGGCCTTGAGTCCTGAATTTTTCTGGTAAAAGGGAGCACAAACTCAAAGAAATGCAAGGAAGGAAATTATCCAAGAAATGAACACGCTCATGAAACAAAACAAAATACACTGAGGTAGGCGTACTTGACGAATTTCTCGTGATGGAAATTAATTCTTTGCGTTTGAGCCATTTTTCGACCACTGCTGCTGCTCACGCCCCATCTCCAGGTCTTGAGCTTTGGTCCAGACCATCAGGAAGACCACAGGTGAATAAACCGTTAAAGCTGAAATATACTAGCCTTTAAGAAAGAGCCAAGCTAAAATATACTCTTTACCGAATACTGCTAAACCATGCTAACTTCTAACAACTGTGAGACATGAAGATCATCTGCGGCAACTGTAGCAGATGTTTATTTTATTTGAATACAGCTAAGGTTAAAACAGGATGATTGCCATATTATGTTACTAGATTTTGAACATTGCTAAGCTAAACCATGCTAATGTTACTTTATATTATTTGAATACAGCTAAGGATAAAACAATGTTTGCCATATTATGTTATTAACCCTTTTTAATTTTCAGGTTTTAGGATGGCGTTTAACTTTTTTAAATCGGAGGATGTACCCAAAAATAAGGAATTAAAAAAGAGAATATATCATGTAAAATGGATACAAAAAAATCACCCAAAGAAAAAATACACATTGAAGTACAAAAATTCAGCACCAAGTACGTCAAAGCAATAAAATGGAGCTAATGAGAAAATAGAGCGCTGTGGAGCTAACTACCAATGTGCAAAAGCTGAACAGTGACTAAACCATTATATATTTGAAAAATGGATTGCATTGTGGACAACCAAGCATGTCCTGGGACTAATATGGAGGAAAGGAGTCTAACTTTGTCTTAAAGCTTCTGCAGTGGAAAAACCCAAAGCTCAAATCCAAACTGCACTAACAGCCCTATCCTGAACGCTGTGTAAAGAACAGATGCTGGACAGAGGAAACCAAACAATACATACAAAAATAAATGGCATCTTTTTTATTTGTATTTAAACAAAAGCAATGCAAAGAAACTATCTTTTATGATGCACAAAAAAGGAAGTCTGTCTTTCTTTCCTTTGGGGTCCCATGATCAACATTCATTCAAAGGCTGGAAGCTGAGAGAATGGCACAAGATGGAACCAAATGGAGATGTTCAAACCGGATCACTTTAAAGTGTACTTTAGTAATCCCATGTGAGGGAAATTCACTTTGTATTTAACCAATTTAACATCAACCAAGTGTTGCTGAGGCAACATCAGGAGCAGTGAGCTGCTGCCGTACACATGTGAGTGCTAACCACTCAGATACCGTCCTATTGGAGGACATTACACACTTTGAATATACTGACAGTCTTGAGTTCTGGTCCAAGGGTTGAGGCCCTTGTGTTTTCTTTTCCTTGTGGCTTTGATGGCCCCAGAGTGGGGCACATATGGACTGAGTGAATGTAATGGTTCAAACCCAAATGCTTGAACGTTTGGTTTGTGACTGAAATAATCTTACAGCGTTGATCTTTCCCTGCTGCTGGTTTCACAGGTTTTATTGATCTGTCCATGCAGACTTAAACCAGGTAGGTATTTGTGAGGTTCTCTGTGAACCTTGTATCATCTCAATACACGGTCTGAATATGCTGAGGATTCTTATGTTACTCTCTAAGGCTTTGGTTTTGGGCCTAAACTGGTGTGTGCCAGATTCTAAACATTGGCACACTTTTATGGAGACTGCGTGGTCTCCTTGGTCTGGTCTGGTCTGGTCTGATCTGATCTAAATGTGGACCAGATTTAAACAGACTGGTAAAACGTGATGATCACATGGGTCTGAGACTCAAACCCCTGATTTCTAAACTAACACTTCCACAGGTTTAATTGTTTATTTTACTTGGCTTGGTCAGTTCCAGACAGACCTGGTTCAGACTAAGAGACTGACCTTGGCTTACTGAATGTGATGTGTTTTGTATTTGATTTTGTCTGAACTGGTCTAAATGTGGACTGGTTTGAGTGTAATGGCTCTGGTCCTAACCCTTACACTGAACTAAAATACTGGTTATTCTAAACTAACACTTCCACAGGTTAAACTGATTTTTGTTTCTGTTCATTTAGAGTTTAAAACGAGGTCTTAACTGACAATCTTGTTTTTTTGAATGTTTTCGTATGTATCTGAACTGGTCTAAATGTGAGCCAGATTTAGACTGGTTTAGAGTGTGAGGGCTCTGGTCCTAACCCTTACAATGAACTGAAAATACTGGTTGTTCTGCTCTCCTTAACTCTTTCACATGTTTGCATTGTTAATGTTCTGTTCATTTTAACCTTAAACCAGTTTGAAATATGTTGACATTTTTCTTTGAACATTGGAATTTAACACAAAGTTAAATCTCATACTAATGTGGGTCAGTACTGCCATTTTGAATTTTGTATGTTGTTTTGATGATTCTAACCCTAACTCTTCTGAAATCTCTTCTTGTTGCAGATCTAAACTTTTACCTAAACTTTTAAATTAGTCTTTATAGGTCCCAGAGGCTGCTGTTTGTGGTAAGTATCTCTGCACGCATCTACTAACACACTAACACTACAAAAGCACGGGCGGTGGGTCTAATCCAGCCACAGAGGACGCTGTGTCCCTCTGTGCCAGTCCCCAGCCTGGACAAATGGAGAGGGTTGCTTTGGCGTAAAATCTGCCGCCTTTATCTTGATCACACGTGTTTGAGTAACCCTTTATTAGTCCGTCTACATTTTTTTTTTTTTTTTTTTAATCTCATCTTTAGTTCAGTAGAGATTGGCAATTACAGGGCAGAAATTATCCAAAATGATTCTTGTAAAGGTGTATGGGGTGTAAAAACAGTGGAGTAATCCTGTCTTGTTTTCTGTTTGAGAGAAGAACTCAGCCTAAATATGATTGGTTTATGTGTGAATGAAAGGACAACGGAAAACAAAACTTCCAGGTATGTTTTTGTTGAGGAAATGGGATTATAGCATAGATCAGAAAACGGCCTAATACGGGCCCTTTAAATGGTACAGGAGTTAGAAGTATTCATTTAAAAAAAGTCTGCCTTTGTCTTTGCTCAAGAACCTTGTTTTATCATCTTATTAACTCATTTATTTACTTTTCATGAAGAAACCATAACATCAAATACAAAATACTTATTACTGGGGATTAATTTTTGCCATATCATACAGCCCAGATCAGAACTTGAACATATTCAACTTCAAACAGGGGTCTCCAAACTTTTTCTTCCGGTGAGCTCCTTTACAAAACGAAAATGCTAGAGAGCTACTAATTTTAGCAGTCGCAAGAAACTGTAAATATTGGAGCACACTACCAGTCAAAATTTAATTTAACTCTCTCATTTAATTATTTTATTTTATTTTTTATTTTTTTTGCTACTTTCTACACTTCGATTAAATATATCAAGCAAAACATATTTATTTAGTACAAAAAGAGTTAAATAATACATATTTTTCGACAAAACAAAGGCTAATTTGAAGATTTGGTTGTAAAATATATATATATATATATATATATATATATATATATATATATATATATATATATATATATATATATATATATATATATATATATATATATATATATATATATATATATATATATATATATATATATATATATATATAGTAAACAAAATGAACTTAAAAAATCAAATACCCCATAATGTTTTTGTTTCTTCTTTTACATTTTTCTATTTCGATACCGATGTCAAAATATTCTATTTTATATTCTGATATTCTATTTGTTTATTACATTTTACATACAAAGTTCAATAACTATTTAAAAAAAAAAAAAAAAAAAAAAAAACATTTTATATTCAAATCCTCAAATTAGCCACCCTTTGCTTTGTCAAAAAATATGTTTAAACACACATTACCAGTCAGAAGTTTGGACACAATCATTTATTTATTTATTTTATTTTTTTTATTGTATTTATTTATTTTGTTGCTACTTTCTACACTTAAATATATCAAGAACATATGGAATTATTTTGTACAAAAATAGTTAAATAATACTTTGTTTTGTCCAAAAAAAAAATAAAAATTGAGGATTTGGTTGTAAAATATAAAAAAATATATATATTTCATAGAATTTTTAACTGATGAACAACAGTAAACAAAATGAACTTAAAAAAATCAAATACCCCATAATGTTTTTGTTTCTTCTATTGCATTTTTCTATTTCCAAACCGACGTCAAATCCCAAATCCCAAAGTCGCCGATCGCCTCCCAAATTTCCTGTAATTAAATTGGCACAATAAATACATTATTACTACAAACAGATTTTCACTTTTTGCTCCGTGCGTTTATGAAGCCATTATCTTTCCGATCATCACATCCGACGTTTACGAGACTCATTTCCACATTTTCAGATTTAAATTATTTCATTTGCTCCTCATTAGTCCTCTCCCTTCGTCGAGCTAATTGCCTGCGTTTGTGGAGTTAATTCTGTGGAGTTTTGTGGCAGGTTTTCGCGATAATTATTCCTCCCAATTCTTTTCGGCGTTGCGTTGCAGTCGGCAGGTTAGACCCAGGAGATGGAGGGCTTAAATTGAATCTTTTTTTATTTTATTATTTTTTTTTTTTTATTTGAATAATGTCTCAAATTGAAAGAAGTCCCACATGTGTTAGCGGCGCCTGAAGCAAAGTGGTGCCACCATTTTGAAAAGATTGAATTGTTTTAAAAAGTAAGTTTCAATTGAACTTCTACAAAAAAAGAATAATTTAAAGGGCCCGTTTTACGGTATTTTCTGATCTGTTCTAATGTTTCCTCGTCTCAAACAGACCTGGAGTTTTTCATTCTTACATTTTTAATTAACACGCAAATCCTGCACCTTGGTTTAGTCTTGGTTTAGTCCTGTTTCAGTCCTGTTTCAGTCCTGTTTTAGTTTATTCCTTGTTTGGTCCTGCTTTAGACTTGCTTTAGCCCTACTTTAGTCCTGTTTCAGTCCTGGTTTCGTCCTGGTTTAGTCCTCCTTCAGTCCTGGTTTAGTCCTAGTTCAGGCCTGGCTTAGTCTTTCTTCAGTCCTGCTTTAGTCCTTCTTTTGTCCTTCATTAGTCCTGATTCAGTCCTGCTTTAGGCCTGCTTTAGTTTAGTCCTGCTTTAGTTCTTCATTAGTCCTGATTCAGTCCTACTTCAGGCCTGCTTTAGGCCTGCTTTAGTTTAGTCCTGCTTTAGTCCTTCTTTCGTCCTTCATTAGTCCTGATTCAGTCCTACTTCAGTCCTGTCTCTTGCCTTCTTCTTCTCTATCCTCTGTAGTAGTCTTGCTTTAGTCCTGCTTGTTTTAGTCCTGCTTTAGTTTAGTCCCGGTTTAGTCCTTCTTCAGTCCTGGTGTAGTCCTTGTTCAGGCCTGGCTCAGTCTTTCTTCAGTCCTGGTTTAGTCCTTCATTAGTCCTGGTTCAGTCCTACTTCCGTCCTCTCTTGCCTTCTTCTTCTCTATCCTCTGTGGTAGTCTTGCTTCAGTCCTGCTTCGGCCCTATTTTGGTCCTGCTTCAGTCCTGCTTTAGTCCTGCTTTAGTCCTGCTTTAGTCCTGCTTTAGTCCTGCATCGCTGTGGCTCGCCGTTCCCCGGAGCTCGCACATCCTCGCGCTGGGGAGTTTCCTCGCTGGCTCCTGTGCCGGTTTGTTAGACTTTTGTTCTTTGCCCTGGTGAATCCAGACGTCCTGTTTTCGTTGTTATTTTATGTCGGGAAGGTTTTTGGGATTGTGTTTGGTACTTTGGGTTTTTTGGGGCACGAGTTTAAAGGGTTTAGGGGTTTTGGGTTCCATCTTCCAAAAATACAAAAAAAGAACACAAAATGCAAATCCTTAACTTTGTCTAACGTGTCCCTGTTTAATTATGTTCTGATCCATTTTGGGTCTTAAGATTAGTCCAGGTTTAGTCCTTCTTTAGTCCTGGTTTAGTCCTGAAAAACACAACTCCAGGTCTGTTTTTGAGGAGGAAACAACATTATAACACAATAATAATAATCATAATAATAATAATCATAATCATCATAATAATAATCATAATAATCATCATCACACATTCATTCAGGACTGAAGGTGTGAAGTGTCTTGCCCAGGGACACAAAAACAAACGGAGTGAGAATTGAACCTGAATGTCTGTGAATGTCTCAGTATTTTAGGGTCAATTAAGTTTTTTTTTTTTTTTTTTTTTTTTAATCAATTCCAGTTATATAAGACATCACATGTGTAGACTTTTTCATTGGTAATCCCTCGCTCCAGAACTCTCTCCTTCTTTAAAGTCTGTCCGTATCACTCTGGTGCGTTTCTTTTGAATAGGTTTTTATTCTGATCTCTCCTCTTCTCTCTCTTCCCTCGCTCTTTGTTCCTGTTCTACTCTCTCTCCCTCCACCTCCTCTTTCTCTCCTTTTCCTCTCTTTCTCTCCTTTTCCTCTCTTTCTCTCCTTTTCCTCCCTCCGTCTATCCTCTCTCCCACCCACTCCTTCACAACCCCATCTCTCTTCTGTCTCTACTTCCTCTACTCCTCTACTTCATACCCCTCTCTCCCACCCACTCCCTCTCTTTTCCCTCTCCTTTCCCCCTCCTTCTTTCCTCTTCTCCTCCCTTTCTCCTTCTTACATCCTCCTCCTCCTTCCCCACTCTCTCCTCTCTATCCCCCTCTCTTCTCCTCTCCCCCTCCATCTCTCCTCTTTCCTCTTCCCCTCTCCTTTCCCCCTCTCTCTCTTCTTTCTCCTCTCCCACCCACTCACTCTCTACCCCCTCACTTTCCCCTCTCCCCCTCCCTCCACCTCTCATCTTCACCTCTCATCTCCTGCTCCCTCTCCCCGCTTCTCCTCCCTCTCTCCTCTCTCCTCCTCCCTCTCCCCTCTCTCCTCTCCTTCTCCATTCTCCTCTCCTCCTCCTCCTCTCCTCCCTCTCTCCTCCTCCGTCTCCCTCTCTTCCTCTCCTCCGTCTCCCTCTCTTCCTCTCCTCCCTCTCTTCTCCCTCTCTTCTCCCTCTCTCCTCCCTCTCTTCTCCCTCTCTCCTCCCGCTCTTCTCCCTCTCTCCTCCTGCTCTTCTCCCTCTCTCCTCCTGCTCTTCTCCCTCTCTCCTCCTTCTCTTTTCCCTCTCTCCTCCCTCTCTTCTCCCTCTCTCCTCCCTCTCTTCTCCTTCTCTTCTCCCTCTCTCCTCCTTCTCCCTCTCTCCAGTCCTGTCTGGCTCTTGTCTAAATTGAGTCCTGGGTTGGAGTAATTGAAGATCATTGTCTGTCTGCTCCTCAGGCTTTATTTCCAGACCAAACCTCTTTTCTCTCTTTTCTCTTATTTTACATTTGAATTCTCTCTATTCTTAAACACATCTGACATCTGTTGAACCGGACTAAGACTCGAACTGGTTTAGACCTGGTTTAGACCTGGTGGTGGAGGGTCCGTCAAATGCTTTTCTCCATGGAGATGTCATTACTTTGTCTGAGATGTTTCACAGTATGGCATTAAACTTTTCCATCTTCATGGAGACCAAACCAGACCAAGTTACAGGTCAGATCTGTGGAGAGGCGACCCCGCTCACAGTCAGAACGCCTGTTTTTCTAGGTATTTTTGAGCTCTAAAACCACCTGTAATTGAATAAATGTAAAGTAAAGGTGTTTAATGTCATACTGTGGAACATTCCCCCCCCCCCCAACCACTTGAATTTTAGCTCCGCCCAAACCACAATGCTGCTCTGTGATTGGTCTGAACCACAGGTGGGCTGGGCCAATGAGACCTGGTTTAGTCCTGTTTGAGACCTGGTTTAGTCCTGCCTGGGTCACTTGGATGACCAGACCATATTACAGACCTGTTTTAGTCCTGTTTCAGTCCTGGTTTAGGTTTAGCCCTGCTTTAGTCCTGCTTCAGTCCGGGTTCAGTCCTGGTTTAGGTTTAGCCCTGCTTCAGTCCTGGTTCAGTCTTAGTTTAGTCCTTCTTCAGTCCTGCTTTAGTCCTGGTTCAGGCCTGCTTTAGTCCTGATTTGTTCCTGCTTTAGTCCTGCTTTAGTCTTGGTTTAATCCTGCTTTAGTCCTGTTTCAGTCCTGGTTTAGTCCTGCTTCAGTCCTCTTCTTGCTTTCTCCTCTGTCCTCTGTTTTAGTCCTGTTTTAGTCCTGCTTTAGCCCCGGTTTAGTCCTGATTTGTTTCTGATTTAGTCCTGCTTTCGTCTTGGTTTAATCATACTTTAGTCCTGTTTCAGTCCTGGTTTAGTCCTGCTTCAGCCCTGGTTCAGTCTTGGTTTAGTCCTTCTTCAGTCCTGCTTTAGTCCTGGTTCAGGCCTGCTTTAGTCCTGCTTTAGTCTTGGTTTAATCCTGCTTTAGTCCTGTTTCAGTCCTGGTTTAGTCCTGCTTCAGTCCGCTTCTTGCCTTCTCCTCTGTCCTCTGTTGTAGTCCTGCTTTAGTCGTGTTTCAGTCCAGCTTCAGTCCTGCTTCAGTCCTGGTTTAGTCCTGCTTTAGTCCTTAGTCCTGTCTCTTCCTCTCCTCTCTCCTCTCGGTACATCGGATGAGCAGAACCTGTTCCTGACTTTATCTGTAAAAAACTGTAATGTTCCAGGACGTTCTGACCTCGTTTTGAACAAAGACGCACTCAGAGCTCAAAGAGAAATACATTTACTCTTCTTCACATGTGAATCAGACCCAGACTCGGACCGGGACCCGGACCTGGACCCAGACCCGGACCTGTTCCACCATCACCAAACCAGACCATCTCACCATTACAAGAAATTAAAGGGCCCACATGACAGTTTTCTGTTGATTTATTCACACACAAACCCTGCATATTTAGGCTGAGTTCTTCTCTCACACTGAAAACACTCTGTTCCACCTTGTGATGTCATGTGGTAATACAGGAAGTGCTCCACTGTGTTTTTAAACCCCACACACCTTCACTAGAATCATTTGGATAATTTCAGCCCTGGAGTTGCTGATCTCTGCTGAACTAAAGGTAAAAAAATTAGCAGTTAACTTAAAAACTACCACTTCATGACATCACAAGGTGGAACAGAGCGTTTTGAGCTTTGGGAATGTAAACGAAACGAATAATAGAGTTACTCAAACATGTGAATGAAACAAAACACAACTCCAGGTGTGTTTTTGAGGAGGAAACAACATAACACGACTTAAAGTTCACAAGTGTTAATTTTGTGTAATTTAAGACCTTTAAATCTTAATTAACTACAACTTTTTTATTTAACTATTTATTTTAACTATTTATTTCTATTTTTTATTCCACCTGTCGTTCTTTTCTATCATTTCCGCCCTCTTCCCTCCTTCTCTGCGTCTCCTCTAAAGCCGCACTATAAACTTTTGTTGTAGAGGGTCTAAACTTGCTTGACTCCATGTAGATGTTTTTTTTTTTTTCCTGGCATTTAATTTAACTTAACTTATCTCCATGGAGACAAGCAGCCACATCACCAGGCCAAGTTACAGCTCAGATCTGTGGTGAAGGGGACCCGCTCACAGTAAGAATGCACGTTTTTGTGGTAGTTTGAGGAAAAAAACGTGTAAATAAATAAATACATAGATATATCTGTTTAATGCTATACTGTGGAACATGACATCACCATGGAGACAAGCAGATGAGGACCCGCCACGAGAAAAGTTACACAGTGCACCTTTACCTTTGCCCTGTAAGCCAATCGTCACGCCCCATCTCCTCTCACTCCGTCTTGAACCTTCTCTGTTTCCTTTGCTCTTCAGACCCGGACAAAGCCTCTTCTGTCTCTCCTCCGTCTCTCCTCCGCCCCTCCTCTTCTCCGTGAAACTTTACCTCGTTCTTTCCATCCCTTCTCACTTTCTCCTCTCTTGTCCTCTCTTAAATGTCCATCATGTAATTACCCCGTCCACACAGAGGCTGGACAAAGGTCCAGACGTCTGGGGGGGTTCATTAGTGAGGAGGGGGCAGAGATAAGGCGCTCCGGAGGGGGTAGGATGTCCCTGCCGCGCTGCGCACCTGCCGACAGGTGAGACCCAGACCCTATCTGCTCCATTAGAGACAGGATAAGAGCACGGACATCACGAGATAGGACCGGCTCTTCTGCAGCTGTCGGAATCATTAAAGGTTCTATATTACGCAAAATTAACTCTTGTGATCTTTAAGTTTATGTTTGAATGTTGTTTCCTCCTTTCCTCATGTTTGAATAACTCAAGATCTGGACCAAGACCTGGACTGGGATCTGGTCCATTATGTGACAATCAGTATTTCACAGTTTAAAAACAGACTGTTATCATTAAAACCAAATATATGATTTGAGTCAAAGTAGGTGAAGTGTCTTGCAAAAGGACACCACAACAACATGTACCACCAACAGCAGGGGACTGAACCACCAAACGTCACATTTTGAAGGTCCTATATTACGAAAAATGAACTCTTGTGATCTTTACGTCACTATATCTTGTTTCCTAATCAAAAACAGACCTGGAGTTGTGTTTATGTCTGAATAACTCTTTATTATTAGTCTGTTTACATCTCCATAGCTCAAAAACGCTCTGTTCCACCTTGTGATGTCATGAAGCGGTAGTTTTCAAGTTAATGCCTACCATTTACCAGTTCAGTAGAAATCGGCAATTCCAGGGCCTGAAATGATCCAAATGATTCTAGTGAAGGTCTGTGGAGTTTAAAAACACAGTGGAGCACTTCCTGTATTACCAAATGACATCACAAGGTGGAACAGAGTGTTTTCAGTTTGAGAGAAGAAAAAAAAAGCCTAAATCTGCAGGGTTTGTGTGAATGAAACAAAACAAAACTCCAGGTCTGTTTGTGATGAGGAAACGACATTATAACTTACTTTTAATAGAGTGGAGAGTTTTGTCATTTTTATGTAGTACGATAAGATTTGAGCTGTAGAAAATACAATAAACTACTTTTATGGCTGATTATTGCTGCATCCTGCTGTTTATTTGGCCTTTTAATGATACTGTATTTAAAAAAGGGTTTACAGCGATATTCTTGTTTTGTGTCAGTGGCTTAAAGTAGTTTGAATATTATTGTTTATCACAGTACGTCTCTGTAGCAATGTATTTGTGCTTCAAAATGTGTGAAAACTGTGACAGGCGTGCACCCTGACACTGAGGGAGCAACAGGGGAGCAGAACCCGGCTGCGTTTTTAGGCCTACACGCTGCAGAAAGAAGACGTCTCCCGCTCACGGTGTCACTTCCAACAGCAGAAATTTATTTATTTATAGAAATGTTTCAGTTCTCGGCCTTCACCAGGAAACACAGATGTTCTTTCTGATGTTCGGCTGTGCAGGATGGGCCCAGTAAAGGCCTGAACCCAGACTAGACCCAGGACTGTCCCTCCTCGTGGTCCGGTCTCTGGTCCGGTCTCTGGTCTGGTCTCTGCTCTACTCTCTGCTCTAGTCTCTGGTCCGGTCTCTGGTCTAGACTCTGGTCTCTGCGCTGGTCTCTGGTCCGGTCTCTGGTCCGGTCTCCGGTCCGGTCTCCGGTCCGGTCTCCGGTCCGGTCTCCGGTCCGGTCTCCGGTCCGGTCTCTGGTCCGGTCTCTGGTCCGGTCTCTGGTCTCCGGGGGACTTCCCAGCAGGACTGGCCTCTGGGGACTTGGACTAAAGAGGATCCATTTCCTAATGAGTTCCACAGACACGTTTATTGACAAAAAGACCTGAAACAGGATCTGGATCAGAGACCACACACTGGGCCTCAAGTCCAAGACCTGGACTAAGATCTGGACCAAGACCTGGACTGGGGTCTGGTCCATTATGTGATAATCAGTATTTCACAGTTTAATTCTGTTTTCTTTTGACTGTTATTATTAAGACCAAATATATGATTCGTTTTTAGTACAGATTATGAAACACCGACACTTTCACATCAGCAAAGCAGGTGAAGTGTCTTGCAAAAGGACACAACAACAACATGTACTGGCAACAGGAGGGGATTGAACGTCCAAACGTCACATTTTAAAGGTCCTAAATTAGGTAAAATTGACTCTTTGTGAGCTGTAAGTCGTGTTATAATGTTGTTTTCTCATCAAAAACAGACCTGGAGTTTCGTTTTGTTTCATTCAGATGTTTGAGTGACTCTTTATTATTCGTCTGTCTACATCTCCAAAGCTCAAAACGCTCTGTTCCACCTTGTGATGCCATGAAGTGGTAGTTTTCAAGTTTGTTTTTACCTTTAGTTCAACAGAGATCGGCAGTTCCAGGTCTGAAATCCTCCAAATGATTCTAGTGAAGGTGTGTGGAGTTTAAAAACACAGTGGAGCACTTCCTGTACGGTTTTGTATAGTTGTGTTTTCCATCTGAGAGAAGAACTCAGCCTAAATATGCAGAGTTTTTGTGTGCAAATGAACCAAAACACAACTCCAGGTGTGTTGGTGATGAGGAAACGACATTTTAATCCCAAAAATCTGAAAATATCGTAATACGGGCCCTTTAATTCCAGATTTTCTAATACAGGATCTGAAACTGACAGAATGACATCCTCGCTTTGCATTTTAACATTTTCTCATATGCAGAAATGTGCAAACCAAATTCAAATCCCCGCGTATATTGATCGTATTCAAACGGACAAAAAAAAAAGTTTCCGATACTTAAAAACTCCATCTGTAAATTCCGCGGATAAGTTTCGAACGGTCCAATTGTCTTTAAGTCGTTTCGTTCGACTGCCACCAATCTGACACGCGTCCACTTAACTCTGCCACGTACAAATCTACCGCCAACTTTTACCCCAAATTGAGTTATTTTAAATTCAAATTCCAACTTGGGAAACTCCTTCACTTTTTAATATATGTTAATGTATGGAGGGCCAATCACGCACAGTTTGGGAGCGGGATTTGGTGGAGTTTAAAGGCGCTAATCCTTCGACGGCGCGTATCCAAGGCTAATTTAAAATCTCACTTTTTGACAGGAGCGGCCTCGAATGAACGGAGCGCGAGAACCAAATCAAAAATACAAAACGCACACGGAGGAGGGAGGCCTGATGATGAAACAGTGTCTTTCTCTGTGTCTTTGTGCAGGAGAATGACAGATTTTCAATGATAAATATTTTTAAATTTTTTAAGGAAATTGGTCCGATATTACGCAAAATTGACTCTTGTGAGTTTTTAGTCGTCTTATAATATAAATATATATAATTATAATACTGTTCCCTCCTCAAAAACAGACCTGGAGTTGTGTTTTTGTTTCGTTTACATGTGTGTGTAACACTTTAGTCTGTTACATCGCCAAAGCTCAAAACGCTCTGTTCCACTTTTGTTGCATCGAAAACTAAAAATATTTCAGATTTGCGCCAGTTTTAATCTCATATTTTAGCGTTAGAATAATTAAAGGTCCGATATTACACAAAATTGACGCTTGTGAGTTTTAAATCATGTTATAATGTTTCAAGTCAAAAATACAAAATGTACGTGGAGGGAAGCCTGATAATGAAACTCTGTGTGTCTTTCTCTGAGTCTTTGCGGGGGAGATGTGCGTGAGTGTGCGTGGGGATTATTTTGACCGATTTTGAATAAATATTTTTGCATTTTTTAAGTGAAATTGTAAAGTTGTGGTTTGGTCTGGTTTTGTTGCAACTAAAACTGAAAACAACCCAGATTAGAGATGAGTTTAAATCTCATTTTACATTATATAGACTAATAATTTAAAGACTTATATTACAGAAACTTTACTCTTGTGAGTTTTAAATCATGTTATAATACTGTTTCCTGTTTGAAAACTCAACCTAAATATGCAGTTTTTGTGTTTTCAATATGTGAATGAAAAAAAAAACAACACAACTCCAGGTCTGTTTGTGATGAGGAAACATTAGAACGTAGATCAGAAAAATAAATAAATAAAATAATAATAATAATAATAGTAATAATAGTAATTATTATTATTATGTAATGTGGGCTCTTTAAGTAAATTTGTTGAAATTATAAACGGGAAATAGTCCAGATTTCAGACTGGTTTTAATCTCATGTTTTACGTTGGGTTTAAAACTGATAAATAATGAACAAAATTAAGGCAACGTCTTGTCCTGTTTAATATATTTGTTTTATAATAATTGTTATAAAAATATGAGGTTCAGTGTAATCCACTCAGACACTGTGTGGGTCTTTTTAAAACATAAATGTGTTTTTTGTTTTATGTTTTATATATCTGTTTTAAAAAATAAAGATGAATTAAATTAAATTCTAGTGTTTTTAAAACATAAATGTGTTTTTTGTTTTATGTTTTATATATCTGTTTTAAAAAATAAAGATGAATTAAATTAAATTCTAGTGCAGTTATAGATTATAGTAGCCTTTATTTTATAGATATTTGTTCATGAGTTTTTCTTACACCAGTGATTGGATAAAAATAATAAATAAATAAACTAACTAAAAAATAAGTGGGCCTGTGTTTTTGTTTTTTCAATAAAAATGTTATTAATAATTAGTAAGATATAAAAGATGGTGGTGCGTAGTTTGAATTTCACAGGATGTTTGTAAAATCCTTCAGTCGTCCAGGTGGAATTAAAATGCGCAACGAAAATATTGAAATTCAAACTGACAAAGAAGAAATTCAATTTGTCATCTGGACAGAAATAAATAAAATAAACTTTTGTCCAGCTGACATATTGAATTTCTCCTGTGCCGGTTTGATTTTCAGTATTTTCGCTGCGTAATTTAATTTCTGTTTTAAAATAAGAATGATTTCCAACTTTTAAAATGCTTTTATAATTATCATCATTTGTATTTTCTATATTTAGTCAACATCTTTATTAACATTTTGCGTCTCCTTAATCGTTTCAGAGGAATTGTATCTGAATGATTTAATTTAGAAGAAAAACAAAAGACAGTCAGAATAAGATGCTGATTTAAACCGCGTGCTCGTCTCTCCGGAGCTCGAGTGTTTTTTCTTTTTTAGTTTGAATTCATAAAAGCTCCTCTGTCTCACTCCACACTGGGTTCTGAAGAGAAAAAATTTAGTTTTAAAAATGTTAAAATGCTAAAAACACATGTGAGAAGTGAATGGAACATGTGCGAGTGAATATGTGACGTTATTTTGATCTGAAATGTGATGAATAAACTGTAAAAGTATTTGTTTTATACGAGCTACAGCCTCCTGTTTGTGTTCTCTGTCATTAAAACTATAATATATGTAAAATCTATATATGTACAATGTAAACGTGCCCAAATAAACCGATCAATAATATGGATCTGGGTCTGTAACACGAGGCTGCGGAGAGACGAGCGCGAGAGCTGACGGAGCAGATCTGCACAACCAACGCCTCTTTATAAACTCACATCTTATTTTTACACTTGCAAATATCTGACATAAATGTGCTGTGTTTTATTTAAATTTACTATATGAGAGATCGCAAAAATACTCAAACATGTTCGGATGAAAACCTCTTCAGGCGTGTTTTTGATGACGGGACGTTGGCAAAAAGCTCAGATAAATAAATCTAGCATAACAGACCCTTCTTTATTTTATTGTGTTTTATAAACGTAAAGAATCTGTGTTTTTGGTCAGAAATATAAAAGTTTTTGGATGTTTTTGGTCCAAACCTGTGGGAAACTGCAGTGATGTGATGATGATGAACAGACGAGTGGAGACGGGGCCCATCACGTCCACCCAGCGCCTCTTTAATGTGAATCCTTCTTTTAAACCAGATCAGTCGCCTCTCTCTCTCTGTCTTGTTCTCTCTCTCACTGTCACTCTCTTTCTCTCTCTCTGTCTTGTTCTCTCTCTATTTCTTTCTCTTTCTCTCTCCCTGTCTCTTTCTCTCTGTCTCACTTTCTCTCTCTCTCTCCCTCTCTGTTAAAAAAATCTCACCCCTCTTTCTCTGTCTCCCTCTCTCTCTCCATCTCTCTTCCTCTCTTTTTCTCTCTCTGTCTCACTCTCTCTCTGTCTCTCTCTCTCCGCCTCTCTCTGTTAAAAATAAAAAATCTCTCTCTCTCTGTCTTTATCCATTTATCCTTTTTGTCTCCCTCTCTCTCTCCATCTCTCATCCTCTCTCTTTCTCTCTGTCTCACTCTCGCTCTTTCTTTCTCTCTCTCTGTTAAAAATAAAAAATCTCTCTCTCTGTCTTTCCCCATCTTTCTGTCTCCATCTCTCTCCATCTCTCTACCTCTCTCTCTCTCTCTCTCTCTCTCTTTCTCCCTCTCACTGTCTGTGTTAGAGAGAGACTCTAATACTTCTATCACTACTACTACTACTACTACTACTGTCCAATACAATCCACTTTTTCTACAGCACATTTTATAAAAAAAAAAAAAAAATACTGTTTCCAAAGTGCTGCACATAGAGACATAAAAAAAATTGCTGCTGCTACTACTACTACTACTACTACTACTACTACTATTACTACTACTACTACTAGCAAAAATAGCAAAAGACTGTTGTTAAATAAGGCATAATTATATAATTGTGTATGTACAAGTAAAAATAAAATATACTATACACTACTACTACTACTACTCCCCCTGTCCTCTCCTCTGGTCCACATACCTCGTCCCTCGTGAGACTCTCGCTCTGAGCCTGGGGCAGATTGGATGTCGGGCACGGCACAATCACGCCACTCACAGCTTATTCTTCTCCTCTTTCTCTCCTCTGTCTCTCCTCTTTCTCCAAATGAAAGACTCTTTTTAAGCACAATCTCCTCCGAAAGGCTAGCCCAATCCGATCTGAGCGAAGTTGCGGATTCTCTTAACGCTAAGTCATCTCCACTGGTCCGTGCTGGTCTAATCCCGTCTAAATCCAGCACAGAGGACTTGATGAGTTTCGAGTGAGGTTCCCAACTTTTACTGAGATGTTTAAGAATGATTCTGTGTTTTGTGCGCGAGTTGAAAGGAAAGATCATGAAAAAATCCTGTTTTTATATGTGGGAAATATGCGGGATTCAAAGCTACAATAGGTGACTTAAGATGGTAACGTTATGATGTAATACAGGACGAGATGTTTTATTGATCCAGAAGAAAATTCAAGTGTTGCTGCAGTGACATTTCCACGGCTCTTCTCAGTCCATTTGTGTCTCAGTTAAACTGACCTGAGGGTCAGTTTAAGGAGGACTGGTCAGGGAGGGCCAGCCAGGTACTAACAGCAGAGGGCGCTAATACAATAATTTGCCCATTTGTCAAGCATAAATTGTAAAGACCTAAAAGTCGACAAAGAAGAGCGGGTTACTCGTTGATTTCAACACGTGTCAAAGACGTCGAGCAAGGAGGATGGATGAAAGGTGGATGGGAAAAGGTTAAAGACAAAAAAGCTAAGTCGCTTCGAAATGAAGTGATGTAGGTGTTTTTGTTAATAAACAATCAGAAGTAGTTCATTTTTGTGTGTTTTCTAAAACTATTTCATTACTGATTTATTGAAATTATTCATTATTATTATTTGTAGGGAAAAGGTCCAGGACTGTTTTTTGGTCCCAGTCCGTCCCTGGGGTCAGCGGATCATGTGTCAGGGCAGTTTGAGGAGAGGAAGAGACAAAAGTGTCCCTCCTCTGTGTCCTGCAACATCACAGCAGCCTCCAGGGGGCGCCAGGTGAACACAACAGGAAAGGCCTCGCTCTTACTCCGCTCTGGTGTTTCGGTTGGTGTTGAAATGGTTCATTCCCTCAAAGTATTTCCTCTAGAAAGTCTTCTGCCACATTTGCTGCCACATATGGTGTAAAAAGTCTCAAAAGTCCATAGTTAGCGCCTTAGTTCAGCCTCTAGCACTTCTAGTTCTCCATCGCTATGGGAAAAACAGTTCATTTCACACAATCCAACAGTCCTTTACTTGTGTCCTTTGAACTGCACGTGCTGCACTTCTTAAAATTTAAAATCCAATGATGCAATGTTAAAAACTGAGCTCAAAAAACCTATTATTTTCTACTTTTCTATTTTATTTTTACTTGAACGTACACATTTATATAATTATGCCTTTTCGGACACCAGTCTCTTGCCACTTTTAATTGCTGCTTATTTAAAATGTATTATTACCATTTATATTTTTACTCGTTATTATATTATATTGTGATGTTTGAGCTGCTGTGTCTAAATATTTTCCCTTGTGGATCAATAAAGTTTGTCTAAAACATTTCAAAAACTGCTAAGCTCCACTGTGTTTTTAAACTCCAAACACCTTCACTAGAATCATTTCAACCCTGGAATTGCCAAACTCTACTGAAGTAAAGATACGGAGATGAGCTCTGGAGATAAATAAAAAAATATATATAAAAAATATCTATAAGAATGATTTGGTCTTTTGAGTTCTAGTTTAAAGGGCAGATGGAAAAAATCCTGGTTTTATATGAGGGAATCGATGCTACAATAGGTGACTTAAGATGGCGGTGTATCCGAATGGCGTTTTTATGAGTTAAGAGTCATTTACATTTTAAACGTTTTTAATCTTTGTGGGATTAGCATAAGAAGTGTGGATTTGGTATTTGAGAGACGGACTTTTTAAAGAAGGGATGACGAGGTTCCACTGTGACTTTGCTTTAGTCGCTGGAATTAATGTGATAATAGTAAAATATGTAATGTGCGCGTGTTCACTATTGGGATGCTAATTAGAGGCACTGCTCTGTCTAATCTTTAAAGGGCCCGTATAACTTTAGTTTCTGATCTATGTTGTTTCTTCATCACAAACACCTTGAGTTGCGTTTCGTTTCATTGCCTATTTAGGAGTTTTCTTCTTGTTTTTAAACTTCATACGCCTTTACTCGAGTCTGTTGGTAGCTGTTAATTTGACCACTACATGACATCACAAGGTGGAACAGAGCATTTTGAGCTTTGAAGATGTTGACAGACTAATCATAAAGGATTACTTAAACACTCTTTTGACACCATATGTGGCAGCAAATGTGGCAGAAGACCTTCCAGATGAAATACTTATACCAACCGAAACACCAGAGCGGAGTAAGAGTGAGGCCTTTCCTGTTGTGTTCACTTGGCGCCCCCTGGAGGCTGCTGTGATGCTGTAGGACACAGAGGAGGGACAGTTTTGTTTCTTCCTCTCCTCAAACTGCCCTGACACATGATCTGCTGACCCTCCCTGACCAGTCCTCCTTAAACTGACCTGAGACCTTTGACTGAGACACAAAGGGACTGAGAAGAGCAGTGGAAAACTCCTGGTTTGGGCCTGGTTCAGTTTTAGTTTAGTCCCAGTACAGTTCGCCCTCAATCCTCTTTGAGACTATGTTGTCCTGGTTCAGTCCTGCTGTCGTCCCGCTATACCTGGTTTATTTCTGTCTATGCAGAGACAGAACTTGAGTTAATGGTGCACACCTGCTTGGTTTAGTCCTGGTTTAGTCCTGGTTTAGTCCTGGTTTAGTCCTGGTTTAGTCCTGGTTTGGTCCTGGTTTGGTCCTGGTCCTGGTGCTGGTTTGTCCCTCATGTTTGTGGGGACATAAGTGTGATGATACATGTACCCTGCCTCTCTCTCCGGCCTCTCCTCTCTCCTCTTCTGTCTTCTCTCTCCTCCTCCTCTGTCTCTCTCTCTCTCTCCTGTCTCTCCTCTCTCTCTCTCATCCCCTGTCTCTCTCCTCTCTCTCTCTCCTGCCTCATCCTCCACCTCTCTCTCTTCTCCACACTCCTGGCTCTCCTCTTTCTCCTCTTTCTCTCTCTCTCTCTCTCTCTCTCTCTCTCTCTCTCTCTCTCTCTCTCTCTCTCTCTCTCTCTCTCTCTCTCTCTCTCTCTCTCTCTCTCTCTCTCTCTCTCTCTCTCTCTCTCTCTCTCTCTCTCTCTCTCTCTCTCTCTCTCTCTCTCTCTCTCTCTCTCTCTCTCTCTCTCTGGGGCTGCCTCCGACTGCTAAAGACTAAAGACGACAAAACACATCCTCTTTGTTCAAACGCTGCACGATCCAACCGCAGACATCACCACACGTGCACTTTACATCAAAGGAAGAAGGGATGGACGGAGGAGAGGAGAGAGAGGGGGAGGAGACACTTTACATCAGAGGAAGAAGGGATGGACAGAGGAGAGGAGAGAGAGAGGGATGAGACACTTTACATCAAAGGAAGAAGGGATGGAGGGAAGAGAGGAGAGAGGAATGAGACACTTTACATTAGAGAGGAAGAAGGGATGGAGGGAGGAGAGGAGAGAGAGAGGGGGATGAGACACTTTACATCAGAGAGAAAGAAGGGATGGACGGAGGAGAGGAGAGAGAGGGATGAGACACTTTACATCAGAGAGAAAGAAGGGATGGACGGAGGAGAGGAGAGAGAGGGATGAGACACTTTACATCAGAGAGAAAGAAGGGATGGACAGAGGAGAGGAGAGAGAGAGAGAGAGGGGGATTAGACATTTTACATCAGAGGAAGAAGGGATGGATGGAGGAGAGGAAAGAGAGGGATGAGACACTTTACATCAGAGGAAGAAGGGATGGACAGAGGAGAGGAGAGAGACACTTTATATCAGAGAGGAAGAAGGGATGGACAGAGGAGAGGAGAGAGAGAGGGATGAGACACTTTACATCAGAGGAAGAAGGGATGGATAGAGGAGAGGAAAGAGAGGGGTGGATGAAACACTTTACATCAGAGAGGAAGAAGGGATGGACAGAGGAGAGAAGAGAGAGGGGGATGAGACACTTTACATCAGAGGAAGAAGGGATGGACAGAGGAGAGGAAAGAGAGAGGGGGGGATGAGACACTTTACATCAGAGAGGAAGAAGGGATGGACAGAGGAGAGAAGAGAGAGGGGGGGATGAGACACTTTACATCAGAGAGGGAGAAGGGACGGAGGGAGGGAAGAGAGAGAGGGAGGGAGCAGAGGAGATGGGAGGAGAGAGAGAGAATGGAGGGAAAGTAGGAGCGGAGAGGAGAGAGGGGGACTGAGAGGGGGATGAGAGTAAGAAAGGGAGAGAAGAGAGGAAGGGGCAGCGATAGAGAGAGGAGGAGAGAAAGAAAGAAACAAGAAGAGGAGAGTTGGACTAAAGTAGGATTTTCTTGTACGCAGCGCCCCCTACGTTTGGGACAGAAGATTCCTGTAAATATCCAAAGTCCATCTGATCTTCACCTCAAAGAAAATGAACCGTTTTGGAATAATTCAGCCGAAGTTTGTTTGCCAAGCAACACCTCGAACGACAAGATCAGTGGAGAGGCGAGCTAACTTACTGTTCACTGCATGAATGTACCTGCTATTGAGTAAATTCAAGATATGATTAATGCCGTACTGTGGAACATTCCAGGCAGTGAAATGACACCAGCAGGACATTTGGATAATGCACATTTAACTTGACAAAAATAGACTGAAATAATTGTTTTTATTTTTCTTCATTAAGGCTGTTTTTATTGCACGCGTCTTTACTGTGAGCGGGCTTGCATCTCCACAAACCCGACTTTATCCTCCAGCTTGTTTCCATGGAAATGTTCCTCTGGCTATAATCACGAACCAGTCACGTCGCAGCACGGAGGTTTGGGCAAAGGGAAAGCGCCCAGATGAACCAAAACAAACATGGCGACAGCGACAGACGATTGTAGTGAAAATACGGATTATTTTGTTCACGAAAAACGTGAAAAGGTAAACGCTTTGTGCTTTTGTGGACTGGGAAAGACGTCGGCGCTTTTCCCTCAAGTGGATGTTTTTTTTTTTTGCCGGATGAAGACCTGGTGCCGAAACGCCGTTGATGTCCTAATAAAATTCACAATTTACGAGCGGGACAATGTGCGGGATTCTTCTTCTCTGTTTTCTCAACAAAACAGGAACAAAAGTTTGATTTTGATCGATTTATAAAACATATCGATCTCCATGAAGAATGTTCCAAAGTTTGATTTTAACTTTCTATTTCCTTAGAATCCTGCTGTTGTCTTCCAGAAAGTTCCACACTATCACTTTAACTTCAAAATTCCAAATATAAATACGCGTGCCGTCTTCGGAACGACCTCACTCACTTCTCAATATTCTGGACTTTTGGAATCGCCGGGACTTGATTCGAGTATTTGAGTTCCGCCCTCGACCTAAATCCGGCTCACTCTTCCAGAACCACTCCTCTAAAATTTCACCGGTGCTTTCTTCTTCTCCTCCGCTCGCTCACACACTCCAGCGAGGAGCACAAAGCATGCTGGGAGACTCTGGACCCCCTCCGTCTGCTCCTTATCTGCGCGGACTCAAACCGCTCGCCTGGATCTCTGATGTTTTTTTTTATAGGAAAGAATTCGGACAAAGTTGAGGTGAGTTCACGGCGCAGGAGGAAGTCCAGGGACGGTCCAAACACCTCAGACCGAAGCTCCAAAGACGACGTTTTAAGAAAATGAACTCTTTAGAGCTTTTTCTTTCTCATTTACCCTCTGAACTTGTATTTAGACTGATTCGTGAATGTTTGTGAATCTTTATCCTCCTATTTTTTTTTTTTTTTTTTTTTTTTCATTCGTAATGGAGGATACACGGATAAAAGACTATGGAGCGCTGTAAACAAAATGGTTGTAAAACTGTTGTAGTTTTAGGAGTAGTAGTAGTAGTAGTAGTCACTGTAGTAGTACTCAGGGCAGTAAAAGGACCCCAGGCCCCAGGGTCTTAGGGGCCCAAAACTGGACCCTTCCTATTCATTTATATTAAAGAGGGGCTCATGTGAGGCTCCGGGCCCCCACATTTCTGTTGACGGACATAGTAGTAGTAGTAGTAGTAGTAGTAGTAGTAGTAGTAGTAGTAGTAGTAGTAGTAGTAGTAGTAGTAGTAGTAGTAGTAGTAGTAGTAGTAGTAGTAGTAGTAGTAGTAGTAATAGTAGTAGTAGTAGTAGTAATAATAGTAGTAGTAGTAGTAATAGTAGTAGTAGTAGTAATAGTAGTAGTAGTAATAGTAGTAGTAATAGTAATAGTAATAGTAATAGTAATAGTAGTAGTAATAGTAATAGTAGTAGTAGTAGTAGTAGTAATAGTAGTAATAGTAGTAATAGTAGTAATAGTAGTAGTAATAGTAGTAATAGTAGTAGTAATAGTAGTAATAGTAGTAGTAATAGTAATAGTAGTAGACATGTCAGAGTGAGTGTGTAAACAGTAGGTACAGGCCCAGCTCCAGTGTAGCTGTCAGACAAACTGCTGCTGTCTCACACACACACGCACACACGCACACACACACACACACACACACACAGAGTGAAGTCCACCTCCTCTTGAAAACAGCTCTATTCTGTGACTCTTGTGACTCAGAAAATTCTGTCTGTGAAACACAAACATGAAGAACTGGACCACAGAGACTTTCTGTGTTTGTTTTTCCTTTTGTGATGTTGACACTAATTGAACTTTTACCTTTTATAATTAAAGGGCCCATATATTACGCTGCAGGAGTCATTTTTGTGAAATATAGGATCTTTAAAGATGGTACCAAAACCTGGTTTAATAACAGAACTGGTGTCGATTATTAACAGTCACAGGATCAGCTCCAGCGCGTTCAGCTCTGAGACTTACACAAACTTTACTGAAACACAAGGGAAATTATTTAGACACAGACGCTCACACATCACAATATAACAGAATAACAAAGAGCCACGATTTAAATGGTGATAAACTAAAAACAAGTAGCAAAAATAACAAGAGGCCAGTGTCAAATAAGACACAAGTATTGGATATTTGCAATAAAAATAAAAATATACAAATATACAAATATTATAAATGTACCTGGGCTGTAAACAAGAGGTGGGTAAGAAGAAACAGTGAAAAGATAAAATAATGACTGACAGGATGTAGGGAGTATTATCTGTTACATAAGGGCGAGTTGTTGTACAGTTGTAGGGAGTATTATCTGTTACATAAGGGCGAGATGTTGTACAGTTGTAGGGAGTATTATCTGTTACATAAGGGCGAGTTGTTGTACAGTTGTAGGGAGTATTATCTGTTACATAAGGGCGAGTTGTTGTACAGTTGTAGGGAGTATTATCTGTTACATAAGGGTGAGTTGTACAGTTGTAGGGAGTATTATCTGTTACATAAGGGTGAGTTCTTGTACAGTTGTAGGGAGTATTATCTGTTACATAAGGGTGAGTTGTACAGTTGTAGGGAGTATTATCTGTTACATAAGGGCGAGCTGTACAGTTGTAGGGAGTATTATCTGTTTCATAAGGGTGAGTTGTACAGTTGTAGGGAGTATTATCTGTTACATAAGGGCGAGCTGTACAGTTGTAGGGAGTATTATCTGTTACATAAGGGCGAGATGTTGTACAGTTGTAGGGAGTATTATCTGTTCCATGAGGGTGAGTTGTACAGTTGTAGGGAGTATTATTATATTATTAATACTGCAATACCGCGGTAAGATCAATCACACCGCACGAGTGGTCAGGTAACCGCGGTAACCACATTTTGCATTTTAGTGAGTCTCCATGCACATGCCCGGCATCATTTTACTATTTTACTACGAACCAATTCAAACAAGCTCAAATATTGGGACCCGAACCCGCGCACATCAAAACTAATGTGTTGTGCGCCACTGCAGCTGACCCCTGTGTCTTTAGTGGAGTTTGGGACTAAAGCGCCTGGATCATGGAGTGAGGAGCACCTGATGCAGCGTGGATGTCCACTGGAGGTCTCCGTCCAGGCGAGGAGCTTTGTCTCATTCACACTGGAGCATCTTTTGTAGTGCCAATGCGTCGCTATAAAAGTATTCATAACATGTCTGCTCTGTTCGCTCAGGGCACCGTGCGTCTTCTTCTCTTCTCTCGCTGTTTTCACTTGGCGATAATTCCATAAAGACTAAAGTTGTCCCCTTTGTGCAGGTAACACATAAAAATACAAAAGTCTTACGCCCTTGTTGACCCGTGCATCACGACCCAGTGTCAGAAAGAACAGGTTTGGTGAACAGTTTGGTCAATCATCTCTGTTGCTCCTCTAGGTGTAACTTAAGACATCCATTTAGATTCAATGGGGACATTCAAGGTGCGTCGAGGCGCCCCCTGCAGGCGCCTCTGTGGGGGTTTACTGTGGCTTTACGTGTTACTTACTGGTGGATTATAATAGTATATCCTCATTACTCACCTGTAAAACGACATTACACTGCACTTCACTGTCTGTGGTTTTATAAATATATTTTTCAAGTACAACCTCAGTGTAGATGTATTATTATGAGCCACGTAAAGTTTCCACACGGAAAATTCTTGAACCACGACAGCCCTAGTCACTAAGCAACCTCACATTGTTTGATTACAGATCCATGGTTTTCACCTACCCCCTATCCCCGCCCTCTGCTCTGCACTGATTCGCGAGATGTGCAGCAGAGAATCAAACCGTTTTACATGAAATATTGTGTTTTACGTTGAACAAATGTTAAAACAGAGACTGCACAGGTGGAGCTCCGTGTGAGGCCCCATGTTTTCATTTAATATGCAACAATTTGTGATTTCCAAACATTAACAGTATTGCACACAAAGAGATCTGCTTCAGGACAGCTCCATTTTATCTTTTTTATCCGCTTAAATGTTATATTGATTTGCGACGCGCTCATACTGTTTAGTTTTTCATTTTGACCTTTTTCTTAGTTTGTAGTAAATTGTGTAGATCCATAATACAGTACATCTCAGGACCTAATTCAAATGATTCAAGTAATGTCTGTGAATAATTGCACTGGGCTTCAGGTTTAAACAGCTACACCTTTTTTTTTTTTTATACCAACACTTCCATGTCTTAACACAAATGTCTGTAGACTATTTTAAAAAGTTTAAAAATGTTAAAAAAACACAACTATAGCACTCCAATTTCCCCACTTTCCTCTAACACAGTCCCAGGGTCCTAATTATTCACTTATATGAAGTTATGAGCACTTTTCACAACTTAAAATAGAACACACAAAACATACTGTATAAAACACTCTAATTAGATTTCAGCTGTGGCCGCATTTACAAATTTGACTTTATTTTAAGAGGAAAAAACAACAAAACTAACCGAACAAACAAAAAACACATCAAGAACAACCCCTTTAACACGCTAGTACAGATGAGGAAAATCCTGGTTGCTTCGTGTTTTGTTCCTGGCCAAAAACGGTGGATCTCGAGCTGTTTCCGGTCTCCCTGATTTCAGAGGGTGTGATTGACAGGTGGGTTAACCAATCAGAGAGAAGCATGCGCCGTTTGCGTCAAAAACATGGCGGCTTATGTTTAAAAACAGAGAAAAATCTACATAAAGGAGCAGATTTTTACAGAATCAACAATCGAAGCACCAAACTATGACTTATATCAGGTTAAAGAAGTTGTATATTTTGTTGTGAATATATAAAATATTACAAGAATTTTCAAAATGTCTTCCACATTTGAGAATTAGTGGCTGTGTTTGGATCGTCTCAAGTTTGGACAAAGGTTTTTCACACTCTCTGGTCCGATTCCAGACCTTTTTCAATTCTAACAGAATGTAAAGAGACTGGCTGGTCAGGCAAGTTTGCACAAAAGAAAAAAAAAATCCCTTAATAAAAATGATTAATAAACTTTTTTTTTTTTTTTAAATAATAGTCTTGGTTGTCCCAGCTTTACCCTGCATCCTCCACCCTTGAGCCTGTCTCTGTCCATCACCCACATCTCTCCATCTCTCACTTTAAAACCACTCGCTCAAATAAACACTAGAATCACATTGGAATTCTGCTTTTCACCCTCTCTCGCTCCGATCCTCAGCCCGGCCTGGACATGGAGAGAGGGGCAGCGGCGTCTCGGAGGAGTGGGGAAATAACGCAGGCGTTTGTAGCGTCAGTCAGAGAAGAGAAGAAAAGAGAGAGAGGTCCAAAGAGAAGAGCGCTGAGCAGCAGATGAGAGGGGACAGGCTCAGATGGGCTCGGGTTAGGCCCAAATAAAGACGAAAAGTGCCATTTCTATTAAGTCTGAGTGGATTCAATTGGACGGCGAAATAAAATAAATAAAAAGAAGAAAACGAAAGAAAAAGTCAATCTTATGTAGTGCTATAACGCCTTTTTTACTTGTGTTATGAGAAACTGTCTGTGTGCTCCCTCGTCGTCCAGGTAGGATCCATAGAAAAATAACTTTCTTTTGATATGAGAAATTGACATTTTGGAGCTTTTAAGCATCAACCATCATCAAAAACATACCTGGAGTTGTATTTTGCTTCATTCTTGCTCGTTTCATTCATCTATTTATCCATAGTTGACTCAAAAAAACGTAAAAAAGTTTGTATTTTGCCCGTTTAGTTGCGTCATAGGTAAAACTCCAGACTTCTCCTGTGCAGTTTTTAAGTCCATAAACCTTCACCGGACTCATTCTGTGGTCAAACTACAGTATGTTCACACACTTTCACACATTTACCAAAATCAGCCACAATTTTAAGTTAGAAAATGTAAAATACTTATCCCAAGGTTAATCTAATTCCAGACGGCAGCTTTAAAACAGACTTATTGTGCAAATTTGACTTTTTGGAGCTTTTAACCATGTTATAGTCATGTGTTCACCCTTCAAGACCTAAGGGCAATTTTAGTACATTTATCCTCACTGGGATTTTTTTCTTAATTTTGCTATTAAAACTCCCACTTTTATCCTCTAATGAAGTGTTATACATCTTTTTTTCAGTAGAACCTGCTATTTCACAATCTGCAGGCTGTAATAAAAACTATAGGATCAGCAATAAAATCTTTCACACAAAACACACAGTAAAACAACCTTTTGGACATAAAAAAAAAAAAAAAAAAAATGCTTAATTAGGGCCTTAACTACAAAAGTGCAAAATATCAAGTCTGTAAGTAAACTAAAAATATCCTTATTGCCCTCAAAACAAAACAAACAACAACAAAAAAGTGCAATCGCTCCATTATTTTACTGGTGCCAGTGATAAAAACAGCTCCTGTCAGGTACAGGGCAGAGCCACATCACCTGCCGTGCATTTCCATGGTGTTTATCACATTTGTATTTGTACATTTAAACCTTATGCAGACCAAGATGCGTAATTTGCCATTTATTTGAGAAATAACTTCACTTAGACCGGCTTTTTCAATTGTTACAAACATAAACGCTCAGAACATCGACCAGTTTGACTCACTACACTCTTTGGCAAAGTTTGGGCCAATAAAAATGGACCGAGCGCGTGCGTTTGGCGGAAAACAAAGTTATTCGCGGTTCTGTAAAACATATTCCCAGGTTTCATATACAATGTCGGTCTGGAAGGGTTTAACATGTGTGAATGAAACAAAACACAACTCCAGGTCTGTTTGTGATGAGGACACAACATTAGAACAGCTCAGAAATTTGCATAACACGGGCCCTTTAAAGGACGCCGCTCACATAATCACACATGGCTCATAACTGTAACAAAAACACAAACTCCGAAACACTAATCCACAAGTTTAGTTCCTGTGGCTGCAGACAATGTCCTCTCACTCAAATCCTCCGAGTGCTGGAGGCGAAACAGAACAATTTGTTGACAACCCGATCCCCGGCGTGACCTCGTGACCCCGATTTCCCACAATTCCCTTCGCCTGGCTCGCGTCCAGCGCATTTCGGTCGGACAACAGTGGAACACGTCCAGCTAATCCTCGTCTTCTCTCCCTGAATGAGGAATTAGACTAAAGTTTTGGCAGGAGGGAGATACGTTCTGGTCCAAACGGCATGTGCCAAGATCCGAGCGGAGAGAGCATTGTTCACCTGTTGCCCACGCCAACGCTCAAATGGCGGCCATTTTGATTCGGTGCTGGACTCGGTGCGTGGTCTGCAGGGAGGTGGAGTCTAATTGAAATGTTGGAAGCTGCAGTTTGAACCATTTTGAGACTTGGCGGCGAGTTTCGGTCTGACAAACTCCAAAACAATAAACAGAAATTGTACAAAGTTACATGGGTTTTACAATGACTGAAACAAGCACTGCACCAGGACTAAACCAGGACTAAACCAGGACTAAACCAGGACTAAACCAGGACTAAACCAGGACTATAGGTCAAGACTAAACCAGGACTATAGGTCAGGACTAAACCAGGATGAAACCAGGACTAAACTAGGACTAAACCAGGACTATAGGTCAGGACTAAACCAGGACTATAGGTCAGGACTAAACCAGGACTAAACCAGGACTAAACCAGGACTAAACCAGGACTGAACCAGGACTGAACCAGGACTGAACCAGGACTAAACCTGGACTAAACCAGGACTATAGGTCAGGACTAAACCAGGACTATAGGTCAAGACTAAACCAGGACTAAACCAGGACTAAACCAGGACTAAACCAGGACTAAACCAGGACTATAGGTCAAGACTAAGGGTGCTTTCACACTGACAGCATTTGGTGCGCACCAAATGGCCCATTCGAACCAAAAGTTCTTAGTTCGGTTCGTTTTCGTTAGTGTGAATGCAATCTCGGTACTTTGGTGCGCACCAAATCAACCGGTCCGAGACCGATAAAAAGGGGTGGTCTCGGATCGCTTTATCTGCCCTACTTTGGTACGGTTCATCTGGTGTGAAAGCAACCAAACCAAATTGGACGGAACCGAATGCATTATGGGTATCAGATCACTTCCTGTTTCTGTTTACTCGGTCGTGAGGGCACGTCTCTTCTCCCTGAAGAGGCGTGCAATGCGCCGTCGGCGAGTCGAATAACTTATAAGTTGTCTTTGGAGTCGCAGCCGCGAAACATGTTCGAAATTAAGTACGTACAGAAAATTACCTACACGTACAAAATAATGTATGATGATCAGCGCCAGGAGCGCAAGGCAAAGCTGTTCCTCCATGGTGATCGAAAGTGGCGCGTTTTTTAGTCCGGTTCCGGTGACGATGGTCTTCGCGGTCTATTTTGGTTCGTTTAGAACTATGCATATGTGAAAGCAAACCGTACCCACGTCTGTTTGCTACATTGTAACATTTTTCTGACTAGTGCGGACCAAAGCAATCGAACCATAGGTGTGAAAGCGCCCTAAACCAGGACTATAGGTCAGGACTAAACCAGGACTAAACCAGGACTATAGGTCAAGACTAAACCAGGACTATAGGTCAGGACTAAACCAGGACTAAACCAGGCCTATAGGTCAGGACTAAACCAGGACTAAACCAGGACTAACCAGGTCTATAGGTGAGGACAAAACCAGAACTAAACCAGGTCTATAGGTCAGGACTAAACCAGAACTAAACAAGGTCTATAGGTCAGGACTAAACCAGGACTATACATCAGGACTAATCCAAGACTAAACCAGGACTAAACCAGGTCTATAGATCAGGACTAAACCAGGACTAAACCTGGTCTATAGCCTAAAGCAGGCCTAGACATTCATGTTTTTAAATCCCAAACACCTTCACTAGAATAATTTGTTTTATTTCAGTCCTGGAATTGTCTCTGCTGAACTAAAGGCAAAAGGAGCTGTTCACCTGAAAACTGCCTCTTCATGACATCACAAGGTGGAACAGAGTGTTTTGACCTTTGGAGATGTAGACAGACTAATAATAAAGTCAAACATGTGAATGAAATAAAACACAACTCCAGGTCTGTTTTTGAGGAGGTAATGAGTCCTTTTTTGAAAATCTTATTTCTATTTTATGGGATTTTTTTTTTTTTTTTTTTTAGATGTGGTCAGCCTATTTCAGTTTAATGGTAGTTTGCAATAAATTACTTACTCAAAATGTTTTCTTGTCCATTTCTTCTTTTTGCATTTTGAAGCACTACTTAGAACCTTATTAAGATCCAACAGTGGAAAATGTGAATTCTTGCCATTTTTCAGCTGGTTTAAAATTTTGATCAGGAGTATATAATCACATTTAATAACTGGAATAGTGAACTCGAGAACAGGCAGAGACTGGTCCATGCGACTGTCAGCCATCTCCATGTTAACTCAATTTAACACATGCAAATTCACAGACAGCGCGTGCTCCTTCCTTCCTCTCTTCCTCTTCCATATTAATTGAATTGTCATGCAGTTGTAATTGTGTGTATTTGTGTGTGTGCGTGTGTGTGTGCGTCCATGCTCGCACATCTCTCTGTCTGTGGAAGCGTACATCTGCCTCGAGAACGCCGTTAGCAAACAGCCCCGCGCTAATTATTCAACGCACACGCCATTATCCACACGCTCCGCCAACAAGCACTTCCTGTTTACAGCTAATGACAGGCACACTGGCTCACAACGAGCGCAGCCTCTCCTCGATAAATGGACGTTAAAAACATCTTCATTTTAGTGACGGAAATGGAGAGTTCAGGGTATGTCTCCAGAGATGGTTTTCAAGGACGCTATTAGCACTTAGCGTACAATTACTCCTGGAATCTAAATTGAACAAAACTAATACATTATTTTTTAATGGATGTTTCCGGTCCGTTTCTTTCATATTGTTTTATGAGGAGGACATTCATAGTTTAAGTGTTTCTAAATGTCCACACACACGTAGAGGTGAAACGTCTCTAAATCAAATCTAAATCGAGTTTTATTTCAGACTGCAGTGGGTTTGTATAGAACATTAAAAACAGACAAAATGCAAACAGAACAGTAAAAGTAAAAGTCTATAGTCCAGAGAAGTCCACATAAACAGTTCCTCCAGTGGCTCCAGAGTTCAGGGGTGAATCTGAATGTCCAAACACACAAACGCACACACAGACATACACAGACTCTCTGGTTTCCCTCATCAACCCAAAAACATGCACCAAATGTAAAATCCTCCAGGTAAGGTACTCCTGACTAAGACCAGCAACAAGATCATGGACATTGGTCCCAGGAGCCCCATGTACTGCTCCCACTGCTCCTGAAAGGATGGGCGAAATACAGAGAACAATTTCCCTACAGGGTTGATAAAGTAATAAAAAAAATGTCAAGGTGAAACATCTCTAAATGTCCACACATATGTACATCTCAACATGTCCAGAAAACACACACATACGCAGAGGTGAAACGTCTCTAAATGTCCACACACATACACATGTACAGGTGAAATGTCTTCAAATGTCCACACATAAGTGCAGCTGAAACATCTCAACATGTCCAGAAAAAACATACACACATTCACTGGGGAAACATCTCTGTCTACCCACACATTTAATGGTGAAACGTCTCTTCAGAGGTCCCTGTATCTCCACATACACACACACACACACATAGAGGTGAAACATCTCCATGTGTCCACACACACATCTGCAGGTGAAACGTCTCTTCAGAGGTCCCTGTATGTCCACACACTGACACACACAGAGGTGAAACATCTCCACATGTCCACCCACACATCTACAGGTGAAACAGTACCTGGGTGTGCATCTGAACAATAAACTGGACTGGACTCATAACACAGATGCACTGTACAGGAAGGGCCAGAGTCGGCTCTATCTCCTGAGGAGACTGCGGTCCTTTGGAGTGAGAGGGCCACTCCTGAGGACCTTCTATGACTCTGTGGTGGCATCAGCCATCCTGTATGGTGTGGTCTGCTGGAGCAGCAGCGTCACAGAGAGGGAGAAGAAGAAACTGGACAAGATCATCAAGAAGTCCAGCTCAGTCCTGGGCTGTCCTCTGGACTCGGTGCAGCAGGTAGGGGACAAGAGGGTCCTGGCTAAACTCATGTCTATGCTGGACCATGAGGGTCACCCCCTGCAGGACGCCCTGTCTGCTCTGGAGAGCAGCATCAGTGACAGACTGATTCATCCTCGCTGTGTTAAGGAGAGATTTTGCAGGTCTTTCCTTCCTGCTGCTGTCAGACTGTATAATGATCAATGCTAGTCATGTGTCATCCCCATAGCAACCATGTGTCATCTCCATAGTAATAATAACAATGTGCAATATTATTTAAAGTCACTTTACCTGCTACTTATTTACCCACCACTGTCCATCACTGCACTGTACACAATCATCTCAGAATCAGAAACACTTATTGTGCAATGTTCCTGTGCCTTTTAGCTTAGCTTACAGTGTTGTGTTTTTTTTTAGTTGATTGTAAATACTTATTATTATTTATCTTGATTTGATGCATGCTCTTATTTTCCTACTGTTTCTGTAACTTGCGTTGTGACACTGCAATTTCCCCATTGTGGGACAAATAAAGGATTATCTTATCTTAACATCTCTTCAGAGGTCCCTGTATGTCCACACACTGACACACATGTAGAGGTGAAACATCTCCACACACAATCTACAGGTGAAACGTCTCTTCATAGGTCGCTTCAGAAGTCCCTGTATATCCACACACTGACACACACACACAGAGGTGAAACGTCTCCACACGTCCACACACTGACACACACACACACACACACACACACACACAGAGGTGAAACGTCTCCACACGTCCACACACTGACACGGTCTCCATTAGGACAAGTGGAGTCTCTGCGTTGAAGTGTTTTTCGCGGGATATTAATGGTCAAAGCGCCGGGCCAAAGAAGTCATTAGGTCTGATTGTTTTTCACAGTGGACGCTTCAGAGACGTTCTTCATTTGAAATGTTCTGAATCAGCACCGGACCACAGTCGTTTAGAGGCAAAAGAGAATGAAAACGCTAATGAAGCCTTTAAGGTCCCTCATTCTCTCCCATGTATTTGAGTAAACTTTGTCGAGCCACATTTTCTATAAGCATAAGAATAATACAAGTCTTGAGATCCAAATAACTTTTAGTCCATGGGCCAGGCAAAATTTTGCGATTGCTTTAGAATTTCAAATACAAAGGTGAATTGTGTAACTTTTCTCCATGGAGATTGGAGATTGGATTGGAGATTAAACCTTTCTATCATCATGGAGACCAAACCAGAACAAGTTACAGGTCAGATCTGTGGAGGCGACTCCGCTCTTAGTCAGAATGAAATGTCTGTTTTTGTAGGTATTTTTGAGCTATAAAATTGAATAAATGTAAAGTAGAGCTGTTTAATGTCTTACGGTGGAATATTCCAGGCAGAGCACTGACATCTCCATAGAAACAAGAACCAAAAGTTCCACAGTGCACCGTTTCTGTAATTACACTTTAAAAACTAAAATCTAG
Source organism: Taenioides sp. WSHXM2023 (assembly GCA_029959045.1). Taxonomy (NCBI): domain Eukaryota; kingdom Metazoa; phylum Chordata; class Actinopteri; order Gobiiformes; family Gobiidae; genus Taenioides; species Taenioides sp. WSHXM2023. Next base: position 21,227,559 of record CM057087.1, read on the forward strand.
CCAAGTTAAGATGACTTGAATTACAAACGTTTTATCATGATTTGAGAAAATTTCACTTGACATAGTAAAAGTAAAATTATCTGCAAGTTGAGTTAAGACTTTTTGTACATAAAATGTGAAAATACATCTTTACAAATCTTTACATTTTAAATAACAGACCTGGAGTTGTGTTTTGTTTCATTCACACATGTTTAACACACAAACCCTGCATGTTTAGGCTGAATTCTTCTCCCAAACTGAAAACTGTTCCACATTGTGATGCTGAATATTAGTTAAATGTATAATGGCCTTGACGACAGTGCTGCTGATTGAAGCATTTTTACTTTTCTACTTTCGTTTCTTTCTACCACAGAGCATTAATTAAAACACCGAGGCCTGTAAAAAGACATTCATCCTCGGAGCACATGGCTGATTATGCAGCGTAAACAAAGTCTGAGTTAGAGCTGTTGTAGCTGTTCTCGGGTTGCACTCTCCATAGTTATTTCATTTTCACTAGCAAGGACCACGCCACAACAATGGAATACGATAAAGATATTTAAAGACCTAGGGTGGGGGGTCCGTCTCCAATCCAAAATGGTCACCCAGCTGGTTCGAACCACTCTCCTTAAGGATGATGTCTTCAGGCTGAAGGATGGACGAGAGACACGGGGTCGAGAGAGCTGACACGGACGGTGGTGTCGGGATAGGCTGTATAAATAGGGCTTCTGGGTAATTGAAGGCGTGGTCGAGATGAGCTGTGGTTGGCTAGCGAGGAGGTTGAGGCGTGGTCCAGCTCCTGAATCTAAGTTGATCATATTATCTCCACTTTTGGAGGTGTCAAGGAGGTAACACAAATGTGGTTGTGAGTGGTATCGGTGATTTGTAATAATAATAATACATGACACTTGTATCGCTCTTTTCAAGACCTCAAAGATGCTTTCCTCGAAGAGACAAATAAAGGCAAACAAAAGAAATAAGACTAGGGTGACCAGATGTCCCTATTTACCTGGGACAGTCCCAATTTTGAGTCCTGTGTCCCCTGTCCCAGTAAGTTTATCCAAAACGATTGATTTGTCCCAGTTTTATACAAGAACTGTCCCACATGTCCCCATTTTGGGCCAATCGGATCCGCGCCAACAGTAAAGAGGGATTATAATAGTTGTTTAGCTAAAATACAGAAAACCATGCTTGAGAATTTGAGAAATCGTGAATAAGTCATGAATGGTCCGAGTGCATAACAGTTTTCCTTAATTACACTCTCTTTTCACAATTTTATTATTACCAGCCACCCCAAACCAAGCGTGTCCCAGTTTTGGGTTTTAAAAAGCTGGTCACCTTAAATAAGACAGTTAACGAAAGGTGGTTTTAAAGAGACTGAGGAGCCGTCCATGAAGAGGGTGACGTTATCGTGGGTTTTGTTGAGTGTTTTGGTCAATACCGATACCGATACCTGAAGAATGGCAGCAGTATTGAAAACAACTCTAGGTGCAGTGTGGTTTTGTGGTTGTGTTTGTGAGTGGGACCTGGATCTGCGATGAGGTGCAGTGTGGTGTCAGGTTAATCTGGATGAATGGAGCGGCTCTGAAAGGCAAATTGCAGAATAAACAGATTAAACGCCCACCTCCTCCATCCGCCTCTCACTCAGGAGCCTGTCTCTCTCTCCCCCTGCTGCTTTTACAATCAACAGCGCTGCCCTGCAAACACCAAACACAAAATATCCCAAGTACATTTAACTGGAATCAAATGAAAATAAAGGTTTGGGAATGATTTGGGCACTATAAATAAACTTGTGTGACGTGTCTTGCCCAAGCACCGGTTGAAGCTATAATTGGACCACCAACTTTTCTGACTTTTGACGCTCCTATATTACGCAAAATCGACTCTTGTGAGCTTTAAACCGTGTTATAATGTTGTTTCATCCTCAAAAACAGATCTGGAGTTGTGTTTTGTCTCATTCACACGTTTGAGTAACACTTTATTATTAGTCTGTCCACATCTCCAAAGCTCAAAATGCTCTGTTCCACCTTGTGATGTCATGAAGTGGTAGTTTTCAAGTTAAAGTTCAACAGCTCCTTTTGCCTTTAATTCAGTAGACAATGGCAATTAGCGTAATATGGGCCCTTCAAACATGGATTAACATAGGTTAAGACTTCACCCCAATTTAGAGTTGTGGTTTAGTCCTGGTGTACACATAATCTTGGTTTAGTTCTGGTTTAGACCTTGTGTAGTCCTGGTTTAGTCCAAGGTTAGCTCTTAATTATAGTCTTGATTTCGTTTTAAACCTGTTTCATAATGAGCTCAGGATAAATTGGTCAAAGTCACTCATCTGGGTTTCTTCTTGGATCCGTCTTCATTTCTAGGGTACAGACATTAAGTAGTCCTGACTTAGTCCTTGTTTAGACCTAGAGTCCAGATCAGTCATTGTCCACGTTTACATGATGTTTTTTAATTCCGAATTAATTGTTCCAAATTAGACAGTTTGGAATTAAATTATTCTCCTTCGAGTTTACATGGAATTATTGAGGTTTACATGGAAAACACGTTGATTCGGCTTTATTTAATTCCGCTCAACGTCTGGGGTTGGGGAAGGGTTCTGATTGGACAGGGACACGAACGTATTTACGTTGACCGGAAGAAAACTCACACTTCAGCTGCTACCGGCTTTTTGTCATCTTCGTTTGGTTAGTGTTTTTATGTTTTCTGCCATCCACTCTTTTCATTATTTGTTGTTCTTCCGGCAAACTTATTTAAAAGTGTTTTGTTTCGAGACCAACGTTTGCTACGGGCTGCCATCTCGCAGTGCGTCATCGCATCAGAAGGGCGACCCAACGAGCGCAGAGCGACCGGAACGTTTACATGATCAAGGAATAAATTAATTTGGCTTTAAAATCAGAATAAACCACCCACTTAATTTGGTTAAGTAAGTTAAATTCTGAGAAATCATTTTCTTTAGGAGTTAAGTGTTTACATCCTCTTTTTAAAGCGAAATACATTTTTATTCAGAATTAAATTACTTTTAATCAGAATTAAACCTCTCATGTAAACGTGGCACTTGTAAAACCCTTGTAGCTTTGTGTGAAGTAAATGTAACTGAGATCAAGGACAGATATTTCTTATATATATTATATTATGATATTTCTTATCTTTGATGTTGTTGTTATTAGAAAAGAAATGGAATATCTGTGGTATTTCAAATTAAAACAGTGTGAAGTACTTACCACTTTTGCAAACCACTAGTAACGATAAACAAATATGTGCCAGGAATTCTGTGTTGATACAGTATTGTGGAAGGCTTGTCATTTCTGCTCCACAATGAGGCCTGGTGGTCATTTTGGTTTAGGTCATACAATTCTGTTTTAAGGCCTACCCGACCCCGGCCCCCATCACTGTCAAGAGCGATAATGTGGCCCCCAGAGAAAAAAGTTTGCGGACCCCTGTACAAGACAAACTTTATTCAGGAAGATGCCACAGACGATAGTAGGATTATGGTTGTACGGTTTTGCATAGGGCTGCCGATCTCCAATACTTTACGAATATGTGAGTCTGAGGCCTGTACTACGAAACCGAACTCCTGGAATAAACGAAATGTCTTTGTTTGACTCTCATTAAATTCTCGTAACATTCAGAACAAAATATAGAACTTCTTTTATCAGAAATAAGCAAGAGTTTGATGCTTCGTTGATTCTGCAGAAATTCGCAGTTTCTTTCCTTTTTTACTCGTTTTCTGCAGTGTTTGTTTGTTGGACCATGCGTCTCTCGGATTGGTTATTCCATCTGTCAATCATCGAGGGGACAGGCTCTGGACCCACTCATCTTTGTAAAGTTTTGTCAAAGCATGTGGTTCTGACTGGACAGGAACCAGCCCCAAACCAGCACCTTGGTGGAAAAGGGTCATAGTGGATTTGGACTTCTCTTCCACCTGATCGCTTACCCTTTTGTTGTCTATTACCCCAGATAACACAGTTGCCCTTACGTAAACAGACAGGTCAGTGCTTCAGTTTAGCATTGACACAGCTAGAGGGAGAGAGCAGACAGAACCACACAGCACAATACATCTGTCAGGAGGAGGTCGTAATCATTATGACCTATTGCTATGACCACATCAAAAGTGCAGTGCTATGATTTATAATGAACATACTCTGATGACCAATTAGCAGATCACAGCTCGGCTCACCACACCTCAGAGTCCCCCGTCTGCCAATTACACTGTCCTGGATCAGAGCGCGTGGTTTAGTGCGCTCTTTACTGTCGCTCTTAATAAAGCACAGCAAGAACAACTTTATAAAGCGGGATTTAAAGGGCTGGTACCTGATTTTGAACCGTGTGTGAACCGTAGCCTCACCCAGTAAGTCCATTCTATCACTGTTTTCTGATCTATGTTATAATGTTGTTTCTTCATCACAAACATGCCTGGAGTTGTGTTTTGTTTCATTCACACATGTTTGACACACAAACCCTGCAGATTTAGACTGAGTTCTTCTCTCAAACAGAAAAAAAATGTGTTCCACCTTGTGATGTCATGTATCGACATAACGCAAACTTGACTCTTGTGAGCTTTAAAGCCGGGCGTACGCTGTGCGATTTTGGCCCTTTCTGAGCGAATTTTTCACTCATGCGACTGTTTTTTGAATTGGGACGACTTTGGCTTAATCGTGTGTCGTGCTCTGTGTAGTATACATTGGGTAACGAGAACCGATTAATACCTCATGATCAGAAGAATATCAAGCCTGTCTGAAATCCAGTCGCCTCTCGTGAGGGTTTCGCACTGTTGAAGTAGTTCCACGAGCCGATTTGCCAGAATCTCCCAGGCCGCGCATGCGTGGACACAGAAGCAGAACGGAAGGATATGAAGTTTGTGGAGGACCATGACGGGCCAGTGAGTGATTTGGACACAAGCAATGGAGGCTCAGCTAATTGAGCTTTGGCAGGTTCACCCGAGCCTTTTCGATGTGGCCTCACAGGACCATAGCCACAACAAAAGAGAGGCAGCGCGTCTGTCTTTTGCCAGCATTGTGTCTCCGCACTTCCGTGGTTTTCTACTTTATATTTCCAGAACAAGAACTCCACATGTCGTGATGTGGACGTACAGTGTGCGCAGGCAGGTCCCATCTGAGCATCGGATCATATAGTGTGAGAACATGAATCGTGAGCTGTGAACTTTTAAACCCTGGGAGTGAAACAATTGAAAATATCGCACAGTGTACGCCCGGCTTTAGCCATGATAGAAAGCTGTTGCCTCATCAAAAACATACCTGGACTTGTGTTTTGTTTCATTCACACCTTTATTATTAGTCTGTCTACATCTCCAAAGCTGAAAATGCTCCACCTTGTGATGTCATGAAGCGGTAGTTAATTAAAAGCTACTTTTTAACTCTACTTTTTAAGTAGAGAGTTTAGCAGAGATTGGAAAATCCCAGGGCCGAAATCATCCAAATGATTCTAGTGAAAGTGTGTATTGAGATTAAAAACACAGTGGAGGACGTTGTGTATTACGAGATGCCATCACAAGGTGGAACAGAGTGTTTTTTTTTTATTATTTATTTTTATTTATTTATGTATTATAATTACTTGAACTGTTTGCATCATTGTCTGTTGTTGTATGCCTTTTGTATGCTGCTTTTATGCTTTTTGTTTTGTTCTTTTTGGTTTGTACAGCACTTTGTAAACCTTGTTTTTAAAAGTGCTTCATAAGATTTATTATTATTCAATATGAGAGAAGAACAGGGTTTGTGTGTTAAACATGCTTGAATGAAACAAAACTCCAGGTCTGTTTGTGATGAGGAAACAACATTATGACATAGATCAGAGAATAGTGTAATATGGACCCTTTAAATGCTGTAATAACGGGCTCTTATATTTCACACATGGCCCCTGCAGCTCCTGTGGGGAAGCCCGGTGTTCTTATTCTCGTCACATTCGGCCTCTTCAGTTCAGCTCGGTCCTCCATCTTCAAATTTTGGCTCGTCATCAAAAATGAGCTCCCACGCACTCTCCAACTCACAGATTGTAATCAATATGCAATCTCCCTGTCTGCAGAGGAGAGGAGGAGAGCGGGGGTCCCATGCCCCAGTCTGAGTAATGACACGAGGATGGAGAGAAGGCTGGAGATAAGGCTGGAGAGAAGGCTGGAGCTCTCACTGTGGAGACGTGTGAGAGGCCAGAGAAGAGGCTTTAGGCTGGGGCTGGTCTGTGAGAGGGCAGTGGTCTGGAGATGGGCCTACTGCATATTCTGGTAAACTGACTTTTTGAGCTTTTGCCAGTTGTTGTTGTTTAGTTTGCTTGTTTCTGGCTGTTGCAGTACTGTGATGACAAAACCTTCTGGGCTCTGAAAGTTGTGAACTGTGGTGAATTATTAGGACGCTCTCAGTGCGTAAGATAAGTGAAGAATAACTTTGGACCACTGCAAACATGTTCTGTTTTTCATAAATATCTGGTACAGCGATTTTAATACATTTGGAAATGGGGACTGGAATTTTACCTAAGTAGTAGCCCTTCTTTGCCCAAACCTCCTTGACAAAGCCCGATCTTGTCAGATCTCAGAAGCTAAGCAGAGCTGGGCCTGGTCAGGACTTAACGTGAGACCGCCGGGAATACCAGGTGCCACAGTGGGGCACCAGAAGCAAAACTATAGACTATAAAGAAGTGGACTAAGCAAGTGTGATGACCCATTGCATTTGGCTCCACTCAGATGAAGCTTCCGATGCTCATGTAATCATGAGCAGTTACAGAGAGAGGGGCCACAATAATGAAAGTCCATTTATATATAAAATCTATGGTCCTTAGGCAAGACATTTCAGCCATCTATGAAAGTGGTGGTTGTGGGTGTTGGTCAGAGGGACCGATGGTGCAGACTGGCAGCCTCTCTTTTGTCATTCTGCCCCAGGACAGACTCACCGAGTGTCTTGAAATGTGCCACATGAATCCAGTACATATTGTATTGGGCAACAGATTGAAATGTTATTTGAGAGACCAAGTTCCAACTAAGTGAGTTCTTTCTGGTCAGATTGCGTTCAAATGAAGTTCAGATGAAAGTCTAACAAAGCCTCAGACAGAGCAGGGCCTACAGTTAGCATCCCCTGGGAATGTATACGTGCGTGAATGGCTAGTTCTTCTGCAACTGGTACTGTCCAGGGCCAGTTTGATGTATTTCAACTGACACAGGCCCATCTTCTCTCTCTACACCCCCATCCTTTCTTTGTTTCTTTTCTTTCTCTCTCTCTTCCACTTGTTCTATATATATATATACCCCCCTCTCTCTATACCCCCCTTCTCTCGCTCTCTCCCTCTCTACACCCCCCCTTTATTTCTTTCTCTCTTCATCTCATTCTATATTTCACTCTCTCTCTCTTCCCTTAACCCCCTCATTCTTTCTCCCTCCCTCTCGCTCTCTATTTCACTCTCTCTATATATAACCCCACTTCTTTCTCTCTCTCCTTTGTAGTTTGACGGACAGGTATTGAGCGCTCCTTCTCTCTGACAGCCCCTCTTCGCTCCGACACAAATCGCCTCTGATTTTTACCCTGTTTTCCTCGTGTCCTTGGGCGTCAGGTTCAGTCTCTGGTCTCTGCCTCTGACGCATCGCCCCAAAGTCCAGTTACAATCCAAGCAGTCCATTAAAAATACATAGTCCGGGTTCAAGGGGAGTGCGGGTCTGCAGGTCTGGGGTTCTTTCAGACGTGGAATAGATGCATCACTGTTTACGGCACAAATCTATCACCGCAGGCTCAATGGCACGAGGGCAGAGGCGAGGGGGCAGGGGGCGAAACTGTCCCACACAATATTCGGATCAAAAACAAACAAAGGTGTGTACAAGTGCTGGGGCCAAGGGGGTACGAGAGTGACACGGAGGAGTTGTCAGGACAATACAAGCTCAAACTTTGGACTTTTGAATAAAAATATAAAAGAATTTGAGTGGAAAAATATAATGGATTCAAAATAAGTTTATAGGGAAAACACATTTGTCCACTTAAGGTCCTATATTACGCAAATTTGACTCTTGTGAGCTTTAAGTTGTGTTATAATGTTGTTTCCTCATCAAAAACACACCTGGAGTTGTGTTTTGTTTCATTCACACATGTTTGAGTAACCCTGCATTAGTAGTCTACTTTGAAACGCTCTGTTCCACCTTGTGATGTCATGAAGCGGTAGTTTTCAAGTTAACATCTGCCTTTTATATTTAGTTCAGCAGAGATCGGCAATTCCAGGGCTGAAATCATCCAAATGATTCTAGTGAAGGTGTGTGGAGTTTAAAAACACAGTGGAGCATTTCATGTATTACCACATGACATCACAAGGTGGAACAGAGTGTTTTCAGTTTGAGAAAAAGAGAAAAGTCGCTCAGTGCAGCTTTAAACTAAAAATGTTCAATTCTAATCAAATAAATTGTAAATATGTTTTGAATTCAAGCTGTTTTAACTTAGATCCTTTTTGCAGTGTACTTCAGGATTATTGTAAAACTTTTTATTTATTTTATTATTTTTTTTTATCACTTATGTTTTTGTTCATGGTCAGAACAAAAAAAATAAATAAATAAATACAAATCTTAAAACTCTCATCGATGTGGACCTCAGACTCCCGTTGCTCTGCTGTCAGTCTGCGTTAGGTCCGATCCGTCAGCGCGCAGGAAAACCTTGACTTCTTCTTCTCTGTCAGTTCTGATGGAGCAGGAAGTGTGAGGCGCAGCGGTGCATTGTGGGAGATGCGGTGCTGAAGGATAAAAGGGCAGAGAACGAGTGAAGCCTGCTGCTAGTCCTGCTGCTGCTACAGAAGAGAGGGAAGGAGGGACAGCAGGGGGGATGAGAGGATGAGGAGAGTGAAGGGGCAATGAGAGGATGAGGAGAGTGAAGGGGAAGATGAGAGGATGAGGAGAATGAAGGGGCAGTGAGAGGATGAGGAGAGTGAAGGGGGTGATGAGAGGATGAGGAGAGGGAAGGGGACGATGAGAGGATGAGGAGAGTGAAGAGGGTGATGAGAGGATGAGAGTGAAGGGGGTGATGAGAGGATGAGGAGAGTGAAGGGGAAGATGAGAGGATGAGGGGAGTGATAGGAGAGGGGAGGAGAGACTGAGCATGGTTAAAGGTGCACTGTGTAACTTTCCTGGTGCAGGGTCTGCCATCTCCTTGTCTCCAGGGTGATGTTATTGGTTTGCCTGGGATGTTCCACAGTATGGCTTTAAAAGAAATATAGCTTATTATTTTTTTTTTATTTCTCAAAACTACCACAGAAACATCCATTCTTACTGTGAGCGGACCCACTTCTCCACAGATCAGACCTGTAACTTGGCCTGGTGGTGGCTGCTTGTCTCCATGGAGATTGGTAAATCAAATGCCATACTGTAGAACATTTCAGGAAAAAAGCTATAAAATCTACATGGAATCAAGCAGGTGAACCCTCTAGAAGAAAAGTTACGCAGTGCAACTTTAACCTCATAAGCTCATAAAAGTGAATTTTGCGTAATTAGGACTTTTCACTAAAATTTTAAATAGTGAAATGAGAAGTTTAATCAGATGTCAGAGCCAGAGCTACAGCACTGTCTCCGAAAGTACGAGCCCAAAGTAAAACTCCAACTTGATTTCTTTCTTTTTAAAGTGTTCGGGTGCAGTCATCAGACGCGGGGGACTCACACACAGCCGTAAATAAACGTAATGATCTCGAAAATTAAATCAAAAAGTGTTTACCGCGAGAGGAGAGTCATTAGGAGCCCAATCCTCAGAGTCATCCCAGGAAACGCTCAATATTTACACATGATCAAAACTGCTCTGGCTCAATGAAGGTGGAGAGGAAGGAGTGGGTAATACTTTTCACTTATGACAACGAGTTTTGCTGTGAACCGCTTTTTCTATTACTGATGCACTGTGTTACTTTGCTGTTGAAATCCAGTGTGTTTAAACCGAAAATGTCTCTCTCTGATCTGAACCGTCTCTACCGAAACCCCAGCACCTCATGAGTCAGTGCAGCCTCTGCAGCTCAGGGAGGGAATTCTGGAGGTTCTGAGCTTCAAACTTGGATGTGTCTCTATCTGCAGGTTTAGACTCTGGAGACACAGGTTGGGAAATACTAATGCTGTGTCCAAATGTCCAAATTATTCCCTACTTAGTGCACTCTTTAGGGGTGTCCAAATGTCCAAACTATTCCCTACTCAGTGCACTCTTTAGGGGTGTCCAAATGTCCAAATTCTTCTTACTTAGTGCACTCTTTAGGGGTGTTCGAATGTCCAGTTGGTGAAAAAGTAGTGCACTCAAAATTTCCACAATGCACCTTGAAAAGTAGTGGGCATCGGTGGTCACTAGAGCGGTCAATATAGACCACAATGCACTGGGAGAGTCGGGAAAACAGAGGCTACAGCGACAGGTGTTTAACTGGACACAACCCGACTGAATGAAAGCGCTGGTTTATGGCTCTGTTGCTCCCTGATTCTGAATAAAACACTTGATAATTTCCACATTTCAGACAAAAAGCAAATAATCCAGTCCGTTTACCTGAAATCCAGCGTGACAAAAATCGTCTGATTATTGTTAATCCATAAACACTTGTGTGTCAGTCTGATCTGATCTTTATTTACGACAGAAATCAAGTTTGATCAGAGTTTAGCCTTTAGATTTTTTTCACGTAGATGCCAGAGTCACGTGAGCCGACTGTAGTGACCTGAGTGTCCGAATCGCTCTGTGAATGAGGTGCACTGTAGAGGGCGCTAAAGAGTGCTGGCCTATGTAGTGAACGAGGGGTTAGGGGCTAGGGTGGACATTCGGACACAGTCTAAATGAATCGGATATGCTCAATCGGTAGTTAATCATTTTTTAGCTATGCACTGTAATTATTTATATTTATATAAATTTTATGTATGTATGTATGTTTTTTTTTGGTTTTTTTTGGTACACCAGTGTTCAAGTGACACCATGACACAAAATAATATAGATTCAAATATCAGTGATTTGTGCAAATAATACATCAATTCATAAAATCTACTATATTTATTTAGTTAAATTTAAAGTTTTTACTCTCTTCATTGACATTCATCTGAGTCCAAATACACAAAAGAGCACAGATTTAGTTAAACAAAAGCTTAGCTCTGTCAGGCCAAACACACAGAGCACAGTACATTATCTGTATGCACAAATATGCTAATTCCACCTCCAGCACAAGGCCGTTTATGCTAGGCTAACGCTAATTATTCAGGCTATGCTAATGCATGGAAATGTCCTGTTAGCTGTTTTGATGAGCTCCGGGTACATCCACTTTTATTTATAGCCGCTGTGCCCAGAATAGTGGAGTGCATTATATTTTGTACAGTTTTTAACATAATTCACTGTTAAATGCATAAACAGTTTTATATATATTTTTATAAACCAGATTTTTGTAAAGTTTTCGAATTAAATTGGCCCACGAACTGTAATTATCAAATCACACGTGTTTTTTTCTATATTTAAATGTGGAATAAACCCATGTAAACCGCAGTATTGTCTAAATGAGATCAGATTGATGCTGCTCGTGTAGCCGTGGAACTTAGACTTAGACAAACTTTATTGATCCACAAGGGAAATTATTTGGATACAGTAGCAGAACAAGTAACAGAACAAGCAGAGAAATCAAACATTTGTTAAATCCAGAAAAGCACAGACATCTTCCCTGCCCACGAAACGCACAAAACGCTTCAACCTGCACCGTTTTATCAAAATAGTCACAGCGAGAAGGTTTTGTGTTCAAGCTCAGGCCTTTCTGTGTGGAGTTTGCATGTTCTCTCTGTGTCTGAATAGATTTCCTCTGGGCACTCTGGTTTCGCCCATCAATCCAAAACCTGCAGAATACAAACAATCCTGCAGCTAAAGTATTCCTGACCAAGTCTGTGGAGGACATCACTCTGGACTTCACTGTGGTTCTGCTGGGGGAGCAGCACCAGGAAAAGGGACATCGGGCCGATTGACAAACTGATCCGTAAATCTGGACACGTGATCGGCTGTGAACTGGAGACATTTGTCCCAGTGAGGAACAGGAGGACACTGGACAAACTGCTCTCCATCATGGACACTCCTGCTCACCCACTGCACCAGACTATAGAGGGACAGAGGAGATAATACTCCCTACAACTGTACAACAACTCAGTCTTAAGTAACAGATAGCCTTATGCCCTGTCAATCAGCAGAGTATTTGCACTGTCGTTCTTGTCTCTTGTTTATAGCTGTGATTAGTTTATTTTATATTTTATTACTTATTTTTCTATTTTATTTTGACTTGTACATATACATTTATTTTTATAACTGTCTCATTTGACACGTGTCTCTTGCTCTTTTTGCTACACCATCTATTTTTGTTACTCTCTGTTATTATATTATATTGTGATGTTTGAGCGACTTTATCCAAATAATTTCCCTTGTGGATCAATAAAGTTTGTCTAAGTCTAAGTCTAAGTCTAGCTGGTCTGAACTCACAAATATCACAAGAACTACTCTTGCTGCTCAGGTTTTTTGACCTTCTGAACCAAAGATCTAAAAGCAGAAGTGTCCTCCAGTGAAGAGTTTAATGTTGTCAGTGTCATTTCGCCACAGCTCCTGTCCACTGTCTCACCTGTCAGGATTTATTGTGGTTCATATTGATTTTTTTAGTGCGACTCTACAAAAACCTCACAGACATTACATCACCGGAGCTCGCTGTCTACCACTGTGCGCTGAGCAAATCACAGGTAAGAACAGAGCTGTAGGCGGGGCTAGGTGATACAGGTATAAACAGACAACAGATGTAATATCACTACCTCCAAATCGCACGCGCCATAACCTTTAAACCAAACCCTGCAGCGAGATGGATTTGTGAATTTGCAACCTCACAAGAACGCACCTTGGCCCGACAGGTGGAGGGCGACCAATCATGTCATGTGATGGGGTTAGAATGGTACTATTTGCCTCTGCCTATAGAGGCTTTGCACCATCACGTGACCCCATAGCAACAGTAACTACGCCGCCATGACACCGGGCACGCGATTGACTTCAGTTCAGTAGCATCAGAGAAACATGGGCAGGTTTTGTTGTGTATTTGGCTGGTCGAGCCGTTCTGAAAGGGATGAAACGATTTGTTTCTTCACTGTTCCTCTGGATATTACTCATCAGGAGCTCAAACAAGGGAATTATTGAAAAAAAGATTATGGCTTGCAAACCATCATGACGCCTGAAGTTTGCTCACGTCACTTTCATCGAGGTATTTGCTGTTCAGATTGTTTCATAGTTTATTTAATGAAAGAAGCAAACTTACTGAACTAAAATTTCATTCACTTAGCCAGGAAACCCCGCACCAGTTTACGAACCAACGAACTCAGATTGGGCTCCTACGATCAGTATGGGGCACGAGTCGAAGAGCTCTGTGAGCCAAACTACGAAAGAATCGGCCATGAAAAGATACTCACGAACGTTAGAAAGATCCGCTCTCAAAAAACGATTAATTCTAGAAGACATCGTTGTTGATAAGCAAAGCAATAAAGAAAACGTAGGTCCTATGGCGAGTGACATAGTTCTATGTGAGTTGGAAAACACTTACCTTTCCGATCAAAACCTTGACGTTCCTGCGAGCTTTTCCTACATAAAAACATCTGACCCACCCAGCAACAAAATACTGGTTCACCTCTAGGCTTTTATAAGCCTTGATCTGCTCTTTGGTGGAGCTACTGGACGCAAAGATCAAGTAGTCTGATATATCTGGAAATTCTACTTCTGGCCATGATTTTATTGAATCTGAGTAGAAATTGGTGCTCACATTGGTGTATGATTTTAGCTTTTCCAAGGAGTTTTTTTGCTCATCTGAGGTTAGAGATTTCAGATATTTCGAGAGAGGTGGAACACGCTCGTTCTGTTTAGCAGCCATGTTTGATGTTGCGTGCCCGGTGTCATGGTGGCGTAGTTACCGTTGCTATGGGGGGTCACGTGACGGTGCAAAGCCTCTATTTACAGTGATGCAATTCATAATGTGATTTCAAACTAAGAGTTTAAAAACAGTCAAAGGTTTGCAATAAATATAAAATTACATAAGCCTTAAAAAACAGTTAAATACAGTTAAAAGTCCGCTAAAATGTTTATTCTATTTTATTTTTCAGTAACATTCCTGTCATTTTGTTCAAAGAAACTGTAATCATATAGTCTGTAATCGACTACTAAGCCTGGGATCCTTTGTTTTAGTGATTGCTAATGCCTTCACACACCACTTTTGGGATTTTGCGCTATTTTTTAGCGTAAATTCGGCCTGTTTGTGAAAAAACATGCAGAAGAGAAAAGTTTTGTGCATTTGTGATCAGGGGAGGTGTCTGTTTTTCTCTCGCTCTTTTTTTCTGACCGTTCTTTGTTGGATCACAGTAGAATCATGTCATGTGCGCTGCATGTGAAACATGTTTGTATCATTCTCCCCCTCCGTCTTCATGGCTTTATCAGTGTTTATCTCTCCTCTCTGCTTTGGCTCATTTCACTGCAGGAAACTCCGGTCTGTGGAATCCTCGTAGTGTTTTTGGAGTGGATCAGCTCTTAATTCGTTTTCCTGCTTCTTCTTGTTGTTGAAGCCCAAATTGCATCACATTTACTGTCTCTTTCTGTCTTTTGTTTTGTTTTTTTTCCATCAGTGTGCACTGAAAGCATTGCAGAAAAATGCAATGATGGAAAACAAAAGCGCAATGTTTCCGATGGCTCGTATTTTTCCAGCAGTAATGAGGAAGAGTTTCTGTTTAGTCCATGGACCGAGTTCTTCAGGGCCACAGCGGCTCAGGTGGTTCAGGAGTTGCTGGTTCTATTCCCAATGTGGGAATGTGGTGACAAGATCTGATTCCAACGGCAGTGAAATTGTTGCTAATATTAAGACGAATAAAAATATAAAGCGAAAGAGATGCATATATTTTTATAGTGGTTACAGGGCCCATATTCATTTTTTTCATGAGGGACTCATGTTATAACAGGTTTTTGAGGAGGGATTAATGTTATAACAGGTTAGAAAGCTCCAAAAAGTAAAATGTGCACAATACTCCATCTTTAAAAATTACAATTTGAGAACAATGCACATATGATAAGATTCACACTGAACCAGGACTGAACCAGGACTAAACCAGGACTGAACCAGGACTGAACCAGGACTGAACCAGGACTGAAACAGGACTAAATCAGGACTAAACCAGAACTGAACCAGGACTGAAACAGGAGTAAACCAGGACTGAACCAGGACTCGTGGACTACAGAAAACTCTCCTCTCTCATCTGTCTGATCTGTCTGTATGAACCACACGCGCTGCTTCATTTAGCAGGGCTCCTCTCCCTAAATGCCCCGTGTCCTGACAGCGCCGGGCTTCATACTTTTCAGATGGGCTGTGAGGCGTTCGGGGTCCGTCGGGAAACAACAGCGCTCGCAGAAGACGGAGGGAGCTAATTAGGCTTTTATTAGTGCCACACAAGCCCCGGTCCCCACGGAGAGCGGTCTGTGAGCGGCCATCCGAGCACCACATTTACACCACTGCTACTGCTGAGCCTGTGGATTGAACCAGGACTAAACCAGGACTGAACCAGGACTGAGCCAGGACTGAGCCAGGACTGAACCAGGACTGAGCCAGGACTGAGCCAGGACTGAACCAGGACTGAGCCAGGACTAAACCAGGACTAAACCAGGACTGAACCAGCACTGAACCGGGACTAAACCAGGACTAAACCAGGACTAAACCAGGACTAAACCAGGACTAAACCAGGACTGAAACGGTTCTAAACCAGAACTGAGGACTACCAAATACAGTCCATATTCTCCTGAGTTTATAATATGACAGGTTAGCCATAAATTTGTGGGCTAATGAACTATTTTAGTTTGTTCCAGCTCCTGTGACAAAGTTTGGAGGAAAAAAAAAAAGTGTATTTGGGAAAGACAATAAAATAAGAGTTCTTCTCAAAAACAGAAAACACATGATGAAAAAAACCCAACCTTGTGATGTCATGAGGTAATACCGAAAGTACCATACACCTTCAATAGAATCATTTGGATCATTTCAGACCGGAGAGGTAGACGGACGAATAACGCAGGATTACTCAAACGTGTGAATGAAACAAACACAACTCGAGGTTAGGGTGACTTGATTTTCAAACTCAGAAACTGGGACACACCAGGTTGGGTTGGTTGGTCATAATAAAATTGTGAAACGAGTGCGTAATTAAGGAAAATTGTTCCGTACTCGGCCCATTCATGACTTATTCATGTGAGTCAGTATAGTCATATTTTTCTTCGTGTTTTGGTCATTTTTAAGCAGCTTTTCTGTATTTTTCCTAAACAAATGACAATTAATGCCTCTCTTTACTGCTGGGAGGTATCAAAGTGGTCAAAAATAGGAACAGCAGGGAGATTTCTTGTATAAAACTTGGATAAATCTGCTGGGACAGGGGACACTGGGTAAATAGGGAACCTAACTCCAGGTCTGTTTTTGGTATCCGCATTATAACATGTCTTAAAACTCACAAGAGTCAATTTCGCGTAATATAGAACCTTTAAATAAATTCCAGTAAGGTCTAAACCAAGACTACAACTGATCAAAACCAGGACTAACCCAGTTCTAAACCAGGACTGAGGACTACCAAATACAGTACATATTCTCCTGAGCTTATAATATGACAGGCTAGCCATAAGTTTGTGGGCTAATGAGCTATTATATTTTTGTTCCAGCTCCTGTGACAAAGTTTGGAGGAAAAAACATAAAAAAATAAGAAAAAATAGAAAGTATTTGGGAAAAGACAACAAAAGCGCTGGTTATTAGGACTGTGGATCTGAGTTTGACACGGTTGGACAAGAGGCAAAGCTTGTTAGCCCGCGCACAAGCAAGAAGCAACCTACATTTTAGCATGGGAATTTAGCTGGCGTAATTGAGCATTAGCTACTGGACGCTAGCTCAAAGCCTGCCCGAGAAACCCGACGCATTTGAGCAAAGATTTAACAATGCTAGTTATTAGGGAAGTTTGAATTTCTAGACTGAAAATTTGAAAAACTAGAGACAAAACTTTTTTCTTTTTTTTTTTTTTTTTTTTTAGCTTGACTCGCAGCATCGTTACAGTCGATTGTTGCCGGGTTTTCTGTGAGCTTTGAAAAAACAGGCGTTCTGACTGTGAGCGGGGTCACCTCTCCACGGCTCTGACGTGTAACTTGGTCTGGTTTGGGCTCCACGGAGATAGAAAAGTTTAATGCCATACTGGGAAACATTCCAGACCAAGCAATAACGTCTCCACGGAGAAAAGAGTTTGACGAAGCAGGAAGTACATTTTAGCATGGAACGTCAGCTAGCGTAATTGAGCGTTAGCTACTGGATGGACGTCCTTTATGTTAGGGCACTTGGGGTTTTTTTTTTTGTTTTTTTTTCAGAAAGCCATGTAAAATGAGGTGTTCATTTTGTTGCGTTGTTGTACCTTTAGTAGTTTCTTAGGTCTAATTATAGTATTTTATTTATTTCATTTGTATTATTATATATATGTTAAATACAAGAACGAGACAGATAAATAGAAGAAGTCAATATTGCTTGAGCTAGGTCTTGAGTTAAGTATTTGAAATAAAAAACTCAAGATTTAGTTGGGGTTTTTTTTGTAATTCGTTCCTTGAATGTCAAAGAATCTAAAGTTCAGGTAAAAACTAAAGTTTAACATCAAATTTGGTAAGTAATTCTCAACATAAAACCTAAAATACAGGTCTTCCTCTATCATAATATTTATGAGCAAACTGTACTGACGCGCCTTACTTTTTTCATTTTTTTGTTTTTAATTTTTTGTATCTTGACTTGCAGCGTCATTACAGTGGACTGTTGCCCAGTTTCTGTGAGCTTTGAAAAACAGGCATTCTGACTGTGACATTTATATCGATAAATACAAATATTTTGGATTAATACGACTATTTGGTTTTAGTCATAGATCTTTAATCATTAATCATTACTAAAATTACATTGATCAGATTAACATATAAATGCACAAAATACATTCTGTCCGAAGTATTTGAGAACTTCCCATCTCTTTTTTTTTTTTCTCTCATTGTCCGTTCCATTTGTAAACCCTTCCCCGGTTAAATATTGGTTATTAAATAAGCAATATTAAGTGAGAATAGATTTTCAGCTTTAAAAATGAAGTTTCCCCAGAGTAATAATTAAAAAGCGTTTGACGAATCTGTGTTTTAGCTACAGGACGGTAGCTCAAAGCCTGCCAGAGAACCCTCCATGCAAAGATTTAACGATGCTAGTTATTAGAGAAGTTTGCATCTTTAGACTGAAATTTTGAAAAACTAAACACAAACTTTTTTCATTTTTTTATTTTTTAGCTTGACTCGCAGCATCATTACAGTGGATTGTTGCCGGGTTGCTGTGAGTTGATTAAAACCGATTTTGGTGGCGCTTTTTCATCAAGAAAAGTTTGTGTGAGGTAGAAGTTATTTCAGGAACCAAACACCAGAAATATTTGAAGGTAAAATGAGGAAAAATAAAGACAGGATTGTAACAAGGTGCCAGAGAGTTTCATTTGAACAGAGAAGGTGCAGACTCTCGTAAATTAGCCGGAGATTTATGCTAATACAGATGTCTTCGCTGGATCTAGGGCCTATCTGTAATTTTACAATCACTGCACCTTCACAGGCCTCATTCTAATCATTTCACTTGTTAGCTCGTAAATCCCTACTGAATTTATTTGACTTGCTTTTCATAAATATCGGAAAATGTGACGTACCAAAGTAAATGCGTTCGATAGCTCAAAAGTTCGATAGCGTGTCACATTAAAACTGGAAAGAAAAGTTGGAAAATTCTTCTTCATTATTTCAGTTATGAGAATATATTTGTATTAATTGTAAAGCCTATTTTATTATTATTATTATTATTATTATTATTATTATTTATTTATTTATTTATTTATTTTTCAATTTATTTTTTTTATTTTTTTTTACAAATTTAACAAATCAGATCTGTGGAGAGGCGATCCCACTCACAGTAAGAATACACAACACTACATATTATGCCATTTTCTGCCCGATTTGATTGGCCGTTCCATGCACTTTCTCGAGGTGGAGGTCGGTTTTCCCCGAGTCCCGAGCACAATACAACACGCCTTAAAGGTTGTATAGAGGATTTTCCAAGGAACGAGGAATCCAGCGCCTCCTCCGCCTCCTCTTTACTCTAGGAATCCTGTTTGTTTACAGCCGGTGCGCGTTCAGAATCGCTGTTGCTGCTGTAACTCTACTGTACATTTTCAAATGATAAGCAGAAGTTTCCTGTCCAGAAGTAATTTATCGACCAACGCGTCAGTCTTTAGACCCTTCGTCTGCTTCAGTGACGCCATCGCTGGAAGGAATCTCAGAAAATCACCTTAGTTTGGCTTCGCTCCTTTTCCCCTTCTCTTCTTCTTTCAGCGACCTCAAAAATGGACTTTCTTTTGCGGCTAACTGGTCGTGGATTCTCGTCTGCCATCGCGACAAACTTTGTGCAAACTGCGAGGAAGCTACAGTTGGAAAAAGCCGCTAAGAACCGCTGCGTTGGTCGAGTAAACGGCAAGCGTAAACCACGTAATCCCAGCGTGCCGGCGAGTCAGTGACGCTAGAGGGACGTAGGGAGTTTGTTTGACGACCTGATAAAAACGAGGTAGCATAGTTTTGTATGTTTATCTTTCCCCACGTCCACAGTTGATGGATTTTCATTCTTTTTTATTTTGGTCATCATAATTCCAAGGTTGCTGCGTCTCTATAACGCTATCGTTGACAATTTGAAACTACAAAAAGTCCTCCATACAACCTTTAACTTAGCTTCACCTCTGGTCCAACTGTGACGCACTCTGAACCTTAACGGCGCTCGGCTTTGTTGTCTTGTCGCAAATTATTTTTTATCAAATTTTTTCCCCGTTGTAGTACTCTAGACTACAGCCCCTCATTAGCTCAGACATACCCCCGGCCGCACTGACACATCCTACATCCAAACACATATATATTTAATTTGTGTCGGTGAGATTACTGCAAGTGCTGCTGGGAAAGTGTTCAAAGGGGCTAGTTTAATGAGTCAGAGCTAGCATGCGCAGCTAATTTATTCCGTTACATCTCATTTGAGTGTAAACAAGTGCTATTGTCATCTGGCAGCGTGGAGGTCGGTCCCCGGTAGATTTGGCGGTAATTTTTCATGATTAGCGCTCCCACTTTTGAACAAACTGCACGAGCTTCAGGACAGTTTTCCCCTAAAACCAGTTTCCTTATAATTAATCACAACGTTATTTATTTATTTATTTTTATTTTATTTATTTATTTATTTTTCCGCAGTTTCTTTCTCGCGGCGTGAAAAAAAAAAAAAAAAAAAGTTTGGAAAGAGGAGGTAAACACTGAGAAAATGGGGAGAAAGAGAAAGGTGTTTTTTTTTTTTGTTTTTTTTTTTTTTTTTAACTTGGGTTAGGAAGGTCATGTGTTAAATGAGGTGCAGCTGATCTTTTCCTCCTCTCTTCTCTCTCTCCTTCCTCCTCTCCTTCCTCCTCTCTTCTCTCTCCTTCCTCCTACTCCTCTGTCCTTCCCCTCCTCTTCTCAGTCTCCTTCTCTCCTCCTCTTCTCTCCTCAATCCTCTTGCTTAAAGGTTAAAGACCTTGTGTTAAAGGAGCTGAACCTCCTCTCTCCCTCCTCCTTCTCTCTCTCTCTCTCTCTCTCTCTCTCTCTCCCTCTTCCTCCTCCTCCTTTATCTCTTTCCTCCTCTCTCTTCTCCTCCTCTCTTCATCTCTCCCTCCTTTTACTCTTTTCTCTTCCTCCTCCTTTCTTCTCTCTCCCTCCTCCTCTTTTCTCTCTCCCTCCTCCTCTCTCCCTCTTCCTCTCCTCCCCTTCCTCATCTCTCCCTCCTCCAACTCTCTTTTCTCTCCCTTTTCCTCCTCATCTCTCCCTCCCCCTACTCACTTCTTCCTCTTCTCCTATCTTCTCCCTCCCTTCTCCTCTTTCCTACTCCTCTCCTCCTCATCTCTCTCTCCTCCTCCTCTCTTCTCTCTCCCTCCTCCTCTCTCTCACTTCCTCTCCTTCCCTTCATCCTCTCTTCTCCTCCTCTCTTCTCTCTCTCACTCCTCTCTCTCACTCCTCTCTTCTCTCTCTCTTCTCCTTCTCTCTTCTCTCTCCCTCTTCCTCTCCTGCCCCTTCCTCATCTCTCTCTTCTCCTCTCTTCTCTCTCCCTCCTCCTCTTTCCTACTCCTCTTCCTCCCCTTCTCTCATCTCTCTTCCTCATCCTCCTCTCCTCCTCCTTCCTCTTCCTCTCCTCCACTTCCTGATTTCTCCCTCCTCCTCTCCTCCCCCTGCTCCTCATTTCTCCCTCCTCTCCTCCTCTCTCCTCCCTCTCTTAAAAAGGTGAAAAACAGACTCAGTTCATTTAAAAGAGTTTTCAGTTTTCCAAACTTCTTCACTCACTTCCACATTCAGAGTGTCCTAATTATTCACCATGATGAGTTTGTACGAGCTTTTCACAACTTTCAGAGACCAGAGCGGAGTTTTTACAAAGTTTACAAATCAGATCTGTGGAGAGGCGAGCTCACTCACAGTATGAAAACACGTTGTTTCCTCATTACAAACAGACCTGGAGTTGTGTTTTGTTTCGTTCTTTAGAGTTCTTCTCTCAAACTGAAAACACTCTGTTCCACCTCGTGATGTCATGTGGTAATAGAGGAAGTGCTCCACTGTGTTTTTAAACTCCACACACCTTCACTAGAATCATTTGGATGATTTTAGCCCTAGAATTGTCGATCTCCACTGAACTAAAGGTAAAAAGTAGCTGTTAAGTTTTCTGAAAACTACCACTTCATGACATCACAAGGTGGAACAGAGCGTTTTGAGCTTTGGAGATGTAACAGACTAAAAATAAAGGGTTAATGAAACAAAACACAACTCCAGGTCTGTTTTTGAGGAGGAAACATCATTATAACACGACTTAAACCTCACACAAGTCCATTTTGCGTAACACTGGACTTTTAATTTACAGTTGAAATCTCCAGTGTCCTCAGATGCACATGTACAGAACATTTAAACTTTTAATACTGAATCTATTTTTCATTTCTTCTCATAAAAACCTGGTTATATTTGCCATAGTTTTTAAATTAAAAGTTCATGCATTTTTCAGTTGGCTGTCACGAGGAAGCAGCTGCTGTAAAATTAAACTTTTAGTGCTTTTCAGATTAAACTCTTGGAAGGGCTGTCTCATATAATATCCGGGCTGTCACAGAATTTGTTTTGGAATCCTTTCTTTTTTTTTGCTTGACTTATATTGCCCTAGGAGACAATATGACATTTACGGAATTTTTACATTTCACCAAATCCAGGGACAAAACCAGGTCCTGAAACGAAACTCCTGTGTCTTTTTATTCCCATTAGTTACTGCAAAATCCAGCGCGGGATTTGGTTTCACGTCGTCACAAAGTTAACAAATAAAGGCTGTGTCCGGATGTCCAGCCTGCACTCTGTAGCGCCCTCTACAGCGCACGCACTCACAGAGCGATTCGGACACACAGCTCACTACAGTCGGGTCATGTGACTCTGGCTCTGGGTGAAAAGAAGTCCTCTAAACGCCAATAAAACTTTTCTTTCCTTCTCTTTTCTTTCTTTTTCTCTACCTCTATCCCCATCTTTATCATTTTTATCGACCTCCCTCTCTCACTTACTCTCTCTCTATCTCTCTTTTCCCTCCCTCTGCCCCCTGTGTCTTTCTCTCTCCCTCCATCTCTCCCTCCCTCATTTTCATTATCTCCTTCTCTCTTTTCTCTCCCTCCGCCCCCACTCTCTCTCCATCTCCTTCCATTTCTCTTATCTCCTTCCCTCACTCTGTCCCTCCCTCGCTCTCTCTCCTTCTTTCCTGTTTCTCCTTCTCTTTTCTTTTTTTTTCTCTACCTCTATCCCCATCTTCATCAGTTTTCTCGACCTCCCTCTCTCACTTATTTCCTCTTCCCTCCCTCATTTTCATTATCTCCCTCTCTCTTTTCCCTCTCTCTGCCTCCTCTCTTTTTCTCTCTCCCTCCACCGCTCTCTCCCTCCCTCATTTTCATTATCTCCCTCTTTCTTTTCCATCCCTCTTCCCGCTCTCTTTTTCTCTCTCCCTCCACCGCTCTCTCCCTCCCTCATTTTCATTATCTCATCTCTTTTCCCTCCCTCTGCCTCCTCTCTTTTTCTCTCTCCCTCCACCGCTCTCTCCCTCCCTCATTTTCATTATCTCCCTCTTTCTTTTCCATCCCTCTTCCCCCTCTCTTTTTCTGTCTCCCTCCACCGCTCTCTCCCTCCCTCATTTTCATTATCTCCTTCTCGCTTTTCCCTCCCTCTGCCCCCTCTCTTTTTCTCTCTCCCTCTCTCATTTTCATTATCTCCCTCTCTCTTTTCCCTCCCTCTGCCCCCACCCTCTCTCCCTCCCTCCATTTCTCTTATCTCCTTCCCTCACTCCGTCCCTCCCCCTCTCTTTTTCTTTCCTGTCTCTCCTTACCTTTGCTTTCTTTTTCAATTGGAATTGCCAGTCTCCACTGAACTAAACTACCACTCCATGACATCACGAGGTGGAATGGAGCGTTTCAAGGTTTAAACAGAAAGTAAACCTTTAGCGTAGCTTTATTAGCGCTGCAGTAAAAGAGACAAACCGTGGGTACGTGTGCGTTTGCCGTTTTAGTAGCAATTATAGCCTGGTTATTGCTAATGCTAAATTACTAGATGCACTTGAACGCCTCTTAGCCTCTTCTCTTCTTTGACCTCCGCACTTCAAATCTCTGAGTGTTTTTTTTATTCTTTTATTTTCTTTTTTTTTCAGAAGAAAGACTAAAATCGGATCCTTTACTTATCCAGGCTCATCTTCTCTGTTTCTCTCATTTTCTCTCTCTCTCTCTTTCTTTTTCTTTCCTTTCTTCTCCCCCTCTGCCCTCCTTCCATTTTTCTATCTCGTTCCCATTCCCCTCTCTCTCCCCCTCTCTCCTGCTCTTTGCCCCACTCTCTCTTTCTCCTCCCTCACTCTTTCTCTCCCTCTATCTCTCTCTCCCTCCATCTCACTGACATTCTCTCCCCCTCTCTTTCCATCCCTTTTCCTCACTCTCTCTTTCTCCCTCCATCGCTCTTTCTCTCCTCTTCTCCCTCTATCTCTCGCTCCCTCCCTCTCACTTACATTCTCTCCTGCTCTTTCATTCCCTTTGTCCTACTCTCTCTTTCTCCCTCCACCGCTCTTTCTCTCCTCCTCTCTCCCGCTATCTCTCTCTCCCTCCCTCTCACTTACCTTCTCTCTCTCTCTCTTTTCTTCTCTTTGCTCCACTTTCTCTTTCTCCCTCCATCTCTCTCTTCCCCTAAGTCTTTCTCTCTCCCACATTTTTCATTCTCCGTCTCTCTCACCTCCTCATTCTTTCTGTCCTCTTCTCTCCCTCACTTTTTCCTTCCCTTTCCACATTTTCTTTCTCCCTCCATCTCCCTCTCTCCCCCTCTCTCTTTCTCTCTCCCTCATTTTCAATCTCTGTCTCTTTTCCCTCCCTCTGCCTCTTCTGGCTTTCTCCCTTCCTCATCTCTCTCCCCCTCTCTCTTTTCTCTTCATCAGCCCTCCCTCTCTTTCTCCCTCCCTCTCTTCCTCCCATTTATATTCTCCCCTCTATCTCTCTCCCTCCCTCTCATTTTCATCCACTCCATCTGTCTTTCTCTCTCCCTCTTTCTTGATACCTTCCCCTCTCTCACTTACACTCTCTCTTTTCCCTTCATCTGCCCCCTCCCTTTCTCTTTCTCTCTCTTGCCCTCCCTTTTCTTCATTCCTGCCTCACCTTCTCTTTACTTTCATTCATTTCTCTCTCTCTCTCTGTGCCTCCTCCTTTCTCAATTTCTCACTCTTATTCTCTGTCTCTTTCTGCTCCTCCCACGCTTTGTCTTTCCTTCCTTTCTCTTCCCCGCCATCTCTTTTCTCTCATCATATCTTCCCTCCCATCCCTCTCTTTCTCTTTTATCGGAGCTATACATCTGTTTATCCTCTGCTTCGATGGGTCCTCTCTCACGCCATCTTCAATCACATGCCCAATTGGCTCCAGAGCTTCAGTGTATATAGAGAGAAAAGGAGGGATGGAGAGAGAGGGAGGGAGAGAGAAAGATAAAGGGGGATAAGGGCAGAGAAAGGGAGAGAAAGATAGAGAGAGAGGAGGAGGAGGAGGAGGAGGAATATCCCTGACACACAAACAAACAGGCTGGGAATGCATTCACCTCTTTTTTTCTCAGATAATCTCCCTCTTTCTCACTATTCCCTCTCTCCTCTCTGCTTCCTCCCTGTCTCCCTCTTTCTCTCGCCTTCCTTTCTCTTCTCCCCCTCCCTCTTTCTTCTCTTTCTCTCCCTGTCTCCTCTGCCTTCCCCCTTACTCTTTCTCTTCCCATCCCCTACCTCTCTCTCTCTTTTTGTCCCTTCTGTCTCAATCTCCCCTTCATTTCTCACCTCTATCCCTCACTCTCTCCTTCCTTGTCTCACTTTTCGCGCCTTCCTCTCTTCCCCCTCTCCCTCTTATCTTTTTCCCTCCCTCCATTTCTCTCTCTCTCTGTCCTTCTTCCTCTCTCACTTACTTTCCCTTCCTCCCCCATCCTCCTTCATTCCTCCCTCTGTCTCATACACTTACATTTTCTCCCTCTCTCTTTTCCCTCCTTCTGGTCTATCTCTCCTCTCTCCTTCTCCAGCTCTCTACCTCTCTACCTCCCTCTGTCACTTACATTCTCTCCATCTCTCTCTCCCTTCTTCCCTCTTTCCCCTCTCTGTTGCCCCTCTTTTTCTCTCTCCCCTCACTCCTTCCCTCACATTCTCTCTCTTTCTTTCTATTTCTTTCATTTCTCTCTCCCTCTCTCCCTCTCTCTGAAATCGCCTGGTCTTGAGCGTGAGGAGCCTGTGATCCTCTCTCCCTCTTCTCCTCTCTCTCCTCTCTCTCCTCTTCCTCTTCTCTCCATCTCTCCTCCTCTCCTCCTCCCTCTCTCCCTCTCTCTGAAATAGCCTTGTCTTGAGTGTGAGGAGCCTGTGATCCTCTGTCTCTCCCTCTCCTCCTTTCCCTCCTCTCCTCCTCCTCCTCTCCCTCTCTCCTCCTCTCCCTCTCTCCTCCTCCTCTCTCTCTCTCTCTCCTCCTCTCTCTCTCCCTGTCCTCCCTCTCTCCTCCTCCTCTCCTCCTCTCTCCCTCTCCCCCTCTCTCCTCCTCTCCTCCCTCTCTCCCTCTCTCTGAAATCGCCTGGTCTTGAGCGTGAGGAGCCTGTGATTACCCTCATACGCAGGGGCCTGATTGGAGATTGATCGATGTTGAAATTAAACAGCGGTAGGTTGGTCTTTTTGGGAGCCATTTTGTGCAAAGCGGGTGGAAGATGAGAGGAGCCAATGACAGACGAATATGGCATGAAAGAACGGAAAAGAAGAAGACGAAAAAACCCCAAACGTCCATCTCCGAGCGGTCAGAAAACGAGATTGAAATGAGGCCGGACAGAGAAGCGATGTAAGGACTCAAATTACATGTAAGACTTTAAGGCCGTTTTGAAATAGTGTCACGATACTAAAATTTAAATTCAGCTCGTTTACAGTATGTTTTACAGTGAAGAAGGAGGGATAGAAGAGATGGAGGAGAGGAAGAAAAGAGGAAGAGGAGAGAAAAGAGGAGAGAGGGAGTGATGTAGGACTGGCTGGTTTGAAGAAGTGTTTTCATGATACTAAAATTTCAAACTCCATTTCGATACTAAGGAATAGACTCGATACTCGATACCGATTCTGATACCACAATGATAAAAATAAATAAATAAAATAAAATACTCTCTTTCTACTACTACTACTACTACTACTACTACTACTACTACTATTACTTTCTTTAGACAATAGATTATTTTCAACATTAAAAGTCCTGTTTTGCACAGAATTAACTTTTGTGAGCTTTAAACCGAGTTATAATGTTGTTTCCTCCTCAAAAACAGAGCTGGAGTTGTGTTTATCTCTTTATTTTTAGTCTGTTGACATCTCCAAAGCTCAAAATGCTCTGTTCCACCTTGTGATGTCATGAAGTGGTAGGAGCATACTAAGGAACCTGTCTAGACCACCGAAGGATTACACAATTATAAGAATAGAAGAGAAAAATGATTTGAAGGATCCATATTACACTATTTTCTGAGCTATGTTATAATAAATTCCTCCTCAAAAACAGAGCTGGAGTTGTGTTTTTTTTTTTTTTTCATTCACTTTATTATTAGTCTGTTTACATCTCCAAAGCTCAAAACGCTCTGTTCCACCTTGTGATGTCATGAAGTGGTAGTTTAATAGCCACCCTTTTCCTTTAGTTCAGTACACATTGGTAAATTCAAATGATTGTAGTGAAGGCGTGTGGAGTTTCAAAACACAGCAGTTAGGGTAAGGGTTACTTCAATACTTCCTGTATCGTCACATGACATCACAAAGTGGAACAGAGTGTTTTCTGTTTGAGAGAAGAACTCTAAACCTAAATACTCATGGTCTGTGTGTGTGAGTCACTTTAGAATGAGCTGAATCAGAACAAGTATTATTTTTCTTTTATCCGTGGAAACTGTGCAAGAGGCAAACTAAGGAGCCTTTCAGACCTTCCAGAAGAAACACTTTGAGGTGATTGGACCATTTTGTCACCAACCAAAGCACCAGAGCGCTTTAACACTGAGGCCTAGACTAGAATACGCCCATGGACCACTAAGGAACCTACTAAGGAACCAACCTGGACCACTGAAGGAATTACACAAATATAAGAATAGAAAAGAAAAATGATTCAAAGGACCCATATTTCACTATTTTCTGATCTATGTTATAATAAATTCCTCCTCAAAAACAGACCTGGAGTTGTGTTTGTTTTATTCACACGTTTAACACACAAACCCTGCGTATTTAGGCTTTTTTAGTTCTTCTCTCAAACTGTAAACACTAGAATCATTTTGATGCTTCTCACAAAACTCCTTCAGATTTGATTTAGTTTCTCTTTAGACTTTTGTCCTGGCAGTTCCTCAGTCGCTTTTTTTTGGCCACTCTCCCAATGATCGTGTCACATCACCAGGAAATCAATTAAAGGTTTCCAGTTTCCTATT
The DNA here is from genome assembly GCA_029959045.1 of Taenioides sp. WSHXM2023. Taxonomy (NCBI): domain Eukaryota; kingdom Metazoa; phylum Chordata; class Actinopteri; order Gobiiformes; family Gobiidae; genus Taenioides; species Taenioides sp. WSHXM2023. The sequence goes on from CM057087.1 coordinate 21,255,545, forward strand.
TTAAAACGCAAAAGGCTCTAATAAAAATCTATTCTTTATTCTCACTCGAACGCCTCACTGCTCCCGCCTGAACAATCTGTAATCGAAAATATGAAATTTAAATCTACGCTTCCATCAGACGCAATCCATCATAATCTCATCATTTGAAAACACTAAAATTATAGAGACGTGTGTAATTAAAAACCTGATCTTTCTTTCTTTCTTTCTTTCTTTCTTTCTGTTGCTCTCTCTCTGTCACTCCCTCTCTCTCTATCGCTCTCTCTAACCCCCTCTCTCCCTCTTTTTATCTCTGTCTCTCGTTCTTTCTCTCGCTCTCTTCCTCTGTCACTCGCCTTCCTTTTCTCTCTTTCTGCCCCTTCCTCTCTCATCCCCCTCCCTCTTTCTTTCTTCTTTCTTTTGCTCTCTCTGTCGCTCCCACTCTCTCTACCCCACTCTCTCTCCCTCTTTTTATCTCTCCCCCTCTCTCTCTGTCTCTTTCTCTCACTCTCTTCCTTTATGTTGCTCTCCTTCCCTTTCTCTCTTTCTACCCCTTCCTCTCTCTCATCCCTCTCCCTTTCTTTCTTTCTTTTTCTGTTGCTCTCTCTGTCGCTCCCTCTCTCTCTATCTCTCTCTACCCCCTCTCTCTCCCTCTTTTTATCTCTCCCCCTCTCTCTCTGTCGCTTTCTTTCTCTCGCTCTCTTCCTCTCACTGTCACGACGATGGCGTGTTCACTTGTCGTTTGCGCACGACGATGGCGCGTTCACTTGTCATTTTTGTGTCTGTAATATTCAGTATCGTTCAAATAAACACGTGCGTATTGGGGGCATTCACTTGTCGTTTACACATGTTGACGGTGCGTTCACTTGTCGTTTTTGTGTCTGTAATATTCAGTATCGTTCAGATAAACGCGTGTGTATTGGGGGCGTTCACTTGTCGTTTTTGTGTCTGTAATATTCAGTATCGTTCAGATAAACGGGTGTGTATTGGGGCGTTCACTTGTCGTTTTTGTGTCTGTAATATTCAGTATCGTTCAGATAAACGCGTGTGTATTGGGGCGTTCACTTGTCGTTTTTGTGTCTGTAATATTCAGTATCGTTCACATACATTTCCATATGTTACTGTGCTCCTCGTACATTATATCGTCCTCCGCTCATTATCGGAGCAAAACTGAAGCTAAGCGCCGCTCCACTCGTCTAAATCTTTTATGAGGTAAATCGCTCTCTCTCTCTTTCCTCTTTTCTCTCCTCTTTCGCTTTTCTTTCTCTCCTCCAGCTCCTCTGTCTCTCCTTCCTCATTGTAAAACATAACATCTCTCTGCCTTTCTCCCTTTCTCTATCTCTCTTCTTTTTCCTCTCTCTCTATCTCTCCCTCTCTCTGTCTCTCTCTCCTCTCTCTCTCTCACACACTCCTCTTTTCTCTCCTTTTTCGCTTTTCTTCCTCTCCTACATTTCCTCTATCTCTCCTTCCTCACTGGAAAACGTATACATCTCTCTCTCCTTTTCTCTCTTTCTTTCTCTCTCTTCTTTTCCCTCTCTCTCTCTCCCCTGTGCTCTTTATCTCTCTCACCCTCTCTTCTTTTCCCTTCTCTCTTTCTATCTCTCTCTATTTTTCTCTCTCTTTCTCCCTATGTCTCTCTCTTTCTCCTTTTTCCTTTCTCTCTCTCTCTCTCGTTTTTATCTCAGTCTTTCTCTCTCTCCCCCCTCCTCTCTCTCTCTAGCACGCCCTCCCCCATCTTTTTCTCCCCTTCTCTCTCCTCTTTTGCTTCTCTTCCTCTCCTACATCTCTATCTTTCCTTCCTGACTGGAAAACATCTCTCTCTCCCTTTCTGTCTGTCCCTCTTTCTGCTTTTCTCTCTCTTTATCTCTCTCTTTCCCTCTATTTATATCTCTCTTTCTCCTTTTTGCCCTGTCTCTCTCCCTCTCTCTCCCCCTCTCTGCCTGCTCTGTCTTTCTCTCTGTCTCTTTTCCCCTCTCTCTCTAGCTTCTATATTTCTCTCTCTCTCTCTCCTCTTCTGCTTTTCTTCCTCTCCTTCATCTCCTCTATCGCTGTTAAAGGTGCACTCTGGAACTTTCCTAATGGGGGGAGGGTTTGCCGCTTGAAGTTGTTTCCATGGAGATGAAAATCCTGAAATATTCCACAGTGTGACATTAAACTTATCTGTTTTGTATTTATTCAATTACAGGCGTTTCTGTTGCTAAAAATACCTGCAAAAACGTTCTTACTGGAAGTGGGCTCCCCTCTCCATAGATCAGATCTGTAACTGTAAAACTTACTGACTATTCCCTGCCTTCTCTCTCTCTCTCTCTCTCTCTCTCTCTCTCTTTTCTCTTTCCTCTTTTGCTTTTCTTCCTCTCCTCCATCTCTCCTGTCCTCTCCCTTCTTTCTCTTTTGCCTAATGCATCTCTATGATCATTTTATCTCCTTAAAAAAGAAGGCAGATATTGCAACATAACATCTTTCTTTTTTTTCCTCTCTCTCTCTCTCTCTCTCTCTCTCTTTCTTTCTCTTTCTCTCTCTCCTCTTTTTACTTTTCTCCCTCTCCTCCATTTCTCCTATGCTCATTTTGTTTGCTTATGGTTCATTTTGCAAATAACTTTCAATGTATTTATTTTCAAAGTCTATCTTGCTACTGTCTGCCTTCTCTCTCTCTCTCTCTATCTTTCTCTCTCTCTCTTTCTCTCTCTCTCTTTCTCTCTCTCCTCTTGCTTTTCTTCTTCTCCTCCGTCTCCCCTGTCCCCTCCCTTGTTTCTCTTTTGCCTAATGCACCTCGATGGTCATTTTATTTGCTCAAAAAAGACGGCAGGTTGTGTAACATACCGACTCTCTCTCTCTGTCCTCTTTTTCTTTTCTCCATCTCCTCCCTCTCTCCAAACGGACGAATGTCTTTTATTTTCAGTCTGTTTCTTGCAGCAGTTTCCTTTATTGTTCTTGCCATCTACAGACCTCCAGTTTTACACGGCGCTTGTTAAAGCGCTTAAAATGTTTGAAGGAAAAGAAGTGTTTCTAAATCGTCTTGATAAGGTGAGCAGAAAAGAATTAAAGGACATTACAAATTTATTCCAAATGACCAAAATTATGGACAAACCCACAAGAAATACTAAAAAAACCACACACTAATAGATCTGATCTTTACAAATAAACAAGAATAGCATAGAAAGAATAATAACAACCTATAATCTGATCACAAATTTATAATATATTATTGTATTATTTATAATAGTAAAGCTAAATATATCAATAGTCTATTTAAAGCAAAATAAAACAACTTTAACTCCAGTTTTCACTAAAATATAAATCAGTCTATCAAGGAAGGCATTTTTCCAACACTGAAAACGGCCACTGTCACGCCAGTGCAAAAGTCAAGAGAAAAACCTGAGGTCAGTAACTGTCGGACCATAAGGACACTCCCTGCCGTCTCTAAGGTTCATGAGAAGGTTGTAGCAGAACGGCTCACTCAACACCTCGATGCAAATGATTTATTAAATCCGCTGCAATTTGGTTTCAGGAGGAATTATTCCACTGAAACGGCATTCTGCTACTTCCTTGAAGAAATTAAATCAAATCTAGTCCAGGGTGGAGTAGTTGGAGTTGTCTTCAGTGACTTGTGCAAAGAGTTTGATGTAAACCACAGTATTCCTCTCAATGAAAAAGGACATTTTGGATTATCACAATCTGCAGTCGACTCGTTTGTACCTGAGGGGGAGACAGCCATGTGTGAGAGCAAACCACACCTTATCCTCTCTCCGCAGCTGCAATGGGGGTGCCGCAGGGCTCGATCCTTGGACCTCTGCTTTTTGCTTTTTAGTCTGTACATAAATGACCTCCCCTCATTTTAATGTCAAGATAATTACGTTTGCTGATGACACTGTTGTATTCACCCATGGAAAAAATGCAAGTGAGGTAGCGAAGAGACTAAAACTGAAATGAAAAAGATGGCCGCCTAGCTTCTGGTTCCTGTCTGGCGTTAAATGTAAATAAAACTGTCGCCATGTACCAACAAGCGCAAATTAACAAACTGCCCAGATATTTTTATAAATGATGAGATAATTAAAAATGTTACTGGATTTACGTACTTGTGTGTCACCTTAAATTCAACTTTAACTTTAAAAAATCACACAAAAAAACTGAAGTTTCAGACATACACGAGGATCACTGACCATGGAGGACTCGCACATGTGTTTTAACTCCATGATCATGTCACGTTTCTTGTTTGTCGATCTGGTCGCAGGTGTGTAAAAGAGTCTTGAAACCTGTTGAATCATTGTATAAACGTGCGGTTAAGATTCATGATAAGAAACCCCGACAGTATCACCACTGTCCTATTCTTAATCTAATTCAATAATCTAATGAAATATGCAAATATTTGTTTGCTTTTCAAAATTCTTCATGGTGTTGTTCCTCCTCTGAAGGATTTCGTCTCATGGAGCTCAGAAAAAACATGTCGAGTAACACGTTCATCCTCCAGAGAGTGCACTGTCCCCAAATGTAAGACCGTGCTCACTGAATCCTCTTTTCCCTCTGTTTCTGTGAGTCGTTGGAATAATTTGCTGACAGAGATTCAAACCTGCGCAGATTTTCAAATGTTTGACAAAGAAGTGGCTGATTTCTAAACAAGTTTGTACACGTGACGGACGAGTGTGAGTTGAATGAACAGTAGAATGAAGAATGTGGAAGGGCCTAAGAGTGCATGTGGTTGTGTGTCTGGTGTATGTTGTTTTTAGAATATTATTTCAACACTGTAACTCTAGGCATGCCCAAAATGCAGCCCTCAGACAAATTTTTCTTGGCCCTCAGGCTTCCAGGTGAATTGGCCCAAATTCTGAAACTCTACCTTGATAAGAATATTTAATATTTCTTGTGTGGTTTTGTGGATCTTAGCATGAATAAAGGACTGATCGCTCATTCTAACATGAATATTTCAATTATTCACTGTACTGAGCCCCAGTCTGTGGCCCTCGATCGGCCTTCTGCTTCGTCTGTGTTTAGATATTGAAAAAAGTTTGTACACCCCTGGTCTAAGTAACATCTGTTTTCATTTATTTTTGGTCAGTTTATCGACATAAACTGGATCTGTACTTTCAGTATTTTCACCGACCTGCTCAGGGACTACGGGGGTAAATTCACATTCGTGTTATAACCTGCACCAGCGTCTTTCCTGTGACTTTTTTGTCTTGGTTAATGTTGTGCACTGTCCCTGTACAAATAAAAAGCAAACCACACCACACCATTGTTAAAACTGAAGTCACTTGCTATTCCCTGCCTTATTTCTCTCTTCTCTTTCTTTCTCTCACTCCCTCTATCTGTTTCTGCCTCTCTCTCTATCTGTTTCTCTTTCTCTCTCTCTCCATATTATTTTTTTCCTCTCCTCCTCCTCCTTCTCTCCTGACTGGCTAATATCTGTCTATGGTCATATTTATTTTCAGTCTATTTCTTGCTACAGTTTTGGAGTCTTGCATTGTTAAAATTGCAGTCACTTGCTATTCCCAGCCTTATCTCTCACTCCCTCTCTCCGTCTTTCTCTCTCCCTCTCTCCTTCTCTCTTCTTCTCCCTCTCTCTTTCTCCCTCCTTCTATCTCTCTCCCTCCCCTCGTCGTTTCTCCTCTCCTGTTCTTATTCCTCACTCTCCTTTTCCCTCTTTCTCTTCCTTTCCTTTCTCTCTCTCCCCTCCCTCCACCTTCCCTCTCTATCTATCTATACCTCTCTTCTTCTCTTTCCTTCTCTCCTCTCTCCCTCTCCTTTCGGCCTCTCTCTCTCCTGACCTTCTTCGTCTTTCTCCTTTTCCCTCTCTCTCCTTTTTGCTTTCTCTCTCTCCTCTCTCCCTCTCTCTCTCTCTCCTTTCTCCTCTCCTGTCCTTTCCTTTTTTCCTCTCTCCGATAATACCAGGTCCAAACAGAATGGGACTGCGAGTTCTTCACAGACTTCTCGGGGACAGAAGAAGAAGCGTATCTTCCGACGTTTTTTAACTCGCCCTGAATACAATCGCTTTTCTGAGGAGAGAGCGAGCGAGAGAGAGAGGGAGAGAGAAAGGGAGAGAGAAAGAGAAAGGAGACTGACCTCGCTCCACTGCTCCTGTGCCTGAGTCTCTGCCCATCACCACAGACTGACGGAGCAGAGGGCACTTAAGGAGATCTGCTTTAAGGATTTTCAGCTTCTGGACATTTCCACACTGGGTTTTCACACAGAGAATAGAGTTTAGAATATAGAATAATATAGAATAATGTAGAATAATATAGAATAATGTAGAACAATATAGAATAATGTATAGACACAGGACGAGGTGTTTGATAAAGTCCTTAAAGAGTCAAATCAACAACTCAAAATTTAATTTTGAATTAAATAATTATCAAATTATTACAAAATGTGTGCATCTGTGTGCATTTATGTTTGCACCAAAGCTTTGGGGTAATGTCCTACTAATTTATTTTATACTGGAACTCAGTAAAACTTGTAATTGTGTAATTATAGTTATTACACAGTAATTACAGGACACGTCTGTCACTATAAACAAAGATTTCATAATATTGCATTTTCAAAAAGTTTTATTATTGAAGTGACATTTGCAAATTATTACCCTACTATATATTATGTAGTATATTATTAATATACTGCATTCTATATGTGGTCTATAAATGGTCTATATGTGGTCTATACATGATCTGTATATGGTCTATATGTGGTCTATACGTGGTCTATATGTGGTCTATATGTGGTCTATATATGGACTATATGTGGTCTATATATGGTCTATATGTGGTCTATATATGGACTATATGTTGTCTATATGTGGTCTATATATGGACTATATGTGGTCTATATATGGACTATATGTGGTATATATATGGACTATATGTGGTCTATATATGGTCTATATGTGGTCTATATGTGGTCTATATATAGACTATATGTGGTCTATATATGGTTTATATATGGTCTATATATGATCTATATATGGTCTATATGTGGTCTATATATGGACTATATATGGTCTATATGTTGTCTATATATGGTCTGTATATGGTCTATATGTTGTCTATACGTGGTCTATATGTTGTCTATACGTGGTCTATATGTGGTCTATATATGGACTATATGTGGTCTATATATGGACTATATGTGGTCTATATATGGTCTATATGTTGTCTATATGTGGTCTATATATGGACTATATGTGGTCTATATATGGACTATATATTGTCTATATGTGGTCTATATATGGTCTATATGTGGTCTATATATGGTCTATATGTTGTCTATATGTGGTCTATATATGGTCTATATGTGGTCTATATATGGTCTATATGTGGTCTATATATGGTCTATATATGGTCTATATGTGGTCTATATATGGTCTATACGTGGTCTATATATGATCTATATGTGGTCTATATATGGTCTATACATGGTCTATATATGATCTATATATGGTCTATATGTGGTCTATACATGGTCTATATATGATCTATATATGGTCTATATATGGTCTATATATGGTCTATATGTGGTCTATATATGGTCTATACATGGTCTATATATGATCTATATATTGATCTATATGTTGTCTATATATGGTCTATACACAGGCTCCTAAACCAGCCAGATTAAAACACTGTACCTGGGTTGGACTCAAACTCTTTCACTTCAAATTTATGAGTCTTATTTTGTAAAGATCTGATGTTCACAGCCTTTCAACTTTCTCAACTCATCAAAATATAAATATATATATTGTTGCAGCCCTAAACTGCATTATTGTGGTTCTACTGACCCCTGCTGGCAAGAGTGGGGAATGCAGCATGTTGAAAATGCAAAAAGCAGCAAAGCTAAAAGAAAAATAGGGAATGAGTTTCGCCATGACCTAAACACAAACAAAATAAATTGCAGCCAAGCTTGAGTTTCTATTTTGTCTCCTATCTGTCAGAAAGCAGGTTGAGGGTTCGACTCCCGATCTCTCTGAGTGGAAGTGTCCTCCCTGTGTTACTGCGGTAGAGTGGTTAGCCTCTCTCCTTCCTGTTATCTCCTCTTACCTTTAATGCCGCTCACAAAAACATTCACACAGTCCATTTCTTTTAACTCACTTCAAATCACATTAAGCCAATCTAAACGTACTTCCTGCTTACATAAACTTGGTTAAGTCTATGAATATACAGCACGATGTTTTCCTGACAGCTTTAAACGCCCCATCCGAACGTTCATCTCATAAAATATTCACAGAGACCAGGCCGTGCACTTACGATGCATTCGCAGATGCTCGTAATGAGTCTGAATGAGAGGCTCCCAGGGGCCCTCAGTGAGACGGGCATCAGCTTAACCCTGCGTACTCCAAAGACGCCATGTTTACGCTGGTACCACTCCCAACATCATCAAATATTCATTAGCAGGACTTTTATGGTCATGACTCCCACACGCCTGAGTGAAGTCTGAAGCTCGCGTGTCGTCCTCAGACAGACACGAGGATGAAGGGGAAAAGTGAGATGAAGTACAGCAGTAAAAGTATACGACGAAACTGGGACTAAACCTGAGACTAGACCAGGACTAAACCAGGACTAGATCAAAGTCTACAACAGGGGGCGCTGTGGAGCTGAGAGCAGGTGTCAAATGAGACATAATTATAAAAATACATGTATATGTACAAGTCAAAATAAAATAGAAAAATAAATAATAAACATAAAATCAAATATAAAATCACAGCTATATACAGTTGTAGGGAGTATTATTTGTTATATAAGGGTGAGTTGTTGTACAGTTGTAGGGAGTATTATAGTATGAATGTAGTCCTGTATCTCTCACTGTTTGAGTGGAGCTGTAGGAGTCTGTTGGAGAATGAGCTCCTCTGTCCCTCTATAGTTGTAGGGAGTATTATCTCCTCTGTCCCTCTATAGTCTGGAGCAGCGAGTGAGTTGTTGTAGGGAGTATTATCTCCTCTGTCCCTCTATAGTCTGGTGCAGTGGGTGAGTTGTTGTACAGTTGTAGGGAGTATTATCTGTCCCTCTATAGTCTGGTGCAGCAGTCTTATTTTGGTCTTAAATTGTTCGTATAAACCCGCTCCACATGATCCTTTTCGCTATTTTGTCTGTAAATAAATTTCTTTTCCTAATACGGAACTGGCTCCAAATTCGCTCTTATAAATGCTAAACTCGAGAGCTTCATTTGACTGGAGCCCGACGCTACGGGTGACGCCGCACGCCCTTAGTCCATTTCTTTATACGGTCTACAGTGTGTGTGTAGGTATGAATGTGTGTGTGTATATACAGGTATGCATATATGTATTTGTATGTATATATGAACCAAGCCTTCCTGCGATCGAAACAGAAAGGCCAATTATTCCCCACAAACCTCTCCTGGTGTGATGTGTGACTGCCCTGTCCAGACTTACATCTCTGTAGTCCACTCTGGCCCCTCCACACCTCCTCTGCACCTCCGCTCCATCTCTCTATCTCCCTCCATTGTTCCTTATGTTTGTTTAATACTCTGTGGACATGTCAGCGCGGGATTGGCCCCATCTTCTTCCTGAGATTTCCAATAGATCGCGCGGCCTGGGGAAAATTGGTGCAGAAAAACCTGGCTATTTACTGGCACTGGAATCAAATGGGAGCTGAAAAGGTGAGAGAGCGAGACGGAGGGAGGGAGATAAAAAGGCTTCTCTTTCAAAGTAGAGACCTATATATGCTGACTTTAAAGAGCCCATATTACGCTATTTTCTGATCTATTTTTATAATGTTGTTTCCTCATCACAAACAGACCTGGAGTTGTGCTTTGTTTCATTCACACATGTTTAAACACACAAACCTGCATATTTAGGTTCTTCCCTCAAACAGAAAACACTGTTATTAGGTTATTTTTTCAGACCAAGGGTTTGTTTTCATACCTGACAATTTCGACGGCTCACTGTGGTCTTCCTCAGAGTGGTCACGTCAGCTGATTTATAGAAAACCACATTAAGGACTGGGATGAAGGATAAAGGAAAACAAACATCATCGCTGGATTAAAGAGGCAATCGAAATATGGAAACACGCCCACAGGACCATAAACCGGGACGAGGGGGCTTTGTTACTCTCACACACCTGGGATACTGTCGGACTGCAGATGGCGCTGTCATCCTGCCTCTATCGGTAGGAAGACGGTGTCAAAACCTGTTTAAATCAGCTGATCTGACACGTCACAGCAACATCGCATGACCACTCTAAGGACGACCACGAATGAGCAGTCGAAACTGTCAAACAAACTCTTGGTCTGAAGAAAGAACCTAATAACATAGATTATCGTAAGCCTTCGTTGGACTAGAAAACACCCTGTTCCACTTTGTGTTGTCATCTGGTAATAGGAAGTGCTCCACTGTGTTTTTAAACGCCACACACCTTCACTAGAATCATTTAGATCATTTCAGCCCTGGAATTGCCAATTTCGCCTCAACTAAAGGTAAAAGGAGCTGTTGACTTCAAAACTACTGCTTCATAACATCACAGGGTGGAACAGAGCATTGTGAGATTTAGAGTTGTACACAGATGTTCCTCAAACATGTGTGAATGAAACAAAACAGAACTCCAGGTATGTTTTTTATGAAGTAACAGCGATACAAGAGTAAATTTTCGAGTCAGAGTGGTTAGCCTGTCTCCTCTTCTCAGTAAACAGCAGGTTGTGTTTTCATTTAATTCTTGTATCTCAAATTCACAATAACATTTTTCAGCTAAAACAAAAAAAGGATGGACATCTGGGTACACGTCTCACAATGGAGCTCTAAGTATCTGGTATTAAAAATGGAGGTTATGTAAGATTTTAATTAAATGGCTCTTGAATAGTCGTGCATTTGTCCTGGATCTGAGCATATAGAAGATAAATGCACATTATGAAACAGAACCGCTACAGGCAACTCAGCTGAGATACAAGACTATGAGTAATGGGCCTAAATATCCCTCTGCAGATTCAGCCTTTTTAACGCTAATGTGAAGAGGTGGGATGATGCGATGAGGGGTTTCAAGATCTGGTTTCTTGGCTGCTTTTTCCATCAAATTTCCTGTACTAGATTATGGAGATAAAGGTTCTGTCCACCCATCCATTTTCTTCCGTTTTTTGGGGCCTGGTCACGGGGGCAACAGTCTAAGCAGGGACTCCCAGACTTCCTTCACCCTGGACACTTCCTCCAGCTCCTCCGGGGGGACCCCAAGACGTTCCCAGGCCAGCCGAGAGACATAGTCCCTCCAGTGTGTCCTGGGTCTTCCCCGGGGCCTCCTCCTGGTGGGACATGCCCGGAACACCTCCTGAGGGAGGCGTCCAGGAGGCATCCGGAACAGATGCCCGAGCTCACCTCAGCTGCTCCTCTCGATGTGGAGGAGCAGCGGCTCAACTCCGAGCTCCTCCCATGTGACTGAGCTCCTCACCCTATCTCTAAGGGAGCGCCCAGCCACTCTTGACCGCAAAAAAGTGGCTTGCCCTCTCCGGGTGGGATAAAGGTTCCATATTACGCAAAATTGACTCTTGGGAGCTTTAAGCCATGTTTGAATGCTGTTACCTCCTGAAAAACGTACCACATAAGTAAACCTTTAGCTCAAAATGCTCTGTTCCACCTTGTGATGTCATGAAGTGGAAGTTAGCTACCTTTTCAACAGTCAAAATTTAGAGCATAAAATTCACAGTGAAAATGTTCAGAGCAAAGATCCAAGACGCCAAGGCAGAAGCAATCGATCCTGTGTGAGTGAGGAGGACAGAGGCTGTTTCCTAATGGTTCTCATCTGTGGGCGGGGTTTAGACTTAACAAATAAAAGAGATGAGGTTTTGATGAGGCGAATTCTGACCAATCAGATCGCTTCACTGCACCATTTCCTGTTTGTTACTAAATTAGATCGGATCACACAGGATCGATTGCTTCTGCATTGACATCTTGAATCTCTCCTGCACATTTTTTTCACTGCAAATTTTACACTTTGAATTTTGACTTTTGAATTCAAGGCCTTGAAAATATTTGTGCTGAATATTTAAAAGGTCACCAACTGCCATTCAGAATAAAAATAATCCAAACATGTTTTTTCAGAGTAAAAAAAAAAAAATTCCAAGCAAGAAATTCAACGGCGTTTCAAATTCAAAATCTGATGAAACAAATGATTTTCCACATATGGAGTTTAAAAGCACAACGGAGCCTAAATACGCAAGTGTGTTTGTGTGTGTGTGTTAAACGTGTGTGAATGAAACAAAACACAACTCCAGGTCTGTTTGTGATGAGGAAACGACATTAAAAAAGATCAGAAAATAGCGTAAAATGAGCCCTTTAAAGGATCACTGTTCATCACTGTCTTAATCTTCAGTTCAAAGTCTCTGTCTGAATCATCGTGTGGACGTTTGTATTTCAATATTTTGTTGCTGAATTGACTTGAGTCCTTGTGTCTCTATTTGCCTTGCGGTCGGCCATCTTGAGCCCTCTTTTTATGTACAGGGGATGCATTTTAGCAACGCAACCTTGAGTTCGCCGTCCAGCAGGGAAAAGACATCAGCTTTGGACTTTTAAATTCTTATAATTTTCACACAAGCTTTGAAATCCAAGGCCAAGCTGGCGTTTTCGCTCAAGGTAAAAAAAAAAGAAAAATGCGCCGACCTCTGGGTATTTTCTGATGTCAAGTATTCACAAGCGCTTGCATCATCTTCCAGCGTTAGGGTTGTTTTTTTCAATTACAGCTGTTCATGATTTCGCTATTTGCAATTTGGGTAAACACGGCTGATCCCAGCCTTGTTTCTTGCCCCTCTGCGTTGTAATTTTGTTGTGGATTAGTCTCCATACTCGAGAGAATTCTGGAGAAAGATGGATTTAAAGGAGACGCCATTTTGAGTCCTCAAGATGCCGTGGACACTTGGCAATTTATGAAGAAGGGGGATTATGAGAAATTAAAAATAAAACGTGCTCGAAATGCACTAAAGGCTGTGCTTAATATTTATTTGTGGAAAAGACCGAATTGGAAAACGTACAGGGAACCACAAGACACAAGAGACGGGAGCTCCAGCAGTTAAAGGGCCCATTTTAGGCTATTTTCTGATCTGTAATGTTCTTATAATGTTGTTTCCTCATCAAAAACATACTCAGAGTTGTGTTTTGTTTCATTCACATGTTTAAAATAAATATTAATATACATAAAAGAAATGTTTCCTATTCTGTACAAATTGAACCATGAATTATTTATTTAAACGTCCTACATAGATCAGAAAATAGCGTAATATGGGCCCTTTAAACTAAAATGTCAAAAGTATCCAAAGTGAGTGTGTCATAGTTAACGGATATAACTTTTTTTCCCATAATGCACTGCAGTCATAAGGACAGTAGACTCCCAGGAGCTCCAGAGTCCAGCCCGAGGTGAGGCTTCTGTCTGCTGCTAACGGCCCCCTCTCCGTGGGTAACATTAGCTCCACAGAGGGGCGACCTCCAGGGGCACTGTCAGCTCAATCTACCCCAGAACAGGCATCAATCATCGGGGACACACGCATCGCTGGGCCCCCGACTTCCATCCACCCTATGACCAGAGGGGATGTATGCAAACACATTCTGAAAGGACAAATGTAGAATGAGATAAAGTTGTGTTTCGGTTTAGGCTGGTTTTAAATCAAGTTTGGACCTGGTTTTGACCTGTTTTAGACCTGGTTTAGATCTGGTTCTGACCAGGTTCAGAACTGCTTGTTTAGACCTAGTTCAAACCTGGTTTAGACCAGGTTCAGTCCTGGTTTAGTCTTGGTTTAGATCTGGTTTAGACCTGGTTCAGGCTTAGTTTAGACCTGGTTTGGTCTTGATTTAGATCTGGTTTGATCCTGGTTTAGATCTGGTTTAGACCTGGTTTAGTCCTGGTTTAGTCTTGGTTTAGATCTGGTTTAGACCTGGTTCAGACTTGGTTTAGACCTGGTAGTAGTAGTAGTACCGGTAATAGTAGTAGCATTAAAAGTATTGTAGTAATAGTACCAGTAGCAGTAGCTGTAGTAGTAGTAGCAGTAGTAGTAGTAGTAGTAGCAGTAGTAGTAGTAGCAGTAGTAGCAGTAGTAGTAGTAGCAGTAGTAGTAGTAGCAGTAGCAGTAGTAGTAGTAGTAGCAGTAGTAGTAGTAGCAGTAGTAGTAGTAGTAGCAGTAGTAGTAGTAGTAGTAGCAGCAGTAGTAGTAGTAGCAGTAGTAGCAGTAGTAGCAGTAGTAGCAGTAGTAGCAGTAGTAGTAGTAGCAGTAGTAGTAGTAGTAGTAGCAGTAGTAGTAGTAGTAGTAGTAGTAGTAGTAGTAGTAGTAGTAGTAGTAGTAGTAGTAGTAGTAGCAGTAGTAGTAGTAGCAGTAGTAGTATTAGTAGTAGAATTATATAGAGAAACTTAAACACAAGTTGCAAGAAACACATTTTTCTGACCCTTTAAATGTGAATTCAGCTAAATCAAGTTGTCATACATTTCTGTTTATCCAATAACTTCTCTGTAAATTAAGAGCAGTTTTGGTCCAGGGTACAAAATGGTTGCTATGGTTACAGTTATGGAATTACCTATTGTCATGTCAGGATTTTCTATCAGGAAATAAAATTGTAAAACGATAACTGCCAAACTGGGAAAAAAATATATAATTTTTAGCAAAAAACTAGAATTATCTTCATGAAATGAGTAGGGGTCTTTAAAACATCCAGAGCAGCTCTTCGTGAAAAACAAAGGGTATTTTCTTTCATGTTTCATTCACACATGTTTGAGTAACCCTTTATTATTAGTCTGTCTACATTTCCAAAGCTCAAAATGCTCTGTTCCACTTTGTGATGTCATGAAGCGGTAGTTTTCAAGTTAACAGCTCTTTTTTTTAACCTTTAGTTCAGTAAAGATCGACAGTTCCAGGGCTGAAATGATCCAAATGATTCTAGAGAAGGTGTGTGGAGTTTAAAAACACAGTGGAGCACTTCCTGTATTACCACATGACATCACAAGGTGGAACAGAGTGTTTTCTGTGTGAGAGAAGAACTCAGTCAAGATATGTTAACGTGTGTGAATTAAACAAAACACAAAAAGTTATAACTTTTGCCAAAAAACTAGAATTATCTTAGTGAAATGAGTAGGGGTCTTTAAAACATCTACTGCAGCTCTTTGCAAAAAAAAAATTGTATTTTCTTCAATTAGTACAGAAATTTGAACAACAAAACAGCGAGCTTAAAGTCTTTTTTTACTCTGATGTTCTAGTGCAGGTCCCGTTCAAGTTTCAGAGGAAGTCACTGGTAAGAACAAAGACTCTTTTGTGAGTTGCTGAGTTTTAATTAATGTTTTAAAGATTATTAGTGACCTATTTCTTTTAAATAAATTTTAATAATCACTTTGTCTCTTCCCTTGTACTGAAATAACTCTTGGCTCTTTGTGACTCGTTTGTGTTAAAGGATGCAGACCCATAAAGGTGCACTGTATAACTTTTCTTGTAGAGGGTCCGCAACCTGTTTGTCTCCATGGAGATGTTAATACTTTGGCAATTGTCCACAGTATGGCATTAAACTAATCTGTCTTATATTTACTCAGTTACAGGTGTTATTTATTACTAAAAAATATTTGAAACATTTATACTCACTGTGAGTAGAGTTCAGACCTGGTTTAGTCCTGGTTTAGACCTGGTTTAGTCCTGATTTAGACCTGGTTCAGACCTGGTTCAGTCCTCGTTTAGTCCTGGTTTAGACCTGGTTCAGTCCTAGTTTAGACCTAGTTTAGACCTGGTTTAGACCTGGTTTAGACCTGTCTTGCATTTATTCAACTACAGATGTTTTTAATTTCTCAAAAATATCTTAAAAAGCATAAATTCTTACTGTGAGTGCGGTCGCCGCTCCACAAATCTAACCTGTAATTTGGCCTGCAAAAGTCTCCATAGAGATTCATACGTTGATGGCTGTACTGCGGAACATTCGAGGCACATCTCCATGGAGACAAGCAGGTGATGGACTCTCGAGCAGAGAAGTTACACAGTGTAACTTTAAGTCTCGGTTTAGCCTGAGCACAGTGCGGTTTAGTCTTTGAGTCTCTTTCTTTAATGTCAGTATCAAACGCTGCTGTTGGTGCGATACCGATACTTTTACATATAGTACGGCCCATATTCTTTTTACTTTTAACCGTACACGATGTAACTTTTTGATTGGAGGTCTGTCCCTGCTTGTTGCTATGGAGATGTCATTGCTTTGCATGGAATGTTCCACAGTATGACATTAAACAGCATTCAATTACAGGTGGTTTTAGAGCTCAAAAATACATAGAAAAACAAACATTCTGACTGTGAGCAGCGTCGCCTCTCCACAGATCTGACCTGTAACTTGGTTGGGTTAGGTCTCCATGACAATAGAAAGGTTTAATGCTGTATTGTACTGTGAAACATTCCAGACAAAGCAACAGGTTCTATTCGCGCTTACCAGGAGACGTTTGGAAACATGCGGATGGCGACTTCTGGTGGAGTTCCCGACACTGGGCATGTGGTAAAACAATAAAACCGCGGATTCAGCAGCAGCGTCTTCACAACCTGCCAAAGTTTTCCACAGGGGACGGGACTCTAATCGCGTCTTCCATGTCCCTCACAGGCATCTGGTTGGAACTGTTGATCTGCCGAACATAACGGAACACTTTTTTTTGTTTTTTTTTTAAGTTAGACAAATTATAATACATAAATTAGTCTAGATGAAGAAAACTGGGACATTTTTTCAGTTTTCCCAGATTTACTATCGCCAACAGAGCCCGAAGGAAGTCGCCATCCGCATGTTTCCAAACATCTTCTGGTTTTGACGTGACGTAAGCGTTTATAGAGCCCATTACATCTCCATGGAGAAACGCATTTGACGGATCCTCCACCAGAAAAGTTACATAATTATTAAATGTTTTTTATCTATGACATATATACTGGATTGGTCTTTATTTAGTTTGTGTATCTTTTGTTTAGCTCCTGTCAAAACTACTGCAGTATAAATGTTCTGAAGGACACTACCACCACACATGTACTACTCACATCCACTCACCAGGAACCCTCCAGGGGCCATCTCCAGTCATTCACCCCCTCAGCGTGCATCTGTCAGCGGGTACACATCCGCGCTCTCTCCCCCCGAACAAGCCAACTACCAGACATCCAGAGGGCATCTCATCACAGCTCTGCCCCCAAACACGCACCTGTCAGCGGGGACACATCCGCAGATCTGCCCCCTGAACATGGATCCAACCCTGAGGCATTTCCAAATCCTCTCCCCCAGAACCAGCATCCATCCAGGGGCCATTTACTGTCACTTTCCCCTCCGCATGCATCCGTCATCGGGGACACATCCACAGTTTTGCCCTGAACACTTCGTTTGTCGATGGGGTTATGTCCCAGCACTGTAAGCATCCTGGAGCGGAGATGGATGGAGTTTGGATTGTCTGAGCAGCGAGTTCTTTCGAGAGACTAGAGTTGGACAGTAAAGCGCGAGAAACCTTTGTCCAAACTTCAGACTGTCCAACCACCGCTGCAAATTTGTAAAGTTTGGTCAAAAGTAAGAGATCAGATCAAGTACAGCAGCAAGACAAAATGTAAAGGAAAACTAAGTAACATTTCAGGTGGTGGTCTGCGAAATGCTTGTCTCCATGGAGATGTTATTGCTTCTCCTTGAGGGTTGCACAGTGGCATTAAACATCTGTCTCCATGGAGAAAAGCAGGTGAAGTTACAGGTCATATTTGTGGAGAGGCAAGCCCACCCACAGCAAGATTAGCAAGTTTTTGTTTTGTTTTTTTCTTTATATGCATTTTTAATAATATATTTTTTTTGTTTTTCTCAATAAAAACACCTGCAAAGAACTAACTGTGAGATAAGTTTAATGCCAAACTGTGGAACATTCCAACATTACAAAGATATGAAAATAAGTGCACATTTGAGAGGCAAGTTCTAGTAAGGTTGGAAGAAGAGTATTGTTACTTCATAAACTACGACTCTGGTAGAAGTAAAAAAAAGTATTTTGAGATAAATCTACTTCTAGCAGTATAATTAAATCATAAAGTTACTCATGTAAAAGACCAGCTGCTCAGGAGCTGGACAAGTTCTTTTGTCCATCGACCAAAAGGTTTGAAGTTCAGCTCCCACAACTGTCAATCCTTAAAGCTGCTGTGAAATCTGTTTGGTGGTTCACCTCTGTCATCTACAACAAATCGAACAGAAAGCACACTGTATCGATATATCGTATGTACTTTATCTTTGCCTTTATATCGAGGTTTGTATCGTATCGACAACTTCTTAATGATACCAAACCTGAATGTGCACTCTGGACTGAATCCTACAGTTTCCAGGGGCACCACGGCTCACTCCTCCCCAGAAAATGCATTTGTTATTGTGGACGCATTTACACACGCTCCCCTGATCCTCCAGACTTCCAGGGGCATCTCGTCTCACTCTTCCCCAGAACGTGCATCTGTCAGTGGGGACTCCCGCTCCGCTCGACTCCCTCCTCCTCCTCCAGTCTTCATTTAGTCTCTATTCCTTCATTTGGCTCTGGTCTAGACCGGTTTAGACCTGGTTTAGACCTGGTTTAGTACTGATTTACTTCTGGTCCAATCCTGATATCGTCATCCTTTAATCCTGGTTTACAACAGTTTTGTTTCAGACCTTTTATGCCCTTGTTAAGTGTGTAGTAGTAGTAGTAGTAGTAGTAGTAGTAGTACCGGTAATAGTAGTAAAATTAAATGTATAATCAGAATACTTGTCTAAAATCATACAGTTCAAATTCTCGTAATGATCCTCCAGTTTCCAGGGGCACCACGGCTCACTCTTCCCCAGAACACACATCTGTCAGTGGGGACTCCCGCTCTGCTCGGCCTCCTCCTCCTCCTCCTCTTCCTCCTCCTCGTCCTCCTCCTCCTCTTCCTCCTCCTCTTCCTCCTCCTCCTCCTCCTCCTCCTCCTCGTCCTCCTCGTCCTCTTCCTCCTCCTCTTCCTCCTCCTCCTCCTCGTCCTCCTCCTCCTCTTCCTCCTCCTCCTCTTCCTCGTCCTCCTCTTCCTCCTCCTCCTCCTCCTCTTCCTCCTCCTCCTCCTCCTCTTCCTCCTCCTCCTCCTCTTCCTCCTCCTCCTCCTCTTCCTCCTCCTCCTCCTCCTCCTCCTCCTCTTCCTCTTCCTCCTCCTCTTCCTCCTCCTCCTCCTCCTCCTCCTCTTCCTCCTCCTCCTCTTCCTCCTCCTCTTCTCCCTCCTCCTCTTCTCTTCATTTAGTCCATATTCGTTCTTTTGGCTCTGGTCCAGACTCTAATGAGAAGTGGACATTTGGTTTTAGCTGTGGCAGATGTGCGGTGGTCTGCTTCGCTCAGGGGGAACATGCCAGCGCAAACATGAAAGTGAGATGTTAGTTAAGAAGATGATTTAAATTGTATCTGGTTTATTTTCTAGTTTGGTTCAAACTTAAAACTCTGATTAAATTTGGACATATTTCACACCACGTTCTGACTGAATTCCTGTTTGGTTGTTTACGTTAGATTATACCGCGGTCAGTGAGAATTCCAATGTCTATCTGCCGTGCGTTAAAACTGCACAACGCACAAGTAGTTCCGGCAACAGCCAAATCACTGTTCTGTATTATGGTGTTAGTGGTGCTACAGTTAGTCGCTTACCTTACCGTGGTAACAGCGCAATAAAAACAACTTGTTACGTGCGTTATGCACTTTTAACGCACTCCGTGTGTTAAAGCTGCAGAACGCACGGCTCCTCGTTGTTTAGTGCTTACTTAATTTCTGTAAGATTATGCATCGTTTTTTATAATCTACAACAACCAAAATATGATTAAATGGATGAATAAATAAAACAGCACTTCAGTCCAGTTTTGTTCCTAAAGTAAATTTGACTTTTGTGAGTTTCAAGTCATTATAATGTTGTTTCCTTGTCAAAAACAGACCTGGAGTTGTGTTTTGTTTCATTCACACGTTTGAGTAACTCTTTATTATTTGTCTGTTTATACCTGCAAAGCTCAAAACGCTCTGTTCCACCTTGTGATGTCATGAAGTGATAGTTTTCAAGTTTTCAACAGCTTCTTTTTACCTTTAGTTCAGTAGAAATCGGCAATTCCAGGGCTGAAATTATCCAAATGATTCTCGTGAAGGTGTGTGGAGTTTAAAATTCAAATTCCATCTAACTTTTGGAGTTAAAACTTGAACAAATCAAACTTGGACTATAATATAAAAACAATCCTTCTGTACATTTTGTCAGAATCTTGTTAAGTACAACAGTGTAAAGGCTGGTGTGTGTAGGAGCTGCTTTAAGGGCTGATCCTTAAGTCCCTATGGGGGAAATGAGCCCTTTGAATTTATTGTCCCATAAAATTCTACAGAGGGAGGCTGAGTAAATTAAATATTAAAACATCTTTTGGTGCAGAGTGGACAGTTTTGTTGTTTCCACGTTAAAGTTTGTGTGTGTGGGTTTGTATTTTCTGATCCATGTTATAATGTTGTTTCCTCATCACAAATATCCCTGGAGTTGTGTTTTTTTGTTTCATTCGCACACGTTTAACACACAAACCCTGCAGATTTAGGCTGAGTTCTTCTCTTAAAAAAGAAAGCACTCTGTTCCACCTTGTGATGTCATGTGGTAATACAGGAAGTGCTCCACACACCTTCACTAAAATCATCTGGCTAATTTCAGCTCCGGAATTGCCGATCTCTACCGAACAAAAGGTCAAAGGAGCTGTTAACTTGAAAACTACCGCTTCGTGACATCACAAGGTGGAACTGAGCATTTTGAGCTTTGGAGATGGCTTACTCAAACATGTGTGAATGAAACAAAACTCCAGGTATGTTTGTGAGGAGGTCATCATCATCATTAGATACAACTTCTGTCACTACAGACAATTATCGTTGGCATGTTTTTGGGGGAAACCGGAGTACCCGGAGGAAACATGCAAACTCCACACAGAAAGGCCCGGGCAACCCGGGGATCGAACCCATAACCTTCTTGCTGTGAGGCATGAGTGTTGCCACTCAGCCACCGTGCCGCCACAGGTAAGAAGAAAAATTTTATATTTTAGTATATACACAACCTTAAGAGGCCAAACTGATCAAAAATAGAGAAAATAGTGTTGCCTGTAGTGTCTTTCAATCAATTTCACCTCATCTACCTCCATACATGAGTAGATTAGAGATTAGAGTAGATGCTTTTGTAACCCCGGCCTTCTGCCCTCTCCTCTAACACTTCAGTTTCTCACAGGCTCCTGTATAAAGCTGCCCTCGCCGTCTCTTTGGTCGTAAATCGATCTTTTTTGGCCCTCAGCTCTCCGGAGAACACTCTGAGCCCTTCCATTCCGCCTTCATTCTCTCGTGTTCACCGTCTTTACGCCCAAATACACTCAATTTTACAACAGCGCTAACCAGAAAATGGAGCCATGCGGGCGGAAAATCTCCCAGCATGCCGCGCTGTCATCTGGACCGGGATCCTACTGAGCGCGCTCCGTACGTCTCTCTCCGCACACACCGCAGAGCCAAAGACACTGGAGTCGCCATACGAAACACTAAATATGGGAAATCTTATGAGAGTTTTTACATGAGGAGTTTTGGCTGGTTAATACAGGATTTTAACTAAAGTAGAAGAGCGTTTTTCATATTTTATTTTTTATATGAAGTGTCGATCCAAGCATGAAGACTATTTCAACACAGTCCAGCCTCGTCCCCTGCTTTTCACTCTGCCTAAAGTAAAAAAAGAAAAAAGTTAAAGGAGAAATAGTATGTAAATTAAACTTTTATGAATTTTTAAAGGAGACATTTTGTGCTTGTGTCTAGTTATAATCTATGACACCCATAAATCATTAAAACGGTTATAATTTTGACATTTTAATTTTGAAAACGACTTAAAAGTGCTTAGTGTAACTTCTGTGAAAATGCTTTTCTTAATGGAGATGTTATTGCTTTTGTCTGCTTTGTCACAGTGTGGCATTAAACCTTTCTATCTCCATGGAAACCAAACCAGACCAAGTTACAGTTCAGATCTGTGGAGAGGCGACTCCGCTCACAGTCAGAATGTCTGTTTTTCTAGGTATTTTTGAGCTGTAAAACCACCTGTAATTGAATAAATGTAAAGTAGAGCTGTTTAATGTCACACTGAGGAACATTCCAGGCAAAGCAATAACATATCCATAGAAAAAAACAGGCGACGGACTCTCCACCAGAAAAGTTACACAGTGCACCTTTACTAAAAGAAACAAGTCCGCTTACTTTTCGAAAACTGCGGTGCCCAGTAGGAGCTGAAGCCCTGTTCCACCTTGTGATGTCATGGGGTAATACAGGAAGTGCTCCACTGTGTTTTTTAAACTCCACACACCTTCACTAGAAACATTTGGATCATTTCAGCTCTGGAATTACTAATCTCTACTAAACAAAAGGTGCTGCTTCGTGACATCGTAAGGTGGAACAGAACATTTTGAGCTTTGGAGATGTAGACAGACGAATAATAAAGTGTTACTCAAACATGTGAATGAAACAAAACACAACTTTAGGTGTGTTTTTGAGGAGGAAACAACATTCTAATATGGCATAAAGCTCACAAGAGTCAATTTGGCGTAATATACAGTAGGACCTTTAAGAAAATTGGAGAACAAAGTGGAGTAAAAGTAGGTGGAAGCGATGAGAATTGCAATGAGAAGAAAACAACTATAACATGGATAAAATCTCAGAAAAGTCGATTTTGCAGAACAGGTCCGCTATAATGATTTTTTAACAGTGTTCCCTCATCATGAACTTAGAATTGTATTTATAATGATGTATGCCTGAGTATTTCACTGAGTCATTTATTGTTCTGCATTTGGGGCATGAGTAGTCTAGAATTTCCCCTACCACCTATCCCCGCCCACAGCACAGTAATTAACTTTATTCAAAAATAATGTCAAAACGAACATTTTAAGACCAAAACGACAAGGCAGTTACAGAGAGAGGGGTGAGTTTTTCAATGTAAAGTCAATTGGAGCCAGAATTGATGGAGCTGGAAGCGCCCCCATACTCACTTCCTAGTTGGAACGCAGTGGCTAGCGGGTTAGCTATGTCCTTTCATATAGTCCAGGAGCCAGACCCTTCCACTGCGATGATTTTACTACCTTTTTCTTACCATGATGTTTCATTAGCGCTCACTTCAGGACATTACGAGTTTGCTCTCATCTGGGGTTTCATTTGAAGCTGATAAATAGAAAATAAGTTTTCTATTTACATATGAAACTGTAATTCTGTGCTGATATGTCACAATTGATTCATTTGTGGTGAGGATTTGAGCATTTTTTTAAATATTTATTTCTAGAAATGGTCTAATAACTGTAAACAGAAATACATAAACCTCTATACGGTTATACTGTTTCCTCATCGTGTCAGGATTCTTTGTTCCAAATTTCATGACTCTGTGACACTGTTTGTTACCGTAGCAGCACTTTTGACAGACTCAGATCATTTCACACAAGGCGGGTCCCACAAAAGGGGTTTTGGGGGGCCGGAGTTGAAACAAAAGACCCCATACTCGTAATGTCCTGAGATGTGCGCTAACGAAAAATCAAAGTAAGAAAAAGGTATCAAAATAATCGCAGTGGAGGGGTCTTCACATTTCTGGAAGTCTATGGACCTACTTCTATTATTAAATTGTTTTAGATCAGTATTGCGTTATACAAACAACTAAATGTAAAATGCTGTTTAAACCCATTGTATTTTTTTTTTCCTGAAATCTGAACATTCCGCCAATAGAGAAACATGCAAAACACCCCCAGCTCGATGTCACTGTGAAGTATCAGTACACTATCTGCAGACATTTCTAAACTGTTTCACTAAAGATGTAGAACACTGCATTCACCTCAACACAACTCAATCTGTAGGGGGCGCTAACGTAAGTATAAAGTTACCAAAAGAGCCCCTCAGGTAATCTCACTGCTTTCACTTCCACCTGATTCCGAGCGTGCAGGAGTCTTTGGTTTGGAGATGGATGGCTTTTTAAATGAATCTCTTATCTACCGGGGTGTGAAGAGGAGCAAATGAACGCTCAGCGAGGAGGAGAGAGAGGGGCTGTAATCACCGTGGAGACGAGCGGAGATGTTAAATGACTCCGAGCTGGATTCATATGCAAATACTGTACTCTGCCATTACAACAAGGCACAGTGGGGTTGTCAGAAGTATCGAAAATCAGATACTAATCGATGGAGATAGGTCAATAAACACTTTCAGCGTATTGGCGATCTCCGGCATTGACTGATGGTGTGTTTTAGCCGACCTACTGTCTAAAAAGTACGCACAGAGCTTTATTTTAACACTTAAATGTGATGAGAAAATTGCACAAAAGACTACACGGCTCTCTTAAAGGTCCTCTATAATGCAAAATGTACCCGTGTGAGCTTTAAGCCATGTTAGAATGTTGTTACCTCATCAAAAACAAACCTGGAGTTGGAGTCTCGTTGGTGGCTGTGTTTTCTTAAAGGCCACGCCATTTAAATAAAGGCCCTTAACTATACTTTCCCTTGTGCAATTTTTTACTTTTATGGAGTGCCTGGATTTCTTTGTGTCCAAAGGTTTGTTCTTTTTTCCAAGAGCACCCTCTAATTGTTCTCACTGACTGAAAAACCTGCAGCAAACAGCCACATTTTTGTTTTTCTATACCTGGAGTTGTAAGGGGCCTTTAATGTTTCAAGGACTACACTAGAACTAGACCAGGAGAAAGTAAACAAGATACTGAGTGCACCAAAACCAGTTTCCTAACAGAATTCAGTGGACTTGTTCATTTTAATAAGTTGTTTTAGATGAATTTGCGATTCAGACACAATGATCCAATTATAACTATCGCAGACAAAAGCACAGTATGTCTTCTTCTGAAGGTGCACTATGTAACTTTATGGTTGGGGGTCCGTCACCTCGTTGTTTCTATGGATACGTCATTGCTCTGCCTGGAATGTTCCACAGTATGTCAGTAAACAGCTCTACTTTTATTACATAACAGGTGGTTTTACTGTATAGCTGAAAAATACCTAGAAAAACAGGCATAGATCTGACCTGTAACTTGGTTTGGTTTGGTCTCCATGATGATAGAAAGGTTTAATATCATACTGTGAAACATTCCAGCCGAAGCAGTAACAATTCAACTGGTCAAACCCCCACAAAAGGCGTCCAGAACAGGAACTCATGAGACCGAAAACCTCTAACTCCCAGCAGCCACTTTGTTCCTGATAAATCATAATAGACTGTATACAGATTATGTTCACAATGTACATTTGATGACTCCTCTCCATCTGTAACTTCTAACAGTACCCACCTTGTTGTTGTAAATGACTCTGAACAGTTGGCGTTGTGATAGTGACAAACAAACCCTCCGCACTATTCCCACTGGCGTCTCTCTCTGCCTTTTATTTACTAATCAGTGCTTCATCTGTCGCTAATGCCACAACCGTAAAATCACACTCATTAGACCCATCCTCGCGATTCTACTGCAGAAGCTCAAAGAATCAAATAAATAAAAGTATGCAAAGCTCGGGGAGGAGTTTGGGAGTTTTGCGATACACGGACAGCTGGCGGCGTTTCCGAGCGAGAGAGTGTCCCATGACAGTGCATCAGGGCGAGCGACATATGTGGCGTAAACAGCGGCGTTGGGCGGAGGAGACGGGCGAGCACAGAGGCCACTGAGCTGCTCATTAGCACAAGCTGGTCCGACGTGGAGGAGGAAGAGCAGCTAAACACAGACTAAATACAGACTAAACAGGGGTAAATGCACCTTGGGACGCTGACATGGGAACACATGATTTAATGAAGGATTCACTATAGGCCCCGTATTATGCAGAACAGGAGTTTGTAATTAATTTTGGACACCTTACCCTTGGCAGGTAAACTAACTAAGGAAAACACGGCACACTAACCTTGAAGGGGAAATAAACACTAAATCAACTTCTTGCATTGTTCCAAGTCCATTTCATTTTAGCAATTTTGGTGCAAACTAGGTACATTTCCTGTGAACTGAGTTTGTCAAAGAGTCAAGTCGAAAAATCTGACTTTCGTTAAATCCAGTTGAGAGAAAAGACATCTTCCCTGTTCACAAATGCACAAAACTCTTCCCTCTACACGCTTCACTAGCATGGACCACGCCAACAACGTAATGCGATGAAGATATTTATTAATGAAAGAACGATGGATGTCTGGACGAATGAGGTAGTGATGGCTCAGGGTGGGGGCTCCGTCGCAATCATCAATTGGCCGAGCCGGAACGGGACCCCTTTCGTAGATGTCTTATAGCTGAAAGACAAACAAGACGGGGGGTGGGACGGTGGGGTTGAGTTAGCCGAGACAAACTGGGATGTTGGGATAGGCGGCTACAAATGGCTTCTGGGAAATTCGAGGTGTGGTTGCAGTGAGCTGTAGTTCGCCGGTGAGGAGGAGAGGGTGGTTGAGGCGTGGTCCTGCTCCTGAATCTCAGTTAATCATATTAACTCCACTTTTCACAAACTAAACATTCCCGTAGTATTGACGCTAAAATAGGCTATAGCACGTCTCTCAGCGTCGCCATGTTTGTTTTGGTTCGTTTGGGCGCTTCACCTTTGGCTCCGCCCAAACCCCAGTGCTGCGATGTGATTGGTCGCCCTCTACCTGTCAGGCCCTGTCGCTCCAGCGGGGGCAAGGTGGATTCTCGTGAGTTTGTGGATTCACAAATATGATGAGAATCCATTTTGACATGCAAGGTTATACGTTTGGAGCTTTATTTTTAAAAGCAGTTAAAACCTAAGTGCTGCCTCCAGTGGCCACTATAATTTCAAGTACTATGTGACATCACACAGGACTGTTACATGAATGTAACAAAACCCTTACACCATAGTATCAGAACAAGTTTAAAAGTGCATTGTGTAACTTTCTTGGTGGAGGGTCTGTCAAAAGCTTTTCTCCATGGAGATGTTATCGCTTTGTCTGGAATGTTTCACAGTATGGCATTAAACCTTTCTATCTTCACGGAGACCAAACCAGGCCGTGTAACAGGTCAGATCTGTGGAGAGACGACCTCGCTCACAGTCCTCCTTCATGATGTTTCTGATAATTCCCTGATCACCCGTCTGCTGTGGGTCTGTGGTGTGGAGGTGCTTCAGTGCGCTGGGTCTGGACTGTAAAGTGTATGTTTGGAGCAGAGAAAAGCACAGGGCGAGGACAGAACCGGCAAGCTCATGGTTTATGCATGTTTGTGAGAGACCCGGACCAGTGGACACAGACACGAGGAAGTTTAGCCTTTTAAAGCTGCAGTCTTTCCTTATGCAGAGCCAGCCCACAGACCTGTCACTGCCTGGGTCTGCACAGACTTCCAGAGTTTTAGATTTCAGAAGCACAAGTTTTCTCAAAGCTCAAAATAGACAATAAACGCAAGATTTGATTCCCACAGTAAGGATTTTTGCCTTAAAGGAACTGTATGTACTGTACAATCTCAACTGAACCTGTGTCGCCAAAGATTGGGACGATGTTTTACTTCCAGAGACAGTTTTTCCTACTGATTACCCTGTACTTCACCATGTTTACCTGTCCCCAAATGTAAGACCGCGCTCACCGAATCCTCTTTTCCCTCTGTTTCTGTGAGTTGTTGGAATAATTTGCCGACAGAGATTCAAACCTGCGCAGGTTTTCAAATGTTTGACGGACGAGTGAGTTGAATGAACAGTAGAATGAAGAATGTGGAAGGGCCTAAGAGTGCATGTGGTTGTGTGTCTGGTGTATGTTGTTTTTAGAATATTATTTCAACACTGTAACTCTAAGTAATATCTGTTTATCTACATACACTGGATATGTACTTTTAGTATTTTCACCAACCTGCTCAGGGAATACAGGGGTAAATTCACATTCCTGTTAACTATAACTTGCACCAGCGTCTTTCAAATGAGTTTTTTGTCTTGGTTAATGTTGTGCACTGTCCCTGTACAAATAAAAAGCAAACCACACTATACCATAAAATATTGGAAAGGTAAATTCTCAAATATGGAACCTGATAATTTGTGTTACAACAGAAATCTGCAGTTCAGCTTAGACTTAAACAAACTTTATTCATCTATAAATGATTTGGACACAGCAGCTCAAACATCACAATATAATATAATAACAAAGAGTAAAAAATATAAATGATAATAATAAATTCTAGCAAAAAAACATAGCAAAAGGCTGGTGTCAAACAAGGCGTAATTATATAAAAATAAAAAAAATAGAAAAATAAGTAATAAAAAAATCTCAGTTATATACAAGAAGTCATAAGGAAGACATATAAGTTACATAAGGGTGAGTTGTTGTACAGTTGTAGGGAGTATTTTCTGTTACATAAGGGTGAGTTGTTGTACAGTTGTAGGGAGTATTATCTGTTACATAAGGGTGAGCTGTTGTAGTTCTTTATCTCTCACTATAATAGAGATAAAGAACTTTTCATTTATTCATTTTAGCTGCTGTAGTGATGTTATCTGAAACCCAGCAAAAGTCAGGCCAGAACCTCCAGATTATTTATTTATTTATTTATATTTTTATTTTTTTTATTTAGGTTTAATAGTCATCATATCCAGTGTTTTTTGTGTTTTTTATTATTATTATTATTATTATTATTATTATTATTATTATTATTTTTTTTTTTTTTTTTTTTTTAAGAATTACTCAATATTACTTATCAGGAAAAGCTGTTATTTGATTTGCACATCTCCTTGTATCTGGGAACACACATTAGTCATGTTTAAAATGACACACACTGTTATGGACGTGTTATGAAAATCTGGAGGCTATGAGCTACAGCAGGTCATACCATAGATAAATATAACACAGAAAAACACACATTCATATTCAGATTAAGCCAGGAGTACCGAGATGAACCTTGTGTTCTACCTTGCAATGTCATTAGGTGGTAATACAGGAAGTGCCACACTGTGTTTTTAAATTCAAACTCCAATCGTTTTGATAATTTCAGCCCTGGAATTGCCGATCTCTACTGAACTAAAGATAAAATGTAGATGTTAACTTGAAAACTACCGCTCGACAGACTAATAATTAGAATTACTCAAACGTGTGAATGAAACAAAACACAACTTCAGGTCTGTTTTTGATGAGAAAACGACATTATAGAATAGTTCAGAAAACGGCGTAATACGGGCCCTTTAAATTCTGGATTTAAAAACGTTGTGTGCACAGTTCAGAACACTGACACACACACAAATCTTCATCTAAAAATCCACAGATGTAGATCGCACCCTGTAACAGAAGAACCCCTCTGGACTTCTTTTGACTGAGTCCCTTTCACATTCTGGACCAGACCTCAGCCTTGACCAGACCTGGTTTAGATCTGGGATAATAGTCAGCGGAGGGGTTCAGGAGGTGCTATGAAAAATGTATCTGTAGTGTTGAAATGCAGAGAATTTCAGATCGCCAGCAGGATGTGACTCAGCTCTGACACTTAAACTGTAGCTGGACTAATAATAGAGTACAAGGAAATATATTAAAGCTCATCTAATATACGCAGTAGTCAAAGTGGTGGTCCATGAAGTCTGTATCTGATTCATTCTGATCATTTCAAACCTGTAATCGTGAGAATTCTGCCACGTGGCCTTTTTAAAAACCTGCTGTGCTTGTGTCGGTTCTATATTTATAATCTATGACATAATATAAGACATATGACTGCTATAATTTGGACATTTTAAATCATATCGGCATGTGACAGAAGATCTTCAGAGGAAATACTTTGAGGGAATGAACACAAGGGACTGTCAGATTGTGTGAAATGAATTGTTTGTTTTTTCCGTATCCATGGAGACGGAGGTAGCGATGGACATTTTTTACACCTTATGTGGCAGAAGATCTTCCAGAGGAAATACTTTGATGGAATGGACGATTTCATCACCGACCGAAACACCAGAGCGGAGTGAGAGCGAGGCGTTTCCTGTTGTGTTCACCTGGCGCCCCCTGGAGGCTGTTGTGATGCTGCAGGACACAGAGGAGTGACACTTTTGGCTCCTCCTTCTCCCTGACACAGGATCTGCTGACCCTCCCTGACCAGTCCTCCTTAAACTGACCTGAGACCTTTGACTGACACACAAAAGCGACTGAGAAGAACAGTGGAAATGTCACTGCAGCAAAACTTGAATTTTCCTCTGGATCAATAAAGGATCTCTTCTTTTCATTTGTACCAAAATGACTATACCAGGCTGCCATGTTCTACATTTAAGACAGATTAAGAAAACAAATTGGAAAACAAAGTAAGTACAGAGCAGTGGGTGTTGCTGGGAGTTGATCGGCGAAATGGCATCTTGAAAATAAGCGATTAAAGATTATTCAAACGTGCATGAATCACGCCAAATACAACTTTGGGTGAGTAAATGGTGAAGGGTAAACTATAACTATAACATGATTAAAAGCTTTGCAGAATAGGTCTTGTTTAAAAAAAATAGCCATCATTGTTTTTAGCTTGACACAAACTGTTTCTTTTTTCAATATGCTAGAAGATGCAGGCCTTGCATTATAATTTAAAACGTAAATTAACCTCCAATGCTTGTTTTAAAGATAAGAGAAACTGTTTTACCTTAGAGGAAATCACAGTGTTGCAATAAAATAGAAAGACAAAGAACCCAAAAAGTACAAAATTAGACAGATAATGATTTAAATAAACCAAGCGAAATTTACTAAACTATTTGTATTAAGAAAACTAAAATATTAAATTAAATATGTAATATAAAAAATAGAAATAAAAACAAAAAACTATATATAAAAAAAAGTTAAACAAAACAATATATGCATTACAATGGTTCACAGAAAATCATGAATTGGTGTTACTACTGTAAAGAGGTTCTTCTATTACTATTTCTTCTATTTACTATACTTCTTATATTTTTTACTACTATTTCTTGTATTTTTTTACTACTAGTACTACTACTACCTTTACGAACCCTCCCCGGGGAACCTGAGCATAAAATTGATATGTTCTGGGCCTGTAGTTAAGTATGACATTACTGAGGTGGGGAAAAAATCCACAATCTCCAGTATAACGTACCATAAAATGTCCCATATATATTTCTATTTGATCATTCCCGCTCCGTCCCCACCTCTTCTCCATCACTCCCCTGGACTCCTCCTGGCTTGGCCCTTTACAAATCAAATGAGCAGACAGCATTAGCATTAGCTCGGTTAGCGCGTGGAAATGGCCTCTCGGTCGGGGATGATGTGAGCCGGAGCCAATTAAACGCCTCTCTTGTCACCGTGGCGATCCTGTGATGTGGAGCCTTCATGTTCCAGGACCAGGGGCTGACAGGGGGGCTTTGATGGGACGAGAGATGCAGCAGCGTGGGCTCTGTGCGGGAGGGGAGAGGTGGAGGTGGAGGTGGATGGATGGATGTGGGGTTATGTCGTCTCCCAGCTGGAGGAGGTTGGGCGTTCTTCATCCAGCAACTAACAGGAAATCCACACAGACGCCACATAAAAGGGTCTACACCAGTGATCTCCGTACAGGTCAGATCTGAGGAGAGGCGAACTCACTCACACTGGGAATGCATGATTATGACAGATATTTTAATGTAATACTACGGAACATTCCAGGTGAAGCAATAGCATCATGAAAATGGCAAATCCTACATCTTTACATGCTCACACTTTACAGTTCTAAAAAGAAAACACACACATATACACATTTTATTCATACGCTTTTAAATACATTTTTGTGATTGTTTGGTTACAGTTACTTCTAAGTATGTCACATCTACTGCCCGTGTCCAACCAGGAAGTAAAATTAGAAACATCAAAACCGTGTGCCGAACTGCGTGCTCAGACACAAGGTAAACATGTACATCAGATATAAACTTTACCAATAACAACTGTAAAACTGATTCATTCTTAATTACAAAAACATTGGACCTGATGTCCCATTTTTTTGGCGTTTTGGTTCAAGACGATTATCCGGTCAGAAAGCCAAATGAGCCTCACACGAGTTTCTCATTTGTGTTGCCAGTTTCAGTGATAAAAATCCAGTGTGTTTAAACCTAAAATGCCTCTCTCTGATCTGAACAGTCACTACCTAAACCCCAACACCTGCAGCCAATCCTGAAACAGTGCTAGTGCAGCCTCTGCAGCTCAGGGAGGGAATTCTGGAGGTTTTGAGCTTCACACGAGGCCTGTCCGTATACGACAAACTTGGATGTGTCCTCTGTCTGCAGGTTAAAGCTCTGGAGACACAGGTTAAATGATAATTGTAGTACCAGTACAAATAGTAATTGTAGTTAAAAAAAAAAAAAAAATCCTTTAATTAATGTAGTTTTACTCCTTCTCCCTCCGTCTTTTGCCTTTCGTTGTCAACACTCCTCTAAGTGACTGAGTTTGTTCTAGTTTCCACTCAAAGGCAGCAGCTGCTAAACTGCTGACATGGGGCAAAAACACATTCTATTTTCACTGCGAACCTGCGGAAAGTCCCCAAAAGTCCTCTTCTCGCGCCGTGTCACCTCTGCTCAAGGTTAGCACCGCGCGGCTAACGTTAAACACACAACAAACACTATAGCGTAGCACTGCAGCTAATTAGCGTCTATATTCTGCCCGTGCGAAAGACAGCGGGAGGGGGGGAGGGGGGGTCAGGACGACAAATGGGCACCCGTGGGTGGTGGGTCCCGTGATGGATGGGTGACACCTACTCCCCCCGGCAAAAACGGTCACATGACGTCAGGGCGGGAAGAGGAGAGGTAAGTAGCGTGACCTTAAATACACTCATCACAGGGGATACAGAGGCTAACTATAGAGCAGCGCTATAGGAAAGACCTTATACTGTGTCCTAGAATAGTCACGAGGACCAACTTTAGTGCCAATGTGTGAATCCTGCTCCATCCGACCCTCCCCTCTACATCCTCTGCTCCATCCGACCTTCTCCTTTACATCCTCTGCTCCATCCGACCTTCTCCTCTGCTCCTCTAAACCCTTGTTCTTCTGACCCTCTCCTCTTCATCCTCTTTTCCCTCTGACCCTCTTCTTTGCATCCTCTCACCCTCTCCTCTGCTCCTCTAAACCCCTGGTCTTCTGACCCTCTCCTCTGCTCCATCTGACCCTCTCCTCTGCTCCATCTGATCCTCTCCTCTGCATCATCTGCTCCAACTGACCCTCTCCTCTGCTCCTCTAAACCCTTGCTCTTCTGACCCTCTCCTCTTCGTCATCTATATCCTCTAACCCTTTCCTCTCTTTCCTCTACTCCTTCTGACTCTCTCCTCTGCTCCATCTAACCCTCTCCTCTGCTCCTCTGCTCCATCTGATGTCTCCTCTCTCCATCTGACCCTCCCTCTCCTCTGCATCCTGACCCTCTCCTCTGCTCCACAGACCTTCTCCTCTGCATCTTCTGCTCCATTTGACCCTTTCCTCTGCATCTTCTGCTCCTCTCCTCTCTCCATCTGACCCCCCTTTCCTCTGCATCTTCTGTTTCCTCTGACCTTCTCCTCTGCATCTTCTGACTCTCTCCTCTGCTCCATCTAACCCTCTGCTCCTCCCTATATAACCCTCTCCTCTGCTCCTCTCCTCTGCTCCATCTGATGTCTCCACTCTCCATCTGACCCTCCTTCTCCTCTCCTCCACTGACCCTATCCTCTGCATCTTCTGTTCCCTCTGACCTTCTCCTCTGCGTCCTGACCCTCCCCTCTGCATCATCTACTCCTCTGACCCACTCTCTTCTGCGTCCATAAACCTTCTCTTTGGTTTTCCTCTCGGCCTCCTTATTCCTGGCAGCTCTAACCTCAGCATCACTTCCCATATACACGACATATCTCCAATAACCGCTGCTCTTATGTAAATCTCACCATCAGCACTACACTCTGGAATCTAACCCACAACCTCCTTACTGAGAAGAGGAGACAGGCTAACCACTCTGCCACAGTAACACAAGGAGCACATGCACGCTCCACTCACAGAATTCAGGAGTCTAACCCACTACCTCCTCACTGTTTGCATGATCTTTTCAACACGTAAATGCCGAATTACAGTACCAGAGTTTACAACGCTGGATCAATCGTCCTCCTCCTCCTCTCTCCCTTCCTCTTTCTATCCCTCTATCTCTCCCTCCCTCCTCTCTCCCTCTCTCTTTGACCTTTCACACGCTTGTTTTAGTAAGATTAGCCCTAATTGGTTCACTTGTCTCCTGCGCTGAAGCTCTCTGTGACGGACTTGATGGAGCTAACAGGTGGACTTTGATTTGGGGATGTTCTAACGACCTTTGAGTAATTAACAGAAGACCAATTAAACGTCGCTAACTGTATCCTGGGATTTACACCACGATAAATGCCACCACCGGCCACCAGGGGGAGCAGCATTCAGGGTTAAATCTAAACGATGAAGTAATTCAGTCGGAATCTAGCCACAATGTTCAACTTTTGATAATTTTTGTTTTTGTTTTGAACTAACAATAAACCTAGAATAAATTATATTAATAAAAAAGACTGTATTAGAAATGTACAAATAAATAAATAAAAATAAAGTAAAAATTGGAGATTTGGTTAAAGCTAGAGTAAACACGCCAAGAGCCATGCATGGATAAAGAGGAAACAGCTTTTGCTAATGCACTAGCTTAATTTTGCTAAGCATGTTGGCTCATCATATAAGTTGCCATCACTGGAAATACGGCAGTTTATCACAATATCAAATCAGTGTTTGGTGAGAAATTATTAGTTTGTGTTTATATTATATTGTATCATGTGTTTGTATTATGTTGTATTATCACTGTTTTTTATTTCTTAAGTAAATACCGATCCCTGGGAGGTAGGGCTGAACAATTTGGGGGAAAAAAATCATATTTTTTATCCAAATGTTTTATTAAAAGAATTCTTTTCAAAGTGCACATTTTAAAGAATTGACAGAAAGACTGAAATATGAACTGAAAAACTAATACAAGAATCACATTCCAGAACATGTGCTCCACATTTTGCTGTTATGAGACACGGCCAGAAAAGTTAGAAAAAAACAAGAGATATTTTGAGGCAGGAGCCTTGCCAGGGTGAGTTTGTGCAGAGAGGGCCGGAGATTGTTTTGTTTGTGGAGGAAATTATGATACTTGAAAAACTGCAGCCTTGGGGATGTGTTAATTGCATTCATTCAAATTTAATTTTCAAAATTAATCTTGCAGCCCTACTTGATACCAATTTCAATATCACAATGATGCAATCAAAACCTCTTCTCTTTTTTTGATAATGGAAACTCATTTTCATAAGACCGTTCTAAAACTTTTCAGGAAAGATCAATTTTTTTCCTTTTTCTGAAGTGGATATCTGACTTTGACACTAGTTTTAGTATCGATTAGTTGATTAGTTTCATATTCTGGATCAGATTCAGCTATAAAATAACATTCTGTTAACTGATAACATTCTGCAGAAGACTGCAGCGCTACACTGGAGAAACAAAACAGCCACTGAGAGGATGTACCAACACAGACGGGAGAGCTAGAGTGGACCTCAGTCTGCCGTACATCTCCACCTAAAAGGACCTCAGTCTGCCGTACATCTCCACCTAAAAAGACCTCAGTCTGCCGTACATCTCCACCTAAAAGGACCTCAGTCTGACGTACATCTCCACCTAAAAGGACCTCAGTCTGCCGTACATCTCCACCTAAAAGGACCTCAGTCTGCCGTACATCTCCACCTAAAAGGACCTCAGTCTGCCGTACATCTCCACCTAAAAGGACCTCAGTCTGACGTACATCTCCACCTAAAAGGACCTCAGTCTGCCGTACATCTCCACCTAAAAGCCACGGGCCACTCCTTTGAGGACAGTGAGGTCCAGATCTTGGCCAGAGAAAAGAACTGGTTTGAGAGGAGGAGTTAAAGAGGCTATTTTTTGTCAAGAAAGAGAATCCTTCCTTGAACAGAAATGGAGGTCTGAGACATCATCTGTCTCCCATCTATAACTCTATCCTCAAACCTAAATCAAAACAAACAAAGAAAACAATAGGGCAGCCAGGTCAGGTCCAGAGGTGTGAAAACACCATTATGGCCCTGAATGATTCTGCTAATATGACCCCACACTCGCTAACTAACAGAAACTGTAAACAAATAGGTGTGGTAGTCTCAGAGTAATTTCATTGTAGTTAGTGCCCCCTTCAGGCAGATATAAAGCAGTGTCCACCAGCGTCTGACCAGAACTGAAGAAGCAGCTTGGATGAGCTGCGAAACGTATTCAACCAAAAAAAACTTTTGTCCAGTTGACAAATTGAATTTCTCCTTTTGCCATGGATTCTACCTGGACGACTGAGGGATTTTACA
Organism: Taenioides sp. WSHXM2023; assembly: GCA_029959045.1. NCBI lineage: Eukaryota > Metazoa > Chordata > Actinopteri > Gobiiformes > Gobiidae > Taenioides > Taenioides sp. WSHXM2023. The sequence goes on from CM057087.1 coordinate 21,291,666, forward strand.
TAAACCTTCTGTTATGACATCACTTTCTAATATCACATTTCGAGATGACTTCATATTCTGTTATGACATCACATTTAGATATGAATGACAGATTCCAGTATGGCATGGTGCAATCGCTCATTCCGATATGACATCACATTTTGACATGACATCACATTCCGAGACAACACTGATGTGACATCATTATATTTTAATTAGACTTGTTCAATATTCACATTTTAAAACATGTCCAGAAGAATTGGCAAATAGTCCTATGAACTCAGACCTGGACATTTCATAAACAACAGGGTGAGGGTTTGTTTTGCTGTTGTGTAGAAAATTATAATTGCAATTCACTGACTGGGCCTATTAAAACTGCAATTTTGGTTTGATTGAAATGAATCTTGCAGCACTACAGGGTGGAGACAGAGCGTAGGAGAATAGGGACATTTTCTGAACACAAGCCTCAAATTCAGGACAGTTCTGAGACGACATCACATATAAACATGACATCACATATAAACATGACATCACGTATAAACATGACATCACGTATAAACATGACATCACATATAAAGATGACATCACATATAAACATGACATCACGTATAAACATGACATCACATATAAACATGACATCACATATAAAGATGACATCACATATAAACATGACATCACGTATAAACATGACATCACATATAAACATGACATCACATATAAACATGACATCACATATAAACATGACATCACGTATAAACATGACATCACGTATAAACATGACATCACGTATAAACATGACATCACATATAAACATGACATCACGTATAAACATGACATCACATATAAACATGACATCACATATAAAGATGACATCACATATAAACATGACATCACGTATAAACATGACATCACGTATAAACATGACATCACGTATAAACATGACATCACGTATAAACATGACATCACATATAAACATGACATCACGTATAAACATGACATCACATATAAAGATGACATCACATATAAACACGACATCACGTATAAACATGACATCACGTATAAACATGACATCACATATAAACATGACATCACGTATAAAGATGACATCACGTATAAACATGACATCACGTATAAACATGACATCACGTATAAAGATGATATCACGTATAAACATGACATCACGTATAAAGATATCACATGTCAAGATGACATCACATTCTGATATGACATAATTATGTTTCAGTTATAGAATCCTGTTCAGTGTTCACATTTTAAACAAACAGGCCTAATTGTACACCTGTACAATTAACAACAGTTTTTTTTTTTTTTTTAATTATTTAATTTGGATGAGATCATGTTCTAATGACATCACACAACGATATGACATCACATTCCAATGACATCGTTACGTTTTAATTATAAGATTTGGTACAGTTTACATATTAAACATGTTCAGGAGAATCGGCCGATAACCGACACCTGGACATTTCATTACAGAATAAGTCTGAATAAGACATTTTGTTGTGTAGAAAATGATGGTAATTTGCAGCACAATACAAGATTACTAAAACATGCATGACTCACTCTAAATACAACCTTGAGTAAAACAATGAGTGAACACTGTTATAACATGGGTAAATGCTCACACAAGTAGATTTTCCCTGTGTTTGAGTTATACACAGAGAAGCAGGTGCTCCCTGTCACTGCCCAGACCAAAGCCCGGCCGCTGCAGCTGCTCATTCAAATCACAAAAAAATATTATGAATAAATAAACAAGGTCTTGTTTTATTCTGCCCTATTACATTCTTAGTGGTGGTCATATCTCTTTATACGTGTTTTTATCTTGTTTTTCTGCTTGTCCGTGGCAGGGTTGACTGACGGGCAGCAGGTGTATAAAGCTCTGTCCTCCATTTTGTGTCTAGAATCTCCCATCTGGACCAATACACAACCATTCACCAAACCCTCGTATATTCTGTATGATTCTGACGTGGAAAATAACAGATAAATCATGTTTGGGTCTGAACAGATGAAGACATATGCGTATTGTGGATAGAATGAGATACATGTTTGGTTTTCTCTAGGGACAAAAATCTTGGCAATTACATGACAAGTAACAATTTTTAGCTTTATGTATTTTAACACTTTTTATTTATTTTTTTAAATTGATTTATTGCTTTTTTATTATTATGATTTACTCTCTTTTATTGTTTTAATTTGTCTGGGCAACACTTTGGAAACATGTTTATAAAATGTGCTGTAAAAACAACAAAAAAAATTGTAAAAAATATTTGACCTCTGACAGTGAGGTTGAAGGTTTGATTCCTTTATGTTCTTGTGCCACTGGGCAAGGCATGTCAGGCACCTTGGTAATAATGTTCTCACATTTGACAAATCACCGATAGAGCTGCTCCTAACAATGTTTTTGCTAATTGATTGACCTAATTATGAATCCTACAATTAACTGTTTTGTAGTTTAGATCACAAAAGGCCCTTGAATGCAATTTTTGCTAATTTAGACCCAGATTATGCTAAAAAGATACTGAGATAGATGTTGATGGGGGGGTGAACAGACAGGTTAGGGTTTTCATCTCGTCTGCATGGAGATGTTATTGTTATTGCTTTGCCTAGAATGTTCCATAGTTCTTTTACTTATTTATTTATGTATTTATTTATTTATTATCACCATTATTATTATTATTATTATTATTTTTTTATTTTTTTATTTTTTTATTTTTTTTTTTTTTATTTTTTTTTTTTTTTTTTTAATCTTGCAATGAATTCAGTTACAGATGTTTATTATTGCTTAAGACTGCATTGTGTAACTTTTCTGGTGTAATGTCTGTCACCTGTTTTTGCTTTGTCCAGAATGTTCCACTGTATGGCATTAAAGCAGTCTATCTTGCATTGATTTAATTATCAGGGTTTTATTGCTCCGAAATACCTTGAAAAGCAAGAATTTGAACTTTACGTGGGCTTGCCTCTCCACAGATCTGAACTGTAACTTGGTCTGGCGGTGTCACGTACTTGTCTTCATGGAGATAGATAAGTGTAATGCCGTATTGTGGAACAGCCCAATGAAGAGACGCGGGCGGACCTCCCTCAGAAAAGTTCCACAGTGCACCTTTAAAGAAATACTTTGGAAAACACGCGTTCTTATTTTGAGCGGGGTCTCCTCTTCACAGATCTTACCTGTAACATGATATTGGGTTGCCTGCTTGTCTCCACAGATAAGTTTAATGCCGAACTGTGAAACATTACTGACGTGGCCATGGAGACATAAATGGGGTACTCTCAACCAAAATCTACACAGTGTATTTAAAGGTCCAATATTTCGCAAAATTTTTGAAAACTTGTGAGCTTTAAGTCATGTTAAAATGTTGTTACCTCGTCAAAAACACACGTGGAGTTGTGTTTTGTTTCATGCACATGTCTGAGTAACTCTTTATTATTAGTCTGTCACCTAAAATGCTCAAAATGCTCTGTTCCACCTTGTGATGTCATGAAGCGGTAGTTTTCAAGTTAACAAGTTAACTTTTACCTTTAGTTCAGCAGAGATCGGCAATTCCAGGGCTGAAATCATCCAAATGATTCTAGTGAAGCTGTGTGGAGTTTAAAAACATAGTGGAGCACTTCCTGTATTACTGCATGACATCACAAGGTGGAACATGGCGTTTGCGAGAAGAACTCAGCCTAAATATGCAGAGTTTGTGTGTTAAACATGTGCGAATGCAGCAAAACACACAACCCCAGGTGTGTTTGTGATTAATGAAATAAATGTGATGATTGAATAAACGCTGAATAAATACGTTTAATGACATACTGTGGGACATTACTGACGAAGCAATAACGTCGCCATGGAGATATAAATGGGGAAAAAAAAGAATCTGCACAGTGTACTTAAGAAAATGCTGAAAGTCCCTCCTTCAGTACAATGTTTATTTATACTTCCCCTTCAGTATTTTGACGCTGGATTTCACATATTTATTTTGACAGACAGAATTTATTTATTTGCCTTAATCCATAACTTATGTTCCAAAATGTCTCTAATAAAACTTGTAAGCGCAGTAGACATCCCAACCCACTAGGGGCACCATTCTTTACCCAGACAATAGACCAAATGAGGGCCTGATATGAAGGAACTGACAGCTACAGCGACCCAAGATGAATAAAAAATCAAGATGGAAGTACGCACGGGCCCCGAACCCTTCCACGCCACGCCATCCATCACCCACGATGCATTGGGGCGTCCGGGGGAAGCGTCTGGGGAGCTGGGAGTCTGCATTAAAGGGGAGATAGATGGAGATGTGTGCGTACAGTGGCTGCTCGGGGCTCGTATCCATCAACATTTTAAATTCATTCTCCGAGGGGCCGCTGTGTACACCCATGTGTCAGGGCTGAGAGACGGAGAGAGGGAGGGAGAGAGACGGAGGGAGACGGAGGAAGAGGGAGGGAGAGAGAGGAACGGAGGGAGGGAGAGAGAGACGGAGAGAGGGAGGGAGGGAGAGAGGAACGGAGGGAGGGAGGGAGGGAGGGAGAGGGACGGAGGGAGACGGAGGAAGAGGGAGGGAGAGGGAGGAAGAGGGAGGGAGAGAGAGGAAGAGGGAGGGAGGGAGAGAGAGGAAGAGGGAGGGAGAGAGAGGGAGGGAGGGAGAGACGGAGAGAGGGAGAGAGAGAGACGGAGGGAGACGGAGGGAGACGGAGGGAGACGGAGGAAGAGGGAGGGAGAGAGAGGAACGGAGGGAGGGAGAGAGAGACGGAGAGAGGGAGGGAGGGAGAGAGGAACGGAGGGAGGGAGGGAGGGAGGGAGAGGGACGGAGGGAGACGGAGGGAGGGAGAGGGACGGAGGGAGAGAGGGATGGAGGAAGGGAGAGAGGGATGGAGGGACGGAGGGAGGGAGAGAGAGAGGGAGGGAGAGAGGGACGGAGGGAGGGAGAGAGGGCGAGGGACGGAGGGAGAGAGAGAGGGAGGGAGGGACGGAGGAAGGGAGGGAGAGAGGGATAGAGGAAGGGAGAGAGGGATGGAGGGACAGAGGGAGGGACGGAAAGAGGGAGGGAGGGAGAGAGAGAGGGAGGGAGAGAGGGACGGAGGAAGGGAGGGAGAGAGGGATGGAGGGAGGGAGAGAGGGACGGAGGGGGAGAGAGAGGGATGGAAAGGGGTGTGAGAGATACAGAGAGGGAGGGAGGGGGGGAGACGCAGGGAGGGAGAGACTGAGGTAAAGGGGGGAGGAGAGAGAGGGAGATTGAGAGACACGGAGTTAGAGGGAAAGACAGAGGGAGAGAAAGGGGGGAAGGGGGAGACGCAGGGAGAGAGAGAGAAAGATGGAGGAAGAGGGGGAAAGAGGGAGGGAGAGAGGAAGGAGAGGGGGAGGGAGAGACAGAGAGAAAGGGGGGAGGAGAGAGGGAGATTGGGAGACACAGGGAGGGAGAGGGGGAAGGAGAGTAGGAGGGAGAGAGAGGGAGATGGGAAGACAAAGAGGGAGAGACAGACAGAGGGAGGGAGACAAAGGGAAATGAAAGAGTAAATGTGAAGAATGAGAGATTCATGTGGACAGGACAGAAGATGAGCGTACATGCAGACTCATGAGGACACTACAGCACAGTTTAGTCCTGGTTTAGTTCTGGATTTGGACCAAGATTCGAATTGTTTTTAGTCTTGGTCCCACTTTTCCCTTTTCCCACTTTTAAACCAGGAAATGAGAAATATTCAAAATCAAGAACTTCTAACAGAGCAGGTGGTTTTACGCTGAAAATACATTAAAAAGCATTTATTCTATGAGCAGTGTCGCCTCTGCACAGATCTGGTCTGGTTTAATGCCAGGCTTTGGAACATTTCACGCTAAACAATAACATCTTTAAGGAAACAAGCAGGGGGCAAACCCTCCATCAGAAAAGTTACACAATAAACCTTTAAATGTCCTATATTACACAAAAAAGATTCTTGTGATTCTTTAAGCCATTTTATAATGTTTCCTCATCAAAACCTTCCTGGAGTTGTGTTTTGTTTCATTCACACGTTTGAGTAACTCTTTATTATGAGTCTGTCTACATCTCTAAAGCTCAAAACGCTCTGTTCCACCTTGTGATGTCATGAAGTGGTAGTTTTCAAGTTAACAACTACATTTTATCTTTAGTTCAGGAGAGATTTTCAGTTCCAGAGTTAAAAAGATCCAATGATTCTAGTGAAGGCGTGTGGAGTTTAAAAACACAGTGGACATGACATCGCAAGGTGGAACAGAGTGTTTTCAGTTTGAGAGAAGAACTCACCCTAAATTTGCAGAGTTTGTGCGTTAAAAATATGTGAATGAAACAATAAAACCCAACTCCAGGTCTGTTTGTGATGAGGAAACGACATTAGAAGATGAGAAAATAGTGAAAATTGGCTCCTTAAAGTCAAGTTTTCTCCTCAGGGTTGTTTTAAAGTCATGTTTGTTTTTGTATTCTGAATTAGACCTGGTGTAATCCAGTTTTAGTCCTGGATCTGCACTGCTTTATCCTGGTTTAGACCTGGTTTAGACCTGGTTTAGACCTGGTTTGACCCTGGACCGGTCCTGTAGTCCCTCACAAAAGCCGAGGATAAGCTGACAAGATCTACAGTATTTTCAGATCTGGACATGTGATCACGGTACCTTTTAATCCGTGTCCCATTCCCGTTACGTATCCCACCTTCCTTCCCTCCTCGTCTCCTTTCCTCGCGGCCGCTCTTTGTCTCCTAGCCGGCGCCCTCACCTGTTTTTGTGTCCTTATCCTCATATCTGACATTTACTGGGCTTCTTTTAGCCTGCAGTCTCTCGCTCCAGACGACCTTTCAGCTCCTCGCACACTTTCACTTCAAATCAAAAAAAAAAAAAAAAAAGAAAAGAAGAAGAAGGAAAAAAAAAACCAAGAACTCGAGAGCAGGCTGTTATGGATTGAAAATACAAGAAATCAAGGAATAAAAAATCAAACTGAACTACTGAACCTGGTCTGTGTGTTTCAGAATGATTAGAAATATTTTTATTACTTATTTTTCTACTTTATTTTTACTTGTACATTTATATAATTATGCCTTATTTGACACCTGTTTCTTGCTATTATTTTTTTTTGCCACTTATTAAAAATGTATTATTACCATAGGCGTTTTAAAATATATACTTAATCTTTTTTTTTTTTCTGTTTGTTTCTTTCTCCTCTCCAGTGAAAATGGAGCTGAGAGAATAAGATCCAGCTGCCGGACCCTGGACCAAATATGAAGAAAGTGCTTGTTTCAGTGTTCTGTGTTGTATTAAGCTATTTTAGATTATTTAGATTAAGTCAGGAGTGTCCAAACTTTTTCCACCCAGAGCCGCATATACAAACATATTCACAGTGGAGGGCTGCAGACAGCTGGAGAGTACAGTGAGACTTTCAGATAGACGCATTTTATATGAGTTTAACGGAGCCACCTTTAAAAGTCCTAGAACGCAAATTTTAGGCCTGTATCATAACGCAGTGAATTGTTATTGAGGTTGCAGTGATGGAGATACCGGAATTTGAAGTAAAAAGTACTGCTCAGTGGCTCTATGATCATTTGGGCCAATTCAGCAGGATCCATGGGGGCCAACAAAAACTGGTCAGACGGCCGGATTTGACCCCTGGGCCATAGTTTGGACACCCTTGGATTAAGGTATTTTTAATGAATGTTTTTGTTAAATATTTGAGCCTGTTGATTATTACATGTACAGAAAAATAAACATTCCAAAGTCAACACATTTCTTCTACTTGTATCTTCATCTTTATTCATATTGATGAACTTTGTGTTGAGTAAATGGAATTCTGAGCAACAAACTAATGTGTAAACAGCATTTTAACACACAACTGTGTCCAAAGTAACACATTAATAAACATAACTAATGTGTCAGTACATTTACACATCAACTGTGTCACAATTAACACAAGTTGTATTGTCCTAGTGTATATTTTTACTCTTTGTTATTATAATATATTGTAATGTGTGAGCTACTGTGTCTAATTTCCCTTGTGGCTCAATAAAGTTTGACTGTTGCCATAGCGATTAACAGTTTAAACCAAAGTACTATATATCTTTGGAAGAGATGGAACTGGAAAATCCCTCAAAATGTGTCGTATAACAGGAAGCTAGAGCTAGGCCTGTCACAATATCACAATTAATTTGCAACATACAAGAAGCATTCAGACATTAGACAGGACAATACGATAAGTACAATATGGAACAATACAACACAAATGCGTTCAACACCACAGCGGACGAGGTGTAAAGTGTGTGTGCGGGTGTATGTGTAGGAGCATGTGGGTAAGAGTGTGAGGTTTCAGCGTCAGTGAATATGAACGGGATTGAAGGGATCATCTCAACGCTGAGAATACCAACAACTATGGAAATAATAAGAGCACATACACCGGTGTAAACAGGTACTAGTGGGAAGAGGAGGAGCTGGTGGAACCTAATAAATAAAAATAAATGGATTTTATCTAATGGCGCCTTTCAAGACTCTCAAGGTCATCTTAGAAAAAAGCAATAAAAACACAAAGATACAAGTACGAGTCAAACAATAAAAGACAAAGAGGACGCAGAACAATCAGAAAAAGATGAAGAGACGAAGAGAAGGAGTCGATAAAGTACCATATATGTTTTTGAAGTAAACAAAGACGATAAATTATGACACTGAAATTAACGTACACTGACACAGAAACCCTTACAGCAGGTTTATGTCATGATCCTCCAGTTTCTCCCTTTCCTCATCCCTTTTTTTGGGTTCGTCTGTGATACTCCTCCACACCTGGATGGAGTTTTCCCTCTTACCTGGGAGGAGTCACCCAACCAACACCACCTGCCGTCTGTTTCAGTCACACACCTGAGTCCTTTTACGATCAAGTCCTGCCTTTATAAACCCGGATCTTCCTTCACTCCCTGCCAGTCCATCAGTTAATCCACAGTGGTAAATGGCGCTTGAATCCTACTCTGAAGATCTTGGTTTTTTGAACGTTTAACTCTATTCTCCTGGACTTTTTTGTAATTTTGGCGTTTTTGCTGCGCTGTGCTTTGAGTTCTTCGTGTTTCACCCTGAGAGAGTGGCTGCTGGGTACAGTAGCTCCTGAGGTTTTTTCCTGAAAACAACTATCTTCTTAAGTTACTCTTGTCAAATAATTTCCCTTGGGGATCAATAAAGTTTGTCTAAGTTTGTAAAAATCTCTTTTTAAATAAATCTCTTAACTTTTACCTGTGTTGGGTTCTGATTTTGGGTCCAAAATCTGCGCTTTATTACAAGTTTTCCCCAAAAAACTATTCTAAATGTATAATATCATTACAAAAACTGCAATAAATAAAGAAATGAAATAAAGTGAAGTAAATAAACAGCAGAATGAATCACTTTGGTAGTTAGTTTGTGTCTATAATGAGCCATAGCAGTTATGTATTCAACCCCCCACAGCTCAAATCTGATCAAAGCACAGGAAAATACCAAGAAGTTCCTCGCTTGGAATATGTAGAATAGTTTTTGTGTCTGAAATAAAGAATATAGAAATAAAATTACATAAAAATAAAAAGCCCCCAAGATAAATATTGACCCTCAAAATGTATTATCTGTAACGTACCCTGAAGGAAGGAAGTGTATATAGTAAGTATTGTGACGAGTACAACGATGAAGTCGGTGTTGATTGAAGTGGGTCTTCAAGGGTTTCAAAGGGTCTACATTTCTAAACCCGGACTATTCCGAGAGTTAAAGGTGCACTGTGTAATTTTTCTGGTGAAGGTCCGTCTCCTACTTGTTTGGGGCCGGACCAGACTGAGCCAGACTGGACCAGGACAGGCGTCACTCCAAATGTCAAAGCCTTCTTCTGCTGCAGAGGGGAAACTGGCAAAAGTTTTTAGTTGATGAAACATGAATTTGCACTGTGTAACGTTTTAGTTGGAGCCAATCTCCTGCCGGGCATGTCCCACCGGAAGGAGGCCCCTGGGGAAGACCCAGGCCCCTGGGAACGCCTTGGGGTCCCCCCGAAGGAGCTGGAGGAAGTGTCCGGGGTGAAGGAAGTCTGGGAGTCCCTGTTTAGACTGTTGCCCCCACGACCCGGCCCCGGATAAGCAGAAGAAAATGGATGGATGGATAAAAATCTTAAAAAGTCAATAAAGGAGTGATAACCAGCTCTACACAGTACCATATGTATGTATGTATTTTTTTATTTATTTATCAATACTGCTGAGGTATAAAAATATATAAATAAAATATTTTTTAAAAGTTTAATAGGGTCCACCACCTGCTTGTCTCCATGGATATGTTATTACTTTCCCTAGAATGTTCCATGGTATGACTTTAAACATGCACTTCTTGCATTTATTCATTACGGGTGTTTCTGTTGCTCAAAAATACAATAATTCTGTCCACACGTCTGAACTGTAATGTGGCGTAGTGCTGAAATGTTACGTAGTGCACCTTTTAAATAATGGAACTGAGGAAGCCGGTAGAAGACAAGGCTCCGCTAATTTGGATGAAAATTCCGGAGGGCGGTAGATGCTTTATGTACAAACACATTGGCGTCTGAAGTAAAAGTTCCATCCATCTCTGTTTATTTTCACCATAGTGGTAGTGGAGTTGTCATCGAGTGTAATGAGACCCACAGAGAGACCTATTCCTTTGACGTACTGTCTTCTGTTAGAGTTCTGCCTGTTGCATTTGTGAGATGGTACACCCGGGGGACTGTTTTGATCTGTTTATTTCTGCTGTGTGTGATTTTTTAATGTTTCTCACTTGTTTTTAGATCACTGTGTCTTTTAAAGGCCCATATGATGCTATTTTCTGATCTATGTTATAATGTTTCCTCATCACAAACATGCCTGGAGTTGTGTTTTTTTAGTTTCAGTCACGCATGTTTAACTCACAAACACACCTGCATATCTAGGCTGGGTTCTTCTCTCAAACGAGAAACACGCTGTTCCACCTTGTGATGTCATCAGCCATGATATTCAGCCACATTTCTTACTGCTCTACCACATGGTCTCAAACATCAGAGGTCGTCCTGAAGCCCCTAAAGTCCCTCTTCAAAAAAACATTGAAAATGCTTGACAAAAAGCCTTTACAGTATCACTATTGTAATATCTTAAGTATTAGTAATATCTTAGGACAACAGATGTAAAGTAGCTATTGTGCTAATTCCGGCATATTTACATTGATGCTGTTTGTTGACATGTTGATTAATATGCACTGTCCTAATTAAAATAAAAAATAAATTAATTAATAAATAAAAAATGTGGTAATACAGGAAGTGCTCCATTTGTGTTTTTAAACCGCATACACCTTCATTACAAACATTTGGATGATTCAGACCTGGGATTTCCAATCTCTACTGAACTACAGATAAAAGGCAGGTGTTAATTTGAAAACTTCCACTTCATGACATCACAAGGTGGAATGGAACAGTTTGGGGCTTTGAAGAGGTAGACAGGCTAATAAGAAAGACTGAAGCGTGTGTGAATGAAACAAAACATAACTCCAGGTTTGTTTTTGAGGATTATAACACGGCTTAAATCTCACAAGAGTCAGTTTTGCGTAATATAGGACTTTAACATATTTTTGGCTCCATAAAACTATTAAAACCAAACGTAAACATCGAAATGATCTGAAATATTAAAAGTCCAGAAATCAAACGTTGGTCTGTTGGTTGATCTTATCCCGTCTCCAATAGAAGTGAACTCCGGAGCTGGGAATTTTAAACTAAAATATGAAACGAGTCACAAAAACAGGACAATATTGAGTAAAGTATAAATTTGGAATCAATCAGGTATAAACCAGTACTAGACTAGACCAGGACTTAAAGAGGGACTATTTTACTTCTATGGGGTATTAACTGCTAACACATAACATATTCAGATCACCATGTGACCATGTGTTGCAGTTGCACTAAGTCACTCCCCCTTCAGAGCGCCGTCACAACACAATCAGCGTGCATAATGAAACCACCGCACATCGCACCAGGTTTGTGAAGTTGTCGTGTACAGTTTGTGTCATATTTTTGTATATTTATGGAGAATTGTCATGTAACAGCATGGGTGACGTAGGCTCGTGGGCCTTGTACAGAGTTTGAACAGGGCCCTGGAGAGATTGCTAAATTGCTCACACCTGCATGGATGACCACCTATGACCATCTAAAACCTCTTCAGGCGTGTTTTTGATGAGGGAACGTCATTATAACATGGTAGAAAGCGCCAAACAAAATCGATTTTGCATAATACCGCCTCATTAACCAAAACTGAACCAGGATTGAGAAAAATTTTTTGTTTTTCACGTTGTACCGCTGACATCGCCAATCACGATTCATTTGAATGCATATATATTTCATAGATTTTGCGAGCTGCATAAAGACAGAACAGTGGAAGATTAAAAATATACAGTTCTATCAACACGCTGAGCCAATCAACGTCAAACGGTACTTTTCTGTGCGAGTGTTAGTGCTGCCCCCTGCTGGGACAATCAGGGACTATTTAGGAGTCAGACGAGTTATGGAGATGAGAGCAGAGGAAGTCGAGGTGTGCGCCAAAATGGAGCAGGCAAAATTAGACAGAAAAAATAGGAGAAAAATCAGCAGAACCACAAAAATTAACCACAACTACTGAATGGGTAAGACAGGGCAGGGACTGGTGTTTTTTGGGAATAGGAAAATTTAAAAGGCGCATTGTGTAACTTTTCAGGTTGGGGGTCCGCTACCATGGAGATGCTATAGCTTTGCTCACTCATGTTCCACAATATGGTGTTAAATTTGTATAAGATGCATTTATTCGATTTATATGTGTTTTTATTGCCTTTAAAAACATGTATTCTGACTGAGTGGGGTCGCCTCTTCACAGATCTCACCTGTAAACTGGCCTGGTGGCATCTCCTGCCTCTTGCTTGTTTATATAGAGATTGAAAAGTTTAATGCCACACTTTGGAATATTGGAGGTAAAGGAATAACATCATCATAATAACAAGTAGCTGGCGGACCCTCTACCAGAAAAAGTTATTTTTATTTTTTTATTTATTTTTTCGGTTTAGTTGTCTGTTTTGGTGTGAAGTTGTGGAATTACTAAAGCAAAATGTGTTTAAATTTAATGTTAATGATATGAAAATGCATTATTTCACTTTTATTGTATTTTAACACTTGGATTTGGTGCCTACCGCCCTCTGCTGGAAATACTGGGGAGTGAAAACTTTTGGAAAGACAAAAATAGCAGCATGGCTATAAACAGTGTTCTGTAACATTCAGTTAGTTTGCTGAATATTTGTAGTTTACCGTCTCTTGTATTTCCATTGTTCTAAAATAAATATTTGATGCACTGAGGACAAAAATTAGACAAACTAAATCCGAAGGAGCAAATGTTCAGTTCATTTCGTATTGTTCACATCCAGTTTTTGTCACTTCTAAACTTACTCACAGCAGAAAGAGAAACCACAACTTTTATACTCAACGAAGAGTACTGTTACTTCAATAAAAATATGGCACGAGTAGGAGTAAAAGTATGCTACTAGAAAAATACTTTGAAGAGCATAATTTCTTGAAAAAGTTGCTCAAGTAAATGTAACTGAGTTCTACCATGTTTGTTTTCTTTGAGCGGAGGAGTTCATCAAGGAGAAAGAGAAGGGGGAAGGGACGAAGCAAGGCTGACAAGAGGGCCAAGGAGACCAGGTCTAGACCAGGACCAGACCAGGACCCAGAGACCAGACCAAAGACCAAAGACAAGACCAGACCAGAGACCAGACACCGGACCTGAAACCAGAGACCTGAGACCTGAGACCAAAGACAAGACCAGACACCGAACCAGAGACCTGAGACCAGACAAGACCAGACCAGACCAGAAACCAGACCAAAGACAAGACAAGACCAGACCAGACACCGGATCAGCGACCAGACTAGCATCCGGACCAGAGACCAGACCAAACCAGAGATCCAACCAGAGACCAGACAAGAGACCTGAGACCAAAAACAAGACGAGACCAGACCAGACACCAGACCAGCGACTGGACCAGTGACTGGACCAGCGATCGGACTAGAGACCAGACGAGAGACCAGATGAGAGACCAGACGAGAGACCAGGAGTAAAAGTGTGCTATTAGAAAAATACTTTTTAAAGAAATTGTACTCTTCAAAGTTACTCAGGTAAATGTAACCGAGTACTATGCACCTCTGCCCCTCCTCTTCCCCCTTTCCTTCCTTTTCCCTCCTCTTTCCTCCTCTTTCCCGTCTGCCCCTCCCTTCTTCTTCCTTGGGGGTATATTTCACGTTTGGGTTTCCTGACGGCGCAGTGACAGACAGAACTGATTAGGCGGCAGCACTTTTTCATATGGAGGAAATTTACGCCTGATTTTTGTGAGAATTATAAATCGTTGGGAGCCTTAGATGGCGACGTGTTTATTCATCCGGACTACATAAATCATATTTTATTGTTTTTCCAGTTTTTTTCTAAAGAAATCTGTTCAAATGTTGATAAATGAGCGCTGGCGTCTGTCAGGGTCTCCTCACTCAACATAATGAGACTCTGCATGGAGCTTTCAGCTGGTTCTGGGGCTGTTTGGCTCTGGATCAGCTATGTGTTAGTCCTGATTGAGGTCTCATTATGGTCTGATCTTAAGTTTAGTCCTTGCACTGGTTTAGTCCTGGTTTAAAGCTGCACTGTGTAACTTTTTGGTTGTTTCTGTGGATATGTCATTGCTCTCTCTTGAATATTCCACAGTATGACATTAAACAGCTCTACCTTACATTTATTTAATTACAAGTGGTTTTATAGCTCATAAATATCTAGAAAAAAAAGGCATTCTGACTGTGAGCGGGGTCGCCTCTCCACAGATCTGACCTGTAACTTGGTCTGGTTTGGTCTCAGTGATGATAGAAAGGTTTAATACCATATTGTGAAACATTCCAGACAAAGCAATGACATCTCCATGGAGACCAGACCAGATACAAGAGACCAGGGACCAGATCAGGGACCAGAAACCAGATCAGGGACCAGAAACCAGGGACCAGAAACCAGGGACCAGAAACCAGACCAGAGACTAGAAACCAGATCAGGGACCAGAAACCAGATCAGGGACCAGAAACCAGACCAGAGACCAGGGACCAGAAACCAGACCAGAAACCTGAAGAGAACTTCAAATTACATTAATGACACCTGGCAAAGGTGTAAGAATGCGTGTTTTTTCAAGATACCTAAATACGAGACAGATAAGTAAAAGTTACGTACTGTACCTTTATTATTTTTCTTCTGAAGTTTAACCCTGTTTTCTCGTCTACTCTTTAATCCTTACTTGGACTGATTTTCACTTTGTTTAATTCAGCCTTCAGAGCTGTATTTCCTTTGACGATCCCTCTCACACAATATCCAATCTCCAAATTAAACTTCAAAACAGATTTGAACAAGCGCCATCCATTGTCTGTGATTGACAGGTCATTAAAACGCCTGAGAAAATTGACGTTTTGTTCAATCACTTCAGAGGAAAATCATTGGGAAAATCCTGGTCGGACAAGTCTTAAAGTGGAGCTATTGGAGAGTGAAATAGTTATTACAGGGAGTGACAGGAAGCAGCAGGGCTCAGAAACAAGCTGAGCACGCGTTTCATTATTTCAGCTTGGAAAAAGAAGGAAAAAAATAAATAAAAAAGGAAATATTTGTGCTTCCCTAACGACGCAATCATGTAGAGCGCCTGCCGCCAATCACCTGTCAAATTACAGGCGGCAGGGTTTGTGGTTCTGGAGCGAGTGGAGTTTTCTGTGAGGGGAGGGGGTTAAGATGGGCTGAGAGGACAAGGACTGGACTAAAAAGTTAGACCAAAAAGCTAGACTAGAGACTGGACCAGAGACTGGACCAGAGACCGGACCAGAGACCGGACCAGAGACCAGACCAGAGACCAGACCAGAGACCTAACCAGAGACCTGACCAGAGACCTGACAGACCAAAAAATAGAGACCAGAACAGAGACCAGACCAAAGACCTGATCAGACTAAAGACCAGAGACCAGAACAGAGACTGGACCAGAGACCAAAGACCAGAGACCAGACCAGACCAGAAACCAGTTTGCTGAAAGGAAGAGCTGGACTGATCACACTGAGAGGAGATCATGGGATGAATATTAATGGAGAGCAGGTACCACTGGGGATTAGTCCAAGGACTGGACCAGAGACCGGACTAGAATCCAAACGAGAGAAGACCACAGAGGCCAAGAGTGCAACCAAGGAACTAAACCAGACCTAACCCCACCCAACTGGTCCCACTCATGCCGCTGAACATTCTGTATATTACTTTACCCTTTTCCATAAAAAACAATATATAACAACTATATTTCATACACTTAAGGGTCCTATATTACATAAAATTGACTCTTGTGAACTTTAAGTCGTGTTACAAAGTTGTTACCTCATCAAAAACAAACCCACAGTTCTGTTTTGTTTCATTCACATGTCTGAGTAACACTTTATTATCAGTCTATTTACATCACCAAAGCTCAAAATGCTCTGTTCTACCTTATGATGTCATAAATCAGTAGTTTTCAAACAAACAGCTACCATCTACCTTTTGTTTAGTTCAGGGATCGGCAATTCCAGGACTGAAATTATCCAAATGATTCTAGTGAAGGTGTGTGGACTTTAAAAACACAGTGGAGTATAGTGTTTTCAGTTTGAGGGAAGAAATCCGCCTAAATCTGCAGGGTTTGTGTGTTAAACATGTGTGAATGAAACAAAACACAACTCCAGGTGTGTTTGTGATGAGGAAACAACATTATAACATAGATTAGAAAATAGTGTAACATGGGCCCTTTAACTTTTGTACTTTTGCTTATTGCTCACTTTTTAAACAGTGTAACTTACAAAATCTATAGTGCCTGTTCTCCGGTATGCCTTTGTATTCTCTGGTGACCTGGGGACTGGACAGAACCTGCTGGTTTGCATCAATAGCCCATTTAAAGGTGCGTTTAGACTATTTAAAAGGGCGGTGTGCAGATCCCTGCTGGGTATAGTGTAAGGCAGTGTACTGGAGACTGATTTAAAAAAGGACTACTGCATTCGCCTGGGATACTCACCTTTCAAATACAGCTTAATGTAAGACTCTGCTCGGTGGTGTAGTCACTGCTGCTTAGCCCTGGTTTAGTTTATAAAAGAGGTAGGCCTGGATTAGTTTTGTCATGGTAAAAGTTAAAGGTCTTGAGCAAAATTGATTCTTGTGAGCTTTTAGCCATGTTCTAATGCTGTTACCTCCACAAAAAACAGACCTGGAGTTGTGTTTTGTTTCATTTACTCTTTATTATTAGTTTGTCTACATCTGTAAAGTTAACAGCTACTTTTTACCTTTAGTTCTTTAGAGATGGGAAATTCCAGGGCTGAAATTGTCCAAATGATTCTAGCGAAGGTGTGCGGAGTTTAAAAATACAGTGGGGCACTTCCTGTATTACCACATGACATCACAAGGTGGAACAGTGGTTTCAGTTTGGGAGAAAAACTCAGCCTAAATCTGCAGGGTTTGTGTGTTAAACATGCGACAATGAAACGAAACACAACTCCAGGTGTGTTTGTGATGAGGAAACAACATTATAACACAGATCAGACAGTTGCTTAGTACGGGCCCTTGAATAATGACAATAATAAAACATATCGTGGTTTTACAGATGCTCTGAGGCACTTTCCAGTTTCATGCAATATTAACTGACTCCACTGTCGGTGGTGGTAAAACGGGGGTATTATGCAAAGTCGACTTTTTGGCTCTTTTTACCATGTTATAACGTTCCCTCATCAAAAACCTGCCTGAAGAGCTTTTAGAGTCATCCATGCATGTTTGAGTAATCTAGCGACCTCTCCTGGGCCCTACTCAAACCCTCCGTACGAGTTTGTACGAGGCTCCGCCCACAAGCCTACACCACCCACACGACAACTCTCCATAAATATGCAAAAACATGATACAAAACCGCACACTACAACTTCACAAACCTGATGCGATGTGCGGTGGTTTCATTAGTGGGACGCACACATGCTGATGGTGTCGTGATAGCGCTCTGAAGGGGGAGTGACTTAGCATGGAGAGCAAAGGGAGGGGAGACTCAGAATACCAAAAATGAAACGGATTAATAGGTTGTTTTCGGCGAATACAGCATTTTCATTTTCAAAACAATGAAAGGTCCAACCAGTCAGGACAAAACCAGGAAAAAACGAAGTAAACCAGGATTTTTCCAGAACATTTTGATTTCATATTTTCATTTTAAATTTAAAACTCTGTACAAAACCATTTTTAACTCACTGACCAAACCCAGTTCTTTCCCACTTTGTCAAATATCCACTGCAGATGCTTCACTCCTGTTCAGGTCTGGTTCTCTCAAACTTTTCCTCCATCTTTGTCCCCTGGGACCGCCCCCCTCCTCCACACGGTGCGCTCTGATTGGCCCTGCACACGTCTCTACCTGTACTGCCTTTCACTGCCCAATTACCCACAAGTCTTTGGGGCCTTGTTTCCCGCGGCAGGAGCCCGTGCCAAAGTCCTAATGAGCTGAGCACCAACCTGAGCTGTCCTTCGCTAACTCTCACACTACTACAATACTACTGCAATACACGAGGAACTGCTACTGTGGGTCAACTTTTAGTGTTAGGACTGTTATTACTGGAAGTAGTAGTGAGGTTCTGTTGATGTTATAACAATGTGCATTTGTAATTAAGCAGGTTTGATTACTGTAACAGAATTTGCTGTTTAAAGGTACGACTGTATATTACACAAAACTGACTCTTGTGAGCTTTAAGCTGCGTTTTAATGATTTTACCTCATCAAAAACATAGCCGGAGTTGTGTTTTGTTTCATGTTTACGTGTTTGAGTAATCCTTTATTATTAGTTTGTCTACATCTCAAACTCACAATGCTCTGTTCCATTTTGTGATCATCTTGATGCGGTAGTTTAAGTTAACTGCTACATTTTACCTTTAGTTTAGTAGAGATTACAAATTCGGTGTTGAAATCATCCAAATGATTCTAGTGAAGGCGTGTGGAGTTTAAAAACACAGTGGAGCACTTTTTGTATTACCACATGACATCACTTTGGACTAAAGCTCGTCTGGTTTAGTTCCATTGTCACATATGAGGACTTCAGAGACACAGTTTTTATTGAAAAGGTCTGAGCAGCTCTGTGACGGCTCAGACCCAACAGAGCCACAACACTGGACTAAACCAGATCATGTGACCGCTGTAAAGATCATGTGACCGCTGTCCAGATCACGTGACCACTGTCCAGATCACACTACCACTACTACAACAGCTACTACTACCAGTACTACAGTAGTATAGTATACAGTAGACATAGTAGTATTATTTCCACTACCATTCCTACCACTACTACTACTACTGCAACTACTACCAACTGCTACTACTACAGTAGATATAGTATACAGTACACAAAATAGTATTTATATGTATTACAGTAGAATACTACCATTCCTACCACTACCACTACTACCACTACTACTACTTCTACTGTACTATATCTCCTCCTACTTTATAACTTTAAATGCCATATGTTTGGCCCCCGGCTCCCCCCTGTGGCAGGTGGGGGGTCCCTGTTAAACCGGTAGTGGGTCCCTGGTGGACTGGCACAGATGAAGCCTGAAGCCTGTCCCCTGAGGCTAAACAAACCCAGACTTTAGTCCAAGACCAGGACTTGGATCTGGACCAGAGCAAAACAACAGCCATCTGGAGACTCCACCTGGACACATGGACGAGACTCAAACTCTTCAGAAATTACTAAATATTAAAATTCTGAGATATTAGTTATTTTGCAGTTCAGTAATTCCTAATAATTAAAGGTGCACTGTGTAACTTTTCAGGTAGAGGGTCCGCCACCTAATTGGGTTTGTCAAAGCCTGATCCCGTCAGATCTTAGAAGTCCTGCAGGGCCGGGCCTGGGAAGGACTCGGATGGGAGACCGCAGGGAATATCAGGTGCCACAGGGGGGCGCCAGTCGCAAAAACTGTTGTTGTGTCCTTAGGCAAGTCACTTTACCTACATTGCCTAGTAAGAAAGTGGAGTGTGAGTGAGTGTTGGTGGTCGGAGGGGCTGAAGGGGCAGATTGGCAGCCTCGCTTCCGTCAGTTTGCCCCAGGGCAGCTGTGGCTACAATAGTAATAGTATCTTACCACCAAGATACTGTGGAGTGAATGAAAAATTTGTATTTTTTTAATTATTATTACTTTTTTGTGCACATAAATCAAATGTGAAAAATCTATTATTATTATTATTATTATTATTATTATTATTATTATAAATAAAACAAAATAAAGAAGTAAATAGTATTAATAATAATAATAAATTAATACAGATAGAGTACCAGGTAAATGAAATAAATATATATAGGAAAAAAAGGAAAATAAAGAATAAAAAAGTAAGTACGTCAATAAATACAAGGAAAAAACAGCTTTGGCTGTCTTGAAAGGCGCTATATAAATGCAATGATTAATTAACTCACTGTATCCATGGAGATGTTAGTGCCTTGTCTGGAATGTTCCACAGTATGCCATAAAACGTATCTATCTTACCTTACAAATTACAAATAAATTACAGGTATTTTTATCGCTCAAAAATACCTTAAAAACACGCATTCTCATTGTCAGTGACGTCGCCTCTCCATGGATCTGACCTGTGACTTGGCCTTGTGGCGTCACCTGCTTGTTTCCTTGGATATGTTTAGTGCCAGGCTGTGGAACATTTCAGGCAAAGCAAAGACATCTCCATGGAAACGAGCAGTTGGCCGATCCTCCACCAGAAAAGATTTGATTAATGAACCTGAAAACACAAACACAAGAGACGTCCGGATGTGTATTTGTCACAAACCTGGGAATTTCAGAACCGAGTGTTTTTATGAAGCTTTGAAGGACTCAGAAATCAAATCAAACTTAAATCAAACCAGCGTGAGTACAGAAAATCAATCAAAATCAATCCTCATATCATTTTTGCACTGTCTATTACTTATTTTTCTATTTTATTTTGACTTGTACAAACACATTTATATAATTATGCCGTATTTGACACCTGTCTCGTGCTATTTTTATTTTTTTTTGCTCCTTATTTAGAATTTATTATTACATTTATTTATATATTTTTTTTTAACTCTTTGTTATTATATTTTATTGTGATGTGTGAGTTACTGTGTCCAAATAATTCCCTTGTAGATCAATAAAGTCTAAGAAAATACAACTCCAGGTATGTTTTTGATCAGGGTTATAATATAAAAAAAAATCAATTTGCATAATATGTGTTTTTAAATCTGCAGTGTCGTGTTATTCTATAATTTTAGTTGAATTAATGAATGAATTTGTTTTGGGTTTATCTTCTTTAGGCCTGTGTCTTTGTGTCTTTTTTATCTGTGTGTCTTTGTATCTGTGTGTCTTTGTGTTGTGTGTGTGTGTGTGTGTGTGTGTGTGTGTGTGTGTGTGTGTGTGTGTGTGTGTGTGTGTGTGTGTGAATCCACCCTTAAAACACTACTACTACTACTCCTGCTTTGATTCCATGATTCCTCAGTGCAGTAAGAGTATAGTAGTAGTAGTAGTAGCAGTAGTAGTAGTAGTATCCGTGGTAATGATGTGCAGTAGTTCAGGTTCAGTCCTTATAAATACTACATCGTTACATCGTGTGTGAGGTTCATATATTTTTAATCCCGATGTGAGCTCTGATTGTGATTGGGCGAGAAAAGGTCGAGTGGCAGCATACATCACAGTCATACATGTTTTATGTTCACTTTAATGTAACACAAGACGAAAGGAGAGAAAAGAAGGAAGCAAGGAATGGCATCTGACTTAATCACATACTCCAAAATGTATGAGAACTGTATTATTAAATGTACATCGCGTACTTGGTAACAATACGCGTGGTTCAGTAAGTAAAGTATTAAAGGTCCTGAACTCAACTTTGCACTATCTGCGTCTACTTTTAAAGCTTTTTAGTGTCTGAGATTCAGGAAGTTAGCAGTTAGCATGCTAGTTGCTGTGTCTGGCCCCAGTACGGATTGTAAGAACATATATTGCACTTGAGGTCAAAATAAGTCCACTGTGTGCCGTCTGCGTCTGCTCATAAAGACTTTTACTGGTAATCAGGAAGTGCACTGTTAACATGCTAGTTGCTGTTAGTATTAACGTAACGGCAAACAGCGCTCCTTGGGTTTCTGAAAGTTGTGAAAAGTGCTCATAAAGTCGGTGATTGATTTATTATTAGGTATTTTTAAAAGCTTCTAATTATAAAGCATTTTTTATTGTTAGAGAATCAGGAAGTTTGCAGTTAGCATGCTAGTTGTGTCTGGCCCCGGTACAGACGTCGCCATACAGCTCCTGAGGTCAAAATAATGGTACGATAATCATTAGCATTACGTGTCATCCAAACTCCGCTGTGGTCTCTGAAAGTTGTGAAAAACGCTCATAAAGTCGTAACAGTGAAGCTCTGAATTTATTTATTATTAAGTATTTTTACAAATACAGAAAATCGAGGACAAACTTTAAGGACCAACACAAACAACCGTCTGAGCCTTTAGTTTACGCTCTGTGACTCTGAGCCACTCGTCTCAATCTAAAATATGAAACTTTAATGTGTTTGACATGAGGCCGTGTGCAGAAGTGACACGTCTAAACCTCCACATGAACGACGCCCGACAGGCCTCTGCACACGGCACTGATCTACAGACCCGAGATGTGAGCCTCTGCACACGGCACTGATCTACAGACCCGAGATGTGAGCCTCTGCACACGGCACTGATCTACAGACCCGAGATGTGAGCCTCTGCACACGGCACTGATCTACAGCCATGATCAGAAGTCTTCAGATACTCAGGTTTCATATCAGGTTTAAGCTTGTGTACACCACAGACTGTGTAAAGAAGTGGACAAGGGAGCGTGACATCCATAGGAATTTTTTTATGGACAAAAAAAGCACAATAAAAACACCAGGATCATGTAGAATGAGTTAATATGAACATTTTAAGACCAAAATAACGAGGCTCATAGCAGCAGTTATGGAGTTAACTCATTTATTACTGAATCGTGCAGTGACACCCGGTTTAATAAAGCTGTAACAGATACAGGACACATCCAAGTTTGTCTCATTCTCAGTTTATGGACAGGCCTCATGTGCACTAGCACTGACTCATGACTGGTGCAGGTGCTGGGGTTTAGGCAGAGACCGTTCAGATCAGAGAGAGACATTTTAGGTTTAAACACACTGGATTTCAGTGTTGAAACTGGCAACACAAATAAAATACTCATGTGAGGCTCATTGTGCTTTCTGATTGGATAATCGTCTTGGGAACCAAAACACCACATTAATTTAAACAGCTTGGCCCTCGTGTCCAATATTGTTGTAATTAACAGTTTTTCTCAGTAAAAGCTTCATTTGATCATTTCAACATGTCTCGTATTCGAGGACAGACAGTGACAGGCGATGTTTATGGAATGTCTTATGCTCAGTCCTTTAACTCCAGTGTCTTCCTGGTCCTCTAGCGGGGCACCTGTTGGACCCGTGTCCCCAGCCCACAGCTCTGATCCTGGGTTAGAGCCTCTCTCTGGATCTACACATCGAGCGGTGATAAAACATGGATCCACCGAGTCCTGAGTCTGTGTGAATGTTTGATGGACATAAAAGAAAACTTTAGCCCACTTTAACTGCTCCTGTGAGAGAAAGGAGAGGAGGGATGGAGAGAGGAGAGACAGGGAGAGGAGGAGAGGAGAGAGGAGAAAGGATGGAGAGGAGAGAGGGGGAGAGGAGAGAGGAGAAACGAGGGAGAGGAGAGAGGAGAAACGAGGGAGAGGAGAGAGGAGAAACGAGGGAGAGGAGAGAGGGGGAGAGGAGAGGAGAGAAGGGGAGAGGACTGGAGGGAGTGGAGGAGAGAGGAGGGAAGGAGAGATGAGAGGAGAGAGAGGGGGAGAGGAGAGAGGAGTGAGGGGAGAGGAGGAGAGGAGAGGGGGCAGAGGAGAGAGGAGGGATGAGGAGAGGAGGGATGGAGAGAGGAGAGAGGGGGAGAAGAGAGAGGAGGAGAGGAGGGATGGAGAGAGGAGAAAGGAGAGGAGAGAGGGGAAGAGGAGAGGAGGGATGAGGAGAGAGGAGGGAGAGGAGAGAAAGGGGGAGAGGAGAGGTGGAGAGGAGAGGAGGGACAGGGAGAGGAGAGAGGAAAGAGAGGTGAGAGGAAAGAGTAGTGAAAGGATAAACCACAGAAAAGAGAGAGGGGGGAAGAAAGGAGAGAGAGAGGGGAAAAGAGGGAGGTGAAATCCTGACGTAACAGAACAGTGATTATGTAAGAGTGTGTGGAACAGTGAGGTGCTGGTCTGAAAATAACTCTTAATGGAACAAAACCGCGTGGTCAGAATGTTCCTTTAGCTGGTCAGGTCACATTAGACTCATACAAACGAAAAAAATTATAATTGTGACCGTTTTAGAAGCAAAATAAACTCATTTTTCTTTAATCTACAGTCCACAAACTAAACCTAAATGCACACCTTTTTAAATGTCCTATTTTACACTATTATTTTCTGATCTAAAATGTGGTTTCCTCATCACAAACACCTGGAGTTGTGTTTTGTTTCATTCACACACGTTTGTCTGTTTTTAGTGTATTTTTCACTTTTGTATATTAATGCATTGTGTTTGTTGCGACTTTGTGTGTGTAGAAAGCTGCTTAATAAATAAAACGTAATGTAATGTATTAATATTAAGACAAGAAGGCTTATCTATTTTACCAAAACAGTCCTTTCATGCGGCCTCCCTCGGTCTTTAGGTACCGTGGAAGTTTTATAAAATCTAGAAGGTGAACCAAGATGGCGTCGTCTTGTTTTCAGTGGAGCATGGACCCAAAAATAATGATCTCTTTTCTCATTACTTCCTCAGCGCTCGCACCGCCAACCCGTGTCGACGTCAGAAACATTCACGAATCAGAGCAAAAGCTGCGAGAGCGGAATTAGCACAAGCTTTTTATTTACTTTATTGTGTCAAAGTTTCATGCAAAGAAAATATAGTCAAATTTTTTTCTATGGCACTTTTCCACCTTCACATTCACTCACGCACCAGTGTACACAGACACTAGGGGGCGACGTGGGTTAAGTGTCTTTCCTAAGGACACAACAACAGCCACGACCATAGGTGAGGGCAGGAACGTAGATTGATGGTAAATCGAGAGCTTTGCCTTTCGGCTCAGCTCCCTCTTCACCACAACGGTCCAGTACAGCGACCACATCACTGCCGACGCTGCACCGATCCACCTGTCAATCTCCCTGATCCTCATCCCAGCTGCTTCACACTCGGCTGCAAACCGCCCCAGTGCACGTTGGATGTCCCGGTTTGATGAAGCCATCAGGACAACATCATCTGCAAACAGTAGAGATGAGATCCTGTGGTCCCCAAACCGGATCCTCTCCAGCCCCTGACTGGGCCTAGAAATTCAGTCCATAAATACAATGAACAGAACCGGTGACAAAGGGCAGCCCTGGTGGAGTCCAACATGCACCGGAAACAGGTCCGACTTATTACCGGCAAAGTGAACACAGCTCCTGCTCCGGTCACACAGGGACTGGACAGCCCTTAGCAAAGAGCCCCGGACCCCATACTCCCAGAGCGCCCCCCACAGGACCAACGAGGGACACGGTGGAATGCCTTCTCCAGATCCACAAAGCACATGTGGACTGGCTGGCCAAACTCCCATGAGCCCTCGAGCACCCGATGGAGAGTATAGAGCTGGTCCAGTGTTCCACGGCCGGGACGAAAACCACACTGCTCCTCCTGAATCCGAGGTTCGACTATCGGTCAGATTCTCCTCTCCAGTACCCTGGAATAGACCTTTTTTTTTTTTTAAGTGTAATTCTAAAAGGAAAATCCACAAAAACTGAACCTGATTTATGTAGATCTGGCTCCATTTGGTTAAAACACTAAAAGCGTACAAGAGGTGGAGATGTCATCCAAAACTGACCCATTGTAAACAGATTCTGAGTGGGTTTTCAGAAGCTGTTTTTGTGTGTTCAAACCTGGCAACCCTGACGAATACACTTAGCATTCATTCGTTTCCATATTGTGGCCTCAAGGTACAAAAGTAGTGAAATCCTCGCTCTGCATTTTATATTTGTATAACACGACAAAGAAAATATGACTAAAACAGTGAGAGCTCTGCACTGCTACACAAGTCTGGATCAAAACATTTTATACCAGTTATTAAAGCTGCACTGTGTAACCTTTCCGTCACATGCTTTTCACCAGTTATTTGTTATAGTTTAGCCGGTTTGACTGAAAGGTTTTCATTCTGCACTCTTCTCTCATTTAATGTCTCTCTCTTTTTCATTTTGTGATGATTATTTATGTTTTGATTTATGTCTTTCTATCTCCATGGAGACCAAACTGGACCAAGTTACAGGTCAGATCTGTGAGAGGAGCGGGAGGAAGGGAGAGACAGCGGGAGGAAGAGAGGGAGAAAAGGAGAGAGAGGAGAGGGAGGGGGACAGACAGAGGGAGGAAGAGAGAGGAGAAGGGGATAGAGGGGACAGAGGGAGGGAGAGAGAGAGGAGAGGGAGAAAAGGAAAGCGAGAGACAGAGAGAGAGAAAGAGTAGAGGAAGAAAGGAGAGGAGGGAGAGGGAGGAGAGGGGGAAAGGGAGAGAGGGTAGAGGGAGAGAAAGGTAGAGGGGGAATAGAGAGAGAGAGAAAAGGAGAGTGGGAGAGAAAGGAGAGAAAACAGCGAAAGGGAGAGAGGGGGTAAAGGAAGAGAGAAAGGAGATGCAGAAAAAGGGAGAGGGAGAAAGAAAAAGGGGGACAGAATAATTGAACAAATGTAAAGTAGAGCTGTTTAATGTCATACTGAGGAACATTCCAGGCACAGTAATGACACATCTATAGAAACAGACCATCCACCAGAAAAGTTACACAATGCAGCTTTAAATAAAACATGTTATATGTGTGAGCGATGAGGGCTAATGGTCTTGTGTAATGTAAACATACAAGGCCCCTTCCTGTAAACATCACTCTGCTGACACACGACTGCGTTAGAGCCACAGACTGTTTATATAAATGGACATAACTACAGGAAGTGAACATGGCGGCGCTTCCGGCTCCATCGATTCTGGCTCCAATCAACTTTACATTGAAAAACTGTCGCCCCTCTCTCTTTAACTGCTGCCGTGAGCCTCGCCATTTTGGTTTTAAATTTGCACTTCAAAACATTTCTTTCTTCTGGAGGATCCACCACCTGCTTGTCTCCATGGAGATGTCATTGCTTTGTCTAGAATGTTCCGCAGTATAGATTAAACCTGTCTATGAAGAGGGAGACGAGCAGGTTACAGCACTGCGCTACATTACAGTTCAGATCTGTGGAGAGTCGGCCCTATTCACAGAAGGAATTATTGTATTTTTGAGCAACAGAAACACCTGTAATAAAAAAAAATCTAGATGGATATGTTTAATGCCATACCGTGGAACATTCCAGGGAAAGCAATAACATCTCCATGGAGACAAGTAGGCAGCAGAGCCTTCACTATAAAAGTTGCGCAGTGCACCTTTAAAATGTTTGTATTAACTCGAGCTTGACCCTCACCAAGGAAGTGGACGCCGATAAGAATTTAGATCTGGTCTAAAAACTGGTCCCAGATCAGTCCCGGTGAGGACCCGACCCGACCCAGGCCCGTGCACTCATAGAACCAAAGTTACATTAAGTAACTAAGTGTCTTTCTCCTCTCCTCCTCTCCTTCTCTGCTCTTCTTCTTGCTTCTCTGCTCTTCTCCTCCACTCTTCTCCTCTGCTCTTCTTCTCTGCTCCTCTCCTCCACTGCTCCACTCCTCTGCTCTGTTCCTTTACTCCTCTCTGCCGCTCTTCTGCTCCTCTACTTCTCTGCTCCATTCTTCTGCTCTTTCCCTCTGGTCCTCCTCTCCTCTGCTCCTATATCCTCTTCTCTTCTCCTCTGCTAAGCTTCTCCTCTCTTCCTTTGCTCCTATATCCTCTCCTCTGCTCCTCTACTCCTCTCCACTGCTCTTCTGCTCCACTTCTTTGCTTCTCTCCTCCTCTTGTCCACTCCTCCTCTCCTCGTTCCTCTCCTCCCCTTCTCTCTTCTGCTCCTCTCGCCCTCTGTTCCTCTGCTGCTGTATCCTCTCCTCTGCTACGCTCCTGTGCTCCTCTACTCCTCTCCGCCGCTCTTCTGCTCGACTCCTCTGCTCCTCTCCTCTGCTTCTCTCCTCCTCTTCTCCACTCCTCCTCTCCTTGTTCCTCTCTTTCTCTCTCCTCCCCTCCTCTGTTCCTCTCCACACGTTTCCCACCTGATCACTCACTTTTCCCGAGTGCCAGACTGTCATCATCCTATCCTATCATCCTCAGAGCCAGGTTCAAGCTCAGGCCAAAAATCTAAACTCCAACACGAATCATTTGACCCATTGACCCATTAACCACCACTAACCCTCACCCATCCAGTCTCCCAGAGTCTCCCGTCCAAACACTTCCCAGACCCCGTCCTGCTCAGCTTCTCAGATCGGAAATTTTTAAGGAAGTGAATTTAGACTTTTTTAAATTTATGATTAAGAATTTCAATAAAAAACATCGTCCCATACAGTTGTAGAATCATTACTGTCTCATGAACACAAATCTATGGTCCATTCACCAACAATCCATCCTCCTGTTCCTTCTGTTCTTCTGGTACTAACCTCCGTCTCTCTTCCTCCCTCTTTCCCCCTCTCCATTCTCTCCCTCTCCTTTGTATCCTTCCTCCTTCTGTCGCCCTTTTTCTTTCTCCCTCTCCTTTCTCTCTCTCCCTTTACCCTCTCTCCCTTTCACTGTTTTCTCACTCTCTCCCACTCCCCTTTTCTCTCCCTCTACCCCATCTCCCTTTCCCCCTCTCTCTCTTCTCCTTTCTTCCTCTACTCTTTCTCTGTCTCTTGCTTTCCTTTTCTCCCTGTCTCCTCTCTTCCTCTCTCTCCTCTCACTCCCTCCTCCCTCTTCCCTCTCTCCCTTTGTCTCTCTCTCCTTTTCTCCCTCTCCTCACTTCTTTTCTCTACCCCCTCTCCCTTCCTCCAGCTCCTCTCACTCCCTCTGTCTTCCCCCTCTCCCTTTCTCTCTCCTCTCTCTCTCTCTCTCTCTCTCTCTCCTTTTCTCCATCTCCTCACTCTCCCTTCCTCTCTCTCCTCTCAGTCCCTCTCTCTTCCCTCTCTGCCTTTCTCTCTCCTCTCTCTCTCCATCAACCCCCTCTCTGTCCCTACCTCTCCTCTCACTCCCTCCTCTCTCTTCCCCCTCTCCCTTTGTCTCTCTTTGCTCTCTCTCCTTTCACTCCCTCTCTCTTCCCCTCTCCCTTTCTCTCTCCTCTCTCTCATTTTCTCCCTCTCCTCACTCCTTTTTTCTTCCTCTACCCCACTCCCTTCCTCTCTCTCCCTTTCTATCTCTCTCCTTTTCGCCCTCCCCTCATTCCTTTTCTCTTTCCCCTCCTCCCCTTTCTCTCCTCTCTCCCTCCCTCTACCCCCTCTCTGTCCCTCCCTCTCCTCTCACTCCCTCTCTCTTCCCCCTGTCCCTTTCTCTTTCCTTTTCTCCCTCTCCTCATTCCTTTTCTCTTCCCCCCTTCTCTGTTACTCCCTCTCCTCTCACTCCCTCCGTCTTCCCCCTCTCCCTTTCTCTCTCTCCTCTCTCGCTCTTTCTCCCCCTCTCCTCTCACTCCCTCCCTCTTCCCTCTCTCCCTCTCCTTTTCTCCCTCTCCTCATTTCTTTTCTCTTCCCTCCTCTCCCGCTCTCTCTCTCTCCTCTCTCTTGCTCTCTCTCTTCCCTTCTCCCCCTCTCCACCTCCTCCCCCTCTCCTCTCATCTCCTCCATGCCCCACTTGACTCTGCTGATATGAGATCCCGTCCCCATGGAAACCTTCCCTCCTCTCCTCCTCTCGTCTCCACTCGTCTCCGCTCCCCCCCTCTCGTTCGCGCGTCTGTCTAATTCTCTTCGTCTTCGCGCTCCCTCGTTCATTTGCATAGAAATAACATTTTGGGGCTGAATGGGCGTCCCCTCCGGTCTCTGACTCTCGTCGCGCTGTAGGATTTGTATTTCGCCGTCTCCTATCAACAACTACATTGAAATCCAGATGAGAACAGGGCCTGATAAAAGCCGAACATATGAGGCGTCACAGCCAATCAAAGGGAGTCTACGGCCGAAATGTAAATACTGTACTTCTGCGACGAGTTTCCACACACTTCACAAATATATCTGACACTGGGAGGAAGTCCACGAGTGACTAAAGCTTTACGTTAATAATATGAAATGATTTGAACATTTGTGTTTCTTGTGTGTACGTGCAGATTCTGGACAAAAAAGGGAAAAAATGAGTTTATTGTGGTCCAGATAAGAGCGTAGGAATCTATGGAAGATCATTTGTTTCGTCGGATTTTGAATCTGAAATGCGTTTTTTTAACTCGCATTTGAATTATTTTTATTCTGAGTGGCAGTTGAGGAAATTTTAAGCGTACATTTTCAAAATGTTTAAAATTCAATATAAAAAAATCACCTTTTAAATATTCAGCGCAAATATTTTCAAGCTTCAAATTCAACAGTCAAAATTGAGAGTGTAAAATTCGCAATGAAAAAATTGTGTGGGAAAAAAAAAAAAAAAGGGGAAAAAAATAAGTGAAAAAAAAGTGGGAAAAAAAAAAGAGGGGGAAATAAGTTAAAAAAGTGGGGAAAAAAAAGAAAAGAAAAAAAAGAAGAAAAAAGTGAAAAAAAAAAAAGTGAAAAAATCAGAAGCAGAAGCAATCGATCCTGTGTGATCCGATCTAATTTAGTAACAAACAGGAAATGGTGCAGTGAAGCGATCTGATTGGTCAGAATTTGCCTCATCAAAACCTCATCTCTTTTATTTGTTTAGTCTAAACCCCGCCCACAGATGAGAACCATTAGGAAACAGCCTCTGTCCTCCTCGCTCACACAGGATCGATTGCTTCTGCCTTGGCGTCTTGGATTTTTGCTCTGAATTTTTCCTACGAATTTTACACTCTGAATTTTGACTGTTGAGTTTGAAGACTTGAAAATATTTGTGCTGAATATTTAAAAGGTGAAATTTTTATTCTGAATTTAAAACATATTGAAACAGTGTACTTAAAATTTCAGCTAAAATTCAGAATAAAAAATTCAGCGGTATTTAAAATTCAGAATCTAATGGAACAAATTGTTGTCGGAGGTGTGTGACAGTGATACAAGGAGACAATGATGTGGGTTTGTATATTAACAATAAAAGACAAACAAACAAAAACCCAAATATTTACAAATCTGCAGATTATTATCAAGCCTGATAAAGTTAAAGTACTTTGATTAGAAATGCAAAATGTGTTTCCCACAAATAAATATATTCGGTTCACAATCAACAGTTGAGGTATAACAGTACGCGGGAGTATTTAAACAGTATTTAAACAGTCCAGTGTAACGCCAAACAAATTACTGCCGAATTAAAAATGCTGAATTAAAACTGCCAAATTACCACGAATAGTCGTTTTTATATCCTGGGTTACACTTGCTGTAAACATGTTTTATTTTATTATTTGGTTTGCATCTTTGTAAAGGGACACCGCAGATTAAAGGGGTCGTTATAATGTTGTTTCCTCATCATTTTTGTTTCATTCACATGTTTAACACACACACTCTGCATATTTAGGCTGAGTTCTTCTCTGAAACGGAAAACAGTCCGTTCCACCTTGTGACGTCATGTGGTAATACAAGATACTGTTGTTTTTAAAGTCCACACACCTTCACTAGAATCATTTGGATCATTTCAGCCCTGGAATTGCCGATCTCTGCTGAACTAAAGCTAAAAAGGAGCTGTTAACTGGAAAACTACCGCTTCATGACATCACAAGGTGGAACAGAGCGTTTTGAGCTTTGGAGATGTAGACAGACTAATAATAAAGAGTTACTCAAACATGAGAATGAAACAAAACACAACTCTGGTTATGTTTCTGAGGAGGGAACAACATTAAAACATTAATAAAACATATTAATTTATCGTATTGTAATTCAGCTTTGGAAATGCACCGTGACAGAAAATCAAGTGTCTGGGATAGTGTCAGGCAGAGGTTTTCCCATGATTCTTAGCAAACTCTGTTCCTGATTGGATGAAAATGGGTTACACCGGCAGTAGCTTCTGTAATAGTTACAACTCAACAAAATACTCTGTAAAATCTGTTTTTTTCCCCCTTCTATTATCTGCATAAGGTAACAACATTATAACACATCTTAAAGCTCACAAGAGACATTTTTGTGTAAAATAGAACCTTTAATCAACATTATACATCCATAACTATGCAAAGACGATAGACAACCTCACTAAACGTACCATTTATTTATGTATTTGTTTGATGTTATCGGTTTGCCTGGAATGTTCCACAGTATGACATTAATTTTATCTATATCTATGAAAGCATCTTTGAGTGTCTGGGAACGCGCTGTATAAATCCACTGCATTATCACATTTGTGGGAACCTCACTCAGAATATAATGCTGTTTAATGCCATACTGTGGAACATTCCAGGCAAACCAGTAACATCACCATGGAGATATGCAGAAAAGTGACACAGCGCACCTTTGTTTTGTCCTTCTTTTCCCTTTTTATTAAATTATAGACTCTTCAAAGCTTGTATTCCTTGAGCAGCAGTTCCCCGAGCCTTTTCTTGGACCAGTACTTTCTACTTCTACTTCTTTGGTAAAGGTATTTTAAGGTAATAGTACTTTCACTTGAGTATTTTTTTGGCTAAACTGAGAAAAAAGCCTGTGCAGTGTTGCAGAAACCGTAACTCTCGTGCTTTCCTTTGCAAACTCATTACTTAAAACCACATTCCCTCTCCCCCCTCCAGTCGACCTCTCTGATTGGTCCTGCCGCCACAGTCCCTCGTCCAATTAAAAGGCTGTGTTCCTGGGAGCGAGAGGGCCCCCCGGAGGTGAGTGCTGTAGTGCAGATGATGTTTGATGAAAAATGAGGGTCATAAAAACACAGGAGCAAAGGCAAAGGGGGATTACACGGGTCACATGGTTAATCTGATCATTTAACACGTGTGCACAATGTTACACACAACTGACAATAACTGACAATATCTCCCTGTGTCGAAAAGATGAAATTTAAAGGTCTTATATTACGAAAAATTAACTCTTGTGAGCTTTTAGTCATGTTATGATGTTGTTTCCTTCTCCAAACAGACCTGGAGTTGTGTTTTGTTTCATTCACATGTTTGAGTAACTCTTTATTATTCGTCTGTCTACATCTCCAAAGCTCAAAACGCTCTGTTCCACCTTGTGATGTCATGAAAGCAGAAGTTTTCAAGTTCACAGCTTCCGTTTACATTTCGTTCAG
Source organism: Taenioides sp. WSHXM2023 (assembly GCA_029959045.1). Classification (NCBI taxonomy): domain Eukaryota; kingdom Metazoa; phylum Chordata; class Actinopteri; order Gobiiformes; family Gobiidae; genus Taenioides; species Taenioides sp. WSHXM2023. The sequence continues at coordinate 21,324,927 of CM057087.1, forward strand.
TAGAAATTGGAAATTCCAAGATGAAAAAATGATCGAAATGATTCTAGTGAAGGTGTGTGGAGTTTAAAAACACAGTGGAGCACTTCCTGTATTGCGATGTGACATCACAAGGTGGAACAGTGTGTTTTCAGTTTGAGAGAAGGACTCAGCCTAAATCTGCAGGGTTTGTGTGTTAAAAAGGAAACAACATTACGACATAGATCAGAAAATTGCGTAACATGGCCCTTTAACTTACCGACCACAACAAACCAAATCGATATTGAACCATTTTTGACAGGAAGTGCTCCACTGTGTTTTTAAACTCCACACACCTTCACTAGAATCATTTGGATAATTTCAGCCCTGGAATTGCCGATCTCTACCGAACTCAAACATGTGAATGAAACAAAACACAACTCCAGGTACAGTCCAACGAGGTTCAGTTGGTCTTCCGTTAATTTAAGTTATTAGGTTCTTTTTTCAGGCCAAGAGTTTCGACGACTCACTGTGGTCTTCCTCAGAGTCACGTGATGTTGCTGTGACGTGTCCGGTCACATGATTTATAGAAAACCACATTATGGACTGGGATGAAGGACAAAGACCAAAGGACAAACACCGTCGAAATACGGAAAATCATCGAAATACGGAAACACGCCACAGGACCATAAACCGGGACGAGGGGGCTTTGTTACTCTCACACACCTGGGATACTGTCCTGTGGAAGTCGGACTGCAGATGGCGCTGTCGTCCTGCCTCAATCGGTAGGAAGACGGCGCCAAAACCTGTTTAAATCAGCTGATCGGGCACGTCACAGCAACATCACGTGACTCTGAGGAAGACCGCTAAGGAGCAGTCGAAACGGTCAGGTATGAAAACAAACCGTTGGCCTGAAAAAAGAACGTAATAACGCACAACTCCAGGTGTGTTTGTGATGAGTAAACAGCGTTACAACATGTCTAAATACTCACAAGAATCCGTTTTGCGTAATATAGTCCCTTTAAACACGTGCGAATGAAACAAAACACGACTCCGGGGATGTTACCATGGTACCCAGCCCATATAAGATTCATTCAGTGCATATTTTTCCTCATTTGAGTTCATTTGCTGTGTTTTGTCCTGTTTTGGTCCCTCATTTCCTGCTCCGCGATCCTTCTCCCGTTCGTCCTATCCAATATTCACGAGAGCGGGGAGGCCATGTTGGAGTCTGCACACACTTCCAGAGAACATGAAATATTTAGCTGTTGTTTTATTTGACAAGAAAAAACGGAAATGGAAAAACACGCCACAAATGCACGCACGCACTCACAGCTCACGCGCACTTTTTAATGGACTTGGTTTAAAAAAAGAAAGACGAAAATGATGATTATTAAAGTTTTCAGTTAAAGGGCCCATTTTACGGTATTTTCTGATCTGTTATAAAGCTGTTTCTGTTTCATTCACACGTTTAACACACAAACCCTGCATATTTAAGTTCAGTTATCTCTGTTCCACCTTGTGATGTCATGTAGTGGTGGTTTTCATGTAAACAGCTGCCCTGGAGACTGGCAATTCCTCTCACCGAAGTTGCATTTGGAGTGATTCGTTCATGTTTGAGTCATTTTCAACACGCCTTTTTGCTGATAAACTCCCGTTTTCACCGCCCGGTATGTATTTTATTATTTTATTATGTATTTTATTATTGGTGATACTTGCAGGATTTGGCAGAGTCACATAGTTCTTTTGGTACAAACTAGTGTGACGTGCAGCTACCCACAGGAGGGGCCCACAGCGGCTCTCACGGTTTTCTAACTCGGAAATCAGTGGACGTGTTTCTTTTGTTTAGTCGTTTCAGATGAATATTGTGATTTAAAATGTCCAAATTCGAACATAAAGGTCCACAGGTGTCGTATATTATAACTATAGAGCAAACATAGGTCCTCTTAAGAAGTGAAATCTTTCAACAGTTTTCCTCTCTTCTTTTTGAAGAGGAAAAATGTCAGAAATCAGGGACAATGTAATAGTGTGAATATTTCCTGGAAAATCCAATTGAAACTCGCTCACAGCTGCTGCTCTGTCAGAGCAAAGTGTGAGGCCCAGTGTTTCTGAGGAGGGATCAGGGTTACATCAGTCTGACTGTGAGGCTCCAAAACCTCCAGACCTCCACACCACAGCAACAGGAGAGAGGGATGGGGGAGAGGGGGAGAGGAGGAGAGGAGAGAAGGATGGGGGAGAGGAGGAGAGGAGAGAGGGATGGGGGAGAGGGAGAGGAGAGAGGGAGAGGAGAGAGGGATGGGGGAGAGGGGGAGAGGAGAGAGGGAGAGGAGAGAGGGAAAGGAGAAAGGGAGAGGAGAGGGGGCAATAGGAGAGAGGAAATGGAGAGAGGGAGAGGACTGAGAGAGAGGGAGAGGAGAAAGAGCAACAGAAGAGATGGAAGAGAGAGGGGGCAACAGTCTCACACTCAGTTTGGTGCAGTTTTTGACCAGAAATCTGCAAATGTACCTAGTTGGCACTAAAAGTGCCAAAAAAAAAAAAAAAAGAAAAAAAAAGAATGAAATTTAAATAAAAAGTTGATTGTTTGTTTTCAACTCTCACCTTCACACGACTCATACTACTTCAGGACTAAACCAGACACTAAACCAAGACTAGACCAAGGCTAGATCAGGACTAAACCAAAACTAAACCTGAACTAGACCAGGACTGAACCAGAACTAGATCAGGACTAAACCAGGACTAGACTAGGACTAGACTAGGACTGAACCATTACTAAACCAGGACTAGACTAGGACTGAACCATTACTAAACCAGGACTAGACTAGGACTGAACCAGGACTAAACCAGGACTAGACTAGGACTGAACCAGGACTAAACCAGGACTAAACCAAGACTAGACTAGGACTGAACCAGGACTAAACCAGGACTAAACCAGGACTGATTAGTTAAGTGTTTAATTTAACTTTCTTCCAGAAGTGCTCACCTCTCGTTCCTCCACAGACTTTTCCCCCAGAGGCTGCCAGTGTCTCCCTCCTCCCCCAGTTCGGCTTCATATTTTGGGCTTGCGCGCGCCTGTCACCTCCCTGTCGCTGGAGGCTGTGCTAAAACACTGCTAAATGTTGCATGAGCCCTTTTGAAGTGCAGCAGATGAAACGGCACACGCATGTTCTTTGTCGACAGGTGCGCTCCTGCCGTCTCTGTTCTCCGGGTTTAAAGGGCCCGGTTTGACGGAGTTCATTTGAAATATGACAAATGAAATGAAAGCGGATTTTCCCAGCGAGAGGGTGGTCAGTGAAGGCCTCTTTGATTCCACAGCCGTTGAAAGGGAATATTAAAGCTCCGTGTGACATTTAGATCGGGAGAAATCGTTGAGGTGTTATTTAAGAGGATTGCGTGTGTTGGAAATGTGAGAAAATGTGGAGCGACGGGTTAATTTTCAATCAAACATGAGCGAAAATGAAATAATAATGGAGGATGTGTATTTAATAAACATCAGTTGAATTAAGTCAGAGTGAACCAGGAGAAAGCCAGTTCTTAACCAGGGCTAAACCAGGACTAAACAAGGACTAAACCAGGGCTAAACCAGGACTAAATGAGGACTAAACTAAAACTTATCCAGGACTAAACGTGGACTAGGCTAGGGCTAAACCAGGACTGAACCAGGATTAATCTAGAATTTGGCCAGGACTAAACGAGGACTAGGCCATGGCTAAACTAGGATTGAACAAGGACTAGAAAAGGGCTAAACCAGGACTAAATGAGGACTAAACTAAAACTTGTCCAGGACTAAACGAGGACTAGGCCAGGGCTAAACCAGGACTGAACCAGGACTAAAGTAGAACTTGGCCAGGAATAAACGAGGACTAGGCCAGGGCTAAACCAGGACTAAACAAGGACTTGACCAGGGCTAAACCAGGACTAAACTCAGACTAAACTAGAACTTGGCCAGCAGTAAACAAGGACTTGACCAGGGCTAAACCAGGAGTAAACAAGCACTCGACCAGGGCTAAACCAGGACTAAACGAGAACTAGGCCAGGGCTAAACCAGGACTAAATACAGACTAAACTAGAACTTGTCCAGGACTAAACCAGGACTAGACCAGAACTAGACCAGGAGTAAATCAAACCTGGACAAGCCCTTCTAAGAACTGCCCAAAACACACATGGATACAGCACGGCCATGTTTTCCAGTGTGTTTTTGAAAATAGCTCTCCTCTAATGACACAGACCTGACCCTTCTCCCCTCTTCCTCGCACAAACAGAAGCTCCACAGAGCGCTGATGGCTTTGGATACAATTTAGTCTGAAATTCTGGTTTATCTTAAAGATTATTCTAAAAGTTACACATTTTACAGGACAAATAGTTCTGGCCAAACTCACAGGCAATGTTTTTCACCTCTAACAGCTCTTAAAAAGTGTCCCATTCTGTGGGAGAATCACAGACCCAACATTTCCACAGACAGTTGTATCTGTAAATATGAGCGTCTCAATCAATCAGTCAACGTTATTTCTTCTGAGGGCCAGTTTAAGCACCCTGAACAGTGAAATACAATAATAATACGAAACCTCAAACAAAAGTCTCGAGGTCGAGTCATCAGATCCAGTGTCAGGGCAGTTTGAAGAAAGTAACAGCCCTCAGGAAAAAAGTGTCTCTCCTCTGTGTGGGGAAGCTGGCCAGTGTGGTCTTAAGCAGGAGGCAGACTATTCCATTTGTCCCAAAGGTTTATTCAAAATTTCACTGTGGTATCGCAGCAAACAAAAAAAATAATACATATTCACAAAAAAAAAAAAACTATGCTCAAAATTAGGCATAAGCAACAGAAGTTAATGAAACTAAAAACCCACGTGTACCCGGCTACACTGACCCTGAGAGGCTGAACTGTTTTTTTAGTTCCCCCACAGGAAGCTCCTCCCTCCAGGTAAGTCCACGATCTCTTATCAGGTTGGATCTAAGGCAACTTCACTTTAGTCTAAAGCTAAACCGTCAATTTACTACAAGGGCCTGAGTCTTCTTTAAATTAAAGTGCTTAACATAAACTATAAGCTAGTTAAAGTTGGAGGGTCGCCATGGATACAGGAAAAATAAACAGCTGAAATCACACAATCCAATGGTCCTTAACTTCTGTCTTTTGAACTGCACGAGCTGCACTTCTTAGTTGGTCAAAATCCCCAAATATTAAGTTAAAAATTCAAGATAAAACTTAAAAAAGTTTAAAGACTGCTCAGTGTGTCAGCCTGTCAGCCACAAGAGCAGCCAACCACGACCACACAACCACATTTTGTTAATTTTAATACATTACTTAAATCTTTTTAACCAAATCTAACTCAGGACTAATCATCTAAACCAGTCTGTTCAGATGAAGAAACAATATCAGCAGGAGTCTAACAATAATAGTAGTAGTAATAATAGTAATAGTTGTAGTAGTAGGTGGAATAGTAGTAGTAGTAGTAGTAGTAGCCATGTAATAGTAATAGTAAAGTAGTACTGGTTGTCAAATCAGTACAGAAATTCATCAATACCAAATCTTATCCCAACTTATTTAACATCTTCAAGTTAACTTCTGTATGAACTTTTATTTCAGCTCTTTTATTTCTCTGACACTTGATCCAAAATGGCCGCCGGGATCAGAGCAGTTCTTTTATTCTTTTATTCTGGCGTTTCCTCGTCTGTCTCACAGACACATCCCACTCTCCATTTCCTCGCAGCCAGAGCAGGAAAAGAAGGAGAAGGATTTTACCCAGCGATGTAGCATACTTAAGTACACATTTCTCAGTGTAGCGGTCGTTGTAGTAGGAAAAAGAGTGTGGAAGTAGGAGTAGAATTGAATCACATTACTCAAGTATTATTATGTTTTTCTTGTCAATAAGTGTCAGTGCTAGTGCAGCCTCTGTGGATGAATTCTGGAGGGTCTGAGCTTTAACATGAGGCCTCTCCATAACCTGAGAATGAGAAACACTTGGTATGTTTCTCTATTTGCAAGTTAAAGCAAGGGCTGTGCCAAAAATCGAAAGCTCGATAGATTGTGATCTCTACTTTGGTCGATCTCGATGAAAAGGCGTGAGCGTCGACTCTACAGCCAATCAGGTGGCAGTAAGAGCGCGTAGTGCTAACGAGGATTTACGCTCATGATTAGGAAAAAGCACCTGAGCCACAGCGTGTCCCTTTGTCTCGTCACGTGTTCACAAATTTTGACCTAAATCTGCACAATTTGACTAAAAAGTTCAGTGTCTCCTCACCTTTTCTCCTCTTTCTTTCCTCTGGTGCTTTTCATCTTTATAATCCAAGTTACGGAAAGTTAACGACTATTTTCTCACCATTTATGAGTGAAACGTAAGTCCTCATTTAGAGCACGGACTTCGCACGTGTTTCTGCCGCGAACGTTTAGGGTTAATATATTGTACAAACTCATTCCAACATTTAAATGTGAATTTCTCCAGCTCAACACAAAATAAAAACTGTAGTGATGCTGACACACTGCTGTTTATGCCTGACGTCCACATGTTTATGGTTTTAATAAGATAGAAGAAGATCGAATCGAAAATTGAGATCGATCAAAATGGAGGGAAAAAATTGTGACTTTTTTTCCCCATATTGCCCAGCCCTGGTTAAGGCTCTTGTCATGGGTTCTTTTTTGACGAAAAAGAAATAATACGGTGTAGTCAAAATAGTGTTGGTGATTTAATTTACAGAAGTGCGCAAAATAGTGAAAATGAGAAGAAAATACTGTATATTTACAGTCTGTAGCGCTTCGGAGACGGTGCCTGTGGTGCACACGGCGCTAACCCACAACACACACACTGCCTCTGTGAAGGTGGGAGGCCCTTTTTAAAGTACGAGGCTCCTCCCCCAAATCAGTTAACAATGAAAAACGTATTTTTCTTCACATATAGAAACAGATACATCCCCTTTAATACAGAAAAATCATAAACATTACCACAAACGAAAGTACTCTAATAATAATCTCCAAGCACAGATAGGGAAAAAATATATAGATTAAATATACACGAAACGGAAAAGTCACCTGACGTTCCCGCCCTACGTGACGCAACAAAATGCGGAAGACCACGACGCTCGAGTTTCCCGACGGACACGTGCACTGAGGGGCGGTGGACATGGAGGAAAGTTTGGGGATGAAACAACGGCTGTGGCCAGAGGAATGTTTATGCAGAAATCAAGTGTGCGCCCCAGACTGTAGCGATGGTTCTGTGAGGAAACAAAAATCCTTTAAACTGATTTATAGATTATGGAACTTTTCCTGAACATCCCCATGAGGTAATGCTACAGTTCTGCATAGAAACGCTGCTCTTCTCTTATATCTCTGACACTTGATCCAAAACGGCCACTGGGATCAGAACTTTTCTTTCATTGTGATGTTTCCCCTTCTGCCTTCAGAGACATTTTATATTCCATCTCAGAGCAGAGGCAGAGCAGAAGAAATAACAGAGATTTAACACTCCCAAGTAGTTTTCATAGTAGTTTTTGTAGTAGGAATAGTTGTGTATCATTGTATGCTTAAAGACAAATCTCACACTGGCAGTACAGAAAAAAACAGTACTAGTTGCAGAGGCAGCAGTTTTATCACTAGTATCAAGTCTAGTTATTTAAAAGTAGTAGTAGTAGTAGTACCATTACTCCTACACTCCCTGTACTGCTACTATATTGCGACTACTACACAACTACTGCACAACAGCCTATTTCAAACCAGCTCTGTAAGGTTGATTCAAAGGTCCAAAATAATGCAAAATTGACTCTTGTGAGCTTTAAGCCGTGTTATAATGTTGTTCCCTCCTCAAAAACAGACCTCGACTGTTTGTTTCATTCACAAACGTTTAATTAACTCTTTATTATTAGTCTTTTTACATCTCCAAAGCTCAAAAACGCTCCGTTCCACCTTGTGATGTCATAAAGCGGTAGTTTTCAAGTGAACAACTACTTTTTACTTATTGTTCAGCAGAGATTGGCAATTCCAGAGCTGAAATTATCCAAATTATTCAAGAGAAGGTGTGTGGAATTTAAAAACGCAGTGGAGCACTTCCTGTTTTACCACATGACGTAACAAGGTGGAACAGAGTTTTGGGTTTGAGAGAAGAACTCAGCCTAAATACGCAGGGTTTTTGTGTTAAATGTGTGAATGAAACAAAAAAACACAACTCCGGGTCTGTTTGTGATGATTAAACACCACTATAATATAAATCTGATAAAAGCGTAATTTAAAAAGTACTAGAAGTAACTGTACTAGTAGTGCTAATACTACTAATAACATTACTCCAACATATACTGTAGTACCGTACGGGTGCAAACTTTATAGATCTTTATATTAACGTCGTTCTGCTCAGATGTTGTACTTCTACATAAAAAGGCTCTTCTCACATTTCTCTGACACTTGATCCAAAATGGCCGCCGGGGTCCGAACATTTCTTTAATTCTGATGTTTTTTTGATCTGTCTCGGTGCAGACACGTCTCACACTCTGCAAAAGACACAAAAGACAGTACAGGAAAAGCAGTACAAGTAGTAGTAGTAGAAGCAGTTGTAGCAATTATCAAGTCTGTTTATCCTTACACTGCTACACTATGTTGTTATGACCAATCCTTTTAGAAAATAACTACCCACTTTTAAAATAGTAGAAGTAAAACTAAGTACTAGGAGTAACTGTAGTAACGAAACAGTAGTAGTAGTAGTAGTAGTAGTAGTAGTAGTAGTAGTAGTAGTAGTAGAAGCAGGACAACCCTTGAATGACCCTTGTCCAGTACAAAACCTCACTTTTCATTGAGGAAGTAATGGTCAAAGTAGTAGCATTAGTCTTAGTAGTAGTAGTAGTAGGAGTAGTAGTAGTAGTAGCAGTAGTAGCAGTAGTAGTAGCAGTACTAGTAGTAGTTGGAGTTGTTGTAGTATTTGTATGTCACTGTAGTTCAGAAGTACTAGTGTTACTGTTGCTGCTATTATCATTAGTAGGGTTGTTCAGATACCGATATCGGCAAAAGCTCCGATACCGCACATTTTTCAGGTATCGTATCGGCCAGTACTCAGACTCAGATCACTGATCCGATACCGCTCTGTATTTTCCACAGTGAGGACCTGTAGATGCGACCGTGGCCGATACCTCAGTGGAGTTAACGTCCAGAGCCGCTTAAACAGACTGGAGGCTCTGCAGACTCTTAAAACAGAAAAGACATTTGTGTTTCCTTTTCGATATCTTCATTTAGTCTTTCGTGTGGACGCTCAACTTAGAAGAAAAACTGCACTGCGGAAAAGTGCAGCTCCGAGGATGAACGTCTTTTTACAGGTTTTATCCATGTCCTGTGGGAGAAAGTAACAAAGTAGAAAAGTATAAGTATTTAAATCAGCACTTTATGGTCAAATCATTATATATGTGTCTCAAAATCTATTATTTTATTCTATAGATTTTCTTTTAGTAGTTTTATTTATTGCTCTTGAACTATAACAAAACTGAGTAGTCTTAGTTTACTTCTTCGCACTATGTGGTATCGGACTGGTATCGGTATCGGCGAGTACAGTAAGCCCAAGCATCGGTATCGGATCGGAGCCCAAAAAAATGGTATCAGAACAGTAATCATTAGTAGCAGCAGGACAATCTCTGACCTCGTCCAATACGTAACGTTACTCGTGCCTTTTTAAGATCTTCAAGCTGGACGGAAACTTTAAGGAACTTTATTCAGTGCTGTAGTTTTTTATTATAAAACAAGATCTTTTCACATTTTTCCGACACTTGATAGAAAATGGCCGCTGGGTTCAAGATTCTTCTTTCATTTTGACGTCCCCCGGATGTCGTCCACATTCTCTGGGGCTGTGATGCTAACTGAAGGTACTACTGAATCTGAAGCTCTGTTCCTCAAGTTTGACTTTAATCTGAGTTTTGTGAAACACTGTGATTCCAGACAAACTCAACAACTCAAGAAAACCCAAGAAAAAAAATACAAAATGGATTTAAGTAAGACATTTTCAGGAGCCTGTGATCAGTACAAAAAAACAAAAATGGTGAGTGTGAGGTATCTTATTAAGAAACTAAAAAAGTAACTAAAAACTGTTGGCTAATGCTAGCTAGCTTCTGACTGTAATATTATTTGATATTATTATTATTATTATTATTATTGTTATTATTATTATTATTATATTATTATTAATGTATTTCTGCTCATGTATTCTGGTCAGATTGTGTTAAAACAAAGCACAGATTCAAGTCTAACAAAGCTCAGACAGAGCAGTGCATACAGTTAGCATCACACACCAGCTGCAATGTCTCAATAAAACAGGACAGCATATCTTTTCATATCTCTCCAGCTCTAGATCCAAAATGGCCGCCGGGGTCAGAGCTCTTGTCTCATTTTGACATCTCACACTCCATCTCGGCACAGACGCAGCGCCCCCCGGAGGCCTTCCTCAGACTCCTCTGTTTCTCTGACAATAACTCCACATTTCCATATTCTGATTCCTCGTCCCGTGTTCCTGGAGGGCCAAATTTGCGGGCTCACTGGATCGCGTCATTAAGCCCTATCTCCGGAGCGTAAACCAAGGAGTTAATTGCTTAGACTTGGAGCTTTTAGGACAATTTCCATGCACCTTTTCCCGTTCGTACGCGCCAGTCGGATTAACAGCTTCGCTCGGGCAAATCAAATAAAATTAAGTATTAATACGCGATATGCATAATTGACAACGCGATGCCAGGAGATGCAGCGGCTCCCAGTTTGAGGGAAATCAAAATAAGCAAAGGTAAAAACAAACATGAATTTTTAAAGATGAGATTTGAACTCCAGGTTAGCGACTCCAGGATCACGATCTGCCAAACGAGAGACACTAATTAGGAACGGAGCAACTTTATTAGAGGCGAATTAGAACGTTTCATTAATTATGTCATGATTTGTTCACTTCAGTTAAAGGGGTATTGTGTAGCTTTTCCAGTGGAGGGTCCGTCAGGAATGTTCCACAGTATGGCATTAAACCTTTCTATCTTCATGGAGACCAAACCAGAGTTCAGAATGTGTGTTTTTCTAGGTATTTTTGAGCTGTAAAACCACCTGTAATTGAATAAATGTAAAGTAGAGCTTTTTAATGTCATACTGTGGGACATTCCAGGCAGAGCAATGACATATCCATAGAAACAAGCAGCAAGCCAACCAAAAACTTACACAGTGCACCTTTAAGTCTGTTGACTGTCGGCAAAAAGTTTCCAGGTTTGATTCACTGAAAAAGTTGGGTCTTTCGAAGAGGAGTTTGCATGTTCTCCCCGTGTCTGGATGGGTGTCAAATAAAAACATGCACATTATGTTAAACCTCCAAGTAGATACTCTGGACCAAGACGCTCGCTCAGTTCTGGAGAAGGGTCAAGCTCTACTCCAGACCAAGACCCTGGCTCCATCAATCAATAAAACTGCATTCATAAACTTTTAGCAACGAGAACTTTGAGTAATTCAAGAATTCCCTCAAAGTATTTCCTCTGGAAGGTCTTCTGTCACATTTGGTGTAGACTGTACCATTTCAGAGGTCCATAGCTCCATACACGGACTCCATGGATACAGAGAAAGAGAAATACTCAGTTCACATTAAGGAGTTAAGGACCCAAGAGTCCTTAACTCCTTTAAACAAGAGTTTTAAAACAGCAAACACAAGAGCAGAGACCAGGACCACGGACTGGAGCTTCTGCAGATCTGATCCCCTCATAAGCCCAGTGCTCCAGAGCGCCACCCTGCCCCTGGTCACTGCTCTACACCGGAAATGGTGTAAGAACAAAATTCTTTTGAAGTATGAATGGACCCCTTTGCACTGTGGGAGCCGGGAGGCGTTGGGGTTTGTGATTCAGCTTCACCGAAAAGAAAATGTTTTGCATCATCTTCTGCCTGTCACATTTCATTTTAAAAACAAAATTTCTTGAAACATAATAAATAAATAAATAAATAAATAAATAAATAAATAAATAAATAAATAAATAAATAATAAAACTTTTATTTGACACAATTTATTTAAATAGGGTCCACAGGAAATGTACAAAGACAACATCATATATATGAATTTTTTTATTTAATTTATTTTTTTTTTTTGTGAGAAGGTCCTGAGTTTCATTCCCAGACCAGCCTGGGTCCATCTTCATGGAGTTTGCATGTTCTCCCTGTGCCTGTGTACTTTTCCTCTGCTCTGGGGCCAATAAATAAAATGATGAAGACTGAAGAAAAACTTGTTCAATCTCCTCATGTTCAAACATCAAGTCCAACTTCCAGAAGTCCTCGTCAAACACAAACACATGTGATCAGACAGCTCCTCACACGGCTCCTCACATGGCTCCTCGCACGGCTCCTCACATGGCTCCTCGCACGGCTCCTCACGCGGCTCCTCGCACGGCTCCTCACGCGGCTCCTCGCACGGCTCCTCACGCGGCTCCTCGCACGGCTCCTCACGCGGCTCCTCGCACGGCTCCTCGCACGGCTCCTCACACAGCTCCTCACATGGCTCCTCACACGGCTCCTCGCGCGGCTCCTCGCACGGCTCCTTGCACGGCTCCTCATGCGGCTCCTCACACGGCTCCTCACATGGCTCCTCGCACGGCTCCTCACACGGCTCCTCGCACGGCTCCTCACACGGCTCCTCACATGGCTCCTCACCACACACACTTCCTGCTACGCTTTGATTGGTTATTCTTCCTCCCACACACTGTCATCTTCAATTCTCCCTCTTCTCCTAACATCTCTCCTTCCTCTTCTTCATCCTCTCCTCTCCTCCTCTCCCTCATCCCCCTCTCGTACCTGCTCGTCCTCCGCTGATGGGAATTGACAGAATCGACTTAATAAAATGCAGAAAGCGCTGGTTTTATGTGATACTTAACCCGGAATAAAAGAGCGCTCTGATAATGGATTCTGAGCGTATTTCCACATCATGAAGGAAAATCTAAAACGCACAAAGGAGCTCAGAGTTTATGAACGCACAGTTAAGAAGTATGCGAGTACTATGTAGTCGTAGTAGTGGTACTAGCAACAGAAGTAGTAGTAATGTGTAGTATGTAGTCGTATGTATAAGTAGCAGTTTTAAAACAGCAGTATTAGTATTAGTATTAGTGGTATTATTATGAGTAGTAGTATGTAGTAGTGTATTGCCCCTCAGATAATATACTCCTTGAACTTTGAACCTTGTAGTAGTATGAAGTAGTAGTGCTTGTAGTTGTAATAATGTGTAGTAAGTAGAAGTGGTAGAATGTAGTATGAGGTATAAGTTTTGGTAGTATTAGTAATAGTGGTAGTAGAGAAGGAGAGAGAGGTAGGCAGGGAGACAGAGGGAGAGAGGAGAGCTGGAGGGAGAGGAGAAGGAGAGAAGAGAGAGAGGGAAAGAAAATAGATAGGGAGAGGAGATAGAGGAGAAAGAGAAGAGACATAGAGAGAGAGAGGGAGAAGAGAAGAGAGGAGGAAAAGAGAGAGTAAAGAGAGGGAGAGAGAATGAGAGATGGGGAGAGAAGTGAGAGAGGGGAGAAAGAGAGAGAGAGAGAAAGAAAGAAAGAGGAGAGAGAAGGAGAGATGGGGAGAGAAGTGAGAGAGGAGTGAGGGAGAGAGAAAGGGAGAGGAGGGAGAGAAAGAGAGAGAGGGATAGAGGAAAAGGAGAGAGGGATATAGGAGAGAGGGGAGAAAGAGAGAGAGGGAGAGGAGAGACAGAGAGACAGGGGGAAAAGGAGAGAAGGATGTAGGAGAGAGGGAAAAGAGGAGAGGAAACACAAGTATTCAAATGAAGCAGGATTCTCGGCCGCTCCAGTCCTGACAGCTCTCACAATTAATTTAGACTGACAAAGATGATTTCACAAAACGTCGTGACCTCTGTGGGCGTGCACGAGGACGGAGGGGCGTGCACGAGGATGAAGGAGTGTGCACGAGGACGGAGAAAAGTGCACGTGGATGAAGAGGCGTGCACGAGACTGGGAGGAGTAAGAAAAATACCAGCTAATCTCTGTCTACACAAATCACTACACCTCTTCTCTTTGCAGTAGTATGATGCAGTATTTAGTAATAGTAACAGTATGCAGTAATGTGTGTAGAATCCCTCAGTATGCAGTAATGACAGTATGTAGTATTATGTAGTGGTATGTAGTATGTCGTAGTAGTAGTTGCAGTAGTGCACATGAATGAAGAGGCATGAAAAGTGGAGAAGAGAAAGAAAAGACCAGTTCACTTCTATGGGCCTTCTGTTTTCTGTCCGCTAACATTCAGTATGCCTCTCATTGTACTATGTAGTATTATGTAGTAGTAGTAGTAGCAGTAGCAGTAGTAGTAGTAGCAGTAGTAGCAGTAGCAGTAGTAGTAGCAGTAGTAGCAGTAGCAGTAGTAGTAGCAGTAGCAGTAGTAGCAGTAGCAGTAGTAGTAGCAGTAGTAGCAGTAGCAGTAGTAGTAGCAGTAGTAGCAGTAGCAGTAGTAGTAGCAGTAGTAGTAGCAGTAGTAGCAGTAGCAGTAGTAGCAGTAGCAGTAGTAGCAGTAGCAGTAGTAGCAGCAGTAGTAGTAGCAGTAGTAGCAGTAGCAGTAGTAGTAGCAGTAGTAGCAGTAGCAGTAGTAGTAGCAGTAGTAGCAGTAGCAGTAGTAGTAGCAGTAGTAGTAGCAGTAGTAGCAGTAGCAGTAGTAGCAGTAGCAGTAGTAGCAGTAGCAGTAGTAGTAGCAGTAGTAGTAGCAGTAGTAGCAGTAGCAGTAGTAGCAGTAGCAGTAGTAGCAGTAGCAGTAGTAGTAGCAGTAGCAGTAGTAGTAGTCGCAGCAGCAGTAATAGTAGGAGTCAAGAGTACTCCAGAGTAAAATATTTCCCATTAACAATAGGCAACAAGTCATTTCAGATCAGCTTCAGTTTGACCATTTCACCATCAGAAATCAATGTCAATATCAGTTTAGAAAAAGCAAATGCACTGGCCAAAACACATCGAGCGCCTTTAACAGTGTCACATATGAATGGAGCAGGTGCAGCTCCAACTCCAGCTCCATCTCCGGTGTTCTGGATTGTCAGGCGATCATTTTAACTGCTAAAGGCGGAGCCACATGTGCGAGCATGAGGGGGCGTGTCCTCGCGGCTTACATTCATTCCTATGGAGAGACGCAAAACGGCCAGAGCTTTATTGTCACGTTAAACATTCTTTATCGTGGCGTATTATTTCCATTGCAAAATAATTCAAATGTTCCCATAAAGACCTGGAGTTTGAGGCAACAAACGAACGCGCTCTGGTCGCTGCTTCAGACGCTCCCTGTAACAGGCGCCTTATCTCTGTGTCTTGTAACAACTCCACAAATAAAAATGGTCAAGTACAAAATGTGATCTGTGTCTTCACTGTGATGGATGTTGTGTTTGTGTCGACATATAGACTCATATAATGCGCACAATTATCTATTTTGACACAATCACCCAAAGTGAAATATCACATGAACATCTACCCTGTGAAGTGTAGATCTTCTGCGTCCAGATCCAGATGTGGTGAGCGCGTCCACACAGCTGCAGATGTGGTGGGCATTCACCTTCACCACTTGATCTGCTGCTGCTGCTGTAGACCCTCTGTGTTAACAGACTAATGTGTCCGACTCTGCGAATAAAAATGCACAAACACACATTTTTGCCAGTAAAATTTATTTATTTACAAAATATTACAACTAACTACTAAAATTGTACAAATATTGTTTCCAAAACTACTTAGTGGTGTAGTAACAGTAGTATAAAAGATAGTACTCTGTGAAGTCCAGTGTTGTGGTGGTCAAAGGTGAGTCATTGAGTCATTATCCCCCCCGTGTGTGTGTGTGTGTGTGTGTGTGTGTGTGTGTGTGTGTGTGTGTGTGTGTGTGTGTGTGTGTGTGTGTGTGTGTGTGTGTGTGTGTGTGTGTGTGTGTGTGTGTGTGTGTGTGTGTGTGTGTGTGTGTGTGAGAACAGAGAGGGGCTGTCCGTGGTGCTGATATTTGGAGCACATTTTCTTCTATAATTACTAGAGCGGAGTCTAACCAAATTGTTCAGGCTGCAGAGCCAATTAGGCCAGAGCCGGGCGCTAATGGATCCGGATTACGGTCCATTACCGTATACTTACCAACGAAGAGGAGAGAGAGTACCAGAGAGAGAGAGAGACAGAGAGAGAGAGGAGAGGACTATTACCGTATACTTACCAACGAAGAGGAGAGAGAGTACCAGAGAGAGAGAGAGACAGAGAGAGAGAGGAGAGGACTATTACCGTATACTTACCAACGAAGAGGAGAGAGAGTACCAGAGAGAAAGAGAGAGAGAGAGAGGGAGCAGAGTGGAAGAGGAGAGCGTGTTACCAGAAAGAAAAAAAGAGAGAGAAAGAGGAAGAGGGGAGAGTGTTACCAGAGAGAAAGAGAGAGAGAGGAAAAGAGAGGAAAGGAGAGGGGAAGAGAAGAGAGTGTTACCAGAGAACCAGGGAGAAAGAGAGGAAAAGAGAGGGAGGAGAGGGGAAGAGGGGAGAGTGTTACCAGAGAGAAAGAGAGAGAGAGAAAGAAAGAGGGGATATAATAACCTTTTTTTGTAACTTGAGTACAATTTTAGTTTTTGTGTGAAGTCTGGGTGATTATATCATAAAGAATAAAACATTTTGTGTGTAGAATAAGATAAGATAATCCTTTATTTGTCCCACAATGGGGAAATTGCAGAATCCCTCAGTCGTCCAGGTAGAATCCATAGCGAAAGGAGAAACTGAATTTGTCAACTGGACAGAATTTATTTGGTCGAATACGTTTCGCAGCTCATCCAAGCTGCTTCTTCAGTTCTGGTCAGATGCTGGCGGACACTGCTTTATATCTGCCTGAAGGGAGGAGCTTAATTACAATGAAAATTACTCTGAGACACACATATTTATTTACAGTTTCTGTTAGTCAGGTGAGTCTATTCAATATGGAGTGGGAGTGGGGGAGTAGTTAGCATATCCATTCAGGGCCATGATGGTGTTTTCACACCTCTGGACATGTCCTGGCTAGTCCCATTGTTTTCCCAGTTTGTTTTGATTCAGGTTTGAGGATAGAGTTATAGATGGGAGACAAATGATGTCTGAGACCCCCATTTCTGTTCAAGGAAGGATTCTCTTTCTTGACAAAAATAGCTTCTTTAACTCCCCTTTTGTGATACATCACAAAAGGATGTATCAACACAGACGGGAAAACCAGGGTGGGCCGCAATCTGCCGTACATCTCCACCTAAAAGCCACAGGCCACTCCTTTGAGGACAGTGAGGTCCAGATCTTGGCCAGAGAAAAGAACTGGTTTGAGAGGAGGAGTTAAAGAAGCTATTTTTGTCAAGAAAGAGAATCCTTCCTTGAACAGAAATGGGGGTCTCAGACATCATTTGTCTCCCATCTATAACTCTATCCTCAAACCTAAATCAAAACAAACTGGGAAAACAATGGGACTAGCCAGGACATGTCCAGAGGTGTGAAAACACCCATCATGGCCCTGAATGGATATGCTAACTACTCCCCCACTCCCACTCCATATTGAATAGACTCACCTGACTAACAGAAACTGTAAATAAATATGTGTGTCTCAGAGTAATTTTCATTGTAATTAAGCTCCTCCCTTCAGGCAGATATAAAGCAGTGTCCACCAGCATCTGACCAGAACTGAAGAAGCAGCTCGGATGAGCTGCGAAACGTATTCGACCAAATAAACTATGTCCAGTTGACAAATTAAATTTCTCCTTTTGCTACAAAACATTTTGTGTTAAATTAAAAAAAAAAAAAAAAAAAGAAAGAAATCTTTTTTTTTTTTTACTTTTACTTCTGTAACTTTTTAATTACCAATTAATTTTCTTTACTTATTTCATGTTTGTATTTATCCTTTAGATCTCACAATTATGAGAGTATATTTTCAGCACCAAGGACAGCAACACTAAATTCATGTATTGTTGTGTGGCGTGGGCATATTGTCAGTATTTCAGATGCCCTCCCATCGTCTACCCCTGTGTGTCAGATGCCCTCCCATCGTCTACCCCTGTGTGTCAGATGCCCTCCCATCGTCTACCCCGTGTGTCAGATGCCCTCCCATCGTCTACCCCTGTGTGTCAGATGCCCTCCCATCGTCTACCCGTGTGTCAGATGCCCTCCCATCGTCTACCCCGTGTGTCAGATGCCCTCTCACTGTCCTTCTTTGCGTTCCTACAGATGTGTACGCTATGGGCTATTAACAACATTTATCAATAATTACACTGAAAATTACCAACCTCTTCCATTTTGTACGCGCTTTTGAAAACGCCTGTTAGCACAGCCTGACCTCTGACCCCGGTTTAAGGTCGGACCGCTAACGCTAACCGCTAATGTTACCTCCTCTGCTTTGAGTTACAGCTTCCGTGCTTTTATTTCTGTACACGCAATGGTGAGTCACAGTCGTACTATCACAGAAAGCTTTTAACACCGCGAGGTCACGCCGACATCACGCGCCAGGTCAATGCTACGGACGCTAATGCTGCTAAAAGCATCTCCACTGATTCATATCACAGGAATTAGCGCTGGAATGTTGTTATTAGCGGAATTACGGCTCATTTGTGGGGTCCCCGGGGTCACATGGGAGTCTGGTGAGTACATTAAGCCGTGAGTCTGGAGTCTTAACTTTATGGAAATAGGTAGAGGAATGTGAAGGCCGGGCTACGGTGGAGTCCGGAGCGTTTGGAAGTGACAGTCACAGAATTAATTAAGATACTTGTGGATTTTTGTTAAAAGTACTATAGCAGCAGTAGCAGTAGAAATGGTACTAGTTTAATAGTATAAGGGAGTTTTAAGCCTACTGTAAATAAGAGAAGTACACAGAAGAAATAAATGGACCTGTCACAGTTACAACACTTACTTATCGTGTGTCAGATGCCCTCCCATCCTCCTATATACAGTATATTTGTGTTTTCATTTTTCATTTCATTTTTATTTATTTGAGCGACATGCCTGTATAAGGTACTTTACAAACATAAGAATATGTACATTTATATATGTGTATGTGTATGTATATGTATATGTACAGACAGAGAGAAAGAGAGGAAAGAAAGTGAGGGAAAGAGAGAGAGTGGGGGGACAGAGAGAAAGAGAGAGAGAGAGACGCCAAACCAAAGAAGGGCCTTTAAAAGTTCCCAGTTCCTTCTCATTTTCTGTCTGTTAGAATAAACTTTTCCTTCTGCTCCTGTCAGCAATCACTCTCTCCCTCTCTCCCTCGCTCCTTCTCTCCCTCGCTCCCTCTCTCCCTCTCTCTTCTCCTCTGCTGACTCTCACAAACTGTTCTTCACTTTCTGATTTGCGTTAATGTGAGGCCGTAGATCCACTGGTGCGTCTCTGCCTTCTTTGGTTTGGCGTTCCTCTTTCTCTCTCTCTCTCTTTCTTTCTCCTTTTCCCTCTCTTTCTCACTCTTTTTCTCTCTCTGCCTCCCTCCCTCTCCCTCTTTCTCTCTCTCCCCCTCTCTCGTTCTCTCTCTCTCCCCCCACTTTCACTCTTTCCCTCTCTTTTTTTCCTCTCTTTCTGCCTGTCTGTCCCTCTCACCCTTTCTGTCCTTCTATCTCCCTGTCTCTCCCTCCTTTGGTTTGGCCTCCGTTTCTCTTTCTCTCTCCCTCTCTCTTTCTGCTTCTCCCTCTCTCTCTTTCTCATTTCCTCTCTCTCCCTCTCTCTTTCTTCTTCTCCCCCTCTCTCTTTCTCATTTTCTCTCTTTCTCTTTCTTTCCTCTCTTCCCTCTCTCTCTCTCTCCCTCCCTCTCTCTTATCATTCTCCCCCTCTCTCTTTCTCATTTCTTCTCTCTCTCTTTCTTTCCTCTCTTTTTCTCCCTCTCTCTCCCTCTCTCTCCCTCCTTTTTTCTCTCTTTCTCTGATTTACTCTGTGACAGCTCGCATCTGCGTATAAGTGCTGAGACGGCTGCTTACGGGGCACTGACGCTGACAGGGAGAGACGGAGAGAGGGAGGGAGAGAGGGAGGGAGAGAAGGAGGGAGGAGGAAGAGAGAGGGAGAAACAGAGAGAGAAAACAGGAGAGAGGGAGGGGGAGAGTAGGAAAGGGTGAAAGGGAGACAGGGATACAGAGAGAGAGAGAGGGATGGAGGGAGAGAGGGAGGGCCTTGAGAGGAGGAGTGGAGGAGTTATGAGGCGGAGGAGAAGTGTGAAAATGATGAGTTGTGATTTTAAAAGTGCTGCTGTTTCTCCAGGTTTACTGTCGTTTTTATCAGTGTAAAAGTGAATTTTCTCAGGAAAGTCTGAGTCTGTGTGGAATAAAACACTAAATATATGAAAAATACAGATTGTGCTGGAGTCTGCCGTAGAGTTATAATCTCTCTCTCTCTCTTTCTCTCTTTCTCTCTCTCTTTCTCTCTTTCTCTTTCTCTCTTTTTCTTTCTCTCTTGCTTTCTTTCTCTTTGTTTGTCTGTGTGTAAATAGTGTAAATATTGTGTGTATATAATGTCAATATCTTTTGTGTAAAAAGCACGAGGTGTAGATGGAATTCAGTGTAAAATGTTTTTGACGGACACAATAAAAGTCTGTTAAAAATCTCTACCTGTCTCTCTCTCTCTCTCTCTGTCTTTCTCTCTGTCTCTCTTTCTGTCTCGCTGTCTCTCTCTCTGTCTCCTCTGTGTGTGTGTGTGTGTGTGTGTGTTTGTATCTCTCCTCCTCTCTCTCTCCTCTCTCTCTCTCTTTTTCACTCTCTCTCCCTCTCTCTCCTCTTTCTCTCTTACCTCTCCCACTCTCTCCTCTCTTTCTCTTTCTGTCTGTCTCCCTCTCCTCTCTTTCTCTCGCTCTGTCTCCTCTCTCTCCCTGTCTCTCTTTCACTCTCTTCTTTCTCTCTATCCTCTTTTTCTCATTCTCTGTTTTTCTGTCTCACTCTATCACTCTCTCTCAGTTTCTCTCTCGCTGTCTCTCTGTGTCTGTCTGTCTCGCTCTCTCTCCCAGTGTCTCTTTTCTCTCTCTCATTCTCTTTCTCTCCCTCCCTCTCCTCTCCTGTCTTTCTCATTCTCTGTCTGTCTGTCTGTCTGTCTCACTCTATCACTCTCTCTCTCAGTTTCTCTCGCTCTCTCTCCCTGTGTCTCTTTTCTCTCTCCTCTCTCCCTCTCTCTTCCCTCTCTGTCTGTTTGTCTCACTCTCTCTCTCTCTATCACTCTCTCCCTCTCTCAGTTTCTCTCTCTCTCTCTCTGTGAATCTGTCTCTCTCTCCCTGTGTCTCTTTTCTCTCTCTCCTTCTCTTTCTCTCCCTCCCTCTCCTCTCCTCTCCCTCTCTCTTTATCTCTCCCTGTGTTTGTCGTTTTTTGGAGGATTTGCCAAACTGGAAGCAGCAGATCTCAGATGGATCGTGTCCAAATGTGTCAACAGTGAGATTTACTCAAGACTCATGAGCGACAAAAGTGATAGAGCGGAAAAACAGAACGACAGAGCGCGGGCGAGAGACGGAGGAGAGGTAAGCATTTATCCAACAAGTGGACTGGACTGAGAAGAGGGGAGAGAGGAGAGAAAGAAATAGAAAAGAGGGAGAAGTAGAGAGGGGAGAGATTGAAATAGGAGAGGCAAGAGGAGAAGAAAGATAGGGAGAGGGAAAGAGAGGGAGGAGAGGTAAGAGGAAAGAGAGAGGGACAGAGAAAGGGGAGAAGGAGAAAGGAGAGGAGATAGATCAGGAGGAGAGAGGAAAGGAGGAGGGGAAAGGAGAGGAGGGAAGAGAAAGAGAAGAGAGAAAAGTATAGTCTAGTGAATGGAGAGAGGGGAGAGAGTTAAATAGAAAAGGGGAGAGAGAAAGAAGTGAGAGGGAGGGGAGAGAGAGATGTAAGGTGTAGTGAAAAGGAGAGAGGGGAGAGAAGAAGAGAGGGGAGAGAGGAGAGGTAAGAAGAGAGAGAGACAGAAAAAGGTTGCAGAAGAGGGGAGAGAGAGAAGAGGGAGGAGTCTATCTCTCCCTCTCTTTCTTTCTCTCTCACCCTCTCTCTGTCTGTCCATCTGTGTCTCTCTCTCTCCCTCTGTCTCTTTGTCTGTTTGTCTCTCCCCCTCTCTTTCTCTCTCTGTCTATCTTTCTATTTTTCTCTCTCCTCTGAGAGACAGAAGAGAGGAGGAGAGAAGAGAGGGGGATGAAACAGGGAGAGGAGGAGGAGGTTTTTTTTTTGTTTTGTTTTTTTTGTTTTGTTTTGTGTTGACCAAATATTGATGCAGTTAGAGAAACAGAGAGAGAGAGAGAGAGAGTCCAGCCAGACTTTGAGGAGAGAGGAGAGGAGAGAAGAGGAGAGATGAGACAGAGAGAGAAGAAACAGAAAGGAGAGAGAGGGAAGAGGAGGATGAAAAAGAGAGAGGAGAGGAAGAGCGTAGTTTTTTGTTTTTTTTTTAGTTTTGTGTTGACCAAATACTGATGTGATTAAAGAAGAGAGAGAGTTCAGTCAGACTTTGAGTAGAGAGGAGAAGAGAGAGGAGGAGAGGAAAGAGGAGAGAGAAGGAGAAAGAGAGGGGGATGAGACAGAGAGAGGAGAGGAAGACCAAATATTGATGCGATTAGAGAAGCAGAGAGAGTCCAGCTACAGTCCGTATTAGGTCTGGCCCAGTGCAGACACTCGGCGGATTACACAGGGATTACAGCAAACGCCAAACAATCTCACCTGCTACACCAACTTTTTCTGCCACAAAACAAAATAAAATAAAATAAAAACAAATACAAAAGAAAAAAAAAAAGAAAATCTCAAATTGTTTCAGAAGAAAAAAACGAACCATGCAAATACATATTACATTAAACGGGAAAAATCAGGCTGATTTCAGATCCGTAATTTCTCGATAGGAGGAAGAGCGCTGAGCAGAGAAGAGGAAAGAAAGAGAGAAAGAGAGAGGGATGACAGGGAGGATGAGAGAGAGAAAATGTAGAGAAGGATAGACCGAGGTGAAAGGGTAGAAATAGCAGAGAGAGAAAGGGAGAGGAGGAGAGAGTGAAGGGAGGAAAGTTCTCGATAGGGGGAAGAGAGCTGCTACTCATAATGTATTTTGATTTTTGAGGGTTTTTTTTTATTTTTGAGTCATTTTTTTTATATATTTCTTGTTTTGAGGAGCTTGTTTTGTGGTGCAGCAATTATATCAGAAAAACAGCTATTTTGTCTGTAAGAATCCACAAATCCCACGTATTTCAGTGGTGTATTTTCTATATTTTTTTTTATTTATGAATTTATTGATGTACTGTTTCTAATGGGTGTTTTTCATTGAGTTTTTAAATGGTTTTCCATGTCCAACTCTGATATCAGCCTATAGCCTATATACTAGTGTTATATACATATGTACAGTATTTTTTGCAATTTTATGACTTTGTTGTTATGTTTCTTACCTGGTCTCATGTTTTCATTTTTATTTTTATTATTTCTTTCATGATGTGGCTGGTTTATTTAGGGTTTTTTTTTGTTTTGTTTTTGTTTTTTGTTTTTTTTAAGGTATTTTTTGGTTTATTTAAAAGCATCTTTTTAACTATGCGCCGAGGAAGTCGCTCTTTTCACTCTTTTTCGTCTGTTTTCTCAATTTTAAGTTTGTACTGTGATCCCAAAGAGCTCAATACCTGCACTGATAAACTTTTCTATTTATTTCTGTATTTATTTATTTGTTTATACCTCGATCACGCTTACACATTTTGAAGCAGGATATATTGCTACAGGAAATATTGTGATAAAAACAATAATGTCACAAAGCAGGTAATCTTTTTTTTTTCTTTTTTTTTTTTTTTAAACAGCTGTATGTATATTTTTTTACTTCATTTGTTTTTTTATATAATTTTTTATTTATTTTTATTTTATTTTGTTTTATTTTGTATTTCTTTCATTTATATTTTCACATTTTTTGTTTTCATTTTTTTTTCTAGCTGTATACCAATAACACACTTTTACACCACACTGAATTTTTTTTATCCAGTTTTTTTTCCTTTTCTCCACTTCCCAAATTGTACATCTTTTACTCTATCCATCCACACCTTTTCCTCCTTCCTCTCCTCCATCCCTTTTTTTTTTCCAGTTTATTCCTTTCATTCCTATTTCAGTTTATTCCTTTTATTCCTCTACTCCGTCCCTTTTTTTCCCCAGTTTTTTTCCTTTTCTCCACTTCCCAAATTGCACATCTTTTACTCTATCCATCCACACCTTCTTCTCCTTCCTCTCCTCCATCCCTCCTCCAACTCTTCCACACACGACGCTACAAAACTGCATAATTTTCCAACCAGGACTGCATTGATTTTAGCATCAGCCTCTCGGACCAAAATCCTGCCTGGTTTGAATTATGATCATATTTATCCGTCTCATTTAAGCCTGAGTAGGTTAATAAGCCCGACTTATCGATTAGCCCGGATCGATTAAACCAGGGTTACAAACAGATGAGCGCCGCCTTTCCCAGTGAAAATCAATGAGACTTTTAGCACATGTCTCTCTCTTTCTCAGACTGGAGCTGGACTTAATGATGCACTGTGTAACTTTTCGGTTGCTTGTTGCTATGGAGATGTCACTGCTCTGCCTGGAATGTTCCACAGTGTGACATTAAACAGCTCTACTTTACATTTATTCAGTTACAGGTGGTTTTACAGCTCAAGAGGAGAAAGAGAGAGGGATGAAACAGAGAGAGGAGAGGAAAGAGGAAGGGAGAGGAGAAAGAGAGGGAAGAGAGAAGAGAATGGAGGAGAGGAGAGGAAGAGGAGGAGAAAGAGAGGGGATGAGGCAGAGAGAGGAGTGGAAAGAGGAAGAGGAGATAGAGAGGCGGATGAGACAGAGAGAGGAGAGGAGAGGAGAGAGGAGAAGAGAATGGAGGTAGGGGAGAGGAGGAGATAGAGAGGGGGATGACAATGAGAGAGGAGAGGAAAGAGGAAGGGGGAGGAGAAAGAGAGGGGGATGAGATAGAGAGAAGTTAGGAGAGGAGAGAGGAGAAGAGAATGGAGGAGATGAGAAGGGAAGAGGAGGAGATAGAGAGGGGGATGAAACAGAGAGGAGAGGAAAGAGGAAAAGGAGAGAAGAAAGGGAGGGGGGTGAAACAGAGAGAGGAGAGGAGAAGAGAGATAGTTTGTGTTGAGAGGGGGAGAAATGGGGAAAAAGAGGGTGATAGAGAAGTGGAAAGAGCTAGAGGTAGAGAAGGAGAGAGGGGTAGATGGAGGGGAAGAGAGGTGGAAAGAGAAAGGGGGAGAAAGAAGTGGTGAGATGGAGAAAGAAAGGAGGAGAGAAAACTGAACCTGTAAACTAACCGTTCAGTGTCATTAGGTAATCGATGGTATTGATGAGCGGCCATGACAGTTCAGTCCTGTCCTGATTAACTCGATCGGACCAATGACGCGTCAGCTCTCCGGCCCCGCCCCCTGGCCTCTTATAGGTACACCCCCCCCCTCCTCAACACACACACACGCACACACACACACACACACACACACACACACACGCACACACACACACACACACACACACACACACACACACTGCGCTGTCAGGGCTCTTCAATCAGAGCGCGTCAATGGGAGACGGAGAGGCGTAATTACACACTGATTTCTCTAGAGGAGCCAAGCGAGAGGGACCAGGGTGACACGGGCGAAGGAAGAAGAAGAAGAAGAAGAAGAAGAAGAAGAAGAAGAAGAAGAAGAAGAAGAAGAAGAAGAAGAAGAAGAAGAAGAAGAAGAAGAAGAAGAAGAAGAAGAAGAAGAAGAAGAAGAAGAAGAAGAAGAAGAAGAAGAAGAAGAAGAAGAAGAAGAAGAAGAAGAAGAAGAAGACGTGTGAGAGAAAGAGAGAGAGAGGTGGGGAGGGGGAGCGAGGTGGAGAGAAAAGAGGACAGACAGGGAGAAAAAAATATTCAAAACAACAGACCTAACGAGGCAATCTAAACCCAATCTGAACCGGACCAACGAGGAACCAGGAACCAGGACTAGACTAGGACTAAAAGGACTTTGGAGTTTTTAGCCACGTTATAATGTTCCTTCATAAAACATACCCGGACTTCAGTTTAGTTTCATTCACGTATGTTTCCGTAAATGGTCCGTGGGCAAGAACTCAAAAACACACAAAAACACACAAAACACACAAAAACGTGTGACTGTGAGCGGGGTCGCCTCTCCACAGATCTGACCTGTAACTTGGCCTGGTTTGGTCTCCATGAAGAGAGAAAGGTTTAAAGCCACACTGCGAAACATTCCAAAGCAACAACATCTCCATGGAGAAAAGAGAGAGGGAGAGAGGGGCGGAGATGGGTAGAGAGAGAGAAAGATGGAGAGAGCTAGAGGGAGTGAGGGGTTGAGGGAGGGGGAGAGAAGAGGAGAAAGAGGGAGAGAGATGGAGAGAGAGGTGTAAAAAGAATGGGAGAAAGAGGGGAGAGAGTGGGGAGAGAGTGGGCTAGAGAGATAAAGCGAAAGAGAGGGGGAGAGAAGCGGAGGGGGAGAGATGAAGAGAGTGGGGGGTAGAGAGTGAGGGGGGAAGAGAAGAGAGGGGGAGAGATCGAGAGAGGAGGGAGAGGTAGAGGGAGAGAGAGGTGGAGAGTGATGAGGGAAGGGGAGGTGGGGTGGAGAGAGAAAGGGGGAGAGAGAGGTAGAGAGTGATGGGGACAGAAGCAGAGAGAGAGGGGGAGAGATGGAAAGACGGGGGGAGAAGGCAAGAGAAAGAGGTGGAGAGTGAGGGGGGAAGGAGAGAGATGAGAGAGAGAAGGGGAGAGAGGTAGAGGGATAGAGATAAAGAGTGAGGGGGACAGAAGCAGAGAGAGAGGGGGAGAGAAACAGAGAGAGAGATGGAGAGATGGAGAGAGAGGTAAAGAGATAGAGATAGAGAGTGAGGGGGACAGAAGCAGAGAGAGAGGGGGAGAGAGGTAGAGGGATAGAGATAGAGAGAAACATTAGTGGAGAGAAGGGGAGAGAGGTAGAGGGACAGAGATAGAGAGAAACAGAAGCAGAGAGAGGGGTAGGTCTGTCATGAGGTGTTCTTGTTCTTAAAGTACATTCAGTCGTGTGTGTTTTCATTTGTAAAGGACGTTGTGTTTTAATGAACACCTGGGGTTGTAAATATGGCCGATTACAGCAAAAATCGTTTCCATCTGTGGCCCTGGCAGGAAATAAAGAATTACAAAAAAACAGCGTGTTCATTAAAGCTTCCACCTCCGTTTCAGTTTCATATCAGAGAATATCAGAGCTTTTGCTTCATGTTGCGGTGGGAACATTATTATTACATTATTAAAGGTCCAACATTACACAAAATCGACTCTTGTGAGCTTTAAGACATGTTATAATGTTACCTCCTCAAAAACAGACCTGGAGTTGTGTTTTGTTTCATTCACACGTTTGCTAATCCTGTTTTTTTAATCTGTCTACATCTCCAAAGCTCAAAACGCTCTGTTCCACCTCGTGATGTCATGTTGGTAGTTTTTAAGTCAACTTTTTGCCTTTTACCTTTAGTTCGGTAGAAACTGGCAATTCCAGGGCTGAAATCATTGCGTCTGTGTTCTTCTCTCAAACCGAAAACACTGCGTTCCACCTTGTGATGTCATGTGGTGATACAGGAAGTGCTCCACTGTGTTTTTAAACTCCACACACCTTAACAGGAATCCCCAGTCCTGGAATTCCTGATTTCTACTGAACTAAAGGTAAAAGGTAGCAGCTAACTTGAAAAAAAAAAAAAAAAAAAGCGCTTCATGATGTCACAAGGTGGAACAGAGCGTTTTGAGCTTTGGAGATGCACAGAATAATAAAAAAGGATTACTGAAGCGTGTGAATGAAACAAAAATGATGAGGAAACAGCATTCTAACACGACTTAAAGCTCACAAGAGTCAGTTTTTTGTAATATAAGACCTTTAAAGTAACTGACCTAACCAGACACGAAACAAAATGGCTCCTTTCACCACGACACTGTTTACCTGTGGTCCCTTCTTCTTCTTCTTCTTCTTCTTCCATCTCCTCAAAATCCAATCTCTTGAACTCAGACATTAATCCTCGTCACTTCTCACCTGGAGCAGATCAACTTTTCCAACTCCAGAAATCCAAGCTGGCAGCCGTTGTCCCTTTCCCTCCTCCCTCCTCCCCCTTTCTCTCCGGCGTTCCTACCGTAATCCCAGTCCGACAGGTGTTCTCGCCGGCGGATTAGGGCCTGTACAACGCCGTCTTTACACTGAATTAAACTTGGAATCAATATGAAAAACGCGGATAATTACAGACACTGGCGACGTTTTAGGGACACGTCACAGGGTTTTTCCTCCTCTTTCTGTCGACTCTGTACAGATAAAACTCTAAAACATTCTCCACACCCTTTTCAAATCGAGGAGAAGAACATAACAGTCCTAAACACATTCAGGTTGGGATTATAGAGAGGGGATGATTTCACAGTTGGAGGTAAAATTTGAAATAGGCTTTTGAGAAATGTCGTTTGGGTGATAGAAACAGCAGGGAGAGTCTCAATGACGGTTAAAGGGCCAATATTACGCAGTTTTCTGATAATGTTTCCTCGTTCACACGTTTAACACACAAATCCTGCGTATTTAGACTTTAGAGTTCTTCTCTCAAACAGAAAACACTCTGTTCCACCTTGTGATGTCATGTCGTAATACAGGAAGTGCTCCACTGTGTTTTTAAACTCCACACACCTTCACTAGAATCATCTGGATGATTTCAGCCTTGGAATTTCCCATCTCTACTGAACTGAAGGTAAAAGGAGCTGTTATCTCGAAAACTACCACTTCATGACATCACAAGGTGGAACAGAGTATTTTGAGCTTTGGAGAGTTGGTTGTTTTTCAGTCCAACTTAGTCCCCCGGTCTAGTCTAGTCCCCGGTCTGGTCCCCGGTCTAGTCTAGTCCCCGGTCTAGTCTAATCCCTGGTCTGGTCCCCGGTCTAGTCCCCAGTCTAGTTTAGTCCCCGGTCTAGTCCCCAGTCTAGTCTAGTCCCCGGTCTAGTCCCCAGTCTAGTTTAGTCCCCGGTCTAGTCCCCAGTCTAGTTTAGTCCCCGTTCTAGTCCCTGGTCTAGTCCCCAGTCTAGTTTATTCCCCTTTCTAGTCCCCAGTCTAGTCTAGTCCCCGGTCTAGTCCCCAGTCTAGTTTAGTCCCCGTTCTAGTCCCCGGTCTAGTCTAGTCCCCGGTCTAGTCCCCGGTCTGGTCCCCGGTCTGGTCCCCGATCTAGTCCCCGATCTAGTCCCCAGTCTAGACCCCGGTGTAGTCTCCGGTCTGGTCTAGTCCCCGGTCTAGACCCCGGTGTAGTCTCCGGTCTAGTCTAGTCCCCGGTCTAGTCTAGTCCCCGGTCTAGTCCCCGGTCTGGTCCCCGGTCTGGTCCCCGGTCTAGTCTAGTCCCCGGTCTAGTCTAGTCCCCGGTCTAGTCCCCAGTCTAGTCTAGTCCCCGGTCTAGTCTAGTCCCCGGTCTAGACAGTCTAGACAGACTAATAATAAAGGATTACTGAAATGTGCAAATGAAACAAAACACAACTCCAGGTCTGTTTTTGAGGCGGTAACAACATTATAACACGACTTAAAGCTCATAAGAATAATTTGTGTAATATAGAACTGTAATATAAAGTAAAAGCCGTCACACACTACAGGATTTTTCGGTATTAAATGATTTTTAAACGTGCGACCAAAAGCGCAAAACACAGACACAAAGAGAATCTTATGAGACTTAAAATCTCCGATCGCAAAGATTTCAGCTTTATACGTCTGCGGACCACAGACTAGAAAGCTGAGAGCGCTTTGAGACTCTTATGTGTTCAAAAGATCAGAGCACTGCACTTCTAGTTTAGAGACAAGAAATGTGAAAATTGTGAAAATGTGGAGCAAAACTTCAGATACACGATTTTTAAAGCATAAAAGTTCGGCGATAAAGTCCACAGGAAGTATCACGAGTCACTGTCGCTAATCTGCAGCTTCACCTCGATCCGTCGCTGTGTGGATGTAACAGACACACGTGAGGAACGACTCTGGACTTTTTACTTTTAAAGAACGCCTCAAACTGGATTCACAGCGCTGGTTTTATGGACTGGGGGTTATTATTTGCGGAGAACAAATTCTATGGATAATGTGGATGAGAAGCTGCAGTTTAAATTTGCAACTTTACGAGAGGTGAGGAATAAAGTCTTCTCATTATTTTCACTGTTTCCTGAGTTTGTATCTTGCGTCTCTGTGTCACTCCGTCTGCCCCTGATGTTCTGTTTCATCGGCTGTTATCGTAGAGTTGTTGATGTTTGGTGGTTACGATCTGACACTTCAAAATCGCACACGAAGACACAAAGTCGGGTCACGCCTCCCTGAACTCGAGGAGAAGGAATTGCATCCAAAATCGGGCAAATTCTCCTGTAGTGTGTGGCGGCCTTAAGATAAAAATACTAAAGATCTGAGGGGGTTAGGAGCGATTCGGACACAGACTAACTTTTTGTTTTTGTTTTTAATGTATCACAATGCAGTGTACAGTGTATAAAAATGTGTAAAATAAGCCACTGGTGAAAGGGCAAAAGTTCTGAAGTTATGAAAACTGTATTTTTTCTTGATCAATATTTACTCTGCCCATAAAGGTGCATTGCGTAACTTTTCTGGTGGAGTCCGTCAAATGCTTTTCTCGATGGAGACCAAAACTGTAAAGTAGAGCCGTTTAATGTCACACTGTGGAACATTCCAGGCACAGCGATGACATAAAAGCAGGTACCAGAAAAGTTACACAATCCACCTTTAAGTTTCGTCAACTGGAAAACTTTTGCCAGTTTTCCCTCTGCAGCAGAAGAAGGCTTTGACATTTGGAGTGATGCCTCTCCTGGTCCAGTCTGGCTCAGTCTGGTCTGGCCCGGTCTCTGGGGACAGACCTGGTCCCACTGGGGTCCAGATTAGTATTAAAGTCCACGTCCAGAGTCCAAAGACTAGAGACCGGCCTCAAGTCAAAGAGTGTGAGAGGAGAGAGGGAGACAGAGTTTTAAGAATATAAAACAGAATACTTCCAGAAGTTAAAAGAAGTCAGGAGAGGACGATGGGTGTGTACTCCGCTACTACTAGTACTACTGTTAGAAAGTACTTTTACTAGTGTTACTGCTAATGTTACTACCAAATACTTTTATAGACTACGGTTTTGAATTCATACTTGTATTGTACTTTTCTCTGGGCTTTATCCATCTCTGTTCATTTGTGGTTCATTTAAAGGTGCCTTGTGTAACTTTTTTGTCACCTGCTTGTTGCTATGGAGATGTCATTGCTCTGCCTGGAATGTTCCACAGTGTGACATTAAACAGCTTTATTTTACATTTATTCAATTACAGCTGGTTTTACAGCTCAAAAATACCTAGAAAAACAGACATTCTGACTGTGAGCGGGGTTGCCTCTCCACAGATCGGACCTGTAACTTGATCCGGTTTGGTTTCCATGAGAACAGAAAGGTTTAAAGCCATACTGTGAAACATTCCAGACAAAGCAGTAACATCTCCATGGAGAAAAGTATTTGGCGGACCCTCCCCCAGAAAAGTTACACGATGCACTTTTAAGTTAACACGAAAACGACCACTTCATGACATCACAAGGTGGAACAGAACATTTTGAGCTTTGGAGATGTAGACAGACTAATAATAAAGTGTTACTCAAACATGTGAATGAAACAAAACACAACTCCAGGTCTGTTTTTGAGGAGGAAACAGTTTTAGAACATGGCGTAAAGTTCCCATGAGTCAGTTTGCGTAACATTCGGTCTTTAAAGCCTCACCAAGTAAATAATGGCGCGTTTTAGAAATCCTTGGAAGTATTTTCCGAGTTCCGACTTGTAAGTGACGCCTGTAACGTGCCGCCACCTCTGAATGTTTTTATCAGTTTTGTTCTCTTTTTTGTTTGTTTCTTTCTTCGTCAAATGTACATGTTCTGATGTTCTGAGAGAATGGATGGACTAAATCTTTTTCCTTCATACCTTTTATTTAAGAAATGTTTGAATAAAATTAACTATAACTCAGAAACGGAGAAGAGTCCGAGTTAGAAAATCCAACATGATAAACTTTGATATCCGACAGTTCAAATATTGGTTGTTCTTGTGTTATTTTACCTTTATTTGCTCCTCACTGTCCACCTGCTTCTGTGATCCTGCTCCTGCACAGTGGTTTAATGAAATGACAGAATGAAAACAACGAAACATCTTCATTTTAAAAACAGTGTCCTTAAACCTTTTTTATAGTATGGCATATAAGTTATCTCCATGGAGAATGTTCCGAAGTGTGGTTTTAACTTTGTACACTATTTCGTCTTTGCACTGTTTTCCTTACGACCTCTTGTATATAACTGTGATATACTCTATTTACATTATTATATTTGTTTTTTTACTTTACTTACATGTACATACATTTATATAATTTATGTTTTTTTTAACACCAATTTCCTGCTTTTTTTCTTGCTACTTATTTTGAAGTTTTATTACCATTTTAAAATATTTTTTTCTCTTTTTTATTATATTATATTGTGATGTGTGAGTAATTTCCCTTGTGGATCAATAAAGTCTGTCTAAGTCTAAGTCTAAGGTCATGTGCCATAGTGTACATTAAAGATGCACTTTTCTGGTGGCCCCGTCTGCTTGTTGCCATGGAGATGTTATTGCTCTGAGTGAAAGGTTCCACAGTATGGCATTAAAGTATCTTCATTGAGAAGACACAGTGGGAATTCGTGTTTTTCAAGGTGTTTTGTGCGTTAAAAACATCTGTATTTGAATTATTGAGTGATATATTGATATTTTGCTGTCAACATTGCCTGGGGGTGTGATGCTAACTGAAAGCACTACTCTGTTAGACTTTAATCTGAGCTTTATCTGACCAGAAAGAGCTGACTTAGTTGGAACTACAACAGGTGAGCTGATTCGTGCTGTTAAACAAAACCCTCACACTTAAAATAGCGAACATTAGCCAAAAGTTTTTCAGTCACTCTCACCATTTTCTTGAAATTCAAACTCCTAAACAGGACTAAGAACTTTAACTTCTTGGGTTCTTTTTTAAAGACAATACAGTAACGTGTTTTTACCTTGTTGACATTGCCATACGTTAGAGAAATAACTGAACCCATCCAGAGAGCCATGAAAAAACACAACATAAGCACTTTAGTCAAACCACACACAAAACTCCACCAACAGCTCGTACTCCCCAAAGATAAAATCCCACAAGAACAAAAATGCAACGCCATCTACAAAATCCAATGCAAATCATGCAATAAATCGTACATAGGGGAAACGGGCCGGGCTTTTCACATCCGAAAAAAGGAACACCAAAAGGAACGTGAAAAAGAAACATCAGGGAGACTCACCAGAACAAAAAGACAAAGCAGAACAGGGAGGCAGGGTCAGTCTGAGCGACCTGCCAGGCCCATCAGACTGACCACGCCCACAGGAAGTAACAACAGCTGACCACGCCCACAGGAAGTAACAACAGCTGACCACGCCTACAGGAAGTAACAACAGCTGACCACGCCTACAGGAAGTAACAACAGCTGACCACGCCACAGGAAGTAACAACATCTGATATACGACACGTCACCACCAACACTGGGGACAGTTCTGAAGATGCCGCAGCAGAAACATGTCAACAAGGTAAATACACTTTACCAAATAGTTTTTAAAAAAAGAACTCAAGAAGTTAAAATACATAAGAAGACAAAATAAACATCTTTTAACATGGTTTAACAAAAAGGAGTAAGAACGCTTTATTGATCACAGACTCCTGAAAATGTTTATGTCCTGTTTACATCCATTTGGTAACTACTTCAGGACATCCAGGGATCTCTATAAACACAGGGCCTTCAACAGAAAAGTTCCATAGTGCATCTTTATTAATCAAAGCAATAATGTAACCTGCACGTAAACAGGTTCACTTTTCACATCCAAATAAATCCATATCTTCACATTGTGTCATTACCAGATTTGTCTCCATTGGATCATTAGTGACACAGATCCTGCTCCCGGTGCTGACTCAGCCCATCATGTGACCTCCAAGTCGACCAATCAGGCGCGTCCTCCTGATCCCGGGTCGGTCTTTGGTCCCTCCCCCGGACCCCCCAGGACCCCGAGGTCATTAGTCCGGACCGGGCCCAGTCCTGATGGAGACCAGTGTGCTGACAGAGAGGATTGTGGGTAATGAGCACACTGGAGTCAATGACAAAGGTACAGAGACACAGGAGGAGTTTCAGACACGGACTCTTCCTGCTCCTATAGTTTGAAAAATGTGCAGTTTCCAGGTTCATAAAAACAAGTTTGACGTGTGCAGTAAATATACCTCCATACGATGTGATCCCATGGGTGCTGTGGACTCTAGCACCCATTAAAAAATCATGAGCACCCAGGCCACATGTAATCTGTGTATGGTCCTGGAGCTCAGTGAGGACAAAAGCACGGATGCTGAAGGTCCTATATTATATTAAATTCCAGGGCTGAAATTATTCAAATGATTCTAGTGAAGATGTGTGGAGTTTAAAAACACAGTGGAGCACTTCCTGTATTTCCACATGACATCGCAAAGTGTTTTCTGTTTGAGAGAAGAACTAAATCTGCAGGGTTTGTGTGTTAAACATGTGTGAATAAAACAAATCACAACTCCAGGTCTGTTTGTGATGAGGAAACATTATCACATAGATCAGAAAACAGCGTAATATTGGCCCTTTAACCGTCATCGAGACTCTCCCTGCTGTTTCTATCACTTGAATTTCATTTCTCAAAAGCCTATTTCAAATTTTACCTCCAACTGCGAAATTATCCCCTCTCTGTAATCCCAACCTGAATGTGTTTAGGACTGTTATGTTCTTCTCCAGTGTTTTACCGTTGAAATATTTACTTAATGTTATTCACTGTGTTTTTATGTGTAAACAGTGCAATAAAGCGAGTACTTCTGTCTACATGTATAGCTTTAATTTATTTGCAAAAGGCTGTACATGTTGTGATTTGTAATCTTGTATATTTGGTGCTTTAGGACCCCGTACCCCTTTAAAAAACCTCAGTGGGTGGTGTGACATTATACGCCCGGACGAAGACCCCACGTGTGTCGAAACGCGTTGGCTTGTCCCATGTAACCATTAAAGGACTTTTATTATAATTCCAGCAGAAAGCCTCGGACTTTTTGATCACTTTTTACTTCACCACAGTAAGTTTTTACATTACAAGCGCAGTCATCTTCACTATATGACAACTCCAGGTCTGTTTGTGATGAGGAAACAACATTATAACAGATCAGAAAATAGAGTAATACAGGCCCTTTAAACATTTTTTTTCTTTAAACATTAGCGATATTTTGAAGGTGGAAAAATGTGGATTTTGTCACCTTGGTTACATTAAAAGTCAGCTCTGTGTCAAGGACTTTGTTTACTGCTTTCTTTTAAGACACATAGAGAAAACATGCCCTGAAATCCATACTTCCTACTACTTATTAGCACACTTCCTGTTAAACCCACAAATATTCCTAGCTCCGAGTGTGGATTTGCAGAGTGGAGTGTTGCCTGTCTGTATCTTCTCCATCAGTTTTGCTCTGGTGCTAATCCTCTCTCCTCAAACCGCACAGACGTGACTGCATTTCAATCTCCCGATCCCAGTATCCCAGTATCCAGCGCCTTTATGAGCGAGCGAGGGGAGCCAGTCACACGCGACATCATTAGAGCCGCCGAGCGCGACGTTTGATTGGCTGACGGGCGGAACAGAGCCACGTGATTGGTCAGAAGGGGGAGCAGGATTAGAAGTCAGTCAGGTGTAGGTGAAGAGATGGTGAAGAGTCAGGTGTGTTATGAATCCAGCTTCCATTCTGAGAAATTACTCAACTGATTTTTGGCGTTTGGTATTGATATTGTAGAACTTAAAGGCGCACTATGTAACTTTTCCAGTGTTTGTCTCCATGGAGATGTTTTTGGTTTGTCAGGAATGTTGCACAGCATGGCATTGGACTTCTTGTCTTGCATTCATTCAATTACAGGTGTTTTATTGCTTGTTTTATTGGATTCTTGAGTGTGCAGTTTGCCCCAATGCATAGACAAGTTTAAATCAGACCTGTTCTGCAAAATTCACCTTTCAGAGGGTTAAACCATGCTATAATTTATTTTATCTGGAGTGATTTGTGCATGTTTGAGTTATCTTTAATCGCTTATTTTCAAGACCCCACTTTTGCTCATTTTTATGCACTTGATTCTCCAGTTTCATTGTCTTAATCTATGATACATGTAGGATTTTTCTAAGTAGTCATTTTGGTACAATGGAAAAAAAAAAAAGAAATCAGAGAGGCTGACAGCATGTGGCGCTTTGTTGTGATGACGTTTGCGACGACGTCAGCTCCCGAAGTTTTATAACACAGAAATCACAGACTTGTTTCTTTTATTAAGTTGTTTTAGATGAATATTGTGATTCAAAATGTCCAAATGATAACATAATGATCCACAGGGGTCAGAGATTATAACTATAGAGCAGACACAAGCACACATCTTTAAAGAAGACCACTGGGTGACTCTGATTCGGGAAAGTTTACAGTCCCAAAAACTCATTTAAACATAACACAATCTCTAAATTTCTTATTTAAAATGACTGGTCCAAAGCTCCTGATGAAACCCTCTGAAGAAGTTTATCCCAAAACATCTGAGAGAACTTCATGACCTGCTCCAGCTCCAGGCGTGGTCTGCAGCTCTGTGTGTGTGTTTGTGTGTGTGTGTGTGTGTGATCACAGTCTGCTCTCACCAGGACACTTCCACCTCCAGCCACAGGGGGCAGCCTCCGTTATTTAACAGATGCCCAAAGAACTGCAACTGTCAATGCTGTTTTCCTCAGACCTGTCAGACTGTCAGACTGATGTAGACACTTGACATATACTGCACATACTGATATTTGGACTTTTGACAATTTTGAAAAGTAATACAACTAATACCAATGAAGAGTCAACATCTTTTCATTTGGTGTTATCCAATCAGAAACC
This sequence comes from Taenioides sp. WSHXM2023, assembly GCA_029959045.1. Lineage (NCBI taxonomy): Eukaryota > Metazoa > Chordata > Actinopteri > Gobiiformes > Gobiidae > Taenioides > Taenioides sp. WSHXM2023. Next base: position 21,361,650 of record CM057087.1, read on the forward strand.
AGAATGAGCCTCACATGAGTCTCTTGTTTGTGTTGCCAGGTTCAATGCTGAAATCCAGTGTGTTTAATCCTAAAATGTCTCTCTCTGATCTGAACGGTCTCTACCTAAACCCCAACACCTGCACCAGTTATGAGTCAGTGCTAGTGCAGCCTCTGCAGCTCAGGGAGGGAATTCTGGAGGTTCTGAGCTTCACATGAGCCTGTCCATAAACTGAGAAAGAGACAAACTTGCGTGTGTCTCTATCTGCAGGTTAAGGCTCTGATACAGTTGGGGTTATAGATGCTTAAAAAAACATCAGTAAGGCAGGTTACATGTGATTCCTTAAAACAAAGTTAAAGGTCCGATATTATGCAAAGTCTACGCTTAACTCTTGTGAGCTTTAAGTCATGTTTTAATGTTGTTTCCTCCTCAAAAACAGACCTGGAGTTGTGTTTTGTTTCATTCACACATGTTTGAGTAATCCTTTATTTGTCTGTCAACAAAGTTCAAAATGCTCTGTTCCACATTGTGAAGTAGTAGTTCTTAAGTTAACAGCTCCTTTTACCTTTAGTTCAGAGATTCCAGGGCTGAAATCATCCAAATGATTTTAGTGAAGGTGTATGGGGTTTTAAAACACAGTGGAGCACTTCCTGTATTACCACATGACATCACAAGGTGGAACACTTTGTTTTCTGTTTGCGAGAAGCCTAAATATGCAGGGTTTGTGTGTTAAACATGTGTCAATGACTAGAACACTTGGTTAGTTCTATTTAAATGAAACTTTAACATGACTTGAATTTAGATCAGTCAGAATGATACAGTTTGGACTCGTTCACGCTGCACTTATTATCAGAGCAAAATGATGTTTTTACATTTCAGTCTCAGTGTAATTTGTCTTGGCCCAGGTTTAACGACGTGCCACTGAAGTGAGAAGACTGCTCCAGAAACAAGAAAAACAACTCTCTCATATGTTTACACCTGCACTGACAGAAGAAATGTTCAAGTCTTCCACACACAGGCTGTATAAAGAATTGGATTAAGAGAGTGTGACATCACCCATAACATCCAGTCAAATGAAGCTCATCGAGGCTCACCGAGGTTATAGGAGCGATATACATCTCCCCATTTCTCTTTTGAGGGACTAAAGGGGAGAGTGAGGAGGGGGCGGGGTCTGGAGGTCTAAAGGGGAGAGTGAGGAGGGGGCGGGGTCTGGAGGTCTAAAGGGGAGAGTGAGGGGGGGGCGGGGTCTGGAGGTCTAAAGAGGAGAGTGAGGGGGGGACCCCTTTCAGCTTTCCGGTGAGAAGTGCGTGCACATTTAACAACCTCAATCATAATTGGCTCTTGTGGTTGCTATGATACTCACGGTCAAATTTCCAAATATGGAGCCTGGCTCCTGTAACTGTCATGTCCTTAGGCAAGGCACTTCACCCACATTGCCTAGTATGAAAGTGGTGTGTGCTTGAGTGATGGTGGTGGTCAGAGAGGCCGATGGACCAGATTGGCAGCCTCGCTTCCGTCAGTCTGCCCCAGGGCAGCTGTGGTTACAATAGTAACTTATCACCACCGAGTGTGGAGTGAATGAATAATGATCTGTAAAGCGTCTTTGAGTGTCCAGAAAAGCGCTATATACAACTGATGCATTATTATTATATTATTATTATTAACCGTTGGCATCGGGAGCTTCACTTTAGTGGAGCTGAACGCTGTGGGTGACGCCGCACTCGCTTAGTCCACTTCTTCGTACAGTCTATGATCTGGAGGTATAAGGAACAGCGTAACTGGTCAATAGTCACATTTTTATACAGCACTTTTCCACCTTCAAGGCACTCAAAGCGCTTTACATCAATGAACCACTCACCCATTCACACACTGGGGGCGAGGTCGGTTAGGTGTCTTGCCCAAGGACACAGCATTCATCTGTTGGAACTGGAATCACACTGCAAACCTGTGGGTCAGTGGATCCGACTGCTCAACCAATGATGTTTATGTCGAGAGCGGGATTTAAACCACCAACCTTCACATCAGTGGACAAACACCAACTACCAACTGAGCTGCTGTCACCCCAGAGTGTCACTGAAAGCTGCAAATTTACTCTGAAGTCGCAAAAAATAAGGAGGAACAGTTTTTAAAAACACCATACACACAGTTTAGAAGTGAAAAAGTCGGTTTTGTGTTTAGTTCCACTTTAAACACTTTTTACTTTCTTACTTAAGGCTCATTTATGTTTTATATTCTAGACCCATAAAACACATTTTTCATTTCTGTCCATCCTCTACGTTGTTCTGTCCATCATTTGGTTTGTCTCCTCAGAACACTTTGAGTCTTAGCACTGGAGCAGTACCTGAGCTGACCACTGGGGGCAGTAGAGAACACAGCTCGACAGTGGAAGCTAAACTTAAAAAAATAAATAAGTAAGTAAATGCTTCTCTCACTTCATTTTCTTGACTCTTTTCCAACAGATGTGATCCATAGAATGCTGTGGGCGCCTCTAGGTTTGTTTATTTGTTGCCGTTTTGTCTGTTTTGGTCAAATCTCGAACTGACTTATGCGCCCTCTGGTGGTTGTTTAGCAGAACACAGCTTTGACATTAGAAACATTTGGAAGTGTAAATGCAGTGACAGTTACATTGTTTGGAACACACAGATCTGTTTGCGTACGGAAGTCCAGTTTGTCCAGAACTCCGCGGCACGACTTTTAACCAAAAAACTAGAACATATCACACCAATCCTCGCGTCTTTGCACTGGCGTCCTGTTTGATTAAGAATTGATTTTAAGATTTTATTGTTTGTTTTTAAATCTTTGAATGGACTTGCCCCACGTTACATCTCAGATCTCGTCCAAATTTACTCCCCTCTGCGAGTTCTGAGGTCCGAGGGCCAGCTCCAGCTCGTGGTGCCTAAGACGAGACTTAAAACCAAGGTGAGTGTGGAATTTCTAGACTGCAAACACCAGAAAAGAACTGTAAAACTGCCTCGAATTAAGGAGTCTGATTTATTGAAGCAATTGTGTGCACACAATCACAAAACTACTTGTTCCTGACAGAGAGTCGTCTGTCTCTAAGCTGTGACATAACAAAGCATAAAGAGTTTCTATACCTCACAGGGGCATGAGGCACAGACACATAAGATAAGACTTAGACTCATCCAAGACTAGGTTTACATAAGGCTGGGTCAACAATCAGGAGAATAACAAGTTAGGATTGATATAAACAGACTCGTATGAGGAGCACAAGGCCAGAGTATTCTACATAGGATAACAGGATTACAATGACGCATCAAGAGACTAGATATAAAAATGTAAGATTCAAGAGGTTGTGATAACTTCGCTTAACAGTGGACGTCGATGTACCATTTATGAACAGCCTCGACCCAGTAAAAGATCACTGATGTAAAGATTTCTATAAATCTTTCTCTGTGGCCGTCCGCAAACTCTGGAACATTCTGCCCCCCAACGTCCGAACAGCCCCCGCAGTGGAGGGTTTTAAGTCTCGTCTTAAGACCCACTTTTACTCTCTGGCTTCTAACACCGCTTGAGTTGTGTGGTCCTCTGTGTCTTTTATTTAATTTTTTCTTTGATTTTATTCTTTTTTTTAATCATGTTTAGCTTTATGCATTTTAACACTTTTTATTTATGATTGACTGTCTTTTTTAATGTATTAATTTGTCTGTGCAGCACTTTGGAAACTGTCATGTTTATTAAATGTGCTATAGAAATAAAGTGGATGGACTGGACTGAAAGTGGAGCAGAAATTAGCCTTTAGCCTTTTGAAATATAAGTTTAATGTTAAGGTTAAATGTTAAATATTGTTGATAATTATATAGTGAAATTGAAAAATCATCAAACCTCCCCACAAACAAACAAACTATTCAAATTAAATCAGTATCAGCATTTTTTTTATTTAAATTTTTTTTGTAGCTCCAGGACTAAACTTGGTCAAACCTAGCATTAACCAAGCCTAAACCAGGTCTAACTCAGGACTAAACTTGGACTAACCAAGGTCTGACCAAGGTCTAGAGCAGGATGAACCAGGTCTAACCCCGTGCAGTCCTTGCCTTTCACATCTCCATATCTCGCCTCATTGACTCCAGCTCATTGGATCTCTGTTTCAACGACAATAGCCCTGAGCTCCAGAGGCACCTTGGGAGCCCACAGAGGAGAAACAGGAAGTGGGCTTTATATGAGCGCTGCCATGGCAACGGAGTGAAAATCTCACACAGGGACAATTGAGACCAAAACTGGACCCAGACTAAGGACTGGTTATAGAACTCAAGGCAGCAACTGTCAACTTTAAAACCAATAATCTTCTCCAGTGAGGTGCCTGGAATGCCCCGCAGTACGGCATTACTCTCGCATTGATTCTTTTATAGACATTTTGATTAAAAATACCTTGAAAAGTACGCTGAGCAGACTCACCTCTCCCTTTGTAACCATGGAAATAGAGATGTTTTTAAATACCACAGTGTAACATTACAGTCAAAGCAAAAATCACCGTGGCCACAGCCGCTTTAACTCTTTGGAGTGAAAATGCACCACCAGCAACTGTAGTAGTGATTTGTTCTTAAAAAAACATTGCATGTGACAGCCAAGTTGTTTATGTCATTAAAAAAAAAATAAAAAAAAATGGTGGCACGGTGGCTGAGGTTCTGGGTTTGATCCTTGGGTTGCCCGGGCCTTTCTGTGTGGAGTTTGCATGTTCTTCCCGTGTCTGGGTGGGTTTCCTCTGGACACTTCGGTTTCCCCCATCAACCAATGGAGATGGTCCCCGGGTGCCTCATGTGCTGCCCTCTGCTCCTGAAAGGATGGGTCAAATGCAGAGGATAATTTCATAATTTCCCTCCAGTGATAATAAAAAAATAATAATAATAAAATAAAGTTATAATTTGGTGTTTTGGTTTAATACGATTATCCAATCAGAAAGCTGAATGAGCCCCACATGACTCTCTCATTAGGGTTGCCAGGTTCAATGCTGAAATCCAATTGGTTTAAACCAGGGGTGTCCAAACTTTTTTCATCAAGGGCCACATATCTAAAGCAGAGGGCCGATCGAGGGCCATAAACTGGTGCTCAGTACAGTGAATAATTGAAATATGCAGGTTTAACACGTTAGAATGAGCGATCAGGCCTTTATTCATGCTAAGATCCACAAAACCACACAAGAAATGTTAAATATCGGTAGATTTTCAAAAAACTTGCAGTCAAAAGTACTGCTCAAGGTAATTTGGTTCAACTCACCTGGAAGTCTGAGGGCCAAGAGAAATTTAGTTTAGTTTGGGCATGCCTGGTTAAAACCTAAAATGTCTCTCTCTGATCTGAACGGTCACTACCTAAACCCCAGCACCTGCACCAGTCATGAGTCAGTGCTAGTGCAGCCTCTGCAGCTCAGGGAGGGAATTCTGGAGGTTCTGAGCTTCACATGAGCCTGTCCATAAACTGAGAATGAGACAAACTTGAATGTGTTTCTATCTGCAGGTTAAAGGCTCTGGCAACACAGGTTCAGATGTGACATTAATGTGTTCTTTTCAAAACAGTGAGCACATATATCTCCTTTAAAGTTCATGGCAATGCTACGTTACATCATAGTAGGTCTTATTTTGGCTACTATAGTGTGAAAAAAATCCAAAACAAAGCAATAACATCTCCATTCTGACTGTTCCTTTGTAAATTTTCATCCAAACTAGGTAATTCTGCAGCTTTGCGGACAAAAACAGAGTATGTGCTGCCTCCAGTGGCCACTACAAATTCAAGTACTATGGCAAGTACTTTAGCTTCCAGACCCCACCCCCTCCTCTATTTAACTCTATTTGAAAACAAAAGCAGATATTTAGTAGCGGTGAAAAACACATAGTGAAGTGTAAGAACATCAGTGTGTGTGGAGATTCCCATAGTAGCTTTTTAGCAGCTGCCTGTTTTGTTTACAGTCATTTCTTCCGACTTGAAGGCAGCGTTTTGGGGGAGCGAGGGCCAGTAGGGACTTGTTAACAGCTCTGCTACAATCCGTGGGAGGGGAAGACATTTTTAGACGCGCAAAAACACTAAATAACCAGCGCCGAATACAGACAAATGTAGTACCGAGCGACTCCGAGGTGAAAAATTAATGAAACGAGTGAAAACGTGTGAAGAATATGAATTATTAAGGAACCAGAGTTTGAAAGAGGAGAGGGAGAGAGAGGTGGGGTCAAGGCAAGAGCACCTGATTAAAAATACGTTTGCTTTTTTTTTTAAAGAGTAATATGTGAAGAAAAAAAAAATATATAGTTTCACAGGTTAGTTGCAAAATACAGACAAATTCAGGTTGGATTTTCTCATATTTTATTTTGATATAGGGGCAGTGGAGCAAAAAAATCTGCTTAAGTAAAAGTATTAAAGTAAGTATATTTTGAGTTCTTATTAGGCTTCAAATATGGTGATGTTAATAAAGATTTATGCTGAATTTATTATATTTTTTCCCCCGTTTTTTTTTTTTTTTTTTTGCTCAAATGATGAACGTGTCAAACATAAACCCTCAGCCTTTTCAGCAGGTCTCAAACTATAACAAAAATACTTTTACTTTTCAGTCCTGTTCGAAAATGTAGTGGAGTAGAAAGGACAGATACTTTCTCTCAAATGTAATGGACGTACTTAAGTAAAGTACAAAAAGTACACATACCTAAAATGTGAACTTAAAGCTGCATTGTGTCACTTTTCTGGTGGAAATGCTTTTCTCCATGGAGTTATTTGTTATTGCTTTGTCTGGAATGTCAGACAGTATGGCATTAAACCTTTTTATCTTCATGGAGACCAAACCAGACCAAGTTACAGGTCAGATCTGTGGAGAGGCGACCCCGCTCACAGTCAAAATGTCTGTTTTTCTAGGTATTTTTGAGCTCTAAAACCAGCTGTAATTGAATAAACGTAAGGCAGAGCTGTTTAATGTCATACTGTGGAACATTCCAGGCAGAGCAATGACGTCTCCATAGCAACAAGCAGGTGACGGACTCTCAAGCAGGAAGGTTACACAGTGCACCTTTAAGTTTCAGTACAACATAAAGTTTTTGTCACAAGTACCACAAGTAGTACTAATGCAATGCAATTTTCTTTTTATTTTTTATTTATGTGGATTTTTATTTTATTTTATTTTATTTATTATTATTATTATTATTATTATTATTATTATTATTATTAGTAGTAGTATTATTATTATTGATTTATTTATTTTTTGGAGTGAGTTGTTTTTAAAAATAGTAAATTTAACAGACTCCTTCAAACTAAATAATTTAAAGTGAAGACATCAGGACCCAGGACCACCAGTGCTCGCCCATCACAGAGCTCACTGTTCCACGTCGGACATGAATTATAGAGACAAACACGTGAAGTGGCGTTTCCAGAGGGAGCCTGAACGCACCGTCCTTGGTCCAGTCCTCCAACATGTCATAACTGTCCATCACTTCCTGTCAGGCCCTGTCAAAATAAGAGACAGCGCTCCGCCGTGCGACCCCGGCGGAACACAGCGCGCTCCGCCAATGTGCGCACCTGTCAGCACCTGCATCAATAATTCAGAGAGGGGAGGCAGGACAGGACAGGTGTAAGGACAGGAGTGGCGCACAATCAAACGTGTGTGGTCCATTTGGGGTTTAGAGGGTTATTTCCCATGTTCTTTGTCATGTGTCAGGCCTGAACTTCACACAGATGGAGTCGGGTCAGGTGGACGGAGTGAACCTGCAGCTGTGGCTGGAGGAAGAGAGCAGAAGAATAGACCTTCACTTAAAGAAATGATCAGGTTCTTTCTGGATTATGGGATGAAAAAAAATGTTCCAAGGAAACAAAGGCTGTTATTTATAATTGAGTGTTGATTTTCACATTTTTATGAAACAATTCCACTTAAAAAATGCTGTATTTTATGTGGCGACTGCTTTCATGATCCGGATCTACAACACCAGCTCTAGGTTATGTTGTAACCGTGGTTCTGTGAGTGAACTTTTTAACAGTACATGTTAACTTTACGCAGCCTGATGATGGATTCTCACAATATTTGTGAGTTCACAAAGTCATAAGAATCCATCTCGAGATGCTCCTGCTGAACGGTTCAAATTCTCCCAGCCACAGGTGGACCAATCACAGAGCAGCGTTGAGGTCTGAGTGGAAACCAAAGGCGAAGCACCGAAAACAAACATGGCAACGCTGACAGACGTACTTCAGAGCACTTTACATGAAGGATAAATGTGGCCCTCAGACCAGTTTTTCTTGACCTTCAGGCTTCAGGCTTCATGTTGTCCAAGGCCCAATGTTATTACACAAACTGTACGTTTAAAATCCTCTCCCATCACATCGTCGCACACAGAGACAGACATTAAGAACTCTCCTTCAGATTCTGTTCAGGGCTCATATTAGAAATACTCTTCCTCTGCACAACAGAGTGCACTGTTTGAATGAATAAAACTGTTTCATTGTGCCTGTAGCACCTCCTGTGGCTCACACTGGAGCTGCAGCTACACACAAACATTACACACAAACACTACGCACAAACACTTCACACAAACACTTCACACAAACACTACACACAAACACTACTCACTTTAAACACAACTATGCAAATACTTCTCTTCTTCTCCAGTTTTCACGTCTTTCCTGCTCCCTCACTTAGCTGAAGGTGAGTGGAGTCCCTCACCTGACTCTCTCTCTCTTTCTCTGTCTCTCTCTCTCACACACTCTCTCTCTCTCTCTCTCTGTCTGTCTTCCTCTCTCTCTTCCTCTCTCTCTCTGTCACAGTCTGAAGGTGGAGTGTCAGTTGCGTCGCCCTGTCATGTTCCCGTCACACCTACTCCTGTATCTGCCATCTCCTCTCCTCTCCTGTCTGCTCTCTCCTTCTCTCTCTCCTCTCCTGTCTGCTCTCTCCTCTCCTGTCTGCTCTCTCCTTCTCTTTCTCCTCTCCTGTCTGCTCTCTCCTTCTCTCTCTCCTCTCCTGTCTGCTCTCTCCTTCTCTCTCTCCTCTCCTGTCTGCTCTCTCCTTCTCTCTCCTCTCCTGTCTGCTCTCTCCTTCTCTCTCTCCTCTCCTGTCTGCTCTCTCCTTCTCTCTCCTCTCCTGTCTGCTCTCTCCTTCTCTCTCTCCTCTCCTGTCTGCTCTCTCCTTCTCTCTCCTCTCCTGTCTGCTCTCTCCTTCTCTCTCTCCTCTCCTGTCTGCTCTCTCCTTCTCTCTCCTCTCCTGTCTGCTCTCTCCTTCTCTCTCTCCTCTCCTGTCTGCGCTCTCCTTCTCTCTCCTCTCCTGTCGGCTCTCTCCTTTTCTCTCTCTCCTCTCCTGTCTGCTCTCTCCTTCTCTCTCCTCTCCTGTCTGCTCTCTCCTTCTCTTTCTCCTCTCCTGTCTGCTCTCTCCTTCTCTCTCTCCTCTCCTGTCTGCTCTCTCCTTCTCTCTCCTCTCCTGTCGGCTCTCTCCTTTTCTCTTTCTCCTCTCCTGTCTGCTCTCTCCTTCTCTCTCCTCTCCTGTCTGCTCTCTCCTTCTCTTTCCCCTCTCCTGTCTGCTCTCTCCTTCTCTCTCTCCTCTCCTGTCTGCTCCCTCCTTCACTCTCTCTCCTGTCTGCTCTCTTCTTCTCTCTCTCTCTCCTCTCCTGTCTGCTCTCTCCTTCTCTCTCTCTCTCTCCTCTCCTGTCTACCCTCTCCTTCACTCTTTCTCCTCTCCTTTCTGCTCTCTCCTTCACTCTCTCTTTCCTCTCCTTCTCCCTCTCTCCTTCCCTCTTTCTTCTCTACCCTCTCCCATTTTCTTTCTCTCTTTATGGTCTTAAATCTTCATATTAATCCACTCTTTATGAACAGTGTTTTTAAGGGGCGTTGCCTTCAAAAGCCTCGCTCCTGATTGGCTTTCTGGTTGCTATGATACTTGTGGTCAGAATTCCAAATATGGAACTCGGCTCCTGTAACTGCCGGCCCAATGAGCTTCATTTGACTGGAGCCAAACGCTGTGGGTGACACTCTCTTAGTCCACTTCTTTATACAGTCTATGGTATGGAGTTAATGATTCTGTATGTGAGGAAGCCCGATGTGGAAGTAAGAGGCAGACGTCAACAGAAAAGTGTCTTTGACCAGACAGAATTTATTAAAATTAACTTCTGGTGTTAATGTAAAATAACTTGATTACAAATAAACTGTATAATAACTCAGGTAAACAGAAAAAAGTAACTTGAATTAAATCAAACGTAACAACAGAGTGAACCCGACTACACAGAAGTCTGACAAAACCTGCTTCCTTTTATAGCCCCCAGCAGAAAGTACCTCCCCCGGGTAAATATCATTTCCTTTACAGGTAAGAATCATTTCCTTTACAGGTAACTTTCCAAACTCTAAAGCTATCCCTTTTGTTTAACAAGGGTCTAAGTCTCCTTAAACAGTGTGCTGAAAACAAACTATAAACTATATTAACCAAATGCACAAAAACAATGAAACAAAACAGAACTTAAACCAGTTCTCCACATGGTCTGACCTCGTCTTTTGTCTGGAGCTGCAGGTCTGTATATAGTGAATATGGACGTAACTGAAATGAATTAACAAATAAAGTATATTTAAATGAATGTGTGATGTGATAATTCGTCAAAAAACAACAATTATATGTCCAACTGTATTGGTCGGATATTGTAAATGAACAAATGTGTGAAATTTTAGTTTATAAGGGAAAAAGGCCCATTTTGTCACACTGTACCTGACTTTTTACTGATTTTAAAATGTGAAAAACAGAACTAGTACATTTTAAACCAAAGTTATTCCTCATTTCCCTTACATATTCAGCGCACCGCGATGAGTTTATACGTGTTTTTGAGACCAGACCGGAATTTGCAGTGATGGCAAAGCTAACAACTAGCATGCTAAATTGCACTTCCTGGTTACTGAACACTTTTATTTTGACCTCAAGAACTGCTTATACATTATATCTGTCCTGGATTTAATCAGGCACAGGCCCTTTAAGTAAATATTTGCATTTTTAAAAGACTTTAGATGAAAACCAAAATGATGGAGGACATGGCGCTCTCTTCTTGCCAGATCCCATTGAGAATTCAAACATAACTTTATTGTTCTAGCAGCAGATTTGCGCTGATGCTCCTGTCCCAGCGATACGTCTTCTTTTGCCGAATGTGACAAAGCTAATACCGCCATATGTTCACACCGCGAAGCCCCATTCGTCAAAAAACTGCAAGGAAATGACTCCAAAATTCAGAAATAATGATAAATTGTTCAAAAGCGAGAAGAACGAGAGGAAGTGACATGAGTTGGAGTCGAAACTGTTCCAAAAGGCATTAAAATCCCATTGAGGAGGAAGCCAGCGTGTCCCGCCAAAACAAAAGCCCGCGCTTGCAGAACACGGCGGTCCGGAGCCGATCTAAACACGACACAATATGGCCACGGTGAGGAGTGCTGACTCAGTTTCCCACAATGCATCTGTGCTGTATCGACTGCTGCGTGCGTCCAAAACTATAACACCATTTTTTTTTTCTTTTACCCAAATCGGTGAAGGTTTGAGGAATGTCAAATGTATTAAAGGGCCCATATTACACTATTATTATTTTTATTATTATTATTAAACATACAGTACCTGGAGTTGTGTTTGGTTTCACTTAAAAAAAAAAAAAAAAAAAAATTGGCAGCATTTCTCATATTTTTAAATGAGTTAACCATGTAACTGTATTTTTACTTGAGTATAACATCGCAGTACTCTCTCCAACACCACAGCTAATAATAACAATAACTGTGCTGTGTTAGGCCCAAACTACCAGCTCTGTATTATCTTAGCAGTGTAATACTCCCTACAATGAAAGCATGTCAGACTAGACTGGACAATACTATTAAAATATGATTTCTTGTGTGCGTTTACAGCACACGAGAAATCTGATAATCAAAAAGTCCCGGTGACATGGATTTTTAGAGTAACTGTTGTATTTGAATAACAAAATACAATGGATATTTTCTGATCTGTTCTAATGTTTCCTCATCACAAACAGACCTGGAGTTGTGTTTTGTTTCATTCACACACGTTTAACACACAAACCCTGCAGATTTAGGCTTTTCAAACTGAAAACACTCTGTTCCACCTTGTGATGTGGTGATACAGGAAGCGCTCCACTGTGTTTTTAAACTCCAGGCACCTTCACTAGAATCATTTGCATCATTTCAGCCCTGGAACTGCCGATCTCTGCTGAACAAAAGGTAAAGATGCATTGTGTAACTTTTCTAGTGGAAGGTCTGTCAAATGCTTTTCTACATAGAAATGTTGTTGCTTTGTCTGGAATGTTTCAGAGTATGGCATTAAGCCTTTCTGTTCTCATGGAGACTAAACCAGACCAAGTTTGGCCATACCGGTTTGTCAAAGCCTGATCTCATCAGATCTCAGAAGATCAGCAGGTCCGGGCCTGGTCAGGACTCGGTCAGGTGATCAGGTGCCACAGGGGGGCGCCAGTGGCAAAAAAAACAGTCGTTGTGTCCGCAGGCAAGACACTTCACCCACATTGCCTAGTATGAAAGTGGTGTGTGAGTGAGTGATGGTGGTGGTTGGAGGGGCCGATGGCGCAGATTGGCAGCTTCGCTTCCATCAGTCTGCCCCAGGGCAACTGTGGTTACAATAGTAGTTTACCACCACCGAGTGTGGAGAGAATGAAAAATGATCTGTAAAGTGTCTTTGAGTGTCCAGAAAAGCGCTATATACAACTGATGCATTATTATTATTATTATTATTATTATTATTATTATTATTATTATTATTAAGTTACAGGTCAGATCTGTGGAAAGGTGACCCCGCTCACAGTCAGAATGTCTGTTTTTCTAAGTATTTTTGAGCTTTAAAACTACCTGTAATTGAATAAATGTAAAGTAGAGCTGTTCAATGTCATACTGTGGAACATTCCAGGCAAAGAAATGACATCTCCATAGAAACAAGCAGGTGACGGACCCCCAACCAAAAAGTTACATAGTGCAGCTTTAACATTACAAGGTGGAACTGAGCATTTTAAGCTTTTGAGATGTGGACAGACGAATAATAAAGAGTTACTCAAAACACAACTCCAGGTCTGTTTTTGTTGAGGTAACAACATTATAACATGACTTAAAGTTCACAAGAGTCCATTTAGCGTAGTATAGGACTTTTAAGTAATTTTGTTTGCAAACTTTGTTGTTGTCCCCGTAGAGATTTGACCTTTGACCCATCCTTACCTTAGGACTGTCTACATCTTCTGATCACTTAGGTCAAAGTTTGTCCTGTAAATCTGTCCATTTTGTCTTTCGTCCCCTCCTCCTCTGTCCTCTCTGGATTGTCCTCTCCAGTCTCCTGTCGGCGGGTGATGGACAGGTGAGGTTTGGAGGTGATGGACGCGCTGGAGAACAGGTAAGTGCTGCCAGGCTGTTTTCCATGATTACATTTACATCCACAGGGCCATAGAGTGTAAACAGGCCCATCCGTCTGAGCTCCTGTCACCATAACGCTCCTATAACAGTGCAGGCAGATGAACTACTGCGTCGAGACAAGGGGCATGACCGCACGGGGAGGGACCTGGGTTAGACCTGACGAAGACCTGGTTCAGACCTGGATTGTGGTATCTGCCCATCCATCAGCTCACCTGTCACCGTAACACTCCCGTAACAGTTCTGAGAATACAACAAGAGGCATGACCACACGGGGAGGGAGTGTGAGTTAGACCTGGTTTAGACCTGATTTGGACCTGGTGAGTGGTATCTGCCCGTAATACTCTTATAACAGATGAACAGGCAGATGAACAAGATTCAAAGACAAGCAGCATGACGGGACGGGGAGAGACCTGTTTAGACCTGATGAAGACCTGGGTTAGACCTGGTTTACACCTGGTTCAGACCTGATTTGTGGTATCTGCCCATAATATTCCTATAACAGTGCAGGCAGATGAACTACAGCACCGAGACAAGGAGCATGACCGCACGGGGAGGGTCCTGGTTTAGACCTGACAAAGACCTGGGTTACACCTGGTATAGACCTGGTTCAGAGTTGGTTCAGACCTGGTTCAGAGTTGGTTCAGACCTGCTTCAGAGCTAGTTTAGACCTGTCTACTCACCTGCCACCATACCACTTCTATAACTGAGACAGATGAACTACAAGAGGCATGAACACACTGGGAGGGAGTATGAAGTTAGACCTGGTTTAGACCTGCTTCAGACCTGATGAAGACCTGCTTCAGATCTGCTTCAGATCTGCTTCAGACCTGGTTCAGACCAGTTAGTTCGTGGTATCTGCCCATCCGTCTGTTCACCTGTCACTATAACATTCCTATAAAACTACTTTTACAGAAGTACAACAACAGTTCTGGGAGCCCAGGAATTTAAAAAGCAGCTATTAACTTAAAAACTATAACGCTTCATGACATCACAAGGTGGAACAGAGCATTTTGAGCTTTGGAGATGTATGCAAACACATGTGTGAATGAAAAAAAACACAATTATAACATGGTTTAAAGCTCACAAGAGTCAATCTTACATAATACAGAACCTTAAAAGTTTGATTTCATAACATCAAGGTGGTCGTGATCAATAATCAGGCATAGTTGTATCTTCTCATTATAACTGCAGGAGTACAGCACATTTTTCTATCATAACATTCTTATTTTGTCTTATTTTATTATATTTCACACATTTCACCTGTCCTGCTTTTGTCCCTGCCGTCTACCTGCTCCTGTCTCTTTGAGGAAGACATCAGCTCCTCATTCAATCCCCCCGGCCATTATTCCCCGCGACGCTGATTATGTTGGTGTTACGGCGAGCGTGCACGAGGGTCGGTGGGCGTGCGTGAGGGTGATAGGGGCGTGCACGAGGGAGGGGTGGGGGCGGGGCGTGCACGTGAGCGACCTTGTGCACACGGCCCCGCAGTGTGATGGACAGACACATAAAGAGGACTCAATGTCGGGGGAAATGGAGTGGAGAGAGTGGGCCATGAACCTGGGTCAGCCCCTGTCTGCTAACAACAAGAGAACAGGAGATGCTGCACGTACAGGGACAAAAGACTGGGGTTAGACCGGGGTTAGTCCTGGTTTAGTCCTGGTTTGGTCCTGATGGATGTGGTGCTGTGGATTGTGTAATTTTGTGTCCGGTATTACACAAAATTGACTCTTGTGAGTTTTGAGCCATGTTATAAAGCTGCTACCTCCTCGAAAACAGACCTGGAGTTTTTTCTGAAGTCATTTAAAAGCTTCTAAACACAGTGGAGCATGTTTAGATGAGAAAATAATATTATACCATAGATCAGAAAACAATCTAATAGTGGTCCTTACAGAAACTTTACAGAAACAAGGACCTGACAGGTACTTTATTTCTAGTGGATAAAGAAATAACTTACAGGAACAAGGGACTGGGGTTAGACCGGGGTTAGTCCTGGTTTAGACCTGATTGATACCTACGGTTACTGTAGATAAAGAAAAATAACTGCACTTAATGTACAGGAACTAGGGACTGAGGTTAGACCTGGGTTAGTCCTGGTTTAGATCTAGTCCTGATGAATGCTGTAAAAAAAAAAAAAAAAAAAAAAAAGTAGGGACTGAGGTTAGACCAGAGTTAGTCCTGGTTTAGTCCTGATAAGAAAAGCCAAAATAAAAGAACCTTCATTTGTTCCACAGTGGGGAAATTCCAGTGTAGCAACACACAGTTCAAGAACAGTAAAAGATCAGAAATAGGCACTCAAAAATCAAAACAAATAAATATTAGAAAATAGACAGCAAACACAACACTGCAAGTAAAATAAAAATAAATGAATAAATAAGTAAACTCAAGGGCTACAGCTTTATTCTGTGCAGTTCTAAGTGTCTCTGAACAGTGCAGAGACCTCCACTGCTGCTTGGTGCCCTGGGAGAAGTGTTTTATTTGGAAGTGCAACGGATTTTAAAGGACAAATATTATGCATAATTTCTCTTGGCCTTTAAACATGCTCTTGAGTACCTTCGCTTTGGCATTTGATGTTGTAAAACCTAAAATAACGGTTATCTACAGAAAAAAGACACTGTGTTCGTACAGATGCACGGAGAAGGACCATTGCACGGAGAAGGACCATTGAAAAAAACAAATAAACGGAAAAATGGAAGTGCTCAGATTCTGATTTTTGTACTTCAAGGTGCTCCGGACTTTTACCTGTGACGTAACAATCCTGGGAAATTTGAAGCCAAGTGTTCTGTGACTGTGCAGAGGAACAGGATTTGTAAGATTAATGAAACTGTACACCTAAAATAATGGCTGTTTATAGAAAAGAGACACCGTGTTGTTATCCGCATGCCCTCAACTGGCAGAAGAGGGAATTACCACTTAAAAAACAAACAAAAGCTACATTTAGCAACCTTTTCCGAAATGCAATTAGACAGCAGACGGCGGATTATGATTTATTAATGTAAAAACAGCACAGGAGACCTTGGGATTTTTACACATGACGTAACAAACCTGGAAAATTTTAAAATGCACACAGCAACAGCACTGAGGAAACAAGATTCACAAACCAAACGCGAATGAATGAATGAACTCCAGCCACAGCAGCTCTGCCCTGTACTGCCTGAGACCCCTCCACCCCTGTCACAGTTCGCCCCTGTCACTGTGCGTCCCTGTCACATTAGCGCCGGGCTCTCAGAGGTAATTGCTGCCAGGTCTGTTTTGGCTGATGCAGATTTGAGATGGGCTCAGAGAGTAGAGCTGAGATGAAGGCTGCGATGTGAAGATTTGGCCTCTGCACAGCGCTCGGAGGAGAGAGGGCTGCTGTGAGATGAATACAGATTTAAGGACACTCGAAAACCAAAGGACGGAAACTGGTCTGGTCCAGGTTTAGTTCTGGTTGAGTTCTGGGGTATTGTTGAGTAGTGACGGGTGTACACAGTGGGTACATTTATGTCCAATAAACAGAGGTGGGTAGAAAAGCCAAAATTAGTAAGAAGAAAAAAAGTATATTTGTTTCTTCATCACAAACAGACCTGGAGTTTAAAACATGTTTCACACACAGGCTACACTTAGTTCTTCTCTCAAACTGAAAACACTCTGTCCCACCTTGTGATGTCATGTGGTAACACAGGAAGTGCGCCACTGTGTTTTCAAACTCCGTAGACCTTCACTAGAATCATGTAGATAATTTCAGCCCTGGAATTGCCAATCGCTGCTCAGTTAAAGGTAAAAGGAGCCCTGGAATTTAAAAGGCAGCTATTAACTTAAAAACTATAATGCTTCATGACATCACAAGGTGGGACAGAGTATTTTGAGCTTTTGGAGACAGACTAATAATAAAGAGTTACTCAAACATGTGTGAATGAAACAAAACACAACTCCAGGTCTGTTTTTGAGGAGGTAACAACATTATAACATGACTTAAAACTCCTAAGAGTCAGTTTAGTGTAATAAAGGACCTTAGGAAATTATAACTCACATTTTTGTTTTTTACACATAAGATTGTTAATTTTTCTTGGTGTGAACAGTCAGAAGGAAATTTCACATCAGATGTAACTGTTACATGTCATTTCAATAATCTGATAACTCCAAAAATCAGAGAGTTCGTCACCTGCTTGTCTCCGCAGAGATGTTATTGCTTTGCCTGGAATGTTCCATGGTATGACTTTAAAGACATCTTTCTAACAATTATTCATTACAGGTGCTTCTGTTGCTCAAAAATACCATAATTCTCTTTGCGAATAGGGTTGCCTCTCCACAGATGTGACCTGTAATATAGCCTATACTTGTCTCCTTTGTGATAGGTTTAATCTCTATCATGGAACATTCTAAATAAAGCAATAACATCTCCATGGAGACAAGCAGGTGACGGGCTCTCCACCAGAAAAGTTGAGTAGTGAACCTTAAATCAAAGCCAGTGTCCACTCAAAACAATGACGTAACCCAAGACCCAAAGGAAGTCTGGACCAGGACCACCAAGGCCTACAGCCGGTCTAAACCAAGACTAAACTAGGACTAAAACACATAAAAACACACACAAAACCAAGTCTAGACCAGGCCATAAAACTGTCTCTAAATTAAACTAACTCTCTCCACTATGAAGAAGCCATTAGTGGGCGAACACCACAGTTTGAGACGCTCTTATCTCTTATAGCCCATTAAAAACATGTCCGCGCAGAATGCTGATGTAGCTGCATTAGCTGCTCCCTCCTGTGTCCATACAAGTAAACGCAGTCCCATCGCTCACATTAGCCATTAGCCATGTCCGCGCTAATGGCTAACAGCTAATGACTGTGGTGTGACCCGACTGCTAACAAGATGGACGCCACTGTCCTCGGATCACACCCACAGATTCAGACTGTAGAAGAGCTGTATGTATTTGATTTTAATTTTATATATAGTGCCTCTTTGACTTTATGAAGTTCTCTGAGAGGATCTCTGAGGGGATTCAGCTCCTGTTTGAGATGTTATTGCATTGCCGTGGGTTTTCCACACTAAGGCATTCAGCTTTTCTGTATTTTATTTCTCTAATGTATCGTGCATTTACAGAGGCAAGATTTTACTGATTGGAAAACATTCTTACTGTGAGTGGAGTCACTTCCTCCACTGATCAGACTTTAAATTTTTACATTTTTATTTTATTTTATTTTAATTAGGACAGTGCATATTAATCAACATGTCAACAAACAGCATCAATGTAAATATGCCGGAATCAGCACAATAGCGACTTTACATCCGTTGTCCTAAGGCAGGTCAGAAACAGAGAACATTTAGAGCAGCCATGCCCAAACTATGGCCTGTGGGCCAAATGCTTGATAAGACAATATTTAATATTTATTTATGAATAAAGGACTGATCGCTCATTCTAACGTGTTAAACATGCATATTTCAATTATTCACTGTACTGAGCCCCAGTCTGTGGCCCTCGATCGGCCCTCTGTTTCGTCTGTGTTTAGATATGTGGCCCTTGATGAAAAAAGTTTGGACACCCCTGATTTAGAGAAACACACAGACGAGACAAAAATGCACATAGACATGACACAAGTTAACCACAATAGACCATTCTGTGAGTTTAAGAGGCCCCAAGATCATCTACATGTGTGAACATGTTTGATTATTTTTGTTATTATTGAGTGTTCTTGAAGGTTGAGAAGGACCCACAGTTCCTCCCAGTGTTTCAGAGTGTTCTTGAAGGTTGAGAAGGACCCACAGTTCCTCCCAATGTTTCAGAGTGTTCTTGAAGGTTGAGAAGGACCCACAGTTCCCCCCAATGTTTCAGAGTGTTCTTGAAGGTTGAGAAGGACCCACAGTTCCTCTCGGTGTTTCAGAGTGTTCTTGAAGGTTGAGAAGGACCCACAGTTCCTAACATGGGCAGGTCATGTGTTCCATGACTGTGATCCTCTGATAGACGTCACCATTTGGACAAATTTGGTCCTGCGTCTCTGTACGTTACCATCTCCTCTGGTCAATGCTCTCGTTTTAACTCGGTTAGTCGTTTTTTTACTTATAAAATCCATTAATGGTGGAGGAGCGAGTCCATTTAAAACTTTAAAAATAAGGCAAGCATCCATAAATACCTGATAACTTTCAAGATCCAAAATATTATACTATTACAACAGTGATACTGTAAAGGCTTTTTGTCAAGTGTTTTCAATATTTTTTTTGAAGAGGGACTTTAGGGGCTTCAGGACGACCTCTGATGTTTGAGACCATGTGGTAGAGCAGTAAGAAATGTGGCTGAATATCACGGCATATACGCCTTTGCTGATTCTGTTGTCAGATAAGGTCTTATATGTTTGAAGTTTGACTGATTTAATTTAATTATATATGATTTTTTTTTTACCTGCTGTTAAAAATTTAGGTTAGAGTCAGAAACTACCCCAAGATATTTAAATTGTTCAACCTTTGGCCTGATGGTCTCTGCTGCTTGTCTCTATGGAGATTTACAAGTCTAAAGTCGTCCTATGGGACATTCCAGGTGAAGCAACACCATCTCCAAGTAGTGGTCTCCCAACCTGAAAAGTTACATAGTGTACCTTTAAACTGAGACAGTCCGTACTAAACCAGATCAGGATCAATCTTGGATTAAACCAGAAAAAATAAAATATCTAAAAGTGGATTTGGTGAGCTCTGTGTGGTCCAGAGCTGAAACTGAATGTGCAAAATCGGAAAAGTAGGTGCAGTGTATCCGGCAAAAAACAGTTTGTGATCTGTGGAAGTGCTGCTATAGGATCTCTGGCTGTTCTTCTTGCTCTTCTTGCTGCTGCGGTTGGTTTCCTTGTATTTTCTTATCTCACGCACAAGTGAATAGAATGAACACACGCCTGGTTCACCGCAGACTGATGTATGTAACACAGAACTGACAAATATTTGAATCTGATTGGTCAAAACAGCACCAAAACATCTGCACATTTTCCACAAACAAAACCGTTAATATTTCCACTCTGCCCAGACCACAGTGCTGCTCTGAACTGGTCAGATTGTGGCCCAGGCCTGAGGCTCCAGAGGAGCAGATGTTTCCTCCTGAGTTTATGAGCGAGTAATGATGTTTCTGAGCGAGGAGAATAAAGTGTATTACAGGAGGATACCTGACAGTGCGAGAGCCAACAGCTCATTTCCACAGATGAGTTTGTGCCGCTCCTCTGGGACAAACAGCAACAAGGAAAAAGGAAAGGAACAGTCCCTGGAGAAGAGAAGGAATCTCCTCACACCTTTTAGGAGCTTGTTCAGCACTTTGTGTCCAAATGCACAGAGGAGCAGAAATGAGAGAAAGAGAGAAGAGGGGAGGAGAGAGGAAGAGAGGAGGGGAGGAGAGAGAGAGAGAGAGAGGAGCAGAGATGAGAGATAGAGAGAAGAGGGGAGGAGAGAGGGTGAGAGGAGGGGAGAAGAGAGAGAGAGGGAGGGGGAGAGAGAGAGAGAGAGGAGGGGAGAAGAGAGAGGGAGAGAGAGAGAGAGGAGGGGAGAAGAGAGAGGGAGAGAGAGAGAGGAGGGGAGAAGAGAGAGGGAGAGAGAGAGAGGAGCAGAGATGAGAGATAGAGAGAGGAGAGGAGAAGAGAGAGGGGGAGAGAGAGAGAGAGGGAGAGAGAAAGAGAGGGAGGGAGAAAGAGGAGCAGAGGGGAAAGCGGCAGAGAAGAGAAAGGGAGAGAGGAAAGAAGGAGAGAATGAGAGAAAGATAATGATGACCAGAAGGCACACTGCTGCAGAGGAGACGTGACAATTAAAGAATCATCATCAAAACAGAAGTGAGCGCAGCCCCAGGGACAGAGTGAGGCCTCTCCACTGCAACAAAACATCTTCAGTGAAATAATTGGAGATCGTAGAAAAGCAATACAGAGAACGCACGTTATTAGGTTACTTCAAACATGATCTTTACAGGAACTGGAAATTACAGGACGGTACTGCATCAGGTCCAGACCAGGACTAAACCAGAATAAAACCAGTTTCTAACCAGACTAAAACAGAACTAAACCAGGATTAAATCAGGTCTCAAAGACGACAACAACAACAACTACTGATAAGATACAAGCTGGTTTTGTTCCAGTAGTACTAAACCAGGACTGGATTTAGACCAGGACTCGACCAACATCACACCACCACTATATATTACATAATGATGTTACTGCCTGGAATGTTCCACAGAAAGGCTTTAAACCTTTCTATCCTGCATGTATTCAAGCACAGCTGTTTTTAGTTAGGCTATATAAAGTTTCTTAATGTGTTAGAATGTTTGAGTAATCTAGCGATCTCTCCCAGGCCATATTCGAACCCTCCTTATGGTTAGCAGTACCTAAACAAGGACTAAACCAGGAAAAACCGGGATTAAAGCAAGACTAAACCAGGAATAGATTGGAACTAAAGAAGGACTAAACCAGGACTGATCCGGGACTAAAGCAGGACCAAACCAGAACTAAATAGGGACTAAAATGGGGACTAAACGAGGACTAAACCAGGACTAAAACAGGCCTAAAGCAGGATTAAAACAGGACTAAAACAGAAATAAACCAAGACTAAAGCAGGACTAAAACTGGACTAAAACAGGACTGAATAAGGACTAAAGCAGGACTGGACCAGGACTAAATCAGGACTAAATCAGGTCCCACTTTCAAACAGAGAACACGTGAAGATGTCCCTTATCAAACATGAAAAATGTGGTTTAAACTAGCCTATTAAAACACTGTGATGACCTCTTATCTCCAACAGCGTTTAATCTGGAACAGGCAAACGGACACAAGTACGGCAAGAGAGGAGGGCCAAATGTCACTGCAGTGAGTTTAATTAAATATGACCTTTCATAAACTTCATTAACTCCTGTCATTAAGATATTATGTCACATTAACCCCCGCATCTCCGCAGGCCAGAAATTATGTTAAGTGAGACTGAAATGAATTTAAAAACAGAACTGAACCAAGACTTACCCACTTACCCGAGGACTAAACCGGGACTGAACCAAGACTCAACCACGACTAAGCCGGAAATAAACAAGCACTGAACCAGGAATTAACCAAGACTAAAGGCCGGACACACACTACAAGAGAATTTGCCTGATTTAGGCTGCGATTTGCTTCTCCCAGAGTTCGGGACTATGTGAGCGATTTCGAAGCCGCTGTGCTCATGTGTGTGTGTATTTGTGCGCTCCTCGTGTTTGTCGTGTTGTGTGTTTGTGAATCTGAGCTGCTCTGTCAGATCGTAACCACCAAACATCAGCAACTCTACGGTAACAGCCAATAAAACAGAGCGTCAGGGGCAGACGGAGCGACGGACACAGAGATGCAAGATACAAACTCAGGAAATAGCGAAAATAATGAGAAGATTTTATTCCTCACCTCTCGTAAAGTTGTAAATTTAAACTGCAGCGTCTCATCCACATTATCCATAGAATTGGTCCTCTGCAAATAATGACCCCAGTCCACAAACCAACACTATTAATCCAGTTTGAGGCGTTCTTTAAAAGTAAAAAGTCCAGAGTCGTTCCTCACGTGTGTCTGTTTACATCCACACAGCGCACGGATCGAGGTGAAGCTGCAGATTAGCGATGGAGACTCTACTTCTGTGGACTTTATCGCTGAACTTTTATGCTTTAAAAATCGTGTATCTGAAGTTTTGCACCACATTTAACAAACAATAATAACACAGTTTTGACTTGTATCTAAACTCGAAGTGCGGAGCTCGGATCTTTTGAACACTTAAGACTCTCAAAGCGAGCGGTTTTACTGTAGACAGGAAACAGCTGACTAGTGATGGGAATGTCGGCTCTTTTTGGAGAGCCAGTTCTTTTGGCTTTGCTTACTATAGAGAACTCAGATTTTCTGCTTCTTAAATTAATTTATCACCAAAAATAATGCAAAACTGTGTGTAAAATGGATTACTAATGTAAAAAACATACATGAGATCAAATGTTTATCCTTTTATGTGGCTTTATTTTCTCACCGTTCATCGTTTTCTCTCTTTCCCGCTCGTTCTGCCTCGTCTTCCTCCCTCGTGTCGTGTGTGTGTGTGTTCACCGCTGTGTGAGTTTGTAACCCCTCCCCCCTTCTGCTCAGTGGACACGCAGATGCAGAGGAAAAAAAACTAAAAAGGCACTCGAAAAAAAAACAACTGCCGTCATTCACTTCAAAGCCGACACATCACTA
Organism: Taenioides sp. WSHXM2023; assembly: GCA_029959045.1. Classification (NCBI taxonomy): domain Eukaryota; kingdom Metazoa; phylum Chordata; class Actinopteri; order Gobiiformes; family Gobiidae; genus Taenioides; species Taenioides sp. WSHXM2023. Next base: position 21,385,142 of record CM057087.1, read on the forward strand.
CAGCTGACGCAATCGCACTCACAACTTTATATCCTGTGGTCCGCAGACGTATCCCACTGCAGTGTCTTTGCCATCGGAGATTTTAAGTCTCATAAGATTCTCCTCGTGTCTGTGGTGTGCGCTTTTTGTCGCACGTTTAAAAATCGTTTAAAGTCTGAAAAATCCTGTAGTGCAGGCGGCCTTAAACCAGGACTGAACCAAAACCTAAACAGAGACTATACCAAGGACTAAGCCAGGTCCAAAACAACCCAAATCAAGGACTCAGGCTACAGAACTACAAGATGTCAATGAGAGAAACTGTTTTAGCTTTGGTTTAGGCCTGGTTTAGCCCCGGTCTAATCCCAGTCTAACCCTGGTCTCGCCTTGGTCTAGCCATGGTTTAGCCTCGATCTAGCCCCGGTCTAGCCCTGGTCTCGCCTTGGTCTAGCCATTGTTTAGCCCCGGTCTAATCCCGGTCTAGCCATGGTCTCGCCTTGGTCTAGCCCTTGTTTAGCTCCAGTCTAGTCCCGGTCTAGCCCTGGTCTCGCCTTGGTCTAGCCCTTGTTTAGCCCCGGTCTAGTCCAGGTCTAGCCCTAGTTTCACCTTGGTCTAGCCCTTGTTTAGCCCCAGTCTAGTCCTGGTTTAGCCCTAGTTTCACCTTGGTCTAGCCCTTGTTTAGCCCCGGTCTAATCCCGGTCTAGCCCCGGTCTAGTCCCGGTCTAGCCCTGGTTTAGCACTGGTTCATTCACTTCCTGAACAGATTAGATCAGCATTGCGCGTGTCCCTGGGGCCTGCTCCCTGTCACACTCTGTCTGTCCTGTCTGTTTGAATAAAGTTGTGTTGTTTTGAAGCTGCTGTTGTGAGCTCCGCTGGCTCTTGTTTACCTTGGTCCTCGTCTCTCTTCTCAGTCCACCGGTAAAGAAGGCCCGGCTAATTGCACTCAAGGGGACTAGCTTCTGCGGCGAAAGAGCACGATTTCCTATCAGTCTGCGCTCCGGCTATGCACACAACTGTACCACGCCGGTGTCAAGGAGCACTGCAATTAAGCAAAAAACAAAAACAATAAACAAACAGAAGAGACAGACGAGTGGAGTGCAAAGAGAGGAGGGAAAGAGGAGTGGAGGAGGGCAAGGACCTGCCACTGACAGGAGAGACAGGTGACACACTCAGAACTAAATCAGGACTCAAACTGGACTAAGAGGGGAGACAGGTGACATGCTCAGAACTAAACCAGGACTCAAACTGGACTAAGAGGGGAGACAGGTGACACGCTCAGAACTAAACCAGGACTCAAACTGGACTAAGCAATGTACTGACACATTGTGTAATAATAATAAAAAGTAATAATAACTGTCGTTGTCAGATCCACATTCTGTGATAATCCACAGTTTTGGGACAAATAATTTCACAATGTGAAATGTGAAAAACATTTTCCATGAAACTGTACAAATGTTAATTAACAGAGGAAATGCCCGGCACTTTGCTGAAGTCAACAGCAGCACTATGACGGTATAATATCCATCCATTTTCTTCCTCTTCCCAGGTCACGGAGGCAGCAGTCTGAGCCGGGACTCCCAGAAGTGTCTGGGGAGAGGGAAGTCTGGGAGTTCCGGACACTCCAGCTCCTCCTGCCCATGGTGTTCCCTGGCCAGCGCAGAGACATAGTCCTGTCCAGTCCTGGGTCTTCCCCAGGAAGGCATCCAGGAGGCATCAGGAACAGATGCCCTCCCCTCAGGTGGTCCTCTCCAAGTGGAGGAGCAGCAGCTCTATTCCGAGCTCCTCCCGGGTGACTGAACTCCTCACCCTATCTCTAAGGGAGCGCCTGTGGTAGTAAGCGCATCATAATATTACATTCTGTCCAATCCTCTTGCACGTCCAGACTGATATTATCTCTACTTTTTATGTACAGAGGAATATTAGTCTCCTCACCACTCCCCCCATCGTGCCTCAGGTCAGATTCACATTTGTCATGAAGTGATGCATGTGCAACAAAGGAGCTCATTGGTCATTTTGATCAAAATTAAAGTTTGGTGCTTTGCTCACTGATTCTGCAGAAATCAGCGACTTTCATTCCCGCGTTTTTCATTTCTGTGATACTTGTTTCTTTACTGTTTTTTCCTCGTGAGCAGCCATTTTCATTTTTATTATGGACAGACTGTGCATGTCCCTGATTGGCTAATCCACCTGTCAATCACGCCTATAATAATATTCACTAATCACTATATCTCAGGCACAGTCTTCTGATACACGCACATGGCACGGCTTGGCAGAGATCACTAAATTACTCAAACATGCATGGATGACTTTTAAAACTTCTAAAGGCATATTCCTGATAAGGGAACAGCGTTATAACATGGTAGAAAGTTCTAAAAAGTTGATTTTTCATAGTAGATCTGCTTAAAGAACAAATTAAAATCAAGTACAGATCCTTAAAACCCTTATAAATTTGTGTAATCCTCGGGCTCGCTCCTCATGTACATTCACAATCAGATCAAACACGTCCCCTCTGGTCTCTTCTCACAGCTTTTCTTGCGTGTCCATTTTGGCTGTGCTGCCTGCTGTATTCTGGGTCACCTCTTCATTACGTCTCCCATCCCTCTCACTCTGCCTAATTAAAGCCTGACAGCGCCGTAAAGCTAACGATCAGCAACACGCGCCAATTAAAACCAAACAAGGCCGGCTCCCCCCAGGACCGCACATGAAAGACTGGTGTCCAGGGGGCGCTGGTGGACACGAAGAGCACAGACACAAGAACACAGAGGTAATTAAGCAAGAAGAAGAGAAAACGTCCGCTCGGATCAGATGTTAAAATTAGAAGGGTAAAGAAGTGGATTGATGTTAGTAATGGCTGAAGGGAGATTAGAAAAGAAGTAAAAACAGGACTAAGTCTGAGGAAAAGGAGTAAACCAAGACTAAACCAGAACTGGACTAATAAAAATTCAAAGTGAGACTAGGCTGAACTATCTCCCAATACTGATCTAGGACTAATCCAGGACTAAACCAGGACTAGACCAAGACTAATCTAGGACAAAGCCTTGCATACATTTGGAAATCAAGTACTAAAAGAGCACTTATCTAGACCTGAACCAGATCTCAAACAGGACTGAATGTAAACCGGGTTCAAATAGGAATTTTATTGGATATATTCAAGGTCTAAAACTTGGTCTAAACCAAAGAATAATAATTGAAAATAACTGTCCATGTCTTAGAATTAAACCCTAAAGACTAAAATATATAAGTATTGAACCAGTACCAGATAAGAATAAAGTCTAAATCTATAACTAAACCAGGTCTAAACTAAAGATTAAACCATTACTGAACCAATACTAAACCAGGCCTCAAGCTACACTACAACTAAGTCAAGACGTAAACATCTGAAACAAGAAATAAATGAAGAGTAAACCAGGTCTAAGCCTAGGAATAAACCAGTACTACACTGTAACTAAACCAGATCTAAATCTTGAACAGAACGAGGTCTAAACCAGGTCCAGATTCCTCTTCTCTGTCTCTGTGTGCTGCTGTGCACAGCTGGACCCGGCTGGAGCAGCTCTTGAGGTGGGCTTGAGTTAGTTTAGCCTCTTCTCTCAGCGTAATGCCTTCAGGGACCCTGGGACAGAGCAGGACTGTGTTTGTGACAGATGTTCCTGTGATGACAGCAGAGTGAAGAGACCAGAGCACACGGATCACCCAGTGTGAGACCAGAAAACTGACTCAAGTCCACAGGCAAACATCAAGAGAGAGATGGAAACTAAAATGTTGAACGGTCACATTTTTACACTGCGTTTTTCCACCTTCAGGCCGCTCAAAGCACTTTACACCAAGGAACCTTTCACCCATTCACACACATTCAAACACCAGTGTGCACAGGCACTGGGGGTGATGTGGGTTAAGTGTCTTGCACAAGGACACAACGACAGCATTCATCTGTAGGAGCTGGAATCGCACTGCTAACCAATGATGTTTATGTCGAGAGCGGGATTCAGAACAGTGGACAAACGCTCTACCAACTGAGAACGAGTTACAATAATGACATTAAAAAAATAAAAATAAAAATAAAATAATAATATAATAACAACAATAATAATAATAATAATAATAATAATAATAATAATAATAATAATAATAAATATATAAATAAATACATGAATGAATTAATTTAAAAAAAAATAGTAGAGCGATAACTATACGAGGTTTGAGCTAATGCATTAGATGTAGTTTGGTGCTTATAACAGTGAAGAACTCTGGATTTTCTCTATTTAAAAAGAGCAGGAAAAGCCTCAAAATAAAAGTCTAGAAGCCACAGATAAAGTCACATGATTTCAGGAGCTTCTGGAGCTACTGAGGTAAGATAAAAACAATTTAGTTAAAAATGATTGTTGAATAAAAATGCATACCATGTGACATCCTAGGCAAAGCGAAAACATCTCCATGGAGACGAGTTGTGGAGTAGCGTGAGTACTCCTCCACACACACCAGAAAGTTACATGGTGCATCTTTAAAGGGTCACAACTTTTCTGGTAGAGTGATGTTGTAGCTTTGTCTGGAATGTTTCACAGTATGGTATTAAACCTTTCTATCTTCATGGAAACCATATCAAGCCACGTTACAGGTCAGATCTGTGGAGAGGCGACCTCGCTCACAGTCAGAATGTTTGTTTTACTAGGTATTTTTGAGCTGTAAAACCACCTGTAAATGTCACAATGTGGAAGATTCCAGGCAGAGCAGTGTCATATCCATAGAAACAAGCATAGAAACAAAAAGTTACATAGTGCACCTTTAAGGGATGTGATTCAACCTGTTCTACACATATGCTTTTGTTAATTTCCATCCATTATCTAAACCAAGGTGTTCAAAAGCAGCGGTTCAAAGTGTGAATAATGTAAAATAAGACCTTTACCCTCCTTTTATGGTCCATAATGCTCCAACAATGGCCCATCTCCAAAAGGTCTGCACTCTCCTCGCCATCACCGAGGTTCAGATGTTCTTCACAGGCTCAGATCTCCACAGACCTCGACTGGCTCTGGCCCTGGAGTTCTGTATGAAAGAGTGTTTTAATAGAACATAGATAAAATGCAGAGAGGATTTAACCTAGGGAGCAGATAACCCCAGGTCCAATGCCCACTGAGCAAAACTGATACATTTATATGAAGTCATTAAGGAGAGAGAGGAGAGCTCGGGAAGTTTGGATTGTCAAAGTCTGTTACTGTGTGAGACCTGGATTAGTTCTGGTTCAGATCTGGTTTAGTCCTGGGTTGAAGTTAAAGGTCCTATATTACACAAATTGTCTGTTGTATGTCGTGTTATAATGTGGTTACCTCATCAAAAACAGACCTGGAGTTGTGTTTTGTTTCATTCCCACACGTTTGAGCAACTCTTTATTATTAGTCTGTCTACATCTCTAAAACTCAAAACACCTTGCAATTTCACAAAGCGGTAGTCTTCAAATGACAAGATTAATCAGGGCAGTGCAGCGTGATGTCACCAACTACCTTTTTGTAGAATTTGTAGTAGCCACTGGAAGCTCCACACACATGCAAAATCTTCAAGTTGCCAAAAGTCTTGACTAGGAAGAGATAATGCTATTCAAACACCATAGTTTAGGAGCAAAAAAAAAAGTGGGTTTTGTGTTTAGTTTCACTTTAAGGCTCTGCTAACACAACCTCCACACACCTTCACTAGAGTCATTTGAATTATTTCAGCCCTGGAATTGCCAGTCTCTACTGAACTAAAGGTAAAATGAGCTGTTAACCTGAAAACTACCACTACCACCTGGTTTAGTCCCTGTTTCCACCATCTTCATCCTCGGTCACCACTCGTCCTTCTCCGCGGCTCCTCATCAGTGTGGAAAACTTTTAAACCAGAAACTTGTATCATTAGTTTCACCGTGTCGCGTTTAAAGTGTAAAGACATGTGACCTTTTCATAGTCGGAGTAAACAAAGCCAGGATTAATTTGTAGCCACGATTAATGAGGTGTTAAAGTGAGATGACAGAGTTAGCCCCGCGTGGCTAATAATCTCTAGCCCATTTCTCCGCTTCAGTCAAAGGTCTTATTAAACATGGAAGGAGATCTGTGTTCTTGTCTTGTACACTTTATTCATGAGAAAATTAAGCTATGTAAATATAAAAAATTAAAAAGTAAACAAAAATAATATGTTTACTGTTTCGATTTTAAAGGCACTGTTTGTAGCCTGCTCTTTTACCGTTTAAAAGTTCTATATTATGCAAAATAGAGCTTTAAAGTCATGTTAAAATGTTGTTTCCTCCTCAAAAACACACCTGGAGTTGTGTTTTGTTTCATTCACACACGTTTGAGTAACAAACAAAAGTAATTTTCAAGTTAACAGCTACCTATTACCTTTAGTTCAGTAGAGATTGGAAATTCCAAAGATGAAATCATCCAAATGATTCTAGTGAAGGTGTGTGGAGTTTAAAAACACTGTGTAGCACTTTGTTTATTACCACATGACGAGTGTTTTCAGTTTGAGAGAAGAAGCCTAAATATGGAGAGTTTGTGTGTTAAACATGTGTGAATGAAAAAAAACACAACTCCAGGTGTGTTTGTGATGAGGAAACAACATTAGAACAGATCAGAAAATAGCGTAATATGGGCCTCAGACAGAGCATGCCCACAGTTAGCATCAAAACCCCAGGGAAAGTCACAATTTCTTTCCAGGGCTGGTAGAAATTAGAAATTCTTAAAGGTGCATTGTGTAACTTTTCTGGTGGAGGGTCCGTGTTTTTCTTCATGGAGATGTTGTTGCTTTGTCTGGAATGTTTCACAGTATGGCATTAAACCTTTCTATCTTCATGGAGACCAAACCAGACCAAGTTACAGGTCAGCTCTGCGGAAAGGCGACCCTGCTCATAGTCAGAATGCCTGATTTTTTGAGCTATAAAACCACCTTGAATATTTTTGACTAATTGAAAAAATATAAGGTAGAGCTGTTTAATGTCATACTGTGGAACATTCGAAGAAGCGCAATGACGTCTCCATAGAAACAAGCAGGTGACGGACCCCCAAACAAAAAGTTACATAGTGCACCTTAAAAGATTAAAAGAGTATTACATTAAAATGATTAAATTATAAAATTACTAAACTAAATTATGTTTAAGTTTGCTTTTTTTTATGATTCTGGTGATTACTTCTGAGCCTGGTTTGTTTTGACATAGTCCATTAAAAGTAGCCTCTCTATTCAGACTGACAGTGGATGTTAAGTAATTGACCCCTGCCTGATCCGTTCACGTCGATGCTAGCCGTTAAACGCTAACAGGGACAGACTGAGCACGCTCCATCAGTGTCCTCTCCACATGATGAATGGGCCCTCTCAGATCCACTGCGCGCTGAATTATTAACGAACAAATAAAAGCTTCAAACGCTGTCTTCCCCGAGCTAACGGCTAACGGTTAATCAATGCTAACAGATGCTCCCAGGGGACCCGCCTGATCCGTTACACAGAAGCAGAGATGGAGGCGAGTCACAGCACAGCACACGAGGGGAGACATCAGACCGTATGTGCTTGAAATAAGCTGCTTGAACTGAAGAGGGGGAGAAACGGACCAGACCAGGACTAAAACAGGACTAAAACAGGACCAAACAGGACTAAAACAGGACTAAACAGGCCTAAAACATGACAAAACAGGACTAAAACAGGACTAAACAGGACCAAACAGGACTAAAACAGGACCAAACAGGACTAAAACAGGACTAAACAGGACCAAACAGGACTAAAACAGGACTAAACAGGACTAAAACAGGACTAAACAGGACCAAACAGGACTAAACCAGGACCAAACAGGACTAAAACAGGACCAAACAGGACTAAAACAGGACTAAAACAGGACTAAACAGGACTAAAACAGGACCAAACAGGACTAAAACAGGACTAAACAGGACCAAACAGGACTAAACAGGACCAAACAGGACTAAAACAGGACTAAAACAGGACTAAAACAGGACCAAACTGCAGTATTAGAAACTACATTTTGGTTTGCTCTGGTCTATTGATGATTTTGTTGTAATTTTATAAATTAGTCCAATAGATTTCTGGTGTCATTTTAATTCAAGTAGTTTTTAGGTGAAATTAGGCCGGCCTGCCCTGATTACAGCCAAGTGTTTCTGTGTTTACAATTTGAATCGTTGAACAGCTGAACAAATCACATTATTCCTCATATTCTCCCCGTCACGCTCCCCTTTAGTCCTCCAGACTAGACTGTGGATGGAGATGTTTTTTTCTATCCGAGACCGGCCCTCGTCTGACAGAGCGGTGATCGAATCCGAACCGATATCTGTGTCCGAGTCCGACCAACATAATTAAAATCAGACTATTTTCACACTATTACTAATGACACACGTAAGATATTGTTTGTGAGGCCTCTAACGGACACAGAGACACAAAATACAAACTCAGGATATAGTGAAAATAATGAGAAGACTTTATCACTCACCTCTCGTAAAGTGGTACATTTAAAGTACAACATCTCATCCACATTATCCATAGAAATTGTCCTTTGCAAATAATGACATCCGGTCCACAAAACCGCGCTGTTAATCCAGTTTGAGGCGTTCTTTCAAAGTAAAAAGACCAGAGTAGTTCCTCACGTGTGTCTGTTTACATCCACATGCTTTAAAAATCACTTATCTGAAGTATTGCACCACATTTCACAAATAATAACAGTTTAGAAGTGCAGTGCTTTGATCTTTTGAACACTTAAGAGTCTTAAAGCGAGTCGTTTTACTGTAGACAGGAAACAGCTGACCCGAGGTGCGCTCACAACTTCCCGCTGCAAACATTAAGTCTCATAAGATTCTCCTCGTGTCTGTGATGTGCGCTTTTTGTCACACGTTTAAAATCGTTTAAGACCGAAAAATCCTGTAGTGTGTGATGTCCTTAAGCTGTTTTAAATTTTACATTTCAACTGTCTTATTGCGTCGATGTGTCCGAGTCTGACCCGAGCCCAAACATAAGTCCGACCGATCCCGTTGGGTTCCGATTGGTCCCGTCGGACTTTGGTCGGGTTTCCATGTTCTACTTAAGACCCCCCCTCACACCAGGCACCAGGCAAAGTTACAAGTGAGATCAGTGGAGTTCACAGGTTCACAATGAACTTTTTTGTTGTGTAGTACTGAGTCCAAGTTTAGTTCATGAAAAATTAGAAGACCTGAGTTGTGTTTTTTTTCATTCACACATGTTGACCGTCGTACTTCAGCCTATTTTACGTACAGAAGGAAAAAGCTTTGTGCATTTGTGTAAAGGGAGGATATCTGTGCTTTTCTCTCAACTGGATTTAACTAAAGTTTAATTTTTACACTGTTGTGACACTTTGACCAATCAGATTCAAATAGTCATCGTGGCACGGAGTGTTTTCTGATTGCTTTAAGCGAGAGCCGTTACAGATTGATCATGTGTAGATCTCAATTCATAGTTCATAGTGCATCAGTCTGGCATGAGCAAAAGGTTAGCAAAACATGGAACTCAACCTAGTCTACCTCAGGACTAAACTGGGCGGAAAACCAGGACCAAACCAAGACCAAACAAAGTGTGAATGCGCTCTCAGTCATGAAGAGTTTTGGTCCAGTCATGGGTTGGCAAAAGCCTTCTTGGTTGCATCTTGAATGTAGCTTAGTCTTGATCTGATATTTTTTTAAAGTCTGGTTTTAATTAAGTTAGTCCTTGTGTAGTCCTGGTTTGGTTCTGATTTAGCCCCGGTGCCATCTCCCTGTCAGTTACCGTTGGAAACCTCCTGGAAAAGTCCTTGTAAATCCTGTACAAGTCCCTGAAATCCCTCTGACACGAGCGTACGAGCACAGAGGAGCAAACAACTGTACGGAGCTTTGGTTTGACAGGTACCAGTCTCCCCAGACCCCCCCGCCCTCCTTCCTCTGCCCCTGCCCCCCTCCTGCTCCTGGCTTTGCGCTGGGAGCCGGGGCCCATTTAAGACCAGAGATTTTCAGACCCCAGAAAAACACCGACCCTTCAAGGACGAGAGAGCTGCAACGGTTTCATCAGTCACTGCATTTGAATTATTTCTCAACCGCGTTTGTCAAGAGAACAATGGAGAGAAAGAAAGAGGAGAAGAAAGAGACAGAGGGAGAGGGGGGAGTGTAGACTTGGGTTAGACATGATGAAGTCCTGGTTTGGATCTTCGTTAGTCTTATTTAAAGGTCCTATATTACACAAAATTGACTCTTGTGAGATTTAAGTCATGTTATAATGTTGTTACCTCCTGAAAAACAGACCTGGAGTTGTGTCTTGTTTCATTCACACGTTTGAGTAATTGTCCATTATTAGTCTCCAAAGCTCAAAATGCTCTGTTCCACATTGTGATGTCATCACGTGCTGCATTTTACCTTTAAATTAGTAAAGATTGGAAATTCCAGTGCTGAAATGATCCAAATGGTTCTAGTCGTAAAATAAATAACTACAGGAAGTAACAACAGCTGACCACGCCCACAGGAAGTAACAACAGCTGACCACGCCCACAGGAAGTAACAACAGCTAACCACGCCCACAGGAAGTAACAACAGCTGACCACGCCCACAGGAAGTAACAACAGCTGACCACGCCTACAGGAAGTAATAACAGCTGACCACGCCCACAGGAAGTAACAACAGCTGACCACGCCCACAGGAAGTAACAACAGCTGACCACACCCACAGGAAGTAACAACAGCTGACCACGCCCACAGGAAGTAACAACAGCTGACCACACCCACAGGAAGTAACAACATCACAAAAATCACAGGTGGACGGACTCAAAGAACAGATGGCCCAGAGTGAAGACCAGTGTCTGAAGATTGAAAGACACTATAACTCTCTGAAGAGCAGCTTTGAGGAGAAGGAAAAGGAATGTGCCATTGCAACACAGAGACTCCAGGAGACGCTTTCTACTTCAGCTGCTTCTGCTGCCACCATCAAAGACCTGGAGGAGGCTGTGCAGAGACTGGAGATCCAGAATGTACAACTAGAGAAAGCAGCACAACAGCAGTCCTTCAAAATGGAGACTCTAGAAAGAGAGGCTCAGAAGGCTGCTGAGGTCAGAGCTCATTTACAGAAGTTGGTCTTTAATCTCCAAAGCAGTAAATTATCTTTGGAAGAGCAACTGAGTAAAAAGGAGTTAGAGCTGGAGAAGCAGAAGGTGGCAGTGGATCCTCGTCTGGAACAAGAGATGACCAGAACCTCAGATCTTCAGGCAGAAGTGTGCAGGCTGCACACATTAGTCAAAAAGAAGCAGCTCCAAGATAATGACGTAAGAGGAGAGAAGATTAAGGATCTCGAGGTGCAGCTGGACAGAGAAACTCAACGGTGCCATCAGCTGGAGAAGGACAACAGTGACCTGCACGAAAAGCAGACGTCCCTGAAATGCTCACTTCAGAAGAGCCAGGAGGAAGTGCAGGATCTCAGAACACGAATGGAGGCCGCACAGACAGAGTGCAGGCTGGTAGAGGAGAGAGTCAGGGAAAAGATGGACACCATCGTGCAGGAGATCAACTACCACATTCGGATTCAGGCAGCCGGGTGGGAAGCGGAGTTCTCCCAGCAGGAACAGAAGATCAGGGAGTTGGAGAGCCTAGTGTCCATGGCCCGCTCCAGGGAACAGTACTGCCTCCGCCGGCTGGACTCCACCCTGGCGGAGCTGGAGATGTACAAGAGCATGTACTCTAAGGGGTTTCACCGGACTGTCACATTCCAAGAGACCCACAGTTGTCTCTCTGAAGTGTCCATTTCCACACTGCTCAGGGAAAGGAACATGGACAGGGCTCAGGATAAGGCCTCTCCGAGTCAGTCTCTGGGAAACTCAGGACTGAATCAGAGTCCAGGTATTCCCCAGCACAGTCCCGCCATGCCAGGACAGAGCCAAGGAACCGAGGACTTCCTCACCAAGATGAGACGTGAGCTGGACAGAAGCATCGACGTGGAGTTGAGACGTTCCACTGTAAACTTAGAGATGCCCACAGACCACTTGTCCCCCATCGACAGAACCATGCTGGAGTATCGCCAGGTGCTCCAGAAGAACTACCAGATCTAAACCACCACCAGACGCCCAACGGAGGATCAGGGGAAAACACCTTTTTACCTCATCGATCCAGGGATCATGACAGAGAGAGCCCAAATCCCCCAAGATCTGACCAGAAAATTCTACAAAAACTCCCCCCTCCTCTCACCAACACTTATGTAACGTCCACCGTGAACACGTCAAAACCCACCATCTCCAGCAGAGGGCGCTCTCTTGTATTGACACACAGTTGAGTCAGTTCTGAAAAGCCCGAGGGAAAACACTGGAGACTCAGGTGAAAAAAAACTCAAACAATAGAGTTCATCTGGGGTTCTGCAGGGTTTTCTCCAGCTTTATTGTTCTGCTCATTGTCCTCCAACAGGACAATGAGCAGAACTGTCTGGCATCCAAACAAGAGGTCTTTACAAATGTATGATTACCCACTTGTAATTAGTTAATGTCCCATTAGCTAATTATAATTCGCTAATCAATACAAACTCATCAGCATTAGAAAAAATTAAAAATATATATTAAAAAAATAATTTAAAAAGAGTTCATGGATTGATTTCTAAAGAACCCATATTATGTAAAATTGTCTCTTGTGAGCTTTAATGTTCTGATGTTCCTCCTCAAAATCAGACCTGGAGTTGTGTTTGTTACATTCACATGTTTGAGGAACTCTTTATTATTAGTCTGTCTACATCTCCAAAGCTCCAAACGCTCTGTTCCACCTTGTGATGTCATGAAGTGGTAGTTTTCAAGTGAACAGCTCCTTTTCCCTTCAGTAGAGACTGAAATGATCCAAATGATTCTAGTGAAGGTGTGTGGAGTTTAAAAACACAGTGGAGCACTTCCTGTATCACCACATGATGACATCACAAGGTGGAACAGAGTGTTTTCAGTTTGAGAGAAGAACTCGTGTTAAATCTGCAGGTTTGTGTGTTAAACATGTGAATGAAACAAATACAACTCCAGATGTTTGTGACAAGGAAACTCCGTTCGCCGGTGTGGGAAGTGAACACATCCACAGAGAGTCCGTGTTCAGAACACTCGTTTGAACTGTACCTCAGTGCGGTTACTCTTTCGGTTAGTACAGGTACTTTTCTAAAATCAGAGGAATCCAGGAGGTTCTTGATGTGCTCAGTCTTAGTGAGAGAAACAGAAGCTTTGGTCTTACAGTGTTTGGCTCATTTCTTCTTCTCTGATCAGTGAAAGGAAATGCACAACAGTGATGCAAATATAAAGCTGTTTTTAATCTTGTGTTTTCAACTTTTCACCATAAATTGTACAGACTAACCCACGAGCCGCCGCGTTACTGACTTCCGCTGGAATATTGTGTATTTCTGATGAACCATGGCACAGGTTTTTACTTTGTGACAGATATGGGTTTAGTAGTAAATAAAAATGTAAATATTTATTTATTTTCACAATTTGTATCTATTAGATTCATGATTTAGTCACCACTTTTATTGTGAAGGCTCCGCGTTTCCGGTCAGTCTGCGGCCGTTTCCGGTGTGGGGTTGTAGTCTTTTCCTGGGGCTCTGTAGTCCTTCAGAGGGACAGTTGTCTCGGGAGGAGCCGTGAGAACAGAACCTTTCCCCGCTCAGACTGCTTCTGTGCCAGGCTCAGACCAGACCCACCCCAGGACCACATGGACCCGGCTCAGGGACTATAGAGTCGGCTCTGGGACTTTACACCGGTGTTTGGGACTTTTCTTCCCCAGAATCAGGCGCCTGTGCTCGGCTGCGCTCTCGGGATGATCCGCTCCGCTGCTCGGATCTGGATTTGAGCCAAAATGAGTCGGGTTTTGTGGTTTTTGGTTTGGTTTGTGGTTCTTCTGCTCGGACCGGACTCTGCCAAAGCCTCGGGTGAGTTTTTATTCAGATTAAATCATGTTTGAAACTCAAATCTTGAACTTTTAAACGAAGAACGGAAACAACAAACGGCTCCTGATTCTGCTCAGGATTCTGCTCATGTGTGACCCTGAAACTGTTTTAGGGACGTGAAAAGAAATTGTGTTCTAGTTTTAACTTTAAAACTTTAAAACCCCCTTCAGTCTAAAGCTGGACATAAAACAGATTTCATGCAGTGATTCTTGTCCCTGTTTCTCACATTTTCTCAAGTTTTCTGTAGTTAAAGCAGCAAACGACACGTCACCACCAACACCGGGGACAGTTCTGAAGATGCAGCAGCAGCTGAAACATGTCAACAAGGTAAATACACGTTACTGTATTGTCTTTAAAAAAAGACCCCAAGAAGTTAAAGTTTAAAATGATTCTAGTCGTGTATGGGTTTTAAAAACACAGTGGAGAACTTCCTGTATTACTGCATGACATCACAAGGTGGAACAGAGTGTTTCTATTTGAGAGAAGAACTCTAAATATGCAAGGTTTATGTGTTAAATATGTCAGAATGAAACAAAACACTATTTTGTGTAAACATTATAAAATACTGAAAATAGAGTAATATGGGCACTTTAAAGCCCCAGTATGTAACTTTTTTGTTTTTAAATTTTGGTTGTTTTTATTGAAAAACATTTAAAACCATGGTCTCCTCGCCACGAGCAAGCTTGCATCTCCACAAACCTATAATGTTCCACAGTATGACATAAAACTTTCTGTCTCCATGGAGAATGGACCAGGATACTTGAGTTTTGTTTTGTTTTTTTCTTTAAATGTGTTAAATTGTTAAGTCAATGTTTGTGTTTAAACCTGACGAAAGCAATAAATGACAAAAGTACAGCTGGAGGATTCAACTTCTGTTCAAATCTTAACCTAAAACTAAACTGGACCAAATCCACGATGACTTGTTCCATGATTTGAGAACCACTGGTCCAATTTACAAATCTGCAGTCTTGTTCATCGTGTTATTTTCTCCTGATGTCCCTGAACACCTCTGCAGTTTGTCAGGCGAGCATCACATTTCCTGGTTTACCCCTGGAGCCTGAACACAACAGCTGTTTCCTCTCTCCATGTGATGAGTGAGACAATACTACACTACCCAGAATGCACCTGGGCTCTCTGCTTCTCCCATTTCCACCCGGAGCTGCTCATTCTTCTACTGGGGGTTTGTGGTGTGATGTGCACAGATGGGTCTTTCAGGGAGAATGTACAAGATCTAATTTGGAGAAGAAACAGAACCAAACCAAGACTATAGGACTAAACCAGGGCTAATGTTTGGTCAAATCGCAAACCACCAACCATCAAAACTAGTCTAAAGCCGGACTAAACCAGGACTCAATTAGGTCTATCTCTAGAACTAAACCAGGACTAACACTTAAAGGTCCTATATTACACAAAATTGACTATTGTGAGCGTTAAGTCATGGTATAATGTTGTTTCCTCATCAAAAACAGACCTGGAGTTGTGTTTTGTTTCATTCACACTCATCTCCAAAGCTCTGTTTTACCTAGTTTTCGGGTTAACAGCTACCTTTTACCTTTAGTTCAGAAACAATAATCAATTCCAGGACTGAAATCATCCAAATGGGTTTGTGTGTTAAACACATGTGAATGAAACAAAACACATCTCCAGGTGTGTTTGTGATGAGGAAACAACATTAGAACAAACTGTAGATCAGAAAATAGTTTAACATGGGCCTTTTAAAACACAGACTATGACCGGGGCCTCAGAAACTGCAGCTGGTTCTTTTCTTCTTTTGTTGGGAGGTTTTCAGACTTTGTTGCTTTTCATTTTCATACGTCCAGTTGACGCGGTCTTGAGGAGGGCCTTTGCATTCTCACAGGTCTTAGGGCAGGTCTCAGATATTGGGTGGCACTTCTCTGTCTGAAGGTGTCAATCCTTTATTAGTCCAGTCTGTGACAGGGACCTGACACCAGGATCACGTAGAGCGGATCAGTACAAACATTTTTAGACCAAAATGACGAGGCTCACAGCAGCAGGTACAGAGAGAGGGCGACAGTTTTTTCAGTGTAAACTCAAGTGGTCGATGGAGCCGGAAGTGCGGTGGGGTGGCAAAGTCCATTTATATAAACAGTCTATGGTCTAGACTCTAGACCAAATCCAAACCAAGACCCCACATCAACCACCAGTCCAAGTGTTAAGAATCAGACCTGCCTCTGGAACAAGATTAACCGGACTTCAAACAAAATTTAAATGGACTTTTTTGAGGTTTTATCCATGTTATAGTGGTTCCCTCCTCTTATTGACCCTGTGAAATTGTATTTAGTCACTCATATATGTTTGTGTAATCTTTATTCTCCTGTTTTCAAGACGTCATTGCGCCGATCTACGTTTTCACTGCCACCGGTACACGCCCACTGTGACGTACTTTATTTTCTTAATCTGTGATATACATAAGATTTGGCACTGTCATGCCGTCATTTTTGTACCAATGAAAAAAAAAAAAAAAACTCTGCATGTTGTTGTGATGACGTTTACTGCGATGTCAGCTCCCATTGGACACCACAGTTTTCTAACATGGAAGTCAGTTATTTTATTAAGTCATTTTAGATGAATATTGTGATTTAAAATCAAATTAGAACAGAATGATCCACATGTGTCAGATTATAACTATAGAGCAGCGTCTTTTCAGCTTTGTGGTATAATGTTGTTTCCTCCTCAAAAACCATTCACACATGTTTAACACACAAAACCTGCATTTTTTTTTTTCTTCTTTTCATATTCTTTTTAGTTCTTCTTCCAAACGGAAAACACTCTGTTCCAGCTTGTGATGTCACATGGCAATGCAGGATGTGCTCCACTGTGTTTTTAAACTTCATACACCTTCACTAGAATCGTTTAATTCCAGCCCTGGAAATTCCAATCTCTACTAAATTAAGGGTAAAAGGAGCTGCTAACATGACATCACAAGGTGGAACAGAGCATTTTGAGCTTTGGAGATGTAGACTGACTAATAAACTTTTACTCAAACATGTGTAAATGAAACAAAACACAACTCCAGATCTGTTTTTGAGGAGGTAATAATATTCTAACATGGCTTAAAGCTCATGAGAGTCAGTTCTGTGTAATGTAGGACCTTTAAACAGAGGGATGACCATCTACAGTATTGGTTACATCTAATTCTTCAATTCGTGTGCCAAATACAAAATAAGGTTGTCAAAAATCTCAGCTCCACCCCCCGGTTCCAGAACTATATTTTCCGTCCATTATATATATTAAAAGTTTGAAAAGCTTGGGGATAATCAGCTTTGTCCTAACTAATCATCAGAAGAACTATCATTTTATTTCAAATCTGTTCCTGAAACTTTATAAACCGCTAAATTATTAAAACATTTTTGCAGAATCTTACATTTTAAACAGCTTTTTTCTTTGAACTTTTAATTTTTTGAATTTGTAGAAAAGTCTATGGAAAAAATTAATGGACAATTTACAGTCACTATAAATAGTAAAAAAAAGAACAGAAATCAACCTTTCCTGAATATCTTTAGAATGATCTTGAGCTGAATCAGAACAAGTATAAGAGCAGATAGACTAGTACACCCCCATGGACCTGGTTTAGACCTGGTTTAGACCTGGACCACTGAGGGAGTACACAGATATAAGACCACATGGGAATAGAAAAGAAATAAAAACACATTGTCCAAAGAAGGAGCGTTTTGTATTATCGAAATTGAATTTTTAGTATCGTGAACACCTCCAGCCAGGGACCCTGTTTAAATCCATTTGACCTCACAATGCCTTTAAGCAAAACTTATTTTTCATCATATTTTTACCATTACATTTGCCTCAAAATCAGCCCAGGCCCACGCTGTTTTCCCACAATGCACCCCACTTAGAGCAGATGAATTCTTAATGGAGCCTGGAACAACAATAGTTACTTAAAGAGTCATAGAATATTCAAACAGTAGCTCAGAAAACACGAGGGAGGAACGTATGATTAACTGCCCGGGGAACGCAAGAAAAGAAGAAATAAATAAGTGAAAGATTGGGTTTAAAATGCCCCAATTTCTCTGGATTTGGAGAGTTATTTCAGAGTTAGTGTAGGTCCCATTTAAAGTCTTACATTATGCAAAATTGACTCTTGCGTGATTTAAGACATGTTATAATGTTATTAGCTCATCAAAAACACACCTGGAGTTGTGTCATGTTTCAGAAAATATGCGCTTTTTAAACTTATGCCAGGTTTTATTTACCATTTTAATCTTGTTTTTTTGGGATTTCCAGTGGTATAGTGGAGTTGTTCCCAAACTTTTTCTCTCATTGACCCCTATTTTACAAGTGAATAGGCTGGCAACCCAAACACCGTTCTCCTACCTGACAAGCTAATCTCTCATAAGGAAAACTATAATAATTTTATGGTTAATAAAGATGCACTGGACCAGAAATGACAATGAAATGGCTCATAGAAGCAGTAGTAACTATGCCATTCCTTCATTATAATTCAAACTGTCAACTTTGGACCTCTTTACGAACACTAGAGGCCTCTATAGAATCTTTGGGGAGCCAGATTTGGGTTTTTCTCATGAACCGACGTTGTAGTGTGTTGTTTTGTATCATGTTTTTGTATATTTATGGAGAATTGTCGTCCGGGAGCCTGGGAGACGTAGGTTTGTGGGCAGAGCAGTGGTCAGAGTCTTACAACAGTTAGAGTATTCGAAGAGGGTCCAGGAGAAATTGCAAAAATACTCAAACATGCATGGATGACATCTAAAACCTCTTCAGGCCACATTATAACATAGAAAGAAAGCTCCTGGAATAGCCCCTCTTTAAATAAAAAATAAATAAATAAAAAGGACACGTCTCCTCCTACGACCGGGCGTCCACATGTGCACAACACACTGTCAGACTGTTACAAAACCTTTCACACGTAGATGGACAGTTTAGAACAGCAACAATGCAAAAATGTTCAATTATGAATATTTTTAAGAGTTTAGAATGTTCAGAATGTTTTTTTATTTGTTTTTTCAACTTTGTTGAAGCATATGTCTCCCTGCACCTGTTAGCAGAGCTTCAAATGAGCCACAATTGTTGTTTTTCATTTTGTTTTTACACTCAGGAAAAATGTTGCCGTGTTCAGGCACTTAATAAATAGTTTTTGCAAATCATTATTCAATTGTGAATGTCCTCGTATGTGGACATCATTTTTCTCAGAAACTACATCATGTAAAAAGATAATTCTTTGTTTTTGCACTCATCACGTCCCAATCAATAAAGCATGTCATGCAAGAGTTCGGGTCCCAGGAGTTTAAATATAAATATATAAATGATATATAAATGATAATACAAATGAATCGAACTAGTGTTTTTTGGGTTCGCTGCCACAATAGACTGTATATAAAAGTGTATAAATGGACATGGCCAACCCGCTAGCTAATCCAAAAATGTTCATTTTGTCTTCTTATGTACATTAGCTTCTTGAGTTTTTTTTACATCTACTTACTGTATTGTCTTTAAAAAGAACTCAAGAAGTTAACCCTCTAGCGGTCGCAAATTGGAAATGCACATTGGAAGTGAGCATGGGGCGCTTCCGGCTCCATCGACTCTGGCTCCAATTGGCTTTACAATGAAGAACTGTCTCCCGTCTCTCTGTAGCTGCTGCCATGAGCCTCGTCATTTTGGTCTTAAAATGTTTTGAATTAACCCGCTGTACATGATCCTGGTGTTTTTATTTTGCCATTTTGTCCGTAAATCAATTCCTATTCCTAATATGAAACTGCTCGAAATTCACCCCTAGCTAGCCTCGCTGAGCTTCATCTGTCACTTAGTCCACTTGTTTATACAGTCTGTTGTTGGTTCTTGCTCTAACTGTACCACTGCTCCCCACAGACCAGCTTTATTCAGTGTTCTTAGTTCTGTTTTCTCAAGTTAGCCCAACACAACACTGTTTCCATACGACCCGTAGTAATATAGACGAACACCATGTAGCTACACCGCTAACACACCGCGCTAACACGCCGCGCTAACATCTGCTTCCTGTTTACACACGGAGGTCTTCTTCTGCTGTCTCCTCTCCGCCTGTGTACCCAGCGCCAGCCGTTGTTTCTTCTTCGTCTGTTTGCGGAGACGTCTGGAGCATCTGGTGTTGTTGACTCGCTCTTCACATCCTCGCGGAGTAAAGCCAGTACACAGTGCGGGTTAGCATAATATTAGCTCAGATGCTAACGAGGGGCCCAGACAGGGATCCGGCGTGTACAGCCTGTTTAGTATCGCGTCGGAACAAGCGTAAGCAAAACACGACTAAACCCGGACCACTGCCACATTCAGGGCCCAGCCAAGTGTTTAGGAGGAGTCTAAATGTGAGATGTGTGTGGGAGCTGTGATTAAAGGAGATTCATGAAACTTTTGGCGTACTGTTGTTGTGTCCTTGGGCAAGACACTGCGCCCAACCTGCATCTGTGAATGTGATACATTTAAATATGTCCTCAAACTGCAACAGAGAGAAATGTTGGATTTAAACCCTTAACATAGAGTCACAAGTTTTCACAAACCCTTCTGCACCGCACTTCACCTCCAGTCAAATGAAGCTCATGATGCTAGCACTTATAGGAGGGAATTTGGAGCCAGTTTCATATTGGGAATAGGAATGTACTTACGAATAAAATAGCGAAATAAAAACACCAGGATCATGCAGAGCGAACATTTTAAGACCAAAATATCGAGGCGCACAGCAGCTGTTACAGAGAGAAGGATGACAATTTTACAGTGTGAAGTCAATCAGTGCCAGAGTTGATGGATCCGTAAGCACCGTCATGAACACTTTGGTATTTATTTGGAACTATGGTCTGTACAAACGTTCAAACTGCAACCAGAGAACAGCACTTTTCGTTCACAATATGACATGCAGCACACAACAGTCATTTTTTTGATATTTCAAATACACTTTTATGAGCTTTTAATGGTTAGTTAGTCAATTTTCTGAGATCATTAGGCATAGTCAAAAAGGAAACAAGATAGATAAGAGTTTTATTCAAATCAACACATGGAAAAATTCAGACCTCAGGGTTCAGGAAAGTCATGCAGCCATTGTTTAACTCTACTTATACCACAGTCAGTGAGAATTCCGATATCTAACTGCCGTGCGTTAATACCGCATAACGCACAAGTAGTTCCAGCAACAGCCAAATCACTGTTCTATATCACTGCTCTGCAAATAACTAAATTGAGGCATTTACAGACAGGGAACAAGCTTTTCACGTTCACAAGTGAAACATTTCAGTTAATATTGACGATAACAGAGCATTAAACAACAACCGTGCGTTATGCAGTTTTAACGCACTTCGCCGAGGAACAGCACTTCGCAGATTGTGTTAAAACTGTTGTTTTAGTTACTGCACATTACAGCCCACTTGCAAAGTCTCAACATCTCCATTTTTAACAACAGAAAAACATAATTTAAAATCTGCAGCTTGTTATGACCTGTATGAAGAGGAAGGGCTTCTCAGTTCTGCAGTTGTCAGAATGTTAATTGCCCTGGTTCGCTCTAAGCCGTTTAAGATCCATGTTAATTTTGCAATGAACAAAATGTTAAATCATGATTCACGTGTGTTTTAGTTTAAAGGTGCATCGTGCAACTTTTCTGCTGGAAGGTCTCTCAAATGCTTTTCTCCATGATGTTATCGCTTTGTCTGGAATGTTTCACAGTATGGCATTAAACCTTTCTATCTTCATGGAGACCAAACCAGACCAGAACAAGAAGTTACAGATCAGATCTGTGGAGAGGCGGCCCCGCTCACAGTTAGAATGTTTTTCAAGGTATTTTTGAGCTTTAAAACAACCTATAATTTAATAAATGTAGAGTAGAGCTGTTTAATGTCATACTGTGGAACATTCCAGGCAGAGCAATGACATATCCATAGAAACAAGCAGGTGACGGACCCCCCTCCAGAAAAGTTCCACAATGCACCCTAACCCTAATTATAAATAACGAAAGCACAATATGTCTTCATTAATAAACAGCTGCTTTTAAAATATTATAAAATTGAATCTACTACAAGGCAAAACATGGTACAGGGCAAGTCTTTTTATATTTTTTGTATTAAATAAACGATAATGAAGACAATGGACATAACAATAACATAATATTAATTTAGGGGAGAGAGAAAAAAGAAAAGGGCAAGTCTAAAGCATCACTATTCTACTCAGCCCCACCTCCAATCACACACTCCACTTGTTCAAACCCAGATTAGTCTAATTAAAACCAGTTTAGTTAATCCGGATTGAGTTAATCCAGCCCCAGCAGAGTCACACCTGCGGAGACTGGGTGAGGTGGGTTAATGTCATCTTCACGGGCCTGTTTCCCTCACACCTCCTCGTCACTTTCAAAGCCCTCCATAACCAGCCCGGTCTTACCTCTCAGACCTGCTGTACCTCTTCTCTCCATCCCGGTCCCTCAGATCCTCCAACGCCAACCTCCTGTTCCTCCTCTGTAGAACCGAGCTCCGAACCTGGGAAAAAACGTCTTCTCCATCGCCTTCTCCATACCTCAACACCTTCCAGAAAACTCTCAACACCCATCTGTTTAGAATAGCTTTTAATGTTTAACTTTTGTCAATATGATTCACTGTTTTTATCTTATTATTGTCTTACCGCTCTTTTAACTGTTGTAATATGTGTTCTATAAAGCGTCTTTGAGTGTCCTGAAAAGCGCTATACTGTATAAATAAAATGTATATGTATATGTATAATTATTATTATTATTATTATTATTATTATTATTATTATTATTACCTGACTGTGTCTCTGTGAGCTCGGGCTGATTTTTGTCATTTAAAGTGTTCAGTATTCCTCTCACACGCTGCTTTGGTGGTGTTTATGAAAATAGGCCTGTAGCAAAGACACAGGGATGAAAACTCAGAGACACTTTAACACATAATGACTCATGTGCCACTGTTTTTACACGAATACATCAGTGTCAAAAAAACCTTGTAACTGGTGCTTACTATAAAGATTATTTTATTCCACACAACTGTACACAAGACAACATAGTGCTCCAAGAAATTACTCAATTAACTGTCAGGACGTAACATCTGATTTATAATTTGGAGTTAATTTAATTGTGCAAAACTAAAATAATAAGATAAAAAAGGTTAATGTACACGTAGAGAAATTTGTCTTCTGCATTTGACCCATCCTTCAGGTCTACCTTAGCTGGAGTATTTGACTTATTTTG